>JAUPFT010000028.1:28687057-29887057 GCA_036936625.1 Parnassius smintheus behrii
CAAGTGATATTTTTTTTTTAAATTTTGTGTTTTATTATTTTTTATTATACCACGGTTTTTTATATTCTTCCGTTGTCATCCGCTTCTCTCTGGCGGTAAGAATGATGAGAATGAAAGGAAAAAGGCAGAGTTTAAACGTTTAAATAAGAGAGTAAAAGAATTAGTTGAAAGGAAAAAGCAAGAAAGAACGGATAGGAATGATAGAAGAATATCGGATAACTTCCAGGCAAATATTAAAATGTTCTGGAAACTCGTAAGAAATACCAGGGGACTTTCAAAACAGCCTAGATTGAATGCGATACGAGACGAGAATGGCTGTATCCTGAATGATGAAGTGTTGAGTCTAAAGAGATGGAAGAAATATTTTGAAAGCGAATTTATGAGTGAGGAGAAGTGTGAACTAAATGAAATAGAAATTCCGAAAGAAGATGAAAGGGATAAGGAGATAAGTATGGATGAAATAATGAAAGCAATGAAAAGCATGAAAGTAGGTAAGGCAGCCGGATATGATAGAGTTTCACTCGAAATGCTAAGGGCTGGAGAGGACGTGGTGGCAGGCCTGCTGTACACCTTGTTTAATTTATGTTGGGAACTAAAGCGGGTACCGGGAGACTGGTGCAAAGCCGTGATAGTCCCAATATATAAGGGAAAGGGGTCACAGCAGGACTGTAAAAACTACCGTGGTATCAGCCTTCTTAGCATTGTGGGAAAACTGTATGCTAAGGTACTAATTGAAAGAGTTATGAAAGAAACTGATGAAAAAATTTGGGATGTGCAAGCGGGATTTAGAAAGGGAATGGGGTGTACAGATCAAGTCTTTTCCATGCGCATGATCGCGTAGAAGTTTTTGGCGAAAAACCAAAGAGTTTTTTGTGCGTTCATGGACTTGGAAAAGGCTTATGACAGAGTGGACAGGGATGTGTTATGGCAAACGCTGAACGCATTTAGGTTGAGCGCTGGTTTGATACAGGCATTAAAGTCTCTGTATAGGGACTCGAGTGCTTGTGTTAGAATCAACGGGGTCTACTCGGACTGGTTTGGCATCCATAAAGGTGTCAGACAGGGCTGTGTAGCTTCCCCGTGGCTGTTCAACCTATTTATGGACAGCTGTTTGGAAAATTTGAAAGTTGAAGAATGCGGGGTAAGAATGGGTGAGTTAACCATCAAATGCCTTTTGTACGCCGATGATCAAGTCATACTTGCGTCGTCGGCGGCCGAGTTGCAAATGATGGTTACATTAATGAACAGGTCATTAAAAGAAAGGGGAATGAAAGTGAACGCGAGTAAGACGAAAGTGATGGTTTTTGAAAGAGATGAAAGCAAAACGGTATGTGAAATAAGAATAGAAGGAGAGTTAATTGAGCAAGTGGACGAGTTCGTATATTTGGGATGTGTATTCAGCAGGGATGCGAGATATGATAAGGACATTGAACGACGAGTGAATGCAGGAAATAAAGTAAATGGGGCTCTACACTCTATTGTGAAAAGTCAGAATGTGTCAAAAAAGGCACGTATGGCAATTCACAGTGCTGTATTAGTCCCTACTTTAACGTATGGTAGTGAAAGTTGGGTGTGGCAGAAGAAGCACGAGAGTAGAATAAATGCGGTAGAAATGCGGTCGCTAAGGAGTATGTTAGGGCTGAATCTGAGTGACAGGGTGAGAAACTGTGTGATAAAAGAAGAGTGTGGTTTGCAAGATGATGCGGTGACCAGGATTAAGAAAGGAATGCTTCGGTGGTTTGGTCATGTAGAAAGAATGAATGCGGAAAGACTGACAAAGCAAATATATGTTGCAGAAGTGAATGGAAGAGTCGGAAAGGGACGTCCTAGGCGGAAGTTTGTCGACCAAATTGGCGATATACTAAAAATGGGCCAAATTAAGAGTACCCTTAACCGACGAGCATGTATGCGTAGGTATATGAATGTGGAAGAGGCGAGAAAGGTATGTCAGGATCGTGCTAAATGGAAGTCTGTAGTCTCTGCCTACCCCTCTGGGTGACAGGCGTGAGTGTTTATGTATGTATGTCATCCGCTTCTAAACTATGTTCAAAATTTCAGTCTCATCGAAAAGTTAGTATAAAACCTATTATTAAAATTGGACTCAAACAGCCATAATCGGAAGAGAGTTAATAAAAAAACGGTAAAATGATTACATATTACTGAGACATTAATCTCGTTTCGTAAGAAACAAACATTAATCGCAAATGATTAATTTTATGTCAGCCAGAATCCGGTCTTATAAATTTTTACGTAAATTACAAGGCAATGCAGACTTATCGTGCTGATCAAATGAATGTTGCTGATGAAAATATTTCTATGTAAATAGCTTCCCTCATTGCAGTCCACTTGTCGGTATGGAAGTCCTCAAAATTATGACTGAGAATCATGAGGTCCTGGGTTCAAATCCCGGGTCAGGCCAAAAAATCAATTATTAGAGTTTTTCCGTCAAGAAATCTCAGTAGCTTGCCTGGAGTCAAAAAATTGGCGGTGTCTCACCCCCGTGCCTAGGAAAGCAGTCCTGCACCTGATCCATCCCCCTGTCCCATCGGATTATGAGAGTGAGATAATAGAGAGCGCACCTATCCTTTAAGCATATACTTGGACACTTTAGTCCTGTCCTGCGCTTTTGGCTAGTCTCCGTTGAGGCTGGCCGCACTAACCGAAATTCGGTCTGAAGGACATTATTAGTATAAAAATTGATGATTCCTTCTCTATTCGTGTTTCGATAACGGCTGAAATGAGATGGCCAAAATGTGTACTGTACAAAAATAACACCATTGCTATTAATTTAAAAAAAATTATATAACTATTAATATTTCATTGCAGCTGTTGAAAAATAATCAAGTTTAAAAGTATTTAAAGTGATTTCTTCTCTTAAAAGTCATTCTGTAGCACTTTTAATGTGGCCACATAATACTTAAAAAGATCAGAGTAGGGAAAAACAATAGCTAAACTCATAAAAATACTTTATTCATGTCTTATGTATAAAAATAAGCCATCAATTAATTACTTAATACATCAAAATAATTAAAATACACTAAAGAATAGGATTTTATTTATTTGTTTAATACAGCAACATCTTAAACATGTAGTGTTACATTATAGGGTAGGGTTATTTTACTTTAGTACTTGCAACACTGAATCCGTCCGTCAAGCATCAAAACAGTCAAAGTGTCAATGTCAGACTTGATCCGATTCACGTCTACCGACTTACGCACCGTTTTTTGGTATATGATATATGTACGCTTTTCCTTCGTACTTGTGTTTTATCGTATTCTACTTTTGTTTAGTATATGCCGTAGCCCCGCGCAAGTGCTCCACTCATTATAAACGGTGTAATACGTAAGTTTAATTATTTTCTGTCTAATAAACTTCGATCAATAATAGTTATGTTACAAAAACTATTTACAAATAATAATTTCAAAAACTGAAAAAAAACTGCTGTTCTTGTTTTTTTAGCTAAACCGGTTTGAATACATCCTAATCATCGTACATATACATTAACTTAAATAACACTCATGAATTGGAACTTTATTAATATTTACATTGTGTAATAATGATAAAAACCGACTGCCAAAATCAACTTTTTAAGTCCTCATACATGTACTTTTCTAATTCTTTATATATAAGATCTGTACTTTCAAATGACATAGATTTCATCTCTGTACAGTCTGAGGCATAGATTCATACAATTATTGGCCATCTGATTTCTGCATTCCACCTACCTTTCCATTTACAATACCATCAAAAGTATATACTGCTGAATATAGGTACTCCCCCATTGAACGATGTCTTCTTCTTTTTTCTGCACATAGTTGTCAGAGACTTGACAGCTCAGAGCATAAGAACTCTCCTAAAGACGTGATACATGATCAAACCATGTTCTTGCCACACCGGTAACAAAAAAATCAATTACTGTTTCCAATACCAACATAACTAGTACCAATATAATTATTTGCACTTTCTATGTACTTGGCAGTGGCGAAACACTTCGTGAGGAATCAACCATGTGAAATAAGTAAAATTCTCGAGTGACAGACTCGTAACGTTAAGCGAAGAGTAGGCCGATCACCACCTAGATGGAGTGACGACCTGGTAGGTGATTCCAGATCGGCACTCCACCTGTGACATTCTTAGACGTTCCTACGAATAGCAGTGGACTTTTAAAGGGCTGTAATAATCATGATGATGATGATGAAAATAAATAAAATAAAACATTGCGAACAATCAACTCGATGTCTCTGTCATAAGTCCTAACTCAATCTAATTGTTTTCTTTTACACAATTCATTTTTTTTATAGAAGAGGGGGCCAACGAGTATGCGACTCACCTGATGACTGACGCCGCTCATGAACAACCGCAACACTAGGGGAATGCAGATGCATTGCCGGCCTTTTAGAAAGGAGTAAGCTCTTTCTTTGAAGGTGCCATTCCGGAAAAATCGTGGTAACGGGAATTTTGACACGATGTACGTTCGTGAAATTTGGCGGCTGGAACTAATCCGAACAATTCCTCAGAATACTCCCGATAGTACATACGATAAAAAATGAAAAGGGATGCAACATCCCTACGCAGTGCCAGTGAATCAAGCCGATCAGAAAGAACTCGGTGGTCGACGATTCAAATCGATCTGTGCTGGATGCGGTCAAGGGGAAGGAGCTGGCACTGGAGTGCCTCTGCCTAGATATGAGAACAGTATTCCATGTTAGGACGAAATTGCGCCGGCATGAAATACTGTCTCGCTTTCCTGAGCACGTCAAGCTTTTTAGGGGCCAATTTGGCCCTCGCCTCCAAGTGACCACGAAACTGAACACTATTCGATATATCGACGACAAGGTTTCAGATGCTAGCCGAGGCAGCAAGGGGAGTGCCTTCAAACTAAGGAGATACGACAAAGGGGTTCTTTTTAGCGATTAGCGCGCAAACTTGTGTCCTCTAGGAATTGAATTGAACTAGATTTAGTCGCCCCTAATCGAAGACTTTGTTAAGCAAAGCCTCGACTTAAGACACAGGTTTGTCCCGGTACTCGGCGACGATTTTCCGATAAATATTTGCACGGCCAGTGTATAAGGCATCACTAGTGCCATCGTCTGCATAGCAATGAATGTTATCTGTTGCTGCAACATATCATTGATATGCAGAAGAAACAGCGTTGGTGATAGCACGCAGCCTTGTGAAACACCAGCGTTAAAAAACAAAGACGTTGCTACTGATGAAAGACGATCTGTTATCATTACGTTTTATAAAAAAAGTAATTATAACGGATAAAAAATAATCTTTAGTTTATTTTACAAAAAGCACCATCACCAGGACGGTAGAATTTTCTTCTGTATCGTTGAGAAGTTTTTTTTTTTATAAATTAAACGTAACAATCGAGCACAATACAGCGCACCTGTAAATACATGATGTGGCTCATAAGTATTTACATCTACCTTCGATAGAGAAGAAAAATTCAAATGCGTTGCCACCTCTGAGGACTAACATGGAATACCTCATTTGCTGTAAAAACGGTCTCCGGTTCTCTACACTCACTGTTATTTAACGCTGGTACTCTGTGTTGGCGTGATCCTTAACTGGTCGAGCCTACCCATTTGTGTTACAAGCAAAGTTGAGTTTATACGTAATTAGTGTGAAGCTTTCAATTTTAGTTTTCAGGGGAGACAAGAGTAAATAGCAAACTTTTCTAAAATTGGTCATACGTTACATTCACCGTTTAAATTGAATGTTAGCTCGTTTTTGCTCTAATATTATTTTCTTTACTTTTACTTATCTTCACGCACAATCCCTAACGGGGTAGCCAGAGAGAACAGATCGCCAAGTGTCACGATCCTTACATACCTCTTTCGCTTCTTTCAGGTTCATTAACTTCTTCATACATGCAAGTCTAGGTATCCGAGTACACTTGACCCTCCCCACTTCGAGCAATTTGCTCACATGGTCTTCGAAAATTAGCCTCGGTCTACCTCGACACCTTTTAATATTTACTTTCGCTCTATATATTTCCTAAAATATATAGAGAAAGAAAGTATATAAATATTATTTTCAATTCTTTATAATCGTTATTATATTGTAAAAGCGATAGTAGCCGAATGGAGCGGACCACGTATTCAAAAGGTCGTGGGTTCGAGTCCGCCATTCGACTTCTGTCGTAAACCACAAATACGCAGTGGTTCAACAGAATATTAGTAATGTTAATAACATTGCTAGTAAATCTAATAAAGAATGGAAAACAAACGTATAAATTTTGTTTGTTTAACAAGTTTTTTGTTGACCGTGCAGTGATCAAATCGGTAAATAACATTAGAGTGCATCCTATAAATTGAAGAAATGTCTTCATTCAAAATGAGAACCATTATCGTAACCGAAATATCTCCTACGAAAACATGTGCCGCGGACAATCAAACGCACGCTTAAAAGTATAATAAATCTCAAGTTCGTGTATTTGCAGGCGATAGAAACGCCTGCATGACACAGCGCATGACCGGTCCCGAACCTATAAACAGCAGTTTATTACAACAATTTCAATGACCATTAACATTTTATGGTTTTCAATTTGTTCTATGATGCTACATGTTATTTAGTTTTTGGCGACCGCAATGCTCGGTGTAATACTTAAGTAGAGAGCGTGCTGCGGGTCGTACGGTATACTTATCTAGTGGTTACCCCACGTTCTCATGGTGGAGCCACGCTGCAGTTATATTATGGTTGTAGTACAAATGAGCCTACTCTACCAGATAAGAGCCACATTTTCGAAGCATAACAGCACAAATAGCAACTTAATGCTGTTTCATATGGTAATTGTAGAGAACCGGAGACTTTTTTTAATGGAAACAGGGCATTCCATCTTTTTATCAAGAGTGACCACGTATCTGCATTTAGATTTCTAATCGAGAATTAATGTAGATGTCTATGGATTATGTTGAAGTCCATGGCTGAATTTAGATGTGTGCTCGTTTGTCCCCTTAACATATTGTTAAAAAAACACAGAAGACTACCATACTAGTGTGCTATGCACGATATCCACTTGAACTGAGTGAGAACTTGGGCCACCCTGTTCAGTCACCATATAGCAGTGCGGGCACTGTTTTGTTTCGGAATGAAAGGAATAGAGGGCCAGTATTATTACAAGCTCTGAGGCGTTCCATCTTAGTTTTCAAAAAAATGCAGATGGACTACGGTCACCACTTAGCACCAGGTGGACAGGACGACTCACTGGCTCTTGCCGCAAAGGACAAAGCCGATCTGCTGGGCTCTCTCTTTGCTTCCAACTCGACTCGTAATGACGGGAGAACACTCCGCAGACCATCCCGCGGCGTGAGCACTCCACGCCGGATGTGCAGTTTACACAGCGCTCGGTTCGAACTACTAAACACTACTCTCCCTGGACATCAGCAAGTCGAGTAGGCCTGATGGAGTCCCTCCTATTATGCTTAAGACGAGTACTCCGGAGTTGGCACTGGTTTCAACGCGTCTTTTCCGGTACTCCTACTCCCTAAGCATTGTTCTGAAATCATGGAAGACAGCCGTCGTGCACTGGAAGAAGGGTAACCGCTCTGATTCTTCCAACTATAGATCTATCGTCATCACCTTCTTGTTATTCAAAATAATGGAGTCTATTGTAAAATACCAGCTCATAAGGTACCTTGACGATCACCAGCTGATTATAGACCATAGACGGGTGTAAGCACTAGAGTTAAAAGAGGAGGCATTGGCCATTAGTTTGGACATAGTGAAGGCCTTCGAGCGGGTCTAGCACAAAGCGCTTATTTCGAAGCTCTTTCTATGAGCTTCCCGAGAAATTGTGTAATTGGATCACTAATTTCCTTTCTTATCGCAGCATCAAGGTCGTGGTCGATGGTGCATGCTTTAATTAAATCATACTTGTTAATATTATATAATAAATAAACATTATAAATATAATACATAGATAAACAAATTATAGGAACAGAACTAAGAACAGGGAAGGAAATTAGCCCTTGAAATACAGATATTATATCCGAGTTTAGGGGCTTATGACCACTGTAAATTTGGTACATGTAATATGTTTATCAATAAAGATTATTATTATTGTGGGGGTATCAATATAGTTTTTTCATCTGGTTGGGTTCTATAAATATATAATTATAAATGAAAATGAAAAGATAAATATACATAAACATCAATAACATAAAATATATATAAAAATACATAAATAAATAAAAGCCCAACCAGATGGAGGCCCTCGGCAGGGGAGATCAAACGGCCGAGGGTAAGTGGGAAAGGGAAAGAAACCGGCGGACGATGCGGGCGGTATCGAGGAGCACCGCCTTCTGCATTTGAGCCTGGAGCGGTCCGCCACGTAGTCCCAGCCACCTCAGATGACCCGAGAGGCTGACTGGGATTAGCCCGTTTGCAGAGACGACTACAGGAATAATTTCGGTCGGCAGACCACCCCACATGTCGGTCACCTCGTGAGCCAGGTCCAGATATTTTGTTTGCTTATCTGTTTCGGCTTTCACTAGGTTCTCGTCACACGGAATGGTAATGTCGACCAAAAATATCCTTGACTGTGCCCGGTACATCAGCACAATATCAGGCTTATTCGCAAGAATAGTCCTGTCTGTGATGATGGCCCGGTCCCAATAGAGCCTGGCACGATCACTTTCGAGCACAGCTTCCGGCAAGTACTTGTAATACGGAAATTTCCGATCCACGAAACCGTATTTCAGAGCGAGCTCCTGGTGTAGAATTCTGGCTACTAGGTTGTGCCTGTGCAAGTACTCAGAGTTAGAAAGCGCCGAACAACCGGAGATGACATGCCTAAGTGACTCACCGGGATGGCGACAAGCTCGACAGATGTCGATGGTGCCATCCTTTAGGATGTATCTCCGATAGTTGTTGGTCTTAATAACCTGATCCTGTATTGCACAGACAAAACCCTCGGTTTCCCCGAAGAGGTCACCAAAGCGTAGCCAGTGGAGGGAGGTTACTGTGTCTACGAAAGGCCCATGTAGACACTTGTAGAACCTCCCGTGGAGCTCCTTCTCCTTCCATACGGGCTCCCGGTCGGAAATTGACTGCACTGTCGGGTCTTGCCACTGCTCGTTGGCTAAGGATGGAGGGGTAAGTCCTTTATCACAAGAAATGACGTCCTTATAGAATGGATCATCCGATCTCGCCAGGAAGTAATTACGGAGGCTGCACACTTCGCGATTGTGCATGGTGAGCGCGCTCAAGAAGCCACGCCCACCATGCTTTCGTGGCAAGTACAGCCTCATTACCGACGATCTCGGATGATGCATCCTGTGGGACGTCATGGTAGTGCGAACTTTTCTATCCAGGGCGTTAAGTTCAGTCTGAGTCCACCTGAGTATGCCAAAGGTATACATGAGGACAGGCATGACCCAGTCGTTATATGCTTGTGTCTTATTCACACCGGACAAAAGGCTGTTAAGCACTTTGGTCAAGCGTACATAAAATACGTCGCAAACTGACTGTTTCATACAAGCCTCATCGATACCGATGTTCTGTGACATACCCAGGTATCGGTATGTTTCAGCCTCGGAAAGGGTCCTTAAGTTGACGGGCATAGATAAGTCTATGCCCTCAGAGTTATCAACCCTACCCCTCTTAACATGGAGTACCGCACACTTATCCGTCCCCAGCTCCATTCCAATGGAATTGCTAAATTCACAAGTGATGTTTAGCAATTCCATAAGATGGGAGCGACTGGAGGCGAATAACTTGAGGTCATCCATATAGAAAAGGTGGGTCACTTTTGTCCCTCCTTTCCGTAGCTGAAATCCCCTCCCGGAGCCCTCCAGTAAGGTACTGAGAGGTTTCAGAGAGAGGCAGAACCATATTGGACTCAGACAATCGCCCTGGAAGATACCCCTTCCTATCCTTATGTGGTTCTCCGCAGCCATCATCCGCTCGCCCAGATGACAAAGGATCGTACTCCACTGCCCTATACACTGCTTGAAGAAGTCTCGAACTGTACAGTCTATCTTGTACAGTTCGAGGACTCTCTTTAGCCATGTATGGGGCACCGAGTCGAATGCCTTTCTGTAGTCTCTCCAGGCGGCGGAGAAGTTCCGACGGTTGCGTTTCACCACTTTGCCAATGACCGCGTCAATGAGGAGTGGTTCCTTGGCTCCACGACCACCGCCCCGACATCCATTTTGAGCGCGCGACATCACCTGATTTGAGTCCAGGTGACGAGTGATTTTCGCACTCAAAATGGATGTTAGTGTCTTGTATATGGTCGGTAGACACGTGATGGGGCGGTATTTGCTCGGGTCTGTGGTACCCTGGCCTTTAGGAACCAAATGGGTGATCCCAGTAGTGAAGAGGCTCGGGAGCGACTTCTGGTTGAGAACCTCTTGAAACTGTCGGGAGAGCACAGTGTGACATACCACGAACCCCTTCAGCCAGTAGTGATGCAGCCCGTCGAGTCCCGGACTTTTCCAGTTCGGGGCCCTACGGACCGCCTCAGCTACGACATCCGGCGTTATGGTGACGGGGTCCATGGGCGTAATACCCGCACACTGACTCGCCACAACTTCCGTCCAAGGCCCCTCGTTGTGGTGTACGGGCTCTGACCACAGGCTGCGCCAGAATGCGACCGTGTCGGCCTGATTCGGTACTGGGCCTGTTCCACTTACCATTGGTTCTGCAACTTGTGGCACCGCACCCTCAGTCGTAGCGTTTTCATTTGATGAGGGAACAGCCTCACGTCATTATTATTATTATTAATAATTACAAGCCTATTAATGCTGGTGTTCCGAAGGGCTGCGTACTATCACCAAAGCTGTTTCTTCTCTATATCAATGGTATGTTTCAAACGAGTAACATTCATTGACATGCAGACGACAACATTGCCTTATATGATGCCTTATACACCGGCCGTGCCAATATTTCTCGTGAAAACGTCGCCGAGTACCACAACAAACTTGTGCCTGAATTCGAATCTTTGCTGAACAAAGTCTCGGATTGGGGGCGAATAAATCTAGTCCAATTCAACCCCTAGAAAACACAAGTTCGCACGTTTACCGCCAAAAAATGAGGAGGCACTCCCCTTGCTGTCTCAGCTAGCATCGGAATCCTCGGCGTCGACATATCGAATAGTGTGCAGTTTCGTTGTCACTTGGAGGGGATGGCCAAATCGGCCTCTGAAAAGATTGACTTGCTCAACAGAGCAAGACAGTATTTCATGCCGGCACATCGCTTGCAAATTTATAAAGCGCAAGTTCGGCCTCACATGGAATACTGTTCTCGTTTCTACTTGACCTCTGGATCTCCAAAAAATAAAAGGCAATCAGATGTTGCATTCTTTTGCGTTTTTTTTTCGTGTCTACCACGGCAAGTGTTCTGAGTAATTGCTCGGATTAGCTCCAACCGCGAAATTTCACGAAAGCACATCGCGTTAAAATTTACGATACCATCTTCACCATCTGCATGCTTGGCGGTTCACGGCTGAGCGTTAGAGTTTTTTTCATCGTACAAATTCTCTGTGGAATTGTTTACCACTGACGATTTTTCCGGACTGATATGACTTAGGAACCTTCAAGAAAGAGCTTACTCCTTTTTAAACAGCCGACAACCCACCTGTAATTTCCCTGGTGTTTCAGTTATTCATGGGCGGCGGTAATCACTTACCATCACGTGAGCCGCATGCACTACCCTTTTGGTTGACAGACGTGAAAGTTTTTGTTTGTAAAGTCCTTCTTATAAGTATTACTTTGGGTAACAGGCGTAAGAGTTTATGTATATAAAGTTCTTAGGAGTATTATTACTGTAAAATTTATTATTATTGTGGCCTAGAATATGGTGCAAGACGCCTCGTAATGCGATCACAAATTTACTTGCCAAGTGTGGCGATTACATTCCTATTATATGTAGGAAAAATATGCGTAAGAAACTGTTTAGTTATATTTATGATGTCCATGTTTCTTTAAACCATATTCATTCTGGCCGTGCAAACAAGCTTTAACTTGTGTCTCATTTCTATAATTAAGAATCGTTTCGTTCTGTAACTATTCCGTTAAGTTTTGCCCCTTCTTCTATAAAAAAGCAAGAGTGTTATTTTTCGAAATAGGTAATAGTATGGCTCTTTTTCTACCTAGATACCGTTCTGGATTGGTGACTCAGTTAATTGTCCATCAACCTATTTAGTCTTGTAAGTGTCGAAAGAGGTGACTGTAGGAAATTCAAGAAAATTTAAGCGAGTTTTATAGATTTATCGCGTTTATCACGATACGCACCCCATAGGTGACCATACACAATACGTTTCGTTGTTTAGATTGTGTGCTAAGTACGAGTATGTTTATTTATTTATTTTATGTGTATATGTTACGTAAAATACTAAAAGTATACCGTTACCGTTACAATCTATTAAAGTCTACTGCTAAACATAGGCCTCCCCATAGATTTCCTCATATGAGGAATATTTTCCCTAGTTGCCACGCTTGGCAAGCGGGTTGGCACCCGCAGGCTTTTATTTTTAGTCGTTATTAGGAACACGCTGTTACCCATCTCCTGATTTATTTCTCACTGTCGCCTCTCACGACATCTACGCAACGATATGAGGTAGTAGACATACTTACACCAACACTACTTGATCAGCACTGCTTCTACACGGTCTACACAGAATGGAGCGGACCACGTATTCAAAAGGTCGTGGGTTCGAGTCCGCCATTCGACTTCTGTCGTAAACCACAAATACGCAGTGGTTCAACAGAATATTAGTAATGTTAATAACATTGCTAGTAAATCTAATAAAGAATGGAAAACAAACGTATAAATTTTGTTTGTTTAACAAGTTTTTTGTTGACCGTGCAGTGATCAAATCGGTAAATAACATTAGAGTGCATCCTATAAATTGAAGAAATGTCTTCATTCAAAATGAGAACCATTATCGTAACCGAAATATCTCCTACGAAAACATGTGCCGCGGACAATCAAACGCACGCTTAAAAGTATAATAAATCTCAAGTTCGTGTATTTGCAGGCGATAGAAACGCCTGCATGACACAGCGCATGACCGGTCCCGAACCTATAAACAGCAGTTTATTACAACAATTTCAATGACCATTAACATTTTATGGTTTTCAATTTGTTCTATGATGCTACATGTTATTTAGTTTTTGGAGACCGCAATGCTCGGTGTAATACTTAAGTAGAGAGCGTGCTGCGGGTCGTACGGTATACTTATCTAGTGGTTACCCCACGTTCTCATGGTGGAGCCACGCTGCAGTTATATTATGGTTGTAGTACAAATGAGCCTACTCTACCAGATAAGAGCCACATTTTCGAAGCATAACAGCACAAATAGCAACTTAATGCTGTTTCATATGGTAATTGTAGAGAACCGGAGACTTTTTTTAATGGAAACAGGGCATTCCATCTTTTTATCAAGAGTGACCACGTATCTGCATTTAGATTTCTAATCGAGAATTAATGTAGATGTCTATGGATTATGTTGAAGTCCATGGCTGAATTTAGATGTGTGCTCGTTTGTCCCCTTAACATATTGTTAAAAAAACACAGAAGACTACCATACTAGTGTGCTATGCACGATATCCACTTGAACTGAGTGAGAACTTGGGCCACCCTGTTCAGTCACCATATAGCAGTGCGGGCACTGTTTTGTTTCGGAATGAAAGGAATAGAGGGCCAGTATTATTACAAGCTCTGAGGCGTTCCATCTTAGTTTTCAAAAAAATGCAGATGGACTACGGTCACCACTTAGCACCAGGTGGACAGGACGACTCACTGGCTCTTGCCGCAAAGGACAAAGCCGATCTGCTGGGCTCTCTCTTTGCTTCCAACTCGACTCGTAATGACGGGAGAACACTCCGCAGACCATCCCGCGGCGTGAGCACTCCACGCCGGATGTGCAGTTTACACAGCGCTCGGTTCGAACTACTAAACACTACTCTCCCTGGACATCAGCAAGTCGAGTAGGCCTGATGGAGTCCCTCCTATTATGCTTAAGACGAGTACTCCGGAGTTGGCACTGGTTTCAACGCGTCTTTTCCGGTACTCCTACTCCCTAAGCATTGTTCTGAAATCATGGAAGACAGCCGTCGTGCACTGGAAGAAGGGTAACCGCTCTGATTCTTCCAACTATAGATCTATCGTCATCACCTTCTTGTTATTCAAAATAATGGAGTCTATTGTAAAATACCAGCTCATAAGGTACCTTGACGATCACCAGCTGATTATAGACCATAGACGGGTGTAAGCACTAGAGTTAAAAGAGGAGGCATTGGCCATTAGTTTGGACATAGTGAAGGCCTTCGAGCGGGTCTAGCACAAAGCGCTTATTTCGAAGCTCTTTCTATGAGCTTCCCGAGAAATTGTGTAATTGGATCACTAATTTCCTTTCTTATCGCAGCATCAAGGTCGTGGTCGATGGTGCATGCTTTAATTAAATCATACTTGTTAATATTATATAATAAATAAACATTATAAATATAATACATAGATAAACAAATTATAGGAACAGAACTAAGAACAGGGAAGGAAATTAGCCCTTGAAATACAGATATTATATCCGAGTTTAGGGGCTTATGACCACTGTAAATTTGGTACATGTAATATGTTTATCAATAAAGATTATTATTATTGTGGGGGTATCAATATAGTTTTTTCATCTGGTTGGGTTCTATAAATATATAATTATAAATGAAAATGAAAAGATAAATATACATAAACATCAATAACATAAAATATATATAAAAATACATAAATAAATAAAAGCCCAACCAGATGGAGGCCCTCGGCAGGGGAGATCAAACGGCCGAGGGTAAGTGGGAAAGGGAAAGAAACCGGCGGACGATGCGGGCGGTATCGAGGAGCACCGCCTTCTGCATTTGAGCCTGGAGCGGTCCGCCACGTAGTCCCAGCCACCTCAGATGACCCGAGAGGCTGACTGGGATTAGCCCGTTTGCAGAGACGACTACAGGAATAATTTCGGTCGGCAGACCACCCCACATGTCGGTCACCTCGTGAGCCAGGTCCAGATATTTTGTTTGCTTATCTGTTTCGGCTTTCACTAGGTTCTCGTCACACGGAATGGTAATGTCGACCAAAAATATCCTTGACTGTGCCCGGTACATCAGCACAATATCAGGCTTATTCGCAAGAATAGTCCTGTCTGTGATGATGGCCCGGTCCCAATAGAGCCTGGCACGATCACTTTCGAGCACAGCTTCCGGCAAGTACTTGTAATACGGAAATTTCCGATCCACGAAACCGTATTTCAGAGCGAGCTCCTGGTGTAGAATTCTGGCTACTAGGTTGTGCCTGTGCAAGTACTCAGAGTTAGAAAGCGCCGAACAACCGGAGATGACATGCCTAAGTGACTCACCGGGATGGCGACAAGCTCGACAGATGTCGATGGTGCCATCCTTTAGGATGTATCTCCGATAGTTGTTGGTCTTAATAACCTGATCCTGTATTGCACAGACAAAACCCTCGGTTTCCCCGAAGAGGTCACCAAAGCGTAGCCAGTGGAGGGAGGTTACTGTGTCTACGAAAGGCCCATGTAGACACTTGTAGAACCTCCCGTGGAGCTCCTTCTCCTTCCATACGGGCTCCCGGTCGGAAATTGACTGCACTGTCGGGTCTTGCCACTGCTCGTTGGCTAAGGATGGAGGGGTAAGTCCTTTATCACAAGAAATGACGTCCTTATAGAATGGATCATCCGATCTCGCCAGGAAGTAATTACGGAGGCTGCACACTTCGCGATTGTGCATGGTGAGCGCGCTCAAGAAGCCACGCCCACCATGCTTTCGTGGCAAGTACAGCCTCATTACCGACGATCTCGGATGATGCATCCTGTGGGACGTCATGGTAGTGCGAACTTTTCTATCCAGGGCGTTAAGTTCAGTCTGAGTCCACCTGAGTATGCCAAAGGTATACATGAGGACAGGCATGACCCAGTCGTTATATGCTTGTGTCTTATTCACACCGGACAAAAGGCTGTTAAGCACTTTGGTCAAGCGTACATAAAATACGTCGCAAACTGACTGTTTCATACAAGCCTCATCGATACCGATGTTCTGTGACATACCCAGGTATCGGTATGTTTCAGCCTCGGAAAGGGTCCTTAAGTTGACGGGCATAGATAAGTCTATGCCCTCAGAGTTATCAACCCTACCCCTCTTAACATGGAGTACCGCACACTTATCCGTCCCCAGCTCCATTCCAATGGAATTGCTAAATTCACAAGTGATGTTTAGCAATTCCATAAGATGGGAGCGACTGGAGGCGAATAACTTGAGGTCATCCATATAGAAAAGGTGGGTCACTTTTGTCCCTCCTTTCCGTAGCTGAAATCCCCTCCCGGAGCCCTCCAGTAAGGTACTGAGAGGTTTCAGAGAGAGGCAGAACCATATTGGACTCAGACAATCGCCCTGGAAGATACCCCTTCCTATCCTTATGTGGTTCTCCGCAGCCATCATCCGCTCGCCCAGATGACAAAGGATCGTACTCCACTGCCCTATACACTGCTTGAAGAAGTCTCGAACTGTACAGTCTATCTTGTACAGTTCGAGGACTCTCTTTAGCCATGTATGGGGCACCGAGTCGAATGCCTTTCTGTAGTCTCTCCAGGCGGCGGAGAAGTTCCGACGGTTGCGTTTCACCACTTTGCCAATGACCGCGTCAATGAGGAGTGGTTCCTTGGCTCCACGACCACCGCCCCGACATCCATTTTGAGCGCGCGACATCACCTGATTTGAGTCCAGGTGACGAGTGATTTTCGCACTCAAAATGGATGTTAGTGTCTTGTATATGGTCGGTAGACACGTGATGGGGCGGTATTTGCTCGGGTCTGTGGTACCCTGGCCTTTAGGAACCAAATGGGTGATCCCAGTAGTGAAGAGGCTCGGGAGCGACTTCTGGTTGAGAACCTCTTGAAACTGTCGGGAGAGCACAGTGTGACATACCACGAACCCCTTCAGCCAGTAGTGATGCAGCCCGTCGAGTCCCGGACTTTTCCAGTTCGGGGCCCTACGGACCGCCTCAGCTACGACATCCGGCGTTATGGTGACGGGGTCCATGGGCGTAATACCCGCACACTGACTCGCCACAACTTCCGTCCAAGGCCCCTCGTTGTGGTGTACGGGCTCTGACCACAGGCTGCGCCAGAATGCGACCGTGTCGGCCTGATTTGGTACTGGGCCTGTTCCACTTACCATTGGTTCTGCAACTTGTGGCACCGCACCCTCAGTCGTAGCGTTTTCATTTGATGAGGGAACAGCCTCACGTCATTATTATTATTATTAATAATTACAAGCCTATTAATGCTGGTGTTCCGAAGGGCTGCGTACTATCACCAAAGCTGTTTCTTCTCTATATCAATGGTATGTTTCAAACGAGTAACATTCATTGACATGCAGACGACAACATTGCCTTATATGATGCCTTATACACCGGCCGTGCCAATATTTCTCGTGAAAACGTCGCCGAGTACCACAACAAACTTGTGCCTGAATTCGAATCTTTGCTGAACAAAGTCTCGGATTGGGGGCGAATAAATCTAGTCCAATTCAACCCCTAGAAAACACAAGTTCGCACGTTTACCGCCAAAAAATGAGGAGGCACTCCCCTTGCTGTCTCAGCTAGCATCGGAATCCTCGGCGTCGACATATCGAATAGTGTGCAGTTTCGTTGTCACTTGGAGGGGATGGCCAAATCGGCCTCTGAAAAGATTGACTTGCTCAACAGAGCAAGACAGTATTTCATGCCGGCACATCGCTTGCAAATTTATAAAGCGCAAGTTCGGCCTCACATGGAATACTGTTCTCGTTTCTACTTGACCTCTGGATCTCCAAAAAATAAAAGGCAATCAGATGTTGCATTCTTTTGCGTTTTTTTTTCGTGTCTACCACGGCAAGTGTTCTGAGTAATTGCTCGGATTAGCTCCAACCGCGAAATTTCACGAAAGCACATCGCGTTAAAATTTACGATACCATCTTCACCATCTGCATGCTTGGCGGTTCACGGCTGAGCGTTAGAGTTTTTTTCATCGTACAAATTCTCTGTGGAATTGTTTACCACTGACGATTTTTCCGGACTGATATGACTTAGGAACCTTCAAGAAAGAGCTTACTCCTTTTTAAACAGCCGACAACCCACCTGTAATTTCCCTGGTGTTTCAGTTATTCATGGGCGGCGGTAATCACTTACCATCACGTGAGCCGCATGCACTACCCTTTTGGTTGACAGACGTGAAAGTTTTTGTTTGTAAAGTCCTTCTTATAAGTATTACTTTGGGTAACAGGCGTAAGAGTTTATGTATATAAAGTTCTTAGGAGTATTATTACTGTAAAATTTATTATTATTGTGGCCTAGAATATGGTGCAAGACGCCTCGTAATGCGATCACAAATTTACTTGCCAAGTGTGGCGATTACATTCCTATTATATGTAGGAAAAATATGCGTAAGAAACTGTTTAGTTATATTTATGATGTCCATGTTTCTTTAAACCATATTCATTCTGGCCGTGCAAACAAGCTTTAACTTGTGTCTCATTTCTATAATTAAGAATCGTTTCGTTCTGTAACTATTCCGTTAAGTTTTGCCCCTTCTTCTATAAAAAAGCAAGAGTGTTATTTTTCGAAATAGGTAATAGTATGGCTCTTTTTCTACCTAGATACCGTTCTGGATTGGTGACTCAGTTAATTGTCCATCAACCTATTTAGTCTTGTAAGTGTCGAAAGAGGTGACTGTAGGAAATTCAAGAAAATTTAAGCGAGTTTTATAGATTTATCGCGTTTATCACGATACGCACCCCATAGGTGACCATACACAATACGTTTCGTTGTTTAGATTGTGTGCTAAGTACGAGTATGTTTATTTATTTATTTTATGTGTATATGTTACGTAAAATACTAAGAGTATACCGTTACCGTTACAATCTATTAAAGTCTACTGCTAAACATAGGCCTCCCCCATAGATTTCCTCATATGAGGAATATTTTCCCTAGTTGCCACGCTTGGCAAGCGGGTTGGCACCCGCAGGCTTTTATTTTTAGTCGTTATTAGGAACACGCTGTTACCCATCTCCTGATTTATTTCTCACTGTCGCCTCTCACGACATCTACGCAACGATATGAGGTAGTAGACATACTTACACCAACACTACTTGATCAGCACTGCTTCTACACGGTCTACACAGAATATAGTGTAAAAATTTAAAAGTAAAACTTCGGCATACATTCGTCCCACTGCTAGGCACAAGTCTCCCTCATTTTAAGACGGCTTCAAAGCAAGGAAATATCCACCGCGCTGCCCCAATTTTTTTTTTTGAATTAAAATTATAAAAAATAAGAAAGATGTAAACTATACATTATAAAAACGCGTGGCGCAGCTACAAATTCAGTAAATAGCTTATAAACTTATTACTAGGGGTTATATTATGTATTTTGTATTAATATATGTAATTGCATAAGATAATTAAATGTAGACACTGGAACTGGACACACTCTTACTGTCCCATGTCACAAAACTAAACTATATTTTATAATGTAATATATGTATTGCGTTATGATCTATTAAAATCTTTAAGTTAAAGTACTTAATTGTTATCTAAATGTTTATTACTAAATCATTTATATTATACATAATAGTAACGGATTAGTAAGTTGAAGTTCAATGATCCGGCCATATAGCTCAAAGAATCAACCACCAATGGGGAAAAAAAGTTTCTCGAGTGGTGGCCTCGTATCGGAAGACTTAGCGTAGGCCACCCCCTCCCCCCAAGTTGAATTTGAACGAGCAGGAAGTCGGTGGATGCACGTGGCTTGGGACCATGATTTGTGGCATTTCTTGGGGTAGGCCTATGCTCAGCAGAGGATTTGTGAAGGGCTGTAATGATGATGATACACATGATACAAGATGATACATGCAAGTATTTAGTATATCGTTAAGCAACATATATAAATGTGCATTCTTGCCTTTACAGATAATTATAATTCATACCCTATTCAAACTTGTGTATGTGTTGAACTACGTACTTACACGCCCCTTACACGGGTGTCATATACTCGTTCTGTACGTTTCATATGTTTCCTAACTTTTACCGAAACTTATAAAGTTAGTTTATTAATAACATAAGTGTTAATAAAACTCCAACAAGCAATATTTATGGTGACAAATTTCGCTCAACACGATGTCTCCAACAAGATCATAAAATACATATTATAACTAGGGTAATGGGTGGTTTTGTCGTATTATATACCTGCGCATTACTTAACGCTAAATACTCTTGAGCTGTATTTTCAGATTAGAAATAGATGACATATATAAATAGATTATATAAATACTGCCTATTAGAGTTCACAGCTGAACATAGACCTCACTCATATTTGCCATACTTACCACGCCTGACAAGTGGGTTGGTAACTTCCTATTAACAACTACAAAATAATAAACAACGGTTCACAACCCGCATTCCATAAGGAGAAATTAGCGGTGTAATGTGATAGGCTTTAATGAATAAAAGTAAAAATCATTGATTAATATCTGGAGACGCCAGTAACTTAAGGTATCTTCGATAAAGATTTAGTGGACTGTAATTTTGGTGCATACGGCAAAGGGGAAAATAAATAGGTGGGATAGCACGCACTGACCTGATGAGGGCTGCCGCGCCTTCCTCCTGGAGTGTCTGCTATACCGCGAGCTCGCCACGTGGTTCGGCGCACACGCACTCTCGGAACAGTCTCGTGAAGTCCCACACTCTCCACCTTTGCCCTTACGGGGGCGTCTCACACTTTTATGAGTTACAAAGACACAATGTCTGATGCGGTGAATATTAAACATAAACAGGAGAACTCAATGTTCGTCCTGCGCGGTTTGCGGTTAATGTACATAAGACGCGACGGGTGGCCGTGCGTTGCGGATGGCGTAATATCACTTAGTATAATGACGCGCGCCGAGATCCTCTTTTTCACCTCGGCGGCAGCGCGTGCGGTAGGAAAGGGAAGGAAGGAAGGAAACAAAAAATATGCACTCAATGCGATATGTAATGTAATGTTGATAAAGTAGATTGTTAACTGGCGTTACCATTTCCTCCCGCCCTTAAAGGGTCACCTATAAAAGACAACCGTAATATAAAAGTAAAAGGAAAACAAATAAATAAGCGGTATATAAAGTGAGAGGATGCGCTCAATGCGCATGTCTCATCTACTAACCTTACTTGGTAAGCGAGAAAATGTATACATAAATATAATATTGCGGTTTAATACTTTTTTAATATATATAAATATAAACTTAATTCCTAATTTAAATAAATAATTATAATCAAAATAATCGTGATTTATTGTCTTGGGAGAGGGCAAATACGAGCAACAGGACGGAGATATGTTCCCTTAGTAGTTCTCACGGTCACTACTCGAACTACGCCATCCTTCGAAGGATGAACAGACTCGACAATCGCTAATGGCCAAGCAAGGGGCGGTTCATTATCATTTATCACAATTACAACCATGCCTGGTACAATAGCCGTAGACGGGGTGTTCCACTTCTGACGAATTTGTAATCCGTGAAGGTATTCCGTCCTCCACCGGTCCCAAAACGACTGAACTAATTTATCCAGTAAAGAATGCCTGTGTAACAGACTGGTAGAGTCAGATTTAACTTTGGGTGCAGGTAATGACAATAAAGGTGCGGTATTCAAAAATGACTCGGAGTAAGAGCTGAAGGCTCTGCAGGATCAGAACTTAACTTTTTTTTTTTTTTTCTGTGTGGGTAGGTGCAATAAGTACATTGCTTTAGTGAAGTCTCCCAATTTAATATAAATTTTAATATATAAAACATTACAATAGTGTTGTTACTATATGGGAAACTAATGTACTAACCATTATACCTACCAGGCAGTAAAATCCTTGCTTTTTACAAACTTAGTCAATAAAATCTGTCTCACAATTTTCTTACATTATCACTGCACAAGATATTTTCAAAATGGACGCCATTCAAGACTCAATAACACAACTTCAGAAGATGTTTACTCAGCGCATGGATATCTATCAAAGTGAGCTTCAAGCTGCAGCACCTTCAGCCTCCATTGCCAATTTGACATCCGAGTTCTCCTCATTCAGATTATTTATCATGACAGCCCTACGCAATCTTCAAGACCAGGTAGGCCTGTTGATGCACCAGGTGGATAATATGGAGATGCGGAGCCGGCGGAAGATTCTATTACTTCATGGACTTCCGGAGGAAAAGAACGAGGACACTGTACAGGTATTAGTGAAGACTTTTGTTGACCGTTTCAAGTTGTCTGGTTTCTCGGAAAAAGACATATCTCGCTGCCATCGCATGGGCCATACTTCCTCTTCTGACAAACCAAGACCCATCTTGTTTAAGTTGTGTGAGTTAGAGGTGAAGAACAAAATCTGGCAAGCTAAGACGTGTTTGAAGGGCACTGGTATCACTCTGTCGGAGTTTTTAACTAAAACTCGACATGAAGCCTTTATGGCAGCTCGACGGAGATATGGAATATCGAATTGCTGGACACGTGAAGGCTTTGTTTTTGTACTGGGTAGCGGTGGCGTTCGACATCGCATTAGCTCTGTGATCGAACTCGATAAAATCGTTGAGCCTCCTGTGTCGAAGTCGAAGACAACGACCGCGGTCAGGGAACCAACTGGAGCTTCCAAAAGTTGACGTACTGGCACCGCAGGCAAGAGATAGTGTCTTCGCTTAGTGTTTATTTACCACAATTTATTTGTATTTTTGTGTAGTCTCCATTTGCATAGTGTTGCATCTCTTCAATTTTTGTGTGTTAACTGAAACATCGTAGTTCGTAGTTATCTCTAATATTATAATAATTTACCTTCATAATTTTGTTTATTATGTGACACAATGACATTAGTGATTAAATAAATCATAGTGACAGCTATTAATATCTGTCATGCTGTCATTTGATTTGCTTATACTACTAGTCTTTTTGCCGGACCAGATCCGTAGATAATATTTATCTGTCTTATTATTTATGGTAAGACTGTGCTTTTTCTATATTTTTTTTATTATATTAATTAGTCTTAAGTAAGTTATCTAAATATATAATTCTACCGATGCCACTGCCGGCAGGTATGAAAGAAATGTTTTGTTAAGTGCATAATTGTTGGCAATTTTATTTTAATAATAGTTCATAACATATTATTATTTATTTTGTAGGTATTATATCCAGACTTATATAATATTTATTTGTTATACATTATACAGGTATATATTTAATTTTTATTGATTTTGTTATAGCTTAGTTACGTTATAGTTTTGATTAGCATGTGTGATATTTTAGAATTTGATGATAGTTATTTTTCTTGCTCTTCTTCTAGCTCATCCGATAAGACCTATAAAAGCGCCTTAAGCGATGATTCCACTCATTTACATGATCAACTAGTAGCCGTATTCTGTAATTATAGTAAAAATCTTAATATAGTCCATATTAACGCTCAAAGCATTCATGCTCATTACGCTGATCTTTTATCAACCTTCGATTCTAAATATGTTGATGCCATACTTGTTTCTGAAACTTTTCTAAAGCCTGAACTTCCGTCGGTACAGTATTGTCTCCCTGGTTTTCAACTTATACGTAATGACAGGGTCGGCAAAGGTTATGGTGGAGTGGCAATCTATTTGAGAGCTGACATTCCTTATAAAATAGTTGATCATTCACCCAATATATACACAAATTTTGCTGAACATTTATTTATTGAAATTACTATTAATCATTCTAGGACTTTGCTTGGGGTCTACTATCCCCCCTCTCGCAATATAAATTATTTTTCTTCTTTGGAAGAAAAACTTGTAAATCTAACTCCGCTTTATGATAATACCATTATTTTAGGTGACTTTAACACATGCCTGTTAAAGAACGATTCTCGTAGCAAAAAACTGCTCTCCCTGGTGTCATCTTTTAATTTACATATTCTTCCTCTTTCTGCTACTCACCATTCGCCTAATAATACCCCTTCTCTTTTAGACCTTATTCTTGTTTCTGATGCTGACCGGGTTGCTTCCCATGGACAACTATCTGCGTCTTTCTCTTACCACGATCTTATCTTCCTCTCCTATAAAATTCAACGTCCTAGGCGTAAATCGAAATTCTTACTCCTAAGAAGCTTTAAATCAATTAACCTGGAGCGTTTGAGAGATGATGTAAATAATATTGACTCTGCCCCTGTTCTAAATTCCGAAGATGTTAATCAAAAGGTTTATGCTTTTAATCACCTCATTTTAAAACTATTCGATACACATGCACCTCTTAAGCGAGTCAGGGTTAAACACTTTCCAGCCCCCTGGCTTTCAGAGTCTATAAAAGCAGTAATGGCCAAAAGAGATAAAGCTAAGAGGCGTTATAAGAAGCACCCTACTAATGAAAATTTATTCACATATAAAAAACTGCGTAATCGCTGTAGTAAGATGTGTCGTGATGCTAAGAGGAGACATATTTATAATGAGGTTGAAAATTCTCATTCCGCTCAGATGTGGAAATTTTTTAGAACCCTGGGTATTGGCAAATCATATATTGATTCTAATATCTCGTTTGATTTGACTGCACTCAACCGGCACTTTTCTGAGCCTCCGATTTCTATTGATGACTCTATTAAGTCTACTACACTTAATCTTCTCTCCAATATTCCTAAACCGCTGTGTTCTCCTTTTAATTTCAGTAAAGTTACTGATGGTGACATAAAAAAATGCCTTTTAGCCATTTCCACTAAAGCTATTGGCTATGACAATCTTTGTATGCAAATGATTAAACCTATCACTAATGAACTTGTCCCTATTATCACTCACATTATCTCTTCTTCGCTTGAGACGAGCTCCTTTCCGACTTGCTGGAAAAAAGCATTCGTCATTCCCCTTCCAAAAACTTCTAATCCTAAATCTTTATCCCAATTCCGCCCCATTTCCATTCTTCCGATCTTATCTAAAGTACTAGAAAATATAGTTCAGAGGCAACTATCTCAATTCCTAACTGTTCACAGCCTGCTGAGTCCTTTTCAATCTGGTTTTCGTCCAGGCCATAGCACAGTCAACGCTCTGATTAAAGTGTCTGATGATATTCGCTGGGCCATGGACAAAAGACTTCTCACTGTTTTAACATTATTGGATTTTAGCAGTGCATTTAATTCCGTTGATTATGACATACTTCTTGGTATTCTTGCGTCCTTAAACATTTCACCATCAGTAATCACTTGGTTTAATTCTTACCTTAGGGGTCGCTCGCAGTGTGTCCGCCATGAGGAGGATTTCTCCGAGTGGTGTGATCTTACGGCGGGTGTTCTTCAGGGTGGTGTTCTTTCCCCACTTCTCTTCTCTATTTTTATTAATGCTCTCACTACTGTTCTCTCCTCTCATTATCATCTCTATGCTGATGACTTGCAATTATACCGTCATTTCAAAGTCCAAGATATAGATGAGGCTATTAATAAGATGAATGCTGACTTAAGTAGCATAAGCAGTTGGGCAAAATCGTTTGGTCTTCGTGTTAACCCTGCTAAATCCCAAGTAATGATTATCGGCAGCTCATATATGCTTAATTTATTAGATCGTTCGAAGATCCCTGCAGTTACGTATGATAATACTCAAATTCCATATACAGAGACCGCTAAGAACTTAGGTGTTATTTTTGATAATAATTTGTCTGGGGTCGCTCACATTAATATGATTAGCAGAAAAGTGAACTACTCTTTTCAATCTCTCAAGCGTCTCCAGATGTTTTTACCGTTAAAAACTAAGATAACCTTAGCTCAAGCACTTCTTCTTCCTCTCATTGACTACGCTGATGTTAGTTTTTTGGATGCTTCAGAGGAGCTGTTGAACAAACTGGAACGTGTTCAAAATTTGTGTATACGTTTTATTTTCGGTCTTCGTAAGTTTGATCATGTTTCAGAGTACAGGGCTCAATTAAAATGGCTTCCTATCCGTAGACGTCGAGACTTACATGTGTTATCATTTCTATACTTTCTACTCTTTAATCCTCTTGCACCTCCATATCTCCGCGAGCGTTTTTAGTATCTTGTACCCCGTGAAACTCAGTGCCGGACCACTAAACAACTACTTCTCAAAACTCCTTCTCATTTCACAAGCCGATGTGGTGGATCCTTTACAGTAAGGGCGGTCAAGCTATGGAACTCACTCCCACATGACATACGTGCTAGCTCTTCTCTTGATATATTTCGGAGCAGAGTAAAGAAATATTATCTGTCAACTTAGAATTATAAATATTTACATATTTTATGTATTTATATGTATAATTGTATATATATGTATGTGTATGTATGTATGTATGTATGTGTATATATATATGTATGTATGTATGTATATATATATATATATATATATATATATATATATATATATATATATATATATATATATATAGATATGGGTATAATTGTATATGTGTGTGTATATGTGTATATATGTATATATTTATTGTCTTTATTGGTATATATGTATGTAAATCAATAGAAATAAGAATAAAATAAATAAGAAAATAAATTATACTTATATGTTATACACTTATATGATAATTGTTAACTGTAACTTATAGCCAATTTCTATTAAGTAGCGTTATGTTAATTATTAAGTACGCACGCTGCTACCTACTTGCTTTATATATAAAACTATTTCTCTCCCAATAGGTTTGCTGGAAGAGAACTCTTATTAGGGTTAAGCTCGCCTTTGTACATTTATTTAAATATTTAATAATTGTTACCAACTTATTGTGTGTACAATAAAGAATAAAGAAAGAAAGAACTTAATACTGTCAAGGGCCGCGAGTTTAGCAAGCACTCAATTTGCGCAAGAACAGTATTAAGCTCTTCGTATGAAAGTAACTGATGTCCGATAACTCGGAACAGATGCGTTTTTACGACTTTGATCATACTCTCCCAGGCGCCTCCAAAATGAGGAGAGTTGGGACAGATGAACTTCCATGTTATACGATTCTCAGCACACTCTTGCTCAAGCTCTGGGCGGTATTCAACGTTTAGAAATTTATAGAGATCGCGAAGATACGATGCGGCACCTTTAAAATTCGTTCCATTATCCGAATATAAAAACTGAATCGGCCCTCGTCTAGAGAGGAAACGTTTAAGCGCAGCGAGGAAACTAGAACTACTAAGATCTGTAGCGATTTCTATATGTACAGCTCGAGTCGTGAGGCATGTGAAAACACATAAGTACGCCTTCTCGCTGCGTACACCACGACGACGTACAGGAGTGTATGCGATAGGACCGGCATAATCGCAGCCCGTGTGTGTAAATGCCTTAATAGCTTGTCTTACACGACTATGGGGAAGATCAGCCATCAAAGGGTAAGTTGGACGGGGTCTAAGCCGGAAACATATATTACACTTGTAGACTCTGCTTCTCACAGTGCGGCGTGCGGAAAGTATCCAAAATTTTTGACGGAGCAATGACAATAACAATTCAGGCCCAGCGTGTAAATTTTTAATATGATAATAGTCAATGATCATGTTCACTACATGATCACTGCGCGGGAGTATAATTGGATGTTTTTGCGTGTAATCTAATGCGGAGTTCGAAAGACGACCACCAATGCGGATTAAATCATTCTCAATAAAAGGCCTTAAACGATTGAAAGCGGGCGAGCAAGGTTTGTTACCTTCAATATTTAAATATTCCACTGCAAAATGCTGTTTTTGCAGGGCGCGGAGGATTATAACCTCAGAGAAACTGAGATCATCAGCAGTCACTACAGTAGTGCTGCGGCGGAGCAATAATTTAGCAAACTTACACACGTACGCAATTATACGTAGAAGTTTACTCCAAGAAGAGATGCGGAGTGCGAGCTCATAAATCGCAGAATTACAGACGGATGTGCACACAGTGTGCGACAAAATCTTCTTCTCGGGCATATTTGCAATAACCTCATTGTCCAAAGTACGAAGAGGCTATTGAGATGGATCTAACGAAGTCCACTGAGGCTCATGGAGCCACAGGGGGTTTGAAACTAATTTACTTGGCGTAACGCCGCGTGAAAGTATGTCAGCGGGATTCTCAGTACCTGCGACATGATAAAAGTTATCAGCGCGAATACTGTCGGTAATCTGAACAACGCGGTTTGCAACAAAGGTCTGCCACTTGTGTGGCGAACTCTTTATCCAGTACAGAGCTACTTTTGAATCTACAAAGGCATAGACTGATATTGCAAGGTCAAGAGAATAATTGTCGAGTACTCTGCGAAGCAATTTTGAGAGTAAAACCGCTCCACAAAGCTCAAGGCGTGCAATAGATAGTGGTTTCGTCGGTGCGACTTTAGTCTTTGCACAAATCAACTGGACGGTGTTACCATTGACGCTCTTTACATGTATGTAGACTACGGCACCGTATGCGTGCTCGCTGGCGTCGGAAAACCCCAGGAGTGACGCAGTACAGTTTTTGGATACACCAACATGTCGCGGGATACGTAAATCATTAAGAGCTGGTAATTCAGCACAGAATTGCCTCCACATCTTAATAATTGGCGGTGGTGGTATGTCGTCCCAATCTAAATTAAGTTGCCAAAGCTGCTTTATTAACAATTTGGCGTACGCGACTGTGGGAGCAACGAAACCCATTATGTCCCACAGGCGAGCGACAGTAGAGTTTCTTTGCATCCTACCCTTGGGGGCGGGTTTGCTTCTCGCCGGATGATCCCAACGTTGTTGCGGATTCTGTTACTGATGTGGTACTTCAGGGTATGGAACTTTTTATTCCTTCCTCTGTGGTGCCCATTGGAGGCAAATCTCAGCCATGGTTTGGTCGCTCCTGTAAAATAGCATCATGCTATAAGCAGGAGTGCTACCAAGCCTGGGTTGATGCATCAGCGTCCCGGGATGTAAACACCAGCGCTCTAAAAAAGAAGTATAATTCCGCCTCTAGGTCCTTCAAAAGAGTCATTGCCAAGGCAAAGTCAGAGCACATAGGCAGAATTGGCGAGAAACTAGTTCGCCTTCCTTCTGGAACCCGTGCATTCTGGTCTCTCGCCAAGGCTGTCCAGGGGAATTTCTGTCAGCCATCTCTTCCATCTCTGCACAGGGAGGACGACTCACTGGCCCATACTGCAAAGGAGAAAGCCGATCTTCTAGGCTCCTTCTTTGCGTCTAACTCGACTCTCGATGACGGGGGGAGTACGCCGCCGACCATCCCGCGGTGTGAGTGCTCCATGCCGGAAGTGCAGTTCACACAGCGCTTGGTTCGCAAAGCACTCCTCTCCCTGGACATCCACAAGTCGAGTGGGCCTGACGGAATCCCCCCAATTGTGCTGAGGACGTGTGCTCCAGAGTTGGCACCGGTTTTAACGCATCTTTTCCGGTACTCCTACTCCCTAGGCGTAGTCCCAAAATCGTGGAAGACGGCTTTCGTCCACCCGATCCCTAAAAAAGGCGACCGCTCAGACCCGTCCAACTACCGGCCAATCGCCATCACCTCCTTGTTCTCCAAAACAATGGAGTCCATTGTAAACTGCCAGCTCATGAGGTACCTTGAGGATCACCGGCTGATTAGTGACCGCCAATACGGTTTTCGCCGTGGTCGGTCAGCTGGTGATCTTCTGGTCTACCTCACTCACAGATGGGCGGAGGCAGTAGAGTTCAAGGGGGAGGCATTGGCCGTTAGTTTGGACATTGCGAAGGCCTTCGATCGGGTTTGGCACAAAGCGCTTCTTTCGAAGCTCCCTTCCTATGGGCTTCCCGAGAAATTGTGCAATTGGATCACCAGCTTTCTTGCAGATCGGAGCATCAAGGTCGTTGTAGACGGTGCAAGCTCCGATTGCAAGCCTATTAATGCTGGTGTTCCACAGGGCAGGGCGTGCTATCGCCAACGCTGTTTCTTCTGCATGTCAATGATATGTTGCATACCCGTAACATTCATTGCTATGCAGATGACAGCACTGGTGATGCTCTTTACACCGGCCGAGCCAATATTTCTCGGGAAAACGTCTCCGAGTGCCGGGACAAACTTGTGTCTGAAGTCGAGTCTTTGCTGAACAGAGTCTCGGATTGGGGACGACTAAATCTAGTCCAGTTTAACCCCCAGAAGACACAAGTTTGCGCGTTAACCGCTAAAAGGAACCGCTTTGTCGTATCCCCTCAGTTTCAAGGCACTCCCCTTGTGGCCTCAGCCAGTAACGGAATCCTCGGCGTCGACATATCGAGTGACGTGCAGTTTCGTGGTCACTTGGAAGGGAAGGCCAAATTGGCCTCTAAAAAGCTTGGCGTGCTCAGCAGAGCGGGACAGTATTTCATGCCGGCACACCGCCTGCAACTTTACAAGGCGCAGGTTCGGCCGCACATGGAATACTGTTCCCATCTCTGGGCTGGGGCTCCCCAGTACCAGCTCCTTCCACTTGACCGCATCCAGCGCAGAGCGGCTCGAATCGTCGGCGACCGAGTGCTTTCCGATCGGCTCGATTCACTGGCGTTGCGAAGAGATGTTGCATCTCTTTGCGTATTTTATCGCATCTATCACGGGGAGTGCTCTGAGGAATTGTTCGGATTAATCCCAGCCGCCAAATTTCGTGAACGCACGACTCGGCAAACGTCCCGATACCATCCACACCATCTAGATGCTTGGCGGTCCACCACTGTACGTTTCACAAGGAGTTTTCTTCCACGTACAACCTCTCTGTGGAATAGTTTATCATCGGCGATTTTTCCGGACCGATACGACCTGGGGACCTTCAAGAAAAGAGCTTACTCCTTTCTAAAGGGCCGGCAACGCACCCGCAATTCTCCTGGTGTTGCGGTTGATCATGGGCGGCGGTAGTCACTTAACATCAGGTGAGCCGCATGCTCGTATGCCCCCTCTTCTATATATAAAAAAAAAAAAGATAAGATGGCGCGCTTAGTGCACGTCACATCAGCGGGAACAGATATCTTAAAATAAAAGGCGTCACTATCGGTAGACCAATGCAAGCCTAGTATTTTATGTGGCATTGATTTATCGAACTCTACTTCTCCTGTAATTTTATGGGAAGTAGGGAGGTCATCTAAAACAGATCGACGGTTGCTATGCCATTTTATCAGGTCCCATTGGGCACCCTTGAATAAGTCTATCAGCTGCCGAGAGGTCTCACTGGCCTCGGATTCACTGGGCATAGAGAACGCGATGTCGTCCATATATAGCGAAGTAAATGCGATACGACTCGCAAGCGGATACTTTGCGCCGTCGTCATCAATGAGCTGTCTTACCGTGCGCAATGCATGGTATGGACTCGAGGTTAAACCGAAGCACACGCGATTGAAGTGGTATAACACAAGTGGGTCTTGTGGACGGAAGCGGTATAGGAAGCATTGGTAACGACGATCAGAATCGCGAACAACTATTTGCAGAAATTGTTGGCGACAGTCGGCTGTCATAGCGATTGGATGTAAGCGGAAAGTTAAAATTATATTGAACAAGTCGCCTTGCAAATTTGGTCCTGAATGCAGAATATCATTTAATGATCGCCCAGTGCTAGTCTTACTGCTAGCATCCAGGACGATGCGCAGACGCGTTGACTTCTTATCTTCGCGTAAGACTCCATGATGCGGTATGACATATATTAGAGCGGGTTCATGAGAGCCATACGGCGGTGCGGGGGATATATAATTTTTAGCTAAGTATTCCTTTATGACGTCATCATATGCTAACCTTAATGTAGGCGAGGCTTGAAGTTTCCTCTCCAAGCACATGAATCGTCGTCGAGAGGTTTCATAAGAATCTCCGAGAGAGTAAACGTCATCTTTAAATAGCAGGCCAACAATATATCTACCAGTAAAAGGATCGCGGGATGTCGTAGATTTATAAAACTCTTCACATTCAATGTCTGAAGGACACTGAATGGGCGGTGCGGAGGGTGGCTGTTCAAGCTCCCAAAATCGTTGCACTAATTTGTCAACGATAGGAGACTCTAGAACTGAGCAGCACGTTAAAGAATGATTTACCTGAAGTGTCGGCACTGAGCCCATAATAACGTAACCAAATACCGTATTCAAAGCCGAGGGCCCGGACAAGTCGTTAGACGAATAAATTACGTCTGGACACAGTAAGTGCGGGAAAAGGGATGCGCCTATCAAAACATCAATTTTATTAGGCATGCTATAACATTCATCAGCGAGTCTTATGCCATGGAAGTGTGATAAGACAGATGTGTCTACCACAGCAGTGGGCAAAAGGTCGGTGATTTGATCAACAACTAGCATTGAAATATTGAAGTTAATATTCGAGTCGAATCGTGAGAAAATTTTAATATCAATCGATTTCGATTTTACAATTTTTTCAACTCCACCGAATCCCTTTACTACAGTACATTCGGTATCGTGTTGTTGAACGCCTAAACGATGACAGCACTCTTTAGTCATAAAATGGCTTTGAGCCGCGGAGTCTAATAATATACGAATAATTTGTTTCTCTCCCTTAGCATCGTAAGCAAATACTTGAGCGGTTGATAATAAAACAGTTCTCTGCGAACGACTTGCGCGCGCGGGAGGCGGTGAACGTTGAGAAACATTCTTGAACGAAGTACACAGCGCGACGTCTGAACGCGCACCTGCGGTGAGGGGTGGCGAGTGTGCGGGCGCGGGGGTTGTAGACTTCAGTGTACAACCTGCTGAAGCGGTGGAGAACGCGCCAGCGCAGGGGAAGCATTATCGCTTCTGCGGTGGAAGTGCAACAATGTGTGATGTTTAAATTTACAAACTCGACAACTATAATTTGAAGAGCAACTAGACACTCGATGGCTTAAACTGAGACAATTCACACATGCATTGTTACTCTTTACGCATTTAAATCGTTCCTGCGGCGTCATTTTATTAAAGTCTGCACACTTAAATAGGTGTTGATGCACAATATTATCGCACAGACACTTTGAGCAAGTAGTCGTCGTGCTTACGTACGCCTGATACTTCGGCGACGAAGTATTATTACAGCGACGATTATTACCGTTACCTCGTCGATTGTTTGGTGCGCTATTAGAATTTGTACTAGAATCGGTGCGTTGCAAAACTTTGGAGCGGGTCCTAATAAAATTTACTAAATCATCAAAGGTAGGTACCATCGAGTTATGACTATATTCAAAAGAGCGAATGGTATCCGGGTCCAGCTTCTTAAGCGCGATATGAAGAACAATTAAGTCCGCGAGATTATCTAACTTTAAGTTTTGTAAAGCGCGCACTGCACTTATAAAGTTATCAGTAAATAAATCAAAATTATTTGCGGTGGCCGATTGCAATGGCTTAAATTCGAACATCTGATTAATATATGTAGATGCTAGCATACGCCGGTCTTCATATTTGTCAACGAGTGCTTGCAATAAAATTTTATAATTTTCAGCGCAAGGAGTTATATCTGAGCATACAGATAGGGCTTTGCCCGTTAGTTTACCTAGCAAATAGTATAACTTTTCAGCGTCGGTAAGCGATGTGTTGTCATGGACGGTTGATTCAAAGCTAGCATAAAATAAAGGCCATGAGCGAATGTCACCCGAAAATGGCATAAGTTCGATAGGCGGAAGTGAGAATCTGGCTTTAGATGGTGTACTAGTACTTTGTGAATTAGATTGCGAATATTGTAAATAAAGCCTATTTATTCTACCGCAAAGAGACTCAAACGCAATGAGGATGTTATAATCAGGTTTAGCAATAGGGTTTATTTTTAATAAATGTGAATTATAATTATCTAAGACCTGTTTAAACTCAATACGTAAAGCATTAATATTAGAACTACCATCAAGAAAACGCTCCATCGTGGAAGTGTTTATGTGGATGTCCGAGGACATATCATATATTTTTTGCACTATTTCAAATAAAGCATCTCGTTTAGCTAACAATAAAACCAACTCAGCATCAGGTGTGCCCTCATTATCCGAGGAATCGCTATTATTCGATGCTATTTGTTTTTTAGGCGGCATTACAACTTAAGTTATGCGGCGTAAAATAATATAATTATAAGCGGGTAGTCAGTAAGCGACCTCGCTACGCGGTTGAATTATTAAATATTAGTTTCGTTAACGATGAACTTTAATTGTTAACTTTTATAATAATTATGAAGTTATTTACAACGAATATAATGCTTAAATATATGTGCAAATAATAAATGTAATTTAACAGTATAATCTATAGATGTAGTTAAAGGTTGATGACGTGATGTGAACATACAACAAATAATTTATATAGATAATTATATGCTTATTCATTCTATGAATATAGTTTTAAAATTACTATGAATGTCACCTATTAGGACCTATTCTAGTGTTCTAATAAGGGCGGGGTTAATCCGAAGTCGGATTAAAATATAAATAATTAATTATATAAACGCTTATTACGATAACGATCTAATAAGGGCGGAAAGTCAAGGTCAATCCAGCGAGAAGTGACCATTAAAAATGGAGACGCCAGTGACTTAAGGTATCTTCGATAAAGATTTAGTGGACTGTAATTTTGGTGCATACGGCAAAGGGGAAAATAAATAGGTGGGATAGCACGCACTGACCTGATGAGGGCTGCCGCGCCTTCCTCCTGGAGTGTCTGCTATACCGCGAGCTCGCCACGTGGTTCGGCGCACACGCACTCTCGGAACAGTCTCGTGAAGTCCCACACTCTCCACCTTTGCCCTTACGGGGGCGTCTCACACTTTTATGAGTTACAAAGACACAATGTCTGATGCGGTGAATATTAAACATAAACAGGAGAACTCAATGTTCGTCCTGCGCGGTTTGCGGTTAATGTACATAAGACGCGACGGGTGGCCGTGCGTTGCGGATGGCGTAATATCACTTAGTATAATGACGCGCGCCGAGATCCTCTTTTTCACCTCGGCGGCAGCGCGTGCGGTAGGAAAGGGAAGGAAGGAAGGAAACAAAAAATATGCACTAGTCATGTTGATAAAGTAGATATAACTTAGGACGAACTCAATGCGATATGTAATGTAATGTTGATAAAGTAGATTGTTAACTGGCGTTACCAATATCAATTTCTTGCATTAAATATGATAATTTACTGAGATGCGTGAATGTGTACGTACGTGTGTGTGTGCATCCGTGCGTGCGGCATTGCGACGTGCATGTGGGCATGAGTGCTTGAGCACTTGTATGCGAACATAAGTGCGTGCGTGTGTGCGTGCGTGCGTGGGTGCATGTGTGCGTCCCGTGGGTGCATGCGTGTGTGAATGCGTGCGTGCGTGCGTGGGTGCGCCTTTGTAGTAGTAGTACTAGTAGTAGTAGTAGTAGTAGTAGACATTTCATTTCAATCCTCAGAGGTGACAACTCATTAGTAGGTTTTTTTTTGAACAGTGGCAGATGTCCATGTGTTGCTAGTTTAATATGACTATGTAATAAATTCGTAGTAGAAGTGGCTCAAAATAATCAATTATTCGATGTGGGAGGAGGAAACTGACAAGCAACGGTAGATTGGTAGAAGCATATTCCTGAAATAAACTCAAAAAATTTTTTGAAAAAATCCCACCGATGAGACAATTCAGCGACAAGATCTGATAGTAATGTTGAAAAAATATTTAAAAAATTTAAAACCCATTAAAAATAACCCATATACCCTATTTCTTTGTGTGTTTTTATAGGTTACATTAAGATAAAGGGGAAATATTTATTAAATATTTCCTTTTTATTATAGTGTCACCTTATCAGATTAATTACGTTGTGTGTGGAACTAAGAGCTTCATAATGCTCGTTAGGGCGGAAATATGAATGCAAAAAAAATAAAATGAGACAAGTACGCTGAGTTCAATAAGTCAGAATAAGGGCTGTCACAAACAGAATATCTTCCAATATTTCCGGAAACTGAAATTACAACCATGAAAACTAAAAGTACGTACGAATATCGCCATCATCATCGTTACATTCCTTTACAAATCCACTGCTATAATAGAAATATTAATAATAATACTGTCCTCCCAACTGAATTTCGGTCACTGCAGCCAGCGTCAACGGAGACTAGCCATCGGCGCAGGACAGGAATATAAAGCCCAAGTGTATGACACAGGTGCATTCTTGCACACAGGATGGTAAACCGACACGACCTAAAAGATATCAGGTACCAACGGCTCCAACGGCTATACGTGCTTTCCGCGACACAGGGGTGAGACACCGCCAACTTCCTGACTAAGGGCAGCCACTAAGAATTTCTTGACTGTTAAGACCCGATAAATTATTTTCATAACAACGAATAATGTTTGTGTTATTCAAGTTCTAAGCAACATCACTAGATGGCGTATTACCATTTCTGTATCGCGATATAATACAGTAGTATAATACAGTAGTACAATACAGTAGTATATGTAGTGTGGACGAATAAGATTGGTTGGTACCCATTATCACCACCGAGTACTGTGTTTAACTTAGTTTAAGGACAATGTTCATTGACGTAAAAACTTAATAACTGATATTTTAGCCCAACCCAATTTCGAAACTGAGACCTCATCATCAACAGTTGCGTTAACAATCAATAGTGCAAAGAGACAGTCACTGCTGAAAATAAGTTTCACCCAAACAATGCTACAAAAGATGGTCCTGAATCACCTGAATCCTTAGACTTCTTATATCGCTTTTCAGGTCGCCGCTTTCTCTAGTGGGGTGACGAGTCACACTTTGTTTACCGGTATGAGGCTCCACTCGAGAACCTTCCTTCCCCATCGGTTGTCGGTTAGGTACTGAATGTTATCAGTACTTTACTTTACAGTCAAAAGTTCACTGTTGAACATTAGTCCTAGATTTTCTTTATCGAGCCCGCTAATTGGCAACCATAACCATAAAATGTAGTTGACTTTTAATTATTTTTTTTAATTACGAAGACGTCGCTGCCCATTTCCTGGTTTAATTTCCTCTGTCGCCTGTTAAGACACCCATGGGCCGATATAGAGGAGTGGATATTCTTACATCAGCACTACACAATGTAAGTTAAATGTAATGTACAAGTATTAAATTAGAATTTTTAATATATAAATATATTTATGTATAAATATCTTATATAAAAAATATATTTTTTATACACAATAGGAGTGACAAACGATTACACAGTTCATCTGATTGTAAGACCCATAGGTTTCTACATCTATCTTCGATCAAAACTCGATGCAGATGCGTTGTTACCCCCGAAAAATACGGTGCAATTCCTCCTTACCGGTAAAATGGCTCTCCAGTTCTCTACACTCATTATACAGAACGCAACGATTTTACAAAACACAACAACAACAATAACTTAAGTCTAATGAAGTTAAATGATTAATTTTTATTTCGTCCAGAACCCGGTCATATCAATTGTTATATAAATTAAAAGGGAATGCAGACTTATGTGATGCTGATCTGAAGTATTATTATGAAAATAACTTCCCTTGCAATCCAAATATCGGTTTCGAAATTATCAAAATGTAAAAATTGATGATTCTCTGTCTACTCGTATTCCGATAACGGCCGAAATATCTGCATACCTACCTACCTTTCGATTTACCATTCCATCAAAAGTTGCTGCTGAATATAGGACACCCCCATATATTGCCTTTTATAGGGGATGTTTGCAGTAGTTGCCACACTTGTCAAGCGACTCCACAATCAAATCCAACTTTTTCTTAGTTATTTTAGTATACGTAGAAGATGCCAATGTCTACCTTCTGTTTCATATATACTTGTCACCTCTTAAGAAACCTTAGGGGTGATATTATGAGATAGTGGATTCTCTTACACCGCTACTATATTCTATTGAACGACGTTTTCCTCTTCTTTCAGCACAAAGTTGACAGAGACTTGATAGCTCAGAGCATAAGCACTCGCCTAAAGACGTGATAGAAGAGAAAGTTCTTGCGACACTGGTACCAAATTAATCAATTGCTGTTTTCGATACCCACATAACCAGTAGCAATATAACTATTTGCAATATCTACGTGCTTGACAGTGAAGAAAAACTTCGTGAGAAATTCCTCACGTGTGATAAATAAAATTTTCGAGTGACAGACTCGTACCGTTAAGCGAATAGTAGGGTGATCACGAACCAGATGGAGTGGCGACTTGGTAAGAGATACAAGCAATTGATAGACGCATGTGGCTCAGAATCATGATCCGTGACATTCCTCGGTATTCTTACAAACAGCATTGTACCTGTGAGGGCCGTAGTAATTATAACGATGATGAATATAAATAAAATAAAATATTGCGGACAACCAACTCGATGCCCATTTCATGATTCCTAACTCAATCTAATTGTTTTCTTTTAAAGTATACTGATGAGATAAAGAACCAACTATTAACTTGACCTATATTTAAAGAACAGAAACGTTGTAACCAATAATTAATGTAGACTGAGATATAATGACTTGTTACTGAAAAGAGTATCTGCTATCATTACGTATTTTATTCTTTATTTTATTTTACAAAAAGTTACCACTACGGTAGAATTTTCTCCTGTACCTTGGTGGTGATTTTTTTAAATAAAATAAGGGTAAAAATCGAGCACCATACACCGCACATGTAAATGGATGCGTGGTTCGAAAGTATTTACATCTATCCTGGATTAAGAACCAAAATTCTGATGCGTTGCCACCCCTGAGGACTAACGTGGAATGCCTCGTTTACAGTAAAAACCGTCTCCGGTTCTCTACACACAATGTTATTTTACGCTGGTAGTCTGGCAAGGCGTGGTCCTTGCCTGATCGAGCCGACCCATTTGTGTTACAACCATAATATAGCTGCAGCATGCAGTGGCTCTATCACGTAAAAAAATCATATGGAGTAGTGTATAGTCTTACACTACAAGGTTACCTTATACGCCATTTTTCGTAAAGTTGAGGTTTAAAATAATTAGAGGTTTAAAATAATTAGAGGTTGTGAGGCTTTCTGTTTTAGTTTTCAGGGGAGACAAGAGTATGTGGCAAGCTTTGTTAAAGATGGTCGTATGTTACTTTCAATTGAACGTAAGCTCGTTTTTACTCTAATACTATTTTAATTTATTTAGTTATTATGTTTTTAATGCGATAGTAGCCTAAATGAAATAAGGCGGCCCGCGTATTCAAAAGATCGTGGGTTAGAGTCCGCCATTCGACTTCTGTCGTAAACCACAAACACGCGTGTGTGTTCAAGAGAATGTTATTAGTGTTTTTACCATTTCCAGTAAATATTTAAAAAAAATAATGTAAAACAAACGTATAAAAATTGTTTGTTAAACAAGTTTTGCTGACCGTGCTGTGATCAAATCGGTAAATAACATTAGAGTGCATACTATAAATTGAGGAACTATCTCCATTCAAATTGAGAATCATTATCGTTACCGAAATATCTCCAACGAAAACATGCGTCGCGGGTAATCAAACGCGCGCTTAAAAGTATAATAAATCTCAAGTTCATTTATTTGCAAGCGATAGAAACACTTGCGCACTGACACAGCGCATGACCGGCCCCGAACCTATAAACAACAGTTTTATTAAAGCAATTATTAATGACCATAAATTATTAATGGTCATTGCATTAACAATTTACGGTTTTCAATGTATTCCATGTTGCTACATATTATTTACTTTTGGCGACCGTAATGCTTGGTGTAATACTTAAGAGAGAGTAGTGAGAGAGTAGAGAGCGTGCTGCGGGGCGTAAGTAATACATATCTAGTGGTTACCCCACGTTCTCATGGTAGGGCCAATGCAGTTATATTAGGGTTGTAGTACAAATGAGCCGGCTCTACCAGACAAGAGCCACGCTCTCGGAGAATAATCAGCTCAGCAAAAGTAGCAGTTAATGTTGTTTCGTATGGTAAGTGTAGAGAACCGGTGACTTTTTTTCTGGAAAAGGGGAATTCCATCTTATTTCTCAGGGGTAACAACGTATATGCATTTTGATTCCAAATCGAAGATAAATGTAGATGTCTGTGGATCGTGTCGAAGTCCGTGGCTGAATGTAGATGTGTGCTCGTTTGTCACCCTTATTCTATAGTAAAAAGGACCACAGAAGACCACAATAGTAGTGTGCTGTGTACCCTAGACGCTCTGCCACGATATCCACTCGAACAGAGTCAGATCTTAGGCCATTCTGTTCTGTCACCAAATAGCAGTGCGTGCACTGCTTACTTCCGGACCGAAAGGTAAAGAGGGCCAGTATAATTTTTACGTGGTAGAGCCATGCTGCAGTTATATTAGTAGTATAGTTGTAGCACGATTGGGTCGGCTCGACCGGGGAAAGACCACGCTCTCCCAGAATACCAGCGTGAAATAGTAGCTTAATGCTGCTGAATTTCGTATGGTGAGTGTAGAGAACCGGAGACCCTTTTTACTGGAAATGAGGCATTCCATCTCAGTCCTCACGGGTGACAACGCATCTGCATTTTGATTTGTAATGGAAGATAGATGTAGATGTCTATGGGCCGCAGCAACCACTTACCATCAGGTGGACTGTGTGCTCGTTTGTCACCCTATTCTATAAAAAAAAAATTACAGGCAGTGAGGTATTCCATCTCAGTTCTCAAAAAAGGCATATTCACTGCAGTAACCACTCAGCACCAGTTGGACTGTTAGTTTGTTTGTTAAATTAGTTGTTAATGTAGTTGTTGTATGTAATAGTGACTCTCTAGGAGACAAGTATCGTAGCAGGAAAATTGTAAAGGAGCGCAGAATATAGCAAGAGTGTTATTCGGTGTGTAATTTTTCAAAATAGGTAGTATGGCTCTCTTTTTACTTATATAACCTTCTGGATTGGTAACCCAGTTAATTATCCATCACCCTATTCAGTCCTGTTTCGTAAGAGCTGACTGTTGGAAATTCAATAAATCTTAATTTTTTATGGTTTTATTGCGTTTATTAACCTACGCACCCCCTAGGTCGTAACGTTCCAATGTTGTTTTTCAGTAATTGTTGTAGTAGAGTAAGCTTTAATCTTGAACGCCCCCATGTCGTATTAATTCGGAAAAACTTCTGGTGACGTGACGTTAAAAATGTGGTCGTAATGCAATGAAAGGGAGTTCAGACAAATATATATACAATGGCATAGATATAAGTATAAGTTCCTTCTGTAATCTAAATCGGTTGAATACAATATTTGTTAAAAGAACGACAAACGAATATACAGCCCACATGATGGTTAATGATTAAGAATCATAATGCACCTGTGTTATCATCTCTGAGGACTAAATGGAATGTATCGTTTCCAGTAAAAACTGTTTTCTGTTTTCTGAACTCACAATAAAAAGAAGCATTAAGCTAGTTGCTAAGTTGAAACTAAGTTTACAAAGATAAACTTCATAAAGACATCCCGCTCGGAATTACTTTTATAGGCCATAAAAATACTTCTTCCGTTATAATTCATTCAGTTCCGTTTAAATCGTTGCAAAATATCTGCGTCACGGAGTCGTATTTCACGCTCCTATTCTGTAAAAGGTTGGTTCTTCCCTGGTCGAGCCAACCCATTTGCCTTACAGCAATAATATAGCTCTACCCATTTCAATACTAGTGGGACTCCTTTTTATATAGGGGTTCTCCTGCCACCAACAGTGCTGTGCAGTTCAGAACAGAACACAGCAGTGAATCTGCTTTTTTCTGGTCTGAAGGGCACAGATATCCAGTACAATCAGCTGTAAGGCGTTCCATTCTAGTCTGCAGAAGTAACAACGCATTTGTAGCCATCTTTATTTGACGTTGGTTGCAGGTGTCCATAAGCCGCAGCAGCCGCTTACTAACAGGTGGTATGTAAGTTCGACTGTCACGTCAATTTTATTTAAAAAATGCCAAATGATATGATTTTATCCAAAGATAGATTTTTAGACCAAAGAGGTCTAAAAATCTATCTTTGGTTTTAGAGCCCTGTGGAATATAAAGAGACAACAATATACAGGAGACCCATCGGCGTGACTTTTGTCTCTTAAGAGCAATGCAAACAAATTTGGCAGCCTTCCATGTCAGAGGTACCCACTTTTTGCCGAAAAGACTCTAGTGGTAAAGTTTCTAAAGAAAATGTATTTGCGGCTAGTCGTTTCCGCTGGAGTAAATAGGACGGAATCTTTTCCTGCGTAAAGACAAAATATAGCCATTAAGCAAGGACACCCAGCCAGCGTTTTTGGCACTTTACCGCGTAGTAGGACTGTATCAGCTGTATTAAATATTGTAATAAATATAGTGTATTATACTATGTAATTGAACAATAAGCCACATACACAATTAGTGCATAAATTCTGTCTTCTGTCAGCTGACATTCAAGCAAGTTATTTCAATGTTTCGTCCGTCATAAGATATACCGAAAGTTTCAAAAAGCTCTTGATTAAAAAAGAGAAGCGACGTACTAAAACCATAACAGATTGCTTGCATAATTCAGTGAATGTTTATATTTGTGCTTGTCGGTGATTAATAGCTAGAACACTGAGTTTCAGCACTCGTATCAGTCTTCTGCTCTTATCAATAGCGCAATATACGTGAAAGGACTTGTATAAATGACATCGTTTAAAGTCCATGATATTTTCGTAATTTAAATATTTAGACTCGCTGTTAAATTTTCCGTTATACAATAAATCTTCAAAGAAATATAATAAGATATGAAATATAGTTTTAAATCGAAAAGACGTGCCCGAGTCTATTCGTTTGCATCTGTGTTTTGATTCCTTATAGCGAATAGTAAGTGGTGTGGTGTAAGAATATCGACTACCCCATATATTTCCGTGCATGCGGTAAGAAGTAGCGGTTAGAAACAAAACAGAAGATGTGTAGCAACGTCTTTTTAATAATATAGTAATTAAAGATAAAAAAAAACTTCACTTGTAAATCCGCCAGCCAAGCGTAGCAAGTATGGCAAATAGTCTCCTAGTTTCCTCTTTGCAGATATTGCTCAGCCCACTTACTACCTGTCCTCCGCGCAATGTCCGCGCTGAAATGTCGGCGGACTACACATTTCTTTGAACTTTTTTTTCGAACAAAAATTATTAAAATTCCGTGAAAGAAGAGGAAGAATGCTCTGTGGCATTAAATCTGATTTGTCGTAGGTGTGTTCAAACATACTTCAGATAAATACATAAATAAATAACACGACAATAGATATGCTTACTTCGTGATCTGAAACCCCGAAGTATTATGACGTAATATTTTTCTATTGCATGCCTTAAGTGCAAAGCGCGTAGGTATGTTGTACTAGCGCATAAAATCAAAAATCTAACGTTTTCTCGCATGAAATCGTACCTGATATGATAGTGGAGAATGAACGGTCCACTATTAACAGACTCCGAGTGGTTTCAAGGTGGAGAAATGAAACGACTGTTTATATAAGTCCGACTGGAGTACGAATATAGAATGGACTGTGGACTGGAATGAATATATTTTCATCTTGCCTATATTTATATGGCTGGCTCACAATTGATTTGCCAATGGTAATTATTTTTATTGTACATAGCCAATTATACTGCTTACATTATGACCAATGAAAATGAATCAAAATGTATTACTATTATGTACGTTTCGTTTCCCGGCGTGAGACTTGTGTGTTGTTCACGAAGCTACGTCGCTGGATCGGGCTATATAAGACATGCAGGTCGGTGCGCGCGCGCTGCGCCCTCCTTTCTGCCAAGGAGGGTCGCGTTCGTATACGGCTTAGAGATCTCTAGTCAGATCGTTAAGCCAATTCCTAAAAGGTTGGGTTTAGTGGGTAAAAGTCGCCACATAACCACGCAGCCGGCTGCGTGGTATGCTATGAGCATTCCCAACCTCCCTCCCCCGCTTTCCGGAGGGTTGCCCATATTTGCTTCGGGCGCAAAAAAAAAAAAAAATGCGCGCGCGTAGTCGGCGAGCGGCCGCGGCGTGGGATACAGCTCCGGAACAGCAAGGAGAAGCGAGCTGCGGTGTTGAAGAAACGGCTCCCCATTGGTCGACGGATACGTGACGATAGCGGCGTGTGAAATCGATGTGGCGCTGAATAATATTTGCGGCTGCTTCTTGTTTCTTTATAAGAACGTCAAATTATCTATATGCGGTCCGCAGCATCTCAGTAGCCAGGGATAGTTAGAAAATAAATGTTTTTTTATCTTCACCTTCCGCGTTATGGTAGCAGCAGAGTATATATTATTTATTCCCGTTTAGGGCTGATTATTCTGGCTGCTACATCACTCTCCCCCTAGCGAAAGCGTACCGGAGGCTTGACGACTCGCCCGTATTTAGTAGTTTTTAAAATAGGTCTCAACTGGGTTGATATAGATGATGGAGTTTCAAGCTTCCTCGCTGGTGGTTTTGATGATGATGATGAATCCTCTAAAGTATCCTCGTTAATAATATAGGCAGGCTTTAGTCGGTCGATCGAATTAATCGTAGATTTCCTTCCGGGTATTTGTAGTTTAAAAGTCTTGCTATTTCTCTCTAATACTTTATACGGTCCGTCGTAGGTAGGTTGAAATTGTTTTTTCATTGCGTCGTTTCTTACAAAAACTTGCTTGCATGTTTTCAAATCTTGGTGAATGAATACTGATTTATTATTTCTGTGTGATTGCATTTCGGTGCATTTCGACGATAAGGCTTTGTTGATTGATTCTCGAAGTTGAGTTACGAAATCGTAATCCATTTCTTGTTTGTTTGACGCTGCTGAACTGAAGAAGTCACACGGCAGTCTTATGCTGCAGCCGTAGGTTAGCTGAGCGGCACTAAGACTAGTGTCTGCACGCGGTGTTGCTCGTAGTCCGAGTAGCACTGTAGGTAGCTCATCAATCCACTTTGTATGTTGAGATAAACGAGTTTTTAGTGCGGTCTTTAATGTACGATGCCATCGTTCGATTATTCCGTTTGCCTGAGGATGGTATGCTGTTGTACGTGTCTTCTGTATTCCCATAGTTTGAAGAAGTTTGAGGAATAGGTTGCTTTCGAAATTTCTTCCTTGATCCGTTGTGATGGTTTTAGGTGATCCGAAACGAGTAATCCAATTTTCATAAATTATATTCGCGACGGATTCGGCTGAAGTATCATCGGTAGGTATTGCTTCTAGCCATCTTGTTGCTCTGTCGATCATTGTTACGAGGTAACGATATCCTTGCGGTGAAGTAGGTAATGGTCCGACGATGTCAACGTGCAGGTGTTCGAATCTCTCTGTGGGTGGAAATGTAGCTAGATTACTTGATGTATGCCTTTGTACTTTGCATTTCTGGCATTGAATGCATTGCTTCGCCCAGTTGCCAACATCCACTTGCATTGAAGGCCAAAAGAATTTTTCAGTGATGAGTTTTCTTGTTGTTCTAACACCTGGATGACTGATGTTGTGCAGTGCATTGAAGACTTCGCGACGACATTCTTCTGGTAGGTATGGTCGCATAGTTGTCGTTGAGGCTTCACAGTATATAGGTAGATGCGTCATTGGCATTGTAACTTGCTTGATGGACAAGTTACCTTGCTTCGATAGATGTTTTATGTTGTCACTATCTCTGTCTTGTGCTGCGGCGATCTTATGATAGTCGATTGATGTAGGGCACGTTACACTGTCGATTGGTACGCGACTGAGTGCGTCGGCGACTATGTTGTCCTTTCCACTGATGTGACGTATGTCGGTAGTGAATTCACTTATGAAAATAAGTTGTCTTTCTCTTCGTGGTGTTTCCGATAGTGATGGTTTCTTTGAAAGTATATATGTTAATGGCTTGTGGTCGGTAAAAACGATCAGGTTTCGACCCTCGAACGTTTTTCTGAAGTGCTTGATGGCCACGTAAATAGCGAGTAGCTCTCGGTCGAATGTACTGTAGTTACGTTGAGTATCGGAGAACTTCTTCGAAAAATAGCCAAGTGGTTGCCATTTCCCATTGCTGTATTGTTGGAGAACGGCTCCTGCTGAGAGATCGGATGCGTCGCTGAAGATAGCAAGGGTTGCTTCGTGTGATGGGTGAGCGAGTAAAGCTGCATTTTGGATCGCAACTTTACAAGCTTCAAATGCCTTCATGGCTTCATCGTTCCATTCGATTGACGTTTTATCTTTTTTCTTCGTGTTGTGAAGGTATGCGTGAAGTGGTGCTTGGATTTCAGCCGCTTTAGGTATGTGTTCCCTGTAAAAATTTATCATCCCAAGAAAACGCCTTAGCTCTTCGATAGTTTTAGGTTTCGCATAATCGATGATTGCTCTGACTTTTTCGGCAGGCGGTTTGATTCCTTCCTTGCTGACGGTGAAACCAAGAAATTGAACTTCTTGCTGTCCGAATATGCATTTCGAAGGGTTTATTGTGATTCCGTTGTCTTCTAATCGCTGTAGCACGGTGCGTAGATGGGTTTCATGCGTTTCTTTATCAGGGCTTGCAACAAGGAGATCATCAATAAATGCGAAAACGAAATCCAGTCCATGAAGTACTTCGTGTATGAATCTTTGGAAAGTTTGACCTCCGTTCTTTAATCCTGGGATTATTCTTGGGAATTCGAATAATCCCATTGGGGTAATTATTGCTGTCTTCTCTATGTCTTCATCGCGTACTCTTATTTGTTGGTAAGCTCGGTTGAGATCGATGGTGGAGAATATAGTCTTGTCTGATAGTTGATGAGTGAAATCCCTGACTCGCGGTATTGGGTAGCGGTCAGGAGTGGTAATAGAATTCAGTCTTCTGTAATCTCCACAAACTCGTAATTCTCCGTTCTTCTTCGGTACAATGTGAAGTGGTGATGACCAAGGGCTTTTGCTTGGACGGCATATTCCTTGCTCAATCATGTTTTCGAATTCCTTTCGAACTTGCTCGTATAGGTGTGGTGCAATTGGACGTGCACGGCAATGAAGTGGTGGTCCATTGGTTTCGATGAAATGCTCAACGTCGTTCTTCGGTGTTAATTTCATTGAAGTTATTCTTGTGATCCCAGGGTATTCTTCGAGGATCTTGTGATACGGTTGTTGAACATCTATGCTTCTTATTGTAGGCTGATTGGTTGCTTGGACAAAAGACTGAGATGCAAGATTGGTTTTCCTGTCGATGATTCTTCTATTTTTGATGTCGACGATCAACTGGTGATGTTGAAGAAAATCAGCACCGATGATTGGTTTGCTGACTTTAGCGACGATAAATCTCCATTTGAATGGTCGGCGTAGATTTAAATCAAGTTCCATTGTTTTTTCTCCATATGTAGGAATCACCGTATTGTTTGCTGCATAGAGTTGAAAATCCAGTGGCTTCAACTTCTGTCCTTGTTTCGGCGGTAACACTGAGATATTTGCTCCGGTGTCGATAAGGAGAGTAAGCTTGCTTTTTTTATCGGTGACGAAAAGACGGTAGGACTTTGCTGTTACGCTGGATCCCATCGCATTGAGCGTATTAGTTAGCTCAAGCGCCTTCGCATTTTCATTTTTGAATGTACACGGTTCTGTGCATTTTCTTGCCTCGAACCCGAAACGTCGATGATAGTAGCAGTAAGGGGATCTTGATGTTGAGCTTGTTCGACTTCTACTTGCAGAGCGGTTGTGATGAAAATGTGATCTTCGTTGTTGCTGATTGCGCTGGTTGTACTGTTGCTGGTAACTGGTGTGATGCTGGAAAGCTTTGAGTGCAGCGATTTCGTGTGATAGCTTCCGAATTTCCTCGAAAATTGATGTATATGTGTTCGCCTCTTGCTCCATAACGGCGGTTTGATTACACTGCTTTTTTTATAAATACTGAAGTCTTCTTTCTCAGTGTTCGCCACGGGTTTCCTTCGCGGTGTTCGTACGGGATCTTCCCTCTCGGTGTTCGTACGGGGTCTTCCCTCTCGGTGTTCGTACGGGGTCTTCCCTCTCGGTGTTCGTACGGGGTCACCACTATAATAGTGGAGAATGAACGGTCCACTATTAACAGACTCCGAGTGGTTTCAAGGTGGAGAAATGAAACGACTGTTTATATAAGTCCGACTGGAGTACGAATATAGAATGGACTGTGGACTGGAATGAATATATTTTCATCTTGCCTATATTTATATGGCTGGCTCACAATTGATTTGCCAATGGTAATTATTTTTATTGTACATAGCCAATTATACTGCTTACATTATGACCAATGAAAATGAATCAAAATGTATTACTATTATGTACGTTTCGTTTCCCGGCGTGAGACTTGTGTGTTGTTCACGAAGCTACGTCGCTGGATCGGGCTATATAAGACATGCAGGTCGGTGCGCGCGCGTTTTACGCGGGCCCCGTCTTTGCCCACGCAAACCCTAACATATTAAATGAACTCCAAATAGTTCAGAACCTCTTCTGTCGTCGAGCTGCGAACGCACCTTGGTACGTCCGTAATGCCGACCTTCATCGGGACTTAGAGCTCCCAACAATTCAACAGTTCCTTAAAAAACTCTCTGAGAACTTCTTCAAAGCCTCAGAGTCGCACCCAAACAATTTAATTCGTGAGGCGGCTTCTTATGCAGCCCCACCCCCCTCTCGCTATCGTGTCCGCAGGCCGAGAAACTCTCTCTCGGACCCGCCAAATAAACTGTCAAACGACCTGAACTGCCTCCTGGCGGCTCAGGCCAGTTCTAATTAAATTAATTAATTATTATTATATTAACTAATATTATTTTGCCTTCGTAGGCACTCCCTCAGCGGCTCTTAGCCGCCTGCGCCCTCTTTTCCCAAAAGAGGGTCGCTCATGATAAGGCACAATAGAGCTTAATCAGCCAGCTGCCTGTCCCCAAAGGCGGTTTTTAGGGGGTATCACTTAGGGTCCCCGGTAGGACAGTGAGTCCCCCATAACCACGATAGACCGGCTATCGTGGTATGCGTAATGCATTTTCCGCCTCCCTACGTACAGGGTAGCCCTTTAATTGCTTCGGGCGCAAAAAAAAAAAAAAAAATGCGCGCGCGTAGTCGGCGAGCGGCCGCGGCGTGGGATACAGCTCCGGAACAGCAAGGAGAAGCGAGCTGCGGTGTTGAAGAAACGGCTCCCCATTGGTCGACGGATACGTGACGATAGCGGCGTGTGAAATCGATGTGGCGCTGAATAATATTTGCGGCTGCTTCTTGTTTCTTTATAAGAACGTCAAATTATCTATATGCAGTCCGCAGCATCTCAGTAGCCAGGGATAGTTAGAAAATAAATGTTTTTTTATCTTCACCTTCCGCGTTATGGTAGCAGCAGAGTATATATTATTTATTCCCGTTTAGGGCTGATTATTCTGGCTGCTACACTGACAATCATATTGAAAGCACATTGTTAGAAATATAAATGATTGTTGAACTTTTTTTTAAATTGATTACTAGCTATTTTCACACTTAAAAGTAGTTTTAGTAGCTTATGGTGAGGATTTATCAAGTCCGCATGGAGAAGTAAACACGATAACTTTTGAAAATATCAGTTGTTCAACTCAATCTATTTTTTATTCTCTTCATCTATCATGTGGGATACCATGGAATGTAAATAGCTGTTTAATTTTGTTTTTTTTTTTATAGAAAAAAAAAATTTGGCTGGGATTAATCCGAACAATTCCTCAGAGCACTCTCCATGGTATATGCGAAAGAAAATGCAAAGAGATGCAACATCATTTAGAGGTCAATTTGGCCTTCTCTTCCAAGTGACCACGAAACTGCACGTCACTCGATATGTCGACGCCGATAATTCCGATACTGGCTGAGGCAACAAGAGAAGTGCCTTGAAACTGAGGAGATACGACAAAGGGTTTCTTTTTAGCCGTTAACGCGCAAACTTGTGTCTTCTGGGGGTTAAACTGGACTAGATTTAGTCGCCCTCAATCTGAGACTCTGTTCAGCAAAGACTCGACTTCAGACACATGTTTGTCCTGGCACTCGGAGACGTTTTCCCGAGAAATATTGGCTCGGCCGCTGTAAAAAACATCACCAGTGCTGTCATCTGCATAGCAATGAATGTTACGGGTTTGCAACATATCATTGATATGCAGAAGAAACAGCGTTGGCGATAGCACGCAGCCTTGTGGAACACCAGCATTAATAGGCTTGCAATCGGAGCTTGCACCGTCTACAATGACCTTGATGCTCCGATCTGTAAGAAAGCTGGTGATCCAATCGCACAATTTCTCGGGAAGCCTGTAGGAAGGGAGCTTCGAATGAAGCGCTTTGTGCCAAACCCGATCGAAGGCCTTCGCAATGTCCAAACTAACGGCCAATGCCTCCCCCTTGGACTCTACTGCCTCCGCCCATCTATGAGTTAGGTAGACCAGAAGGTCACCAGCCATACGATACTTACAAAATAACGGATACGAACACAGCAGTATGAAGCTGATATAATATAAAAAAAATATATAAAAAGCCTTCTCATGACGAGTTGTCTCATTTTTGCTACAACCATAATAGCTGTGACGTGGCTTTACCACATATAAAAAAGCCTTTTTTGAGCTGACTTATTCGTGATGGCTCTCGAATTGTGACTTCGATGTGTTACGGATTGTGGACACGGGGACTATACGAGGGTGGATTGAAAAGTACTCGGCCTAACCAAGAAAATAAACACATACTAAATCAGTTATATTTTTATTTTTCTACATAATCACCATCAAGTTCAATACACTTTTGCCACCTCCCCTTCCAAGCATTTAGACCGTTGAAAAAAAATGATTCTTCCTTAGAGTCAAAATATGCGTCTACAGCTGCTTTGACCTCGTCGTTTTTCGAAAATCTTTGACCTCCCAAGTGCTTTTTTAGGTTAGGGAACAGAAAGAAGTCTGATGGTGCCAGATCAGGTGAATACGGCAGATGCGGTAACAGTTGAAAGCCACAGTTGTGAATTTCAGCCATTGACTGTACTGACGTGTGAACACGGGCGTTATCTTGATGAAACCGGAGTTTTCTTCTGAGCATTCCTCGACGTTTTTCTTTTATTTCCTCTCGTAAACGACGTAGTAAGGTGCAGTAGTAATCAGAGTTTATAGTCTGACCCCTTTCAAGATAATCAATCATAATCACACCTTTCGAGTCCCAGAATACTGAAGCCATCACCTTAATTGCCGACAAAATCGACTTAGCCTTTTTAGGGGGTGGTGAACCAGGTCTTCTCCACTGTTTTGATTGTTGTTTTGTTTCCGGTGTACAGTTATGAACCCATGTTTCGTCCATAGTAACAAAACAAATTAAAAAAATCATCTGCATCGGCTTCAAATAACTCCAAACAGTCGCGTGAAATAGTCAATCGCGTCCTTTTTTGTTCAACTGAAAGCAGTCGCGGAACCCACCTCGCAGACACCTTGTGGAAACCCAACTCGTTGACAATGATGTTTTGAGTTCGTTCATAAGAGATGCCTATAATCTCGGCTATCTCTCTAATTTTTAATCTGCGGTCTCCCATTATTAAATCAAGTAATTTTTTAATATTTTCGTCAGTAGTTGACGTCGAAGGCCTTCCAGAGCGGGGTTCATCTTTCACACTCTCTCTACCACGCTTAAATTCTGCTATCCATTTTTTGACGGATGAATATGACAGAGCACAATCGCTTAATGTAATGACCATGTCATCATGGATGGCTTTTAACGATAGCCCCTTCTTATGGAGGTACTTAATGACGGCACGCTGCTCGATTTGCTCCATTCGCGGAAATTATGTCCGATTACTTTGTTAATAAATTTATAAAATCACAACTAATTATCGCACACGTTTCGAACTTCACACAATGAACTAGTCTGAACTTTTTTTTTTCTTTTTATAGAATAGGCTGATAAACGAGCACACAGTCCACCTGATGGTAAGTGGTTGCTGCGGCCTATAGACATCTACATCTATCTTCCATTACAAATCAAAATGCAGATGCGTTGTCACCCGTGAGGACTGAGATGGAATGCCTCATTTCCAGTAAAAAGGGTCTCCGGTTCTCTACACTCACCATACGAAATACAGCAGCATTAAGCTACTATTTCACGCTGGTATTCTGTGAGAGCGTGGTCCTTCCCCGGTCGAGCCGACCCATTCGTGCTACAACTATACTACTAATATAACTGCAGCATGGCTCTACCACGTAAAAAAAAAAACTGAACTAAATAATGTGGGTAGATTTGATTTTTAGAATTGAATGGATCTGTGTTAGGCCGAGTACTTTTCAATCCACCTAGGCATATTAAAAATAACCACCAACAAATTTTAAACTTGTTCTGTAGTAAAGTGAAATTTACTGCAAGTGCACATCACACAAGCGTTGTAAACATCTGAGCTACTATAACAGAATCTATCAATGATTATATATATCAGTAAACCTTTTTATTTAGTTTGTTTGTACACATTAATGTATTTAAAAAAAAAACGTAATTCTTACACTAAGCTTTTTAACTTTATTGTGAAAGCAGTTTACAGACATAAATTGCACAAGGACGAACATGCAAATACTTATTTCGCACGGATTTCAAAGCTGCCCCCGTACGCTTTAAATAAAGCTATAATGGTCTACTTGCTAAGTCATTTATCTCATTCGTATAAGGGTTATTGTGAATTTACAACGCAGATAAATCCGTAGCACAGTTCTTTCCTAAGCTCGCTGATTCCTCGTGATTCCTCGTGCGGTCACAGAGTACTTTACACGTAGTAAGAAGTACGCAGCATGGCAGAACTACGGAAGTAAGTAAAGACTGGTATTATTTATTGTTTGTACGCTTTTTTAAGATTCTACAGTTTACTACGTTAAAAAAATAATATGTATGTAATTAAGTAAAACGAATAGTCTTACCTATTTGGAAATTCACCGAGCACAGAACTATTAGTAGGTACCTGTTTTTGCTCGCCATTCACTTAGTGCCTATCCACCTCAAAGTCTACTTCACCTGAGGATGCTTCGTGTATTTTCGACTGTGGTGTGTTTTTCCTAATGTAGTAGTATTGACAGTAGTGACGGTGAGATTAGTGGTAACAAGGATAGTGCAACTGGATGGCGGGAGGTGCTCTTCAAACTAGGTAAGACGAATCATTTTATTTTATTACGAGTATCTTAGCTGGTTAATTGTTTAAGATAGTTAATATAATGGATTTTTGCAAAGTAACATCTGGTTCTATTAATTTTATTCTAAAGTGTCTTCAGAAAACACACAATAGGTCACGCCTATAATCCTGCAAAGGGTTAGGTAGAGTCCAAATAGCAGCGAGCTTCTAAGGTTACATTTAGAATAAATTTATCAGCGAATGGTAGAAAATTCTGAAAGAACTGATAACCCGTCGCCTACACAATTGCAAACTCTATTGCCACCATAGTACCTGTAAGTTCTAGGCCTGGGTACTTCTAGGTTGTAAATTGTGTGTGTCTTTGGCTGTAGATTTGTACGTATTTTGTGTAAAAAAAAAACAAGTAATGTTTAATATTTTCTTCTTAATTGAAATTAAAATTAGCGGCATCGTTATAATATACTTCTTTTACAAATAACTTCATTTACATAGTGATGAACAAAATTACGTTGAATCGTTTGGCTACATGTTTCACGTTACGCGATAATAAACAATGTCACTTAATTAATTTACCGAAATACCATGACCCGTAAAGTATTATTGTTTTACTGTTCATTTTACAGATTTGCGTGTCATGAAGGTAAAAAATAAAATGGTATTTGCCTATATTCTATAATATAATTTTCCACAAGTAATTAACTTTCATACATATTTGATTACATGGTATTAAAAAGCAGAAATTTGACAAAATTTACTCCTTAGAATTAATTGTGACTTGTGCTTCTAAGTTATCAAGTTCACCATTACGAAACATTTAGTATATAACGCTTGTGGAATTACTTTCGTGTGTGTTTCTCTCCATTTCATTTTTCTTTTATCTTTATTCATTCAAAACATAGGCCTCTCCTATAGATTGCCTCTTCGTGTTAAACGGGATATTTACCAGAGCTACGCACTTGGTTAATAGTTAGTAAAGAAAATAAAATTTAAAAGTAGAATACATTAATGATGTTCTCTTTATTAAAGATTACACTTGCATGGTATAAATAATCAGAACATTCATTTGAAGACGAAAATTGTTGCGAGTGGGAATCGAATTCACGACCCGCATGACTAGAATCATTTATTTAATTATTTGAGTTAACAATAGATTAGCTTCCAAAGTTTTACACATATTAATATGTGTAAAACTTTGGAAGCTAATCTCATTAAAATATGTGGAACTTAAGTTCCAGATTAGGCCAATTATAGTCAACCTCGATTTATTTAGTGATACAAGAGAACACAGTGTTAAATCAATAAATTGAAAAGTCTCATAGACGAGAATAAAAAAGAAAAGTTTAGAAAAGGGATAAGTTAAGTCATTATTGTAAAAAGCAGTAAAAATTAATTTAAAAAAAAAACAACTGGCACGGGCACTGGCTTCCTCTCATTTCTGACAGGGTATTAGGGCAAGGAACTATGTGTGTTGGCGAATTTCGCATGTCTAAAATATTTTTTATTTCTCAGACATGCAGGTTTCCTTACGATATCCAACCTACTGATTAATGTATTTAGTTCAAAATAATATCCAATCAAACCGTTGTAATCACGATATATATTTCCAAGTAGATTAATAATTACAACACTTATATAAATCTTATATTTATAACATCCGGATCCGATTGAATACCGGTTCAAATGGACCGACCAAAAAATAAGTGGTATGCACCACTAACATGTTTACTTTGTATGAAAGAAAAATTAAATGGACGAGTTAAAATGAATTAACTATCGATCTAATACCGGAAGCAGTCAAATAACAAGTCAGTCCTGTTTACTGTTTTGCAACTTTATTTTAATAGAACTTAGTAATAACAGAAATAATAGGTAAAAAGTCATCGCACAACGAGATATGAAGAGGGCTATGCTCAGGGTTAATCTCCATGATAAACTTAGAAATGAGGATATCTGCAGTAAAACCAAATTAATCGACACAGCCCAACGGATTAGTTGCTAAAAGGGGCATTGGAACGATAAGCGATTGGGAATAAAGGTTCTCGAGAGGCAACCTCGTAATGGTAAGCGAAGGGTAAGGAGGCCCCCCACTAGATGGATTGAGGTCCTGATAAAATATGCAGGAAGTAGATGAATGCAGGTGGTTCAGGACCGTTCTTTGGGGTTTTTGTTACTTGAGGGGGGCCTATGTTCAGTAGCGGAATTGTAAAGAGCAGTAATAATAATGATGATGATGATGAAGCTGTAACAAGAATATAGCCAGAATGTCGTCGATATTGTTTCATTAAAACTAACATAAAAGCACAATTTTTCACCTTTCGGCGTAGATTTTTACTTATATGTATGAAACTACCATTAAGGATATAATAAAAAAAAATCACTGTAATCGATTCGCAAACGTCGAAGATATCGTGTTCCAAAAGGTGAATATAAGATACCTACATACAAAAAAAATAAAGTCGGATCGAGAACCTACTAGTTTTGCAGTCGCCAAAAATATGGCCGTAATGAATACAGTTTCCTAACAGACTATCTTTTACCTGTTATCTCCTTAAATAAATCAAATATATAAAAATTAATGCAACGCCTAAAATACGAATAAACAAACAGTTTGTTTGCATTTTATGCGCAGTTCACCAGGCTGTGGTAAAACTTTGTTAACTTATTACTTGCCCTTGTGCGAAAGTTTAAAGGAATAGCACAATTAACTTACGGTTGATGGTACGCGTATCGTACCGACAAATTTATTTGAAAGTTTTACATAATTCAATTTTAATTATGGTATTATCATTCCTAAATTTTTACAATATTTACATAATTATTTCTTCTGTGGCAAAAATTTGCCGGGTACCATCTAGCTTTCAATAAAAAGCTATTACGGAGCTTATTAAAAATAAAAAATAATAAAAATTCGAGGTAAGTTTCCCTAGAATGTTAAGATTAAAGATTCCCAGAATATCTAATAAGCTAATATAATAAAATCAAACGGTTTTGTAATTTATGGTAACGGTTATATATTAATTACTTATGAAAAAAATGCCGTGGTAGCTGAGATGGTTACCGCTCGCTGTAAGTGTAACAGAACACGAGTAACCCGGGACCGATCTCCGCCAGCACCAATGAAATTGTTAATTGCAATTTTAAGTGCTTATTTACCACATGCTCGGCGGTGAAGGAAAACATAGTGAGGAAACCTGCATATCTGAGGAATAAGAAAAAATATTTCGAAGACATGTGAAGTTCGCCAACACGCATTGGGGCAGCGCGGCGGACACTTCCATGCTTTAAAAACCCTCTCAGAAATGAGGGGATTCTTGTCCCCAGCAGTGGGACGTTTATAGGTTTTATCTTCACTTATGAAAAAAATGGTGATAAATTACGCATTTTTTAAATTTTTAATATTACATAAATTCCGATTAATGCTTTAATCTCTTAATTTTTGTATTTAATATATTTCACTACATAATACGACGAGAGTGACGTTACGGACGGCATACAGTCAACTTAAGCTGTTGTTTTTTTTCTTCGTAAAAATAGTTTTTGAGTAGTATAATTTCACTTGTTTGTGTCAAAATTAAGGTTCGGATATCTTAACTGAGCTGTGTTATCGTTGTGGATTGCAGTGGATAAGTAATAGTGTAAAAAATTGTGTTCATTTCACTGTGTAATTAATATTGTCTCCTTTCATTAAATCTCAGTGGAGGGTAGGCAGCACCTCAGAACCATCTGGTAAGCAGTAAGAAACAATTACATTAACGACATCTTTCGGCATTTAATTAGTAATTAAAATAAATACGATATGGCAAAGTGCGGAGCTTGCGGCAAATTCCTCTCGTCGACAGGTGGCGTTGGTTGTACAGTCTGTCCAAATATATTTCATAGGATTGGGTGTGCCCGGAATGCAAAAAAAAGTCAAGAAAGGGTGATAACAGCTGTACCCCTGTAAGAGGTATCTCCGGAAACAACCCTCAAGAACCTCAAGTGATCAGGAGCCCGCCATGCAGCGATGGAACTCAGAAGACTGCTTTGAACGATGATGATTCCCCTGCACGAGAGCTTAGCCGCCAACTTGTTGCCTGCATGGCTGAGATGCGGGAACTCCGTAAGGAAATGGCCGAACTCCATGCATCCGTTGCATGTTTCACGGAGCGAATGAATGGCTTTGAACGAAGGCTGGAGGTAATCGAGCAAACACATACTCCTACCAAAGTGGAGGTCAATGAGTTAGAGAAAACAGTTAATTTATTGAAGCAGGAGCTCAATGACCGGGATCAGGAGGCACTGCTTTCGGATCTTGAGATCGGACATCTACCTGAGGAGAAGGGGGAGAATATCATCCACACCATATCTGTTCTAGCAGTAAGGCTAGGGGTACCACTGGAAGAACGGGACGTCGTCTTTGCGGAGCGTGTTGGAGCGGCGCCACCGTCTTTGAGCGCAAGTACGGAAGGAGGCGTAGCGATACGAGCGCGCCGCGTGGTGGTACGGCTGGCGCGGCGTAGCCTGCGCGACGAGTTGCTGCGCGCTGCGCGCGTGCGTCGCTCAATCACTACCGCGGACATAGGGCTGGCCTCCTCGCCCCAACGCCTCTACGTAAATGAGCGTCTGACGAGGAATAATCGGCAGCTATTCCATAGGGTCCGTGGAGCCTGTCGAAAGCTTTCGTGGCGCTACTCCTGGACAAGAAGGGGTCGTGTCTACGCTCGCCAAGCAGAGGGCAAACCGGTTTACTGCATCCGCACAGACGATGACTTTAATCGTGTTTTTCAGTCAAATATTGTTTGCATTAGCAGCTCTGCATAAAGTAGACAATATCAGTCTTACTACAAAAAATCATTTAAACACTGGTCCAACATGTGTTTAGTTAGACACGGACTTAAATGATAAACACATGTTAAACAATGGTTTAAATTTCGCTACCACTAAACCGTGTTTAACGCGTGCCTCTATAGACAACGTTTAACTTTATTCTCCAGGTCACACTGCAATACATTCGTTCAGCATTCGATCATTCGTTTTGTTTTACGCAAATTAATACGACTAACTATGTAAAAATTCAATTTTGTTTTGTCTCAAAGTTCGATAATAAAAAAGATATATATGTGTTTCTATATCTTTTGTTAAATTTTCATGAGTTATGTTATTTATGAAAAAAAAAACAAATAAAATTGCAAGTAATAGGTAAACATACCTATAGGCTGATGGGTGAAGCTATTCTTCTTTACCGACGCCACACGTAAGCATAGTTTAATTTTGTATGAATCGAACTTACTTGATGACGAGCCCAGTACCGTAATTCACAAGTCACTAGCACTGCTGGAACTATTGTGTTACCACGAGAATCACTCGGGATATCGTCTTTCACAAGATGTAATATTTTTCTAGCAAAAAGTTTGCTGAACCTACATTTATTCTTAAACTTGGCGTCGTCGTATTTTTCACACGGATTAACCCTCACACGAACCGTATTACTTTCTCGGAACATTTCCGCATAGTTATCCATGTCGTCTTCATCGAAATAATCCACAAAATCAATTATATCCATGTTAAATAAAAATAATGAACTGACGGAAAGATAGGTTAGACACTAGTTAAACAAGGGTTTGTGGCTGTTTAAATTTAAACAACGTCTAAGCCGTGTCTATTCATAAACCACCGTTAAACACTCTTTTGTAGTAACCAATTTGCTAAACACGTGTTGAACAGATGTCTAACTTTTTTGTAGTAAGACAGTATAAGTCTAAATATATTGATTACAAGAAAATTATTACTAATAATATTTGTTATAACCATATTTTTAATTATTCATAATGTTATGTATACAAACATTTACAGCTGTTATGTCTATGATGGTACGATGGCAAGGGCCGAGTTTCTAATTACTACTTTCATGTTTACTTATAATTATTTACAATTAAAACCATTAATTCGTGTTAAAACAGTTATATATTTCAGTTATTTTAGGGAAAAATGTTTAAGTTATAATAATAATAATTCTATTCTATTGATGATTAACATTTATATTACATTATATATATTTTTAAAACATTGAGCTTCATAAAAAGTATATTAGCGTATCATAATCTTAAGAGCACTCTTCGTAGGTATCGTTTCTCACTTCGTTGCAGCACAAGTATAGTATTTTTGACTATTATCTCATTCATTCAATTCTAAACATAACCTTAAGTTAGGCTTACTTAATGTGGGATCGCTTAGTACAGGACATCACGAATTTCTCGTAGATATGGATCGTTATTCTGTCGACATAATGGCGATTAATGAAACCTGGTTGCGAGAGGGCGAAGAGGGGCGCTCGCCTGCGGTGCCCGGTTATAGATTACGTCATGTTCCTCGCCCTTCCGACGTGCGCTCGCGCGGAGGTGGAGTGGGCTTCTACATACGTCAGGGCATTGCAGTCCGCACGCTACCGCACCCCCCCGCCCCACTCGTAGAGCAAATGTGGCTTGCACTAACAATTAACGGTACAAAATTAATAATTGGTACTGCTTACAGACCGCCGTGGTTGAGTGTTGACATTTTTTTCGATGCTTTATCGGAAACTATCGGAACATTATCATGGTGTAATGTAGTTTTATTAGGCGATTTCAATATAAATTTATTAAATGATATGGATAATAACTGTAAGAAGTTGAAAAGTTTTTTACAATGTTATAAATTAAATCAGTGTGTTACTGAGCCTACCCACTTCACGGAATACAGTGAAACTTTAATAGACCTAGTATGTACAGACATTCAACAGTCATCCACTTCTGTGAATCATATACCAGAACTAAGCGGTCATGCATTTATTTGCTGCGAATTAAATATAAAAAAACCGAAACCGAAACCGATTATTACATCGCGTAGAAATTTGCATGCGATTGATAATGAACAGTTCCTATTAGATTTAAAGTCTTTAAATTGGACACGTTTCAAAACATTGGATAGTGTCAATGACATGGTATAATTGTTTAATACTATGTTGAAAACATTATTTAACATTCATGCGCCCGTAGGTAGAAAATCATTAAAACACTTCCAATATCCTTGGATTACTTATAATATAAAAAAAATGATGAAAGTCAGAGATGAAGCAGGTGTTGTCGCACGTAAGTCAGGTGGTACAGCAGCCCAAAAATTGCTTTATAAAGAGCTCAAACACTATGTTGCACAAGCATTAATAAGAGAAAAGAAAGCTTACTACAATTTTTTTATAAATAATCAAAAAGATACTCGCATCGTATGGTCACATATAAAAAAAACGTTAGGTTAAAAACTAAGCCGGACCTGCCTCACCATATTTTCAACGACCCCGATTTGATTAATACAAGCTTTTTAAATGTGGCCGGAAATAATCAAGTCCCTATTTCATATATGACATTCTTCAAATCACACGTCAAAGTCTCAAATGTATTCAAACTGAAGACAATTGAGGAAAGTGATATTGTGAAAATAACACAGTCATTAAAGTCAAATGCGGTAGGTACAGACGGTATTTCCTTAGATATGTTGAAAATGTCTTTTCCCGTAACAACACCTGTTATTACGGAGATAATTAATAAATCAATTACAACGCAAACATATCCCTCAGAATGGCAGCACGCACTCATCAGGCCTATACCCAAAAACTCAAATCCTATTAGCATGAAGGACATACGCCCCATTAGTATACTCCCCTGTGTATCAAAAATCTTGGAGAAAGTCGTGGCTGAGCAGGTAAGAATATACTTAGAAACTAACGATGTGCTTCCCAGTTTTCAGTCAGGGTTTAGAAAACACCACAGTACGTCAACCGCTATGATAAATGTTGTCGACGATATACTATCAGATATAGACAGTGGCAAAGGAACGATTTTGGCCTTGCTTGACTTTTCCAGAGCATTCGACTGTCTTAATGTGTCATTGCTTTTGTCTAAATTACATTACTACGGTTTCGATATATCGGCGATAAAATGGTTCGAAAGTTATTTCGAGTATACAGCAAGTAGAAATATCAGACGAAAATGGGTTACCAGTCATTTCGAGCGCTCAGGCTGTCAAACAAGGCGTTCCGCAGGGATCTATCCTAGGACCTATTTTGTTTGCCGTGTATTGTGCGGATATAACAAATTGTATTAAGCATTGCAAATACCATATGTACGCGGATGATACACAGATCTATATACCTTGTAAACCGGGGGAGACTAAATTAGCGGTGGAAAAATTAAATGACGATCTCGAAAGAATTGCAGCTTGGTCAGATTCGAACGCATTAGTCCTTAATGGAAGCAAGTCTAAATATATGATTCTAGATACGGCTCAGCAAATACAAAAAATAGCAAAACATGAAGCTAAGGTAACCATAAGGAGCGAAAGAATTGAACGCGTGACTGAGGCTCGTAATTTGGGTTTGTTGATAGATGATAAGTTACGCTTTGAAAGTCACATAATAAACACTGCAAGAACATGTTTTTATAGGTTAAAAGTATTATATCAAATTAGAAATTGCCTAAATACCGATATGCGGATAAGACTGTGGATTCTTTGATTCTGTCTAAATTTAATTATATGGATATAGTGTATGGCCCTCGTCTGCTTGTGCATAGCAAGAAACTTGTCCAGAGGGTGCAGAATGCTTGTGCGAGATTTTGTTTTAAAATACCTCCCCGCGCTCACGTTACGCCGTACATAAACGAGCACAATATTTTAAAAATGCAGTATCGGCGAGAACACCACCTAGCCACATTTCTATTTGGATTAATTAAATATAATGTACCACCTTATCTTTATCACAAATTAGTGTGGTCTCGCGACGTACAATCAAAGATCACTCGCTCGTCATGTTACTCTTTGGTTGTTCCCTACCATCGTACCATGGCCTTTCGTGGAAGTTTCAAATATTCTGCCTCTAAATGCTGGAATAACCTGCCACCACCGCTTCGTAGTCTGAAAACATTAAATACATTTAAAATAAAATATAAAACTCACCTAATTATTGTTCAAAAAGCTATGGCTTGATATTTACCCACCTAAATAATTACAGATACTTAGCGCTGTCCGGCGGGGTCATACGGAAAGCATATGAGTGCATAGTACTTTTTTTTGATACTTAAGGGCTGAAATAAAAGTGTTTTTCATGCTATTAATGATAACTATGATACAAGTATATGTTTAACGTGCAATCACTATTGACTTTATTAAAATATTGTTTCTAATAATGATAATATTGTTGTTTAAGATTATGGTTATGATTACATACCCGTGAGAAAATATTTTTGTAGGGTACCATCATTTAGTGTTTCTTTTTTTATATTATTTCCAACTGATACCTCATAGATATGACTCTTATGGTGATAACAATACTTTTTTTTTAATAAAAATGTTTCGGATATTCTTGGTATTGATCCAGTTGGTTCATTCATGTAATCTATGTTAATTATTATTAGTCTATCAATGACGGTGTGAACGTCCGCACGTCACTTAATTTACAGGCTCACTGAAAACCAGCGCTGTAGTCTCGTATCGGCTGCGGCATAAGCTGAGTGCGGTCTGTTTGCCGTGTACGCCACACACACTTGTGTGCGTAAAATGTGTGATGTGTTTAATATTTTTTTATTCTTCTTTTTTTTTCTTTTTACTATTTATTTTTTATGTTTATGGTTTAAATGTACATGTGGCGTATTTGAGCAATAAACGTTTTCTTTCTTTCTTTCTTTCTTTCTTTTTTAATATGAATACTTGTGTCTATCTTTTATCAAATGTAACACCTGAAATTAAGTCAACACTTATAATTTATGATTTCTTAAAAAATATTATGCTTTTGTTAGTTTGTTAGACTTATTGGTGTTAAATAAATAAGAACACAAAATAATAAATAAGCAATTATGGCAAAAGAGGCAATGCAATATAGGGCGGTTTATGTTCAGGGGTGAACTTTTATAGGTTATAATGAAATATTAAAAGAATAGGGTATGTAATATATATATATATATATATATATATATATATATATATATATATATATATATATATATATATATATCCTCATTTCTGAGTCTATCACGCAGAGAAACTCCGAGCATAGCCCTCTCCATAGCTCGCTGAGCGACCTTAAGCGTCCTCATACGGCCAGCAGTGAAGGACCACGTCTCAGATCCATAAGTCATCACTGGCAACACGCACTGGTTGTACAATCTAGTTTTTAGAGATTGAGGTATACCTGACGAAAAGATATGTCGTAATTTCCCGAACGCTGCCCAGCCGAGTTGAATCCGTCGATTGACCTCTCGGTCGAAGTTGGACTTACCTAGTCGGACTATTTGTCCCAGGTAAACGTACTCGTCAACAACTTCGAGCATAGTGCTCCCAACAACTACCGGCATAGGTGTGACATGGACATTGAACATGATCTTTGTTTTGTCCATGTTCATCTTAAGACCTATCCGTTGGGAGGCACTATTGAGGTAAAACAGTAAAGTAAAGCAGTAAAACCAGAGTGACCGACATAGCCCAATGGATTAGTAAGCTGAAGTGGCAATGGGCCGGCCATATAGCTCGAAGAACCGATAACCGATGGGGAAGAAAGGTTCTCGAGTGGCAGCCTCGTACCGGTAGGCGTAGTGTAGGGCGACCCCCCACTAGATGGAGTGACGACCTGGTAAGACATGCAGGAAGTCGATGGATGCAGGTGGCTCAGGACCGTGCTTTGTGGCATTACTTGGGGGAGGCCTATGTTCAGCAGTGGACTTGTGAAAGGCTGTAATGATGATGATGATGATATATATATATATATATATATATGGGTAAAAATAACTACTTCGTTAGAAGGAAGACTATACTAGTCTCGTCTTGAATTTATAATGCAATAACTGATATCCATAGGCATCGCTGGGCGCACAGTAATAGACGATAATAACGTAGATATAAAATATCAAGAATTTTTTAAGATACTATCGTAAAATCAGTTCTTTGTGAGCATCTCCATTGCGAAAGCAGTAACTATACTAAAATTTAAGTCGTTTGGGTGTGTAGTTTTAGAAATACCGAGATGAGTTAGTCAATCAGTCAGTGGTATTTACAAGTACTCATATATATATATATATACTAGCCTGCCAGGCATACGTTGTTCTGCCCTTTTCTACGACCCTGTCATGTCCTATTAAGAATCCTTAAATTCGCAAAAAATAAATTGCGGGTTACTCATGGCCAAAAAAATATCCTATCTCTCAAGTTGGACCAAACTGCACACGGTGTGCAAATTGTATTAAAATCGGTTGAGTAGTTTAGGAGTCCGTCGCGGACAAGCAACGTGACACGTAATTTATACATATTAAGATAATCCATAAAACGGCATATTTTCGCATATATCTCACTTAAGTAGCAATAATGGAGGTCAGAGAGAAGGAGAATGTCCGTGGATGTTTTGTTTTTATTTTAATTTTTTAAATAATTGTAAAGAATAAAAAGACAGATGTCACAAATAAGTAATCAAAATATTATTCCTGTAATTTTGACAAAACATGCGGTGACATGTTGTACATGTGTGACATAACGTATTGCAAAAATGTAAATTGCTTTATTGAGACTTTTTTGTTTTTTAAAGGAACCGTTTCAAACGTAGCATTGACGCATGCGCAGTACGCGTACGTACTGCGCATGCGTCAATGCGCTTGAAAGCGTATATATTGTGACTGTCAAATTATATAAAAATATAATTTGGAATAAAATAATATTGCGAATATGAATTGAAATGTAAGCTATTCTATCTCTCAAGTTGGACCAAACTGCACACGTTGTGCAAATTTGATCAAAATCGGTTAAGTAGTTTAGGAGTCCATCGCGGACAAACAACGTGACACGTGCTATATATATATATATATATATATATATATATATATATATATATATATAATCTATCACCCCTGAGTATTAAGACGGAATGCCGTGTTATGAGGAAAAATAGTATCTGGTTCTCTGAACTTAGAATTACAGCAGTATTTGCATAGTTCCGTGACCACACGCACGCCGTAATTTTATAACATCGATTATTAACTTTATTACTTAGTTTTCACTTACTTTCAGATATCTGAATAGTCTGAAGTTTTATAAACGTGCTAAGTACCGATGACAATACAATAATTTCATGACATTAGCCTTTTATTTAATAGTATCATTGCAACTGATGGTTATGAATATTTTGTATTTATAAACTATAATATTTACTGTGTAAGTAACTGATACTCTCCAGCTGATAACTTTCGTCGGATTACTGTCTTATCCGGTATTTCCGTCTTATCGAACCTTGCGGGTGAGGCAAATGATTTTACGCTTACAGTCCGGCACTATAATACGAGACTGGTCACCGGGACCGAAATTCGAGCTGGAGGACATTTTTTACAATTAATCAAACATCATCGTGATAAGACATTTGAATTATAAAAATCGAATAGAATAAGTATTACTAATAAAGGCGATTGTTGAAGACAAGTTAATTAAAAAATATCTGAAACATTATGTCCTTTGCATCTTTTAAATTCAAAATGATTTCACTGCACACGCACACATTCGTAAGGGTCGATCGGTATGCAAAAACGTTGTTTCCCATAAATTATATTCAATTTTCGATAATTTCAAATAAATTTACAAGCCTTATTTATTCGTACTTTCAAAAACTTTAGTAAAGATCCATCCATTATTTATATATTTGAACTTAAGTTTAAAATTTAGTCAGAAAAATAACCCTGTATACCCGTATAGGCCACTAAATGGAGAGGCTGCAGACACCGTGGCTATTCGCCGTGCACTGCGCACCCTAATTGGTCACGCGCAGAACGCGTGGTAGTTATGAAGACAAAGATTTTTATTTAAAAACTGCATCCTAACTACCACGCGTTCTGCGCGTGAACACTAACTATGAGTACAAATAGGGCAGACATAATATTATCTTGTAATCTGAGAGAATTCCGAAAGGTCGTTTTTTTTATTGTAATTTTGAATTTTTAAAGATATTACGTAGGTATATATTGTGGGTTTTTAAATCATCATAATTACTTATTAATTAGTACAATACTGCAATGTATAGCGTACTAAAATAGTAGCTGTGTCGGCAGTGACGGTCTTAGGCGCGGTGGTGAGAAAAACCCCCCGCGCTTCTCGTACTCCCCGCGAATAACATCGGTGCTGTCGTAACGGCGCCGACAGCTGTGAGTAAAAAATAAATAAATGATATATAAACATATCTTGCAGTCGAGTTACCATTGTCACAAATCTGGTCTCATTTAAAAAATAAAAATAAATTTTTATATTAGTAGTATAGTTGTAGCACGAATGGGTCATCTTGAACGGGGAAGGACTACGATCTCAAAGAATACCAGCGTAAAATAGTAGCTTAATGCTACTGTGTTTCGTATGGTGAGCGTAGAGAACCGGAGACCCTTTTTACAGACAACGAGGCATTACATCTTAGTCTTCACGGGTACTCATACCACGCATCTGTATTTTTATTTCTAATCAAGGATAGATGTAGATGTCTATGGGCCATAGCAACAACTTACCATCTGGTGGACTGTGTGATCGTTTGAAATTCTATGAAAAAAAAAAAACACATAAGTCATTGGGTTGCTTATTTACTGAACAAGTGAACTCTTTTTTATCTCCTCAATATTATGGCACTCCTCTTGCTGCTTAAACCAGCATCGGAAGCCACGACGTCGGCATATAGAGTGACGTTCAGTTCTGTGGTGTCTAGTAGTGGAAAAGAAGGTTAGCCACTCCTTAAAAGGTCAGCAAACCACCTGCAATTCTGTTAGCGTTGCAGGTGTTAGTGCGCATTTAAACCGTGAACTGTTAGTGGAAGTATATCTACTACCCCATATCGCCTCGTGGTGAGTGACTTAAGAGATAATAAAGGGAAAATGAAACAGGAAAGGCAGTAGGAACAGCAGCAGCAACATTACTGCGGTTGTCAAGCGTGGCAACTATGGCAAATTCCCTCCTATTAGGCAACCTATGTGGAGGCTTATGTTCATCGGTGGGGTTTAATAGGTAGTAATCGTTTTAGATCGGGCACTTACCAATAAGTGATCACTTCTTTTTCCCAGCCATTCCCTTAATGTCACCATCGACATACTATTTATGAATGTGACACCAAAGGAAGGACTGAACTGGAGATTCTAATATAATTGCTCGCCTAGTTACTTTTGAGTACAACGTGAATAATAAAACAGTTTATCACGGTATTGCATATTTATAGAAAAGCCTGCTTTAAAATATTTGGCATTGATTAACATAGTATATTTAAGAAAACTAATTTTACTTGTTATAAATTAAATGCGTTACAAGAAAACTAAACTGTACTCATAACGTTGAGTTATTAAAATTAAGTATCTAAAAATAAATGTGGCATGCCCTTCGCTTTCGCATGCACGTCTCTTTTAGTATAGACATATTTTGCAGATTCCTATCCCCTCAGCCGCATGTTGTATGCTATGTAATAAAATTTTGTGCAATGTAATAGCTTCTCAGTTACATTCACATCATTAATCATATTGTTGTGTGAATAAGTCAACTAGCGCCATCTAGTGTCAGGAACGAGAGCGAGGGGGGCTTTGCAGAGAATGACATCACCGATCTCTCGACCGACAGCGCCACCCGAAGAACTAAGTTTCTAGAAAATCTATACTCAAACTCTCGGTACCTTACGCGTGTTTACTTGAACATTCCGGATATTTTGCTAATTTAAATAAATAGGTGGCGCAAGATGCGATCGACACAGAGTTGAACTCAGCGACACAAGCGAAGCTTCGGAGCGGAATTAAGTGAATTAGTGTGTTTAATTATTAGTGTTTTTAGTTTTAATTTGTGTAAAGTAAATTAAAGTGTTAATTTAGGTAATTTTATCGGCAATTTTTATTGTCACGAACCTCAAGCTCGTAACAATTGGTGTCAGAAGTCGGATAAAATAATGCCGATTTTACCTAAGGAGGAAACGGAGGGTGTCCGTACCCGAAGTCAACGCCAGCAGGAGACGGACCAGAGGAGATTTGGTGGTGCAACGCCGCAGATGTCTGAGGGCCAGCCGCCGGCTACGGAACCCGGTCCGTCAGCAGCTTCTACGTCTGTGGTACCTGACTTAGGTGCTCTGATGGTGATGCTGCAGGAGCAGGCTCGCCGACGGGAGGAACAGGCTCGCCGACAGGAGGAACAGGCTCGCCGACAGGAGGAACAGGCTCGCCGACAGGAGGAACAGGCTCGCCAGCAGGCGGAACAGGCACGCCAGTTGAAAGAGCAGCTGCAGAGCGGACAGGAGGAACAGGCCCGTCAGCACGCGGAACAGGCTCGTCGGTCGGAAGAACAGATGCTCCTCATGAAGGACCTTCACGCTACCTTTGGGAAAGAGATAAGGCAGGTGAAGGATAGGGTTGCTCAACACGACAACCGTCTGTCGGAAGCTGAAACCCGAATTGAAGAACATGAAACCCGAATCAACCATGTGAACAATCGGGTTGACAACGTGATGGCTGACGTGAAGAAAACGCTGAACGAACTCAAACTTGGGGATGGAACTACAGCTCCCGTAGTAGCTTCAGCACCTTCGCTACGTGGGTTCAAGGTGCCACCGTTCGGTGGGACTTCTTCCTGGTCAGCCTACAAAATCCAGTTCGAGGCTGTTATGAAAGCGAACGGCTGGAATAAAAGTCAGGCCATGACTGCTCTCACACTAGGCCTGCGCGACCAGGCCTTAACAGTTCTGGAAGCTCTCGGTGAGGAAGTGACTTATGAGCAACTCCTTGAGGCATTGGAGGCGAGATATGGCGACGCTCACCTGGAACACGTCTTTCGTGCGCAGCTTAAAGATCGCGTGCAGTGCATCAACGAAAACCTGCAGCAGTGGGCTCTAGAAGTGGAGAAGCTGGTGCGAAAAGCATACCGGTCTGTACCTGCGCTCATCGAAGGGAACCTGGTGCAGACATTCATCGACGGCATCCGTGACCTGAAAGTCAGAGCTGCTGTGAGGCTCGGGCACCACGAGACGCTTAAGGACGCCTTGGCCCATGCACTGGAAGTGGAAGCCGTGCGGCAGGATCATCGTTCCCATCGCGTCAGGGAAGTTGCAGCAGCTACAGTTCGCGACCGCAACAAAGGATACAGCCCAAGGTGCTATGGCTTTGGAGAAAAGGGCCATCTTCGATCCAGCTGCCCTAAGCGAACCATGGAATGGAGAGTTGATCGACCTCGAGAGGGTAGTGCAGCTAACGGCACCGCCTGGCGGCGTCAGGATCATCGTTCACCTCACGCTAGGGAGGTTACAGCAGTTACGGTTCGCGACCACAATAAAAGATACAGCCCTAGGTGCTATGGCTGTGGGGAATGGGGCCATCTTCGGTCCAGCTGCCCTAAGCACACCCTGGGAAGGGAAGCTGAACGGTCTCAGAGAAGAAGTGCGGCTAACAGCACCGCCCAGCAGCAACAGGAATACGACTTTACTATCAGACACTGCAGCGGGAAATCTCACGGCAACGCAGATGCATTGTCAAGAAGACCTTGTCCTGAAGATTGCAAACATTGTACTAGGCAAGAGAGTAAGGAAGTGGTATCCGTCAGGATGCTCAGGGCAGACCACCTCAGCAACGAGTGGAAGGACAGCTTACTACATGCACAGCAGGAAGATCCGGACATCAAGCCGATTCTGGAATGGATAAAGGCCAGTGCTCCCAAGCCTAAATGGAGTGACGTCTCAGCGATGAGTTCGACCACTAAAAGCTATTGGGCCCAGTGGGACAGCTTGCTGCTTCAGGACGGAGTTCTGTGTCGTAAATGGGAAAACGTTCGGGGAGACAGCTGTCACTTGCAAATGGTTGTCCCTAAAGCTAAAGTACCGGATGTTCTACAGCTGTACCATAATGATTGTTCAGGAGGCCATCTGGGAGTTAAATGAACTCTACTGAAGATCCGAGAACTTTTTTACTGGGTCCACTGTCGAAACGATGTCGAGGACTGGTGTCGCAAATGTACAAGTTGTGCGGCTGTAAAGGGACCTCAGACTCGTAGTAGAGGTGCATTGAAGCTGTACAATATGGGTGCACCATGAGAGAGAATAGCCATTGACGTGGCGGGGCCGTTTCCGGAGAGTGAAAGCGGTAACAAGTATTTCATGGTTGTGATGGATTACTTCACTAAGTGGCTGGACGTCTTCGCCATTCCAAATCAGGAAGCTTCAACAGTTGCAGATAAACTAGTTCATGAAGTCTTCTGTCGTTTTGGAGTACCTTTAGAGATTCACAGCGATCAAGGAAGGAATTTTGAGTCTCAAATATTCCAGGAAACTTGCCGAGTTATGGGTACTCATAAAACAAGAACGACTTCTTATCACCCGCAATCTGATGGAATGGTGGAACGATTTAATAAGACATTGGAGAGGTACCTAGCAAAAGTTGTAGACAATCGGCAACGAGATTGGGACAAGCACATACAACCGTTTTTGTTGTCATATCGAAGTTCTGTTCACGAAAGTACAGCAGTGACACCAGCTTTCGCAAACTTTCGAAGAGAATTACGGCTGCCTGCAGACCTGATCACTGGGATACCACCTGATGCCCCACGCAGTATAACCGATTATGCATATGACTTGCGGAACAAAATGAATGACATTTATGAGCACGTCAGACAATCAGGCCAGCAAATTTCTGAGAAAATGAAAACCCGGTATGACCGCAAAATGAACAATAAAGGGTTCAACGAAGGTTCATTAGTGTGGTTGCACAATCCAGTCCGCAGCAAAGGGAAATCTCCTAAGCTTCAAGCTAAATGGGACGGCCCGTACCGGATTATAACCAGGATCAACGATGTGACCTACCGGATACAGAAAGGCGCAAGAGGGACTCCTAAGATCGTCCATGTGGACCGCTTGGCGCGTTATTATGGGACCGATAATGCTCGGGATGAGCATGTCTTAGGAGGGGGCAGTGTTGTGTGAATAAGTCAACTAGCGCCATCTAGTGTCAGGAACGAGAGCGAGGTGAGCTTTGCAGAGAATGACATCACCGATCTCTCGACCGACAGCACCACCCGAAGAACTAAGTTTCTAGAAAATCTATACTCAAACTCTCGGTACCTTACGCGTGTTTACTTGAACATTCCGGATATTTTGCTAATTTAAATAAATAGGTGGCGCAAGATGCGATCGACACAGAGTTGAACTCAGTGACACAAGCGAAGCTTCGGAGCGGAATTAAGTGAATTAGTGTGTTTAATTATTAGTGTTTTTAGTTTTAATTTGTGTAAAGTACATAAAGTGTTAATTTAGGTAATTTTATCGGCAATTTTTATTGTCACGAACCTCAAGCTCGTAACAATATTTATTCACATAATAGTAACGGATTAGTAAGCTGAAGTTCAATGGTCTGGCCATATAGCTCGAATAACCAACAACCGATGGGGAAAAAAAGGTTCTCGAGTGGTGGCTGCTTATCGGTAGACGTAGCGTAGGCTGACCCCCCAAGATGGAGTGGCACAAGCAGGAAGTCGATGGATGCAGGTGGCTTGGGACCGTGATTTGTGGCATTTCTTGGATTAGGCCTATGTTCAGCAGAAGACTTGTGAAGGGCTGTAATGATGACGATACGCATGATACAAGATGACACATGCAAGTATTTAATATGTCCTTATGCAAGCTATATACATGTGTAATCTTGCCTTTACAGATAATTATAAACCATACCTATTCAAACTTGTGTATGGGTTGAACTATGTATTTACAAGTCCCTTACGCGGATAAGCACTAGTTTTGGGCCTCACTTTCGGGTAAAATTCGGTGTCATATACCCGTTCTGTGTTTTATGTTTCTTAACTTTTACCATAACATATAAAACTAGTTTGTAAACAACAAGGTGTGTTAATAAAACTCCAATTAGCAATATTTGTGGTAAGAAATTTCGTTCGCCAAGATGTCTCCAACGAGATCATAAAATACCTAATATAACTAGGGTAATGGGTGGTTTTGTCGTATTATACACCTGCGCATTACTAAATGCTAAATGGTCTTGAGATGTATTTTCAGTATAGAAATAGAGTATATATATATATATATATATATATATATATATATATATATATATATATATATATATATATATATATATATATATATATATATATATATATATATATAATAACATTAGAACGTGATTAAAACTACTTTTACGGATTTTATCGCGTTTATTTTTACTTTTTATTTTTAATTCCGACGTTTCGGGCGCTTTCCAGCACCCATGGTCACGGGGGGCTGAGATGACTGACGTCCCGATGTCATTGTTAAACCCGGAGTACCTTCAGCTTTTTTAATTATTGTTTATGGTCCGATCTATGCAAAATGAACTAACTCTGTCTTGAGGTCTTGCAGTGGTATGCTTGGGTTTAGTTTTAATTTTATTGATTATAGGATCCCAAGCAGGTGGTAGTACCCAGCCTCCTTCTCTATTGAAATTAGGATGTTTTTTAATTTCAATAGCCTCACGTATCATCCTTGGTAGGAATCGGTGTTCTTTCGCGAGGATTTGTGGTCTATCAAATCTGATGTAATGGTTGGGGCCGTCTAGGATATGATCACAAACTGCAGACTTCCCGGAACGTTGATGCTTCACATCAGCTATATGTTCTTTTATTTTTTAATCATGTGTAGTGTTCGCGTAAATATAAGAAATCATTAACATTAGAACGCCCTAGTTACCCTGAACTTTAAGGTACTACATTTAAGCTTTTTAAGGAAATGAAAATAAATGAAATGTTGCTAGTCTCAATGTGTTATATGCCCTTGAATGAATGAATTTAAGGTCGTTTGAAAGCAAAAATGAATGGACCGTGTAAGAACATCAACCACCCCTTAATGTATCGTGGGTTCGACAGAGGAAAGCACACCAGGAGATAGGCAGCAGCGTTTTCCTGTTACCGTTATCGTAATAGTGTATTAAAGTCCACAGCTTATATAGCCATATTTGTCATAGTTACCACGCTTTACAAGTGGGTTGATAACTTCCTATTAACAACTACAAAATAATAAACAGCAGTTGGCAGCTGCATGCCGAAAGGGGAAATTTATGGGAAGGCCTATGTGTTTAGCAGTGGAAAATGATAGGCTCTAATGAATGAAAGTAGGAAATCATTAATTAATATCAATTTCTTGTATTAAATATGATAATTTACTGAGATGTGTGAATGCATGCGTACGTGCATGTGTGCGTCCATGCGTGCGTCAATGCGATGAGTGTGTGCGTGCGTGTGTGCGTGCGTGCACGTGTGCGAGCGTGCGTACGTGCGTGCGTGCATGCGTGCGTGCGTGCGTGCATGTGTGTAGTAGTAGTAGTATTAGGCATTTAATTTTAATTCTCAGAGGTGACAACTCATTAACAAGTTTTTATAATAGGCGCAGATGTCCATGTGCTGCCATTTTATTATGATTATGTAATAGGTTCGTAGTAGCAGCGGCTTAAAATAATCAATTACTCTATGTGGCAGAAGGAAACTGACAGGCAACGGTAGATTGGTAGAAACATGTTCCTGAAATAGACTCAAAATAATAAAAAACATCCCATCGATAAGACAATTCAGCGAAAAGATAATATGATAATAATGTTGAATAAATATTTAGAAAATTTTAAATGCTCTTAAAATAACCCATATACCCTATTTCTTTGAGTGTTTTGTAGGTTACATTAAGATAAAGGCGAAATATTTATTAAATATTTCTTTGTTATCTTAGTGTTTCCTTAACACATTAATTACATTGTGTGTGAAAGTAAGAGATTCATTATGCCCGGTAGGGCGGAAATATGGAAGCATGTACAATGAGACAAGTGCGCTGAGGTCAATAAGTCTGTAAGGGCCGTCACAAACAGAAAAACTTTGAATGTTTCCGGAAAATAAAACAACCACCATGAAAACTAAATGTTCTATAATACGTATGAATATCGCCATCAACATCGGTACAGCCCTTCACAAATCCACTTCTATAATAGTAAATTATAGCAGTGATTTTGTGGTTAAAAATTTTATGTCTGCCAGAACCCGGTCTTATAAATTGTTATATAAATTAAAAGGGAATGCTGACTTATCGCACTGATCTGAATATTAATATATTGCTATTATTAATAATATTGTTATGTACGTAGGCGGTCCCATAATGAATTGGCCTAACTATGAACCAATGAAGGAAATGAAACGAAACCAATTTTATTTTTCAATATAATCATCAAGAATACTAACACACTTCTGACATCTGTGAATCAACATCTCTAAACCTTTATGAAAATAATCACATTTTTTATCCTCAAAATGACTGAAGACGGCCGCCTGCAACTCTTCATCGCTTGAAAATTTTCTTCCTCTTAAGTCCCGCTTTAAATTTGGAAATAAATAATAGTCGGACGGGGCCATGTCTGGACTGTAAGGTGGATGTTGAACTTCTGTGAACCCGCATTGACGAACTGCATCCTCCGAAACACCAGCGGTATGAACAGGGGCGTTGTCATGGAGCAACAGGACAGCTTTAGACAGCTTGCCTCTTCGTTTTTCCTTTATCTTGTCTCGTAATTTATATATTAAAGAAGCATAATATTCGCCGTTCACGACTGTATTACGTTCTTTAAAATCCACCATCAAAATGCCTTGAAAAGCCCAAAATATTGTGCACATCAGTTTTTTAGTCGATTGTTGCACCTTTGCCTTTCTAGGGGGCTTTTCACCCTTATAACGCCATTCCATTGACTCGCGCTTGCTTTGTGGATCATAATACAAGATCATAGTTTCATCACCAGTCACTAGCCGCTCGATCACAGTCTTTGGATTTTCGCCACAAAGATCCAAAAACTCCGAAGCGCAGCGCACTCTTTCCTGTCTCTGTACCGCTGAAAGAAGTTTCGGTACCCATCTTGCACTCACTTTTTTCATGTGAAGATGTTCATGGATCGCGCTAGGAACGGTACTCTTAAAGAGCCCAAGCCTTGCTGCAATTTCTCTAATCTTCAAACGGCGGTCACTCAGAACCTCCTCTTCGATAAGAGCAATCGTTTCGGGAGTGAGCACTTCCACAGGTCGACCGTCGTGGCCAAAGTCTTCGACGGTTTCTCTCCCGAGGCGAAACTCTTTCACCCAATTTTTCACTGTGCTATAGGAGGGGGCAGACTCCTTATACACGCCATCCAATCGTTCTTTTATTTGGGCAGGGGATAAACCTTCTTTAAACAGATACTTTATGACACTTCGACACTCAGTTTTCGACATTTTGAAAAAAAATACGTGACTCTCGTTATTCAAATGCCTGTTAAACTAAGACTAAGCATTTCATGTAAATGCATGTTTCTTATATTAAGTGCACGATAAACGTACTATTTAATGCAACACATGTAGCGACATGTCGCGTTGAACTATATCAGGCCAGTTCATTATGGGACCGCCTGGTAAGTAACTTCCCTCTTTGCAATCAAAATATCGCTATCGAAATTATCAAAATGTAAAAACTCTGTGTACTCGTATTTCGATAACGGCCGAAATTTCTGCATTCTACCTACCTTTTGATTTACCATTCCATCAAAGTATACTGCTGAATATAGGACACCCCCATATATTGACTTTTATAGGGGATATTTGCAGTAGTTGGCACACTTGTCAAGCGACTCTACAGTCAAATCCAAATTTTTCTTAGTTATTTTGGTATACGAAGAAGATGCTAATGCCTGCCTTCTGTTTTATATCTACTTGTCACCTTTTAAGAAACCTTAGCCACCACCAGAACCAAACCACCGCTACTACATTCTATTGAACGACGTTTTCTTCTTTTTTTCAGCACATATATATGACAAAGACTTGATAGTTCTGAGGCCTTAAGACGTGATAGAAGAAAAAGTTCTTGCCACACCGGTACCAAGTTAATCAATTGCTGTTTTCAATACCCACTTAACCAGTACCAATATAACTATTTGCAATATCTACGTGTCTTGCACTGAAGAAAAACATCGTGAGAAATTCCTCACGTGTGACAAATAAAATGTTCGAGTGACATACTCGTACCGTTAAGCGAATAGTATGGTGGTCACCAACTAGATGGAGTGGTGACTTGGTAAGAGATACAAGCAATTGATAGCGGCAGGTGGCTCAGAATCATGATCTGTGACATTCCTCGGTGTTCCTACACTCACCAGTGTACTTGTAAAGGGCTATAATAATTATGAGGATGATGAATATAAATAAAATAAAATATTGCGGACAATCATTTCGATGCTCATTTCATGATTCCTAACCCAATCTAATTGTTTTCTTTTACAGTTGACTGATGAGATAAAGAACCAACTATCAACCTAACCTATATTTAAAGAACAGAAACGTTGTAACCATTAATGAATGTCGACTGAGATGACTTGTTACTAAAAAGGGGATCCGTTATCATTTCTTTTTTATTCTTTATTTTATTTTACAAAAATTTACTACCACAGTAGAATTTTCGCCTGTATCGTGGAGGTAATTTTTTATATAAAATAAATATAAAAATCGAGCACAATACACCGCTCATGTAAATAGATGTGTGGCTTATAAGTATTCACATCTATCCTGAATTAAGAACCAAAATTCTGATGCGTTGTCACCCCTGAGTATTAACGTGGAATGCCTCGTTTGCATTAAAAACCGTCTCCGGTTCTCTACACACAATGTTATTTTACGCTGATACTCTGTGAAGGCGTGGTCCTTGCCTGATCGAGCCAACCCATTTGTGTTACAAGCATATTATAGCTGCAGCATACAGTAGCTCTACCACGTAAAAAATCATATGGAGTAGTGTATATTCTTACACTACAAGGTTACCTTATACGCCACTTTTCATAAAGTTGAGGTAATTAAAGGTTGTGAGGCTTTCCATTTTAGTTCTAAGGGGAGACAAGCGTATGTGGCAAGCTTTTTTACAGTTGGTCATATGTTACATTCAATCGAACGTTAGCTCGTTTTTACTTTAATACTGTTTTAAATTCTTTATCATCATTATAATGTTTTTAATGCGACAGTAGCCTAAATGAAATAAGGCGGACCGCGTATTCAAAAGGTTCGACTTCTGTCGTAAACAACAAACACGCGTGAACGTACTTCAAGAGAATGTTAGTAATTTTATTAGCATTGCTAGTAAATATATTAAAAAAATGCAAAACAAACGCATAAAAGTTGTTTGTAAAACAAGTTTTTTGCTGACCGCGCAGTGATCAAATCGGTAAATAACATTAGAGTGCATCCTGTAAATTGAAGAACTGTCTCCATTCGAATTGAGAACCATTATCGTAACCGAAATATCTCCAACGAAAACATGCGTCGCGGGTAATCAAACGCGTGCTTAAAAGTATAATAAATCTCAAGTTCATTTGCAGGCGATAGAAACGCTTGCGTTGACACATTACATGACCGGTCCCGAACCTATAAACAGCAGTTTATTACAACAATTATTAATGACCATAAACTGTTAATGGTCATTGCATAAAAATTTTATGGTTTTCAATCTATTCTATGTTGCTACATATTATTTACTTTTTGACAACCGCAATGCTTGGTGTAATACTTAATTGGAGAGCGTGCTGGGGGGCGTGCGGGAAACATATCGAGTGGTTACCCCTCGTTCTTTTGGTAGAGCCACGGTGCAATTATATTATGGTTGCAGTACGAATGTGCCGGCTCTACAATAACAAATAGCAGCTTAATGCTGTTTCATATGGTAAGTGTAGAGAGCTGGAGACGTTTTTAATGGAAACGGGGTATAACAACTTATTTCTTAGGGGTGACGTCGTATCTGCAATTTGATTCGTAATCAAAGATACATGTAGATGTCTAAGGATCATATACAAGTCCGTGGCTGAATGAAGATGTGTGCTCGTTTGTCACCCTTATTATGTAGTTAAAAAACACAGAAGACTACAAAAGTGTGCTGTGTACCCTAGACGCTCCGCCAAGGCAGCGCCAGCATGCAGTCCATGTGATGGTAAATGTACGATGTGGCCTATCGACAGTTGCATTTATCATCGATTAAGAATCGTAATAGAGATGTGTTATCTTCCCTGAGGACTAAATGAAATGTCACATTTCCAGTAAAATGGGTCTGCGAATCTCTACACTCACCATACGCAGCACAGCAGCATTAAGGTAGCTGCTAAGTTTTTGCGAAGTTTACAAAGATAAACTTCACAAAGACATCCCGCTCGGAATTATTTTTTATAGGCATAATCATATAATCATTGCAATACATCAGCGTCACGGAATCGTATTTCACGCTGGTGTTTTGTGAAAGGGTGGTTTTACCCTGGTCGAGCCAACCCATTTGCCTTACAGTAATAATATAGCTCTACCCATTTTAATACTAGTGGGACTCCTTTTTTATGTAGGAGTCCTCCTGCCGCCAACAGTGGTATATTCACTGCTCTGTTCTACTCTAAAGGGTACAGATACCCAGTACAATCATCAGCACAATCAGCTGAAAGGCATTTCATCCTAGTCCTCAGAAGTAACAAGTCCATAAGCCGCAGCAGCCGCTTACCAACAGGTGGTATGTAAGTTCGACTGTCACGTCAATTTTATTTAAAAAGTGCCAAATGATATGATTTTATCCGAAGGCCTCTTTTGTCTAAAAATCTACCTTTGATTTTGGAGCCCTGTGGAATATAAGGTGACGATTACAGGAGACCCATCGGCGTGACTTTTGTCTCTTAAGAGAAAGGCAGCGGCAAACAAATTTGGCAGCCTCCAATCTCAGAGGTACACATTTTTTGCCGAAAAGACTCCAGTGGGTAAGTTTCTAAAGAACGTATTTGCAACTGGTCGTTTCCGCTGGAGAAAAGAGGACGGGTTCTTTTCATGCCTAAAGGCAAAATATAGCCATTCAGCTGGGACACGCAGCCAGCGTTTTTGGCACTTTACCGCGTAAAGTTGAACTGTATCAGCTGTATTAAATATTGTAATAAATATATAGTGTATTATTATATTACGTAATTGAACAATAAGCCAAATATATAATTATTGCAGAAATTCGAGCAAGTTATTTCAATGTTCCGTCTGTCATAAAATATACTGAAAATTTCACAATAAGCTTTTGATTAAAAAATAAAGCGACGTACTAAAACCATAACAGATTGCTTGCATAATTCAGAGAAAGCTTATATTTGTGGTTGTCGGTAGCGCAATGTACATGAAAGGACTTATACAAATGACATCGTTTATAGTCCAAGATATTTTCATAATTTAAATATTTAGAGTCGCTGTTATTTTCCGTAATACAATAAATATTCAAAGAAATATATTAAGATATGAGAGATAGTTTTAAATCGAAAAGACATGCCCGAGTGTATTCATTTGTATCTGTGTTTTGATTCCTTATAGCGAATACATATAAGTAGATATTGTTTAAACATAAATAATTTCGTGTGTAATATTCCTAATATGCATATAAATTTACTATGTATTCATATTAACATAAGGTCAATCGTAAAAAACTTCTCCACTCTCGAACAATGTATACTTACTGCTTATAAAAGCATGGAGGTCATTATTCTAACGGAGGCTAACATAACGGATAGTTTTAGTTTCCTGTATCATATAAATGGTTACCAAATGTTCACAGCCCTAAAAAAGACAAGAAAGGGTGGTGATATCATCATATACGTAAGTAACAAACATAAATGTAACATAATAACAACAAAAACTACACATTTTGAAAACATTTTACTAAATATCACCACTCATTTTAACTATACTGCGAACATTTGTGCAATTTACCGTCCCCCGAGTTGTAGCAAAAATCACTTTATCGACGAACTCCAAAATACTATCAAAAATGCTCAAAATCTATTGATTTATACTTACTAGGAGACATTAACATAAACCTGAAATCTGAAAACCCTATAACACATAAATACAATAATATGCTGCACAGTTTGGGCCTTCTATGTGGGATTACAGTACATACCAGGATCGAATTATGTAATAAAAAACTAAGTAAATCATGTGCGGGATCGAGCGTAAATATGATCTATATTTACGCTCGATCCCGCACACAAGACCTATACACTGCAGCAGTTGGAACAACACTAGCCGATCATCGGACTATAATACTGGCTTGTCTTGGAGCACGTACACAGGCTGTCTCAAAATACAAAACTTGCATTAATAACCAAAAGCTATTTACATTATTAGAAAAAATTGATTGGGAGTCTACATGCAATATGACATGCCCAATTAATATGTACAATTATTTATACACAAACTTCATGGATTGTTATAGAAATTAGGCTTACACAGTAAAAATTAAAACAAATAATACAAGAAATAATAACTGGATTAATAAGAAAATTATTAGAGCATGTGAGTATAGGGACGAGTTATTTTTAAAATGAATAAAAACACTAGTTATTCAGTAAATAAACTACAATATAATAAGGCTAGAAACTACGCAAATAAGCTAATTAATAAATCTAAAAATAAAAATACAAAATCTGAAATTATTTCAAATAAACGAAGCTCTAAAAGATGATAGAAAAGATGGGAGATTTTAAATAGGCTGACGGGCAAGATTAAGTCTTCAATTGATGATGCACTTCATAATTATTTCGGTAGTAATGGCTGCACTAGTAAAGACATTGCGAACATCTTTGCTAGTACATTCAACAATAGTGTGAAACAAATAATTCCGAAATGTTCAGAATTATTGCTTGACAAAGCAATCTATGAATCTGCTGCAAATGTAACCATGCGATTTATCCCTGCCGATTCAAATGCTGTGGAAAATATAATTAAATCAATAAGCAGTAACAAAGCCCCTGGGGCAGACAGGATAAAAGCCATTGTGCAAGCTTCTGTGTGGAAAAATCAAAACAGTTATTGCTAAATTAATAAATGCAAGCGTTATTATGGGTAAATATCCTCCCCTGCTAAAAAATGGAATCGTTCGACCAATACACAAAAGAGGTAGTAGGACTGAGTATGAGAATTATAGACCAATAACGATATTACCTACCATAGACAAAATAGTCGAAAATATATAAACGCACAAATCTATAGGTATTATGAACGTAATAATATATTAACTAGCAAACAATATGGTTTCCAACCTCAAAAGAATACCTCACAACTACTTTCTGCATTCACAGACAGTTTGTACACGCATATTGACTCTAAAGAGCACATTCTTATCGTTTTCATTGATTATAGCAAAGCTTTTCACACGCTAAGACACAACAAATTAATTCAAAAGTTAAATGATAGCGGAATTAGAGGAAAATTACTAGCGTGGTGTGAAAATTATCTCCATGAAAGATCTTATCGAGTAAAAATTGGTGATGCTCTGAGTTTCCCTGTCCAGGTAACTGAAGGCACAGTACAGGGCTCAGTTCTTGGACCTTTACACTTTCTCACCTACGTAAACAATCTTTCTAATTTAATTAAACAGTGTGATATCTATCAGTTTGCAGATGATAACTGTTTAGTAGCTGCTGGGCGTAGTATACAGGAGGTACTAATGAAACTTCAAAAAGAGTTTGACATAATGACGAAGTGGTCACACGACGACGGTTTAGTACTCAATGCTGCCAAAACTAAACTTACGTATATAAGTACAAGCCACAACAGAAGTTCTTTTATACCTAAACTAATAGCGCACACACATCACTGCCTTCATATACAAAATACTGACAATTCGACACCCTGTAATTGCGATGCCATAGAAATTGTAAATAAGCACACCTATCTTGGTCTAATAATTGACGATCGGCTAAACTGGAAAGAGCATGTAAATCGTGTTTGTGATATATTAAGAGGGATGTTAGCAAAATTTACATTAATCAAACAAAAAATACCTTACAAAACCTCTTTAATGCTCTATAAATCCTTAGCTGATCTGTTATACGATATGGCTTGTCAAGCTATGGGAGAACCTATTAAACGTATCTAGATCGAATATACTCACTTCAGCTGCGCATTTTAAAACAAATAGTCCCTAATAATCTCAAAATTAATTCTAAAGATGATTATCGAAAACTATTTGCATTTTGTAAAATTATACCTTTTCACGACAAAGTTGAACTAACATTACTAACTGAAAATTACTTTACTGAAAATTTTAAAAAGGTAGTTAAGTTATTATACTCCGCACGCAGAACTGATAATTTAAAACTGCAATTACCTAGATATAATAACTTATACGGAAAAAGAACTTTAAACTATGTTATACCTAATCTAATCAATCAGTTACCTAAATCTTTGAAAGACGTCATTACACGTAAAAACATAAAATATAAATTAAATTTTTTTTACTTTACTGAAAATTTTTAAAAGGTAGATAAGTTATTATACTCCACACGCAGAACTGATAATTTAAAACTGCAATTACCTAGATATAATAACTTATACGGAAAAAGAACTTTAAACTATGTTATACCTAATCTAATCAATCAGTTACCTAAATCTTTGAAAGACGTCATTACACGTAAAAACATAAAATATAAATTAAAATTTTTTATATACAATTAACTCTAACTAAATACTCGTAACACTTAAAACAACTTCTCGTTCTATGTTATTGGTTTACTTTACCAACATATTATATTATAAATTTATGAAAATATATGTTATAATCAGCCTGTATCACGATTATTCACAGAATGTAATAAGTTCACCGTGTGATTGTACGCTCATCGCCTAAAACTATTTTATATTTTTGTACCTACCCACAAATAGTTTGACAATTAGAAACATAACATTTAATGCACATAATTTAAGTTGATAATAATATTAATGTAACTTTGGTAATGTAATGCATTATAAAGTGTTAATTAGAATAATGTGGCGACAGCAATGGTGTACGGAAAAACTCAAATGAGTTTATGTTTACACTAAAACTATTCATCTTTGTAATCATAAATTTCTTAAATAAATAAAAAAAAAGATGTCCATCAAATCGTGAAGTGGCGGTATAAGAATATCCACTACGGCATATGTTCCCGTGCATGCCGTAAGAGGCAGCAGAGAGAAACAAAACAGATGTGTAGCAACTTTTTAATAACATAGCAAATTAAAATAAGAAAACTTCACTATATATATATATATATATATATATATATATATATATATATATATATATATATATATATATATATCAGTATTTACGAAAATATCGATATTTGATTTCCAAATAAAATCATGATGAAGTACTGTTTTTTTTGTGTATCGTGGAGGCAGTTTACAAACATAAATTGCATGAGGACTAACATCCAGACCCGAAACAATTATTTGTAGGCCATACAAATACTTCATCCATGCGGGATTCGAACCCGCGATCCCCAGCGCAGCCACTGATTGACAAGCCAGTGCGACACGGAGACGTCACTTTGTCGTAGTATATCTGTACAATACCAGTTACTTCATATTTAACGTGACCATACGTCCCACTCTAGGCGGGACTGTCCCCATTTAAAGTTATAAGTCCCACTGTCCCCAAAATACGTAAAAATATCCCGCTTGACAAATAAAAGCGTAGAATCATGTAAACTCTGTCACCCGTGCCATCATTATGACACCGCGCGTACCAGGTTTGCCAGCATGGCTGACTAGTTACGTGATTATCCTGAAAACCTACACTTTTGAACAAGTTACGAAGTGACAATTTTTAATTAATCAACAATAAATTATCAAATAACATAAGTTATTTCCAATTAGTATTTATTTGCTGTTCAGAAAAAAATTAAGCCAGATTTCATATGATTCTAAATTCTCATTCTCACTTCTGATTATTAAAAGATTCATATAACTATGTGTTTTATTTTTAAAACTGTAATAAAGGGTTCCAGATTGAACGGCAGCCATTGTCAACGAAGAATCTGCCATCTGCGAAGGGCAGGATTATATTACCCAAGCGTATGCGTAAGCACAGGTCTACCCTACTCCCTTACACTTACGAGTATAATCCGATGGAACAGTAATCTAAGACGGCTGCAGAATGGTCAGACGCAGGACTTTACGTGCTTCCTGGGGCACGGTGGTAAAACCCCGCCAACTTCATTAAGTTCGAAATCAATATTCCGGGCTGCTATTGAGAATTTTGTGACAGAAAAACCCAATAAATGATTCTTGGTCCGACTCCTGTTTCGAACCCGGGACCACACGATCAGCGATTGCGTTTACAACCGTTAGACCAAGAAAACTGTCAAAAGTGTTAAAACTATAACAATTTTAAAGTTGTCCCGCTCTGAGGAAAAAAATAAATGGTCACTTTACTCATACCTACAAATTTTTACTTATCATTTTGTTTTATTAACATACTTAGTACCTATATTTACAAGTTTACTACATGCTACTGAGTAGATACTAGGACTAAGGAAGGCATTCAAACCGTCTTTTCTCGAAGCAATTCAGGCCATTTTCAACCCCTTATAACTTCATGGTCAATAAAACTAGAAGCCTGAATTTTGAGTAACCGAGTAAGCATTGTATAAACATGGTATATTTGAACCAGTATTTTAAGAATTGTAACCAGTCAAAATTTCTTAATTTTGTCACTCACTGACTAACCGATCATCAAAACTCTAAGGCACTTCTAGCAGACATAGAAGCTTCAAATTTAGAATATAATTAGTGTTTAGTGTATAAATCAAGGATATTTAAAACATTTGTTAATTTCTGTCCAGTTTTTTAGATAGACTAACTGCATAAATAACTTTGTAATTCCATATAAATATACAGAATTACAAAGTTACATTTGCAGTGAATGAATCTGTGTACTTGTATATGTATTGCAGGTGTACATAAGTACGTTTTTGGTACTCAAGAAGTAGACGGTACCGGAAAGGTAAAAAATTAGGACTATCTTATATACAAAAAGAAATGAGATACCATTAAAACATAACTTGTAAAAAAAACCAAGTCTCGCAATTCAGTTCTTCTACCGTAAAAGTTGTAAGATCCATGTAATACCAAGTCGGTTAATTTATTCAGTTCCTACTTAAGGGTCCTTCTGTTTTAAGTTATTACGTAATTAGCTAACCTAACAACATTTTATAGTGACCATATCAATTTTAATAGTCTTTTATGTTTTAAATATATAGATTGACTTGGCAATCGCATTAAGCAATCTAATTTAATATAATACGTATTACTTTTGAGATACATTGTGATTTCATGCGATAGCCAAGTCAATCTATATATTTAAAACATAAAAGACTTTTAACATTGATAAGGTCACTATAAAATGTTGTTAGGTTAGCTAATTACGTAATAACTTAAAACAGAAGGACCCTTAAGTAGGAACTGAATAAATTAACCGACTTGGTATTACATAGATCTCACAACTTTTAAGGTAGAAGCACTGAGTTGCGAGACTTGGTTTTTTTACAAGTTATGTTTTTAATGGTATACATAATTTTTCACTACCTCTGAATGGCATACCACGGTTATCAATATTCTTTTTTAATATATGGTTACGGTTCTACGACGACGACAGCGGACGTGATAAAGTTATACACGGGTGCTCTCTACCATAGATTACTGTGTATATACTAGTGACTCTCTACGCCGCGCTGCGGACAACTGGCGGGACTGTTTGCTGTTTGTCTGTTTGGTCGGCCCGCGCGCTATTTAATCGCACAACCCTTAGTTGATATTTCTATTTAAAGTATTGTATACTCTTTTTTTGAAAACTAATACCCATAATTCACTCACGTATATACTTGTGAACATATAGCCTTAATTTAATGGAAATTGTATTCTTTACATTCGAATGAAACAGCTTTTTCACTTAGTGGAAGTACCTAACATTGTGGATTTTGAGGAAACTTTGAGATATTTTTCTATCAAACCAAAATGTGTATATCGTGTTTTGGCCATCATAATTCACTAAAAAAATTATTAACTTTCTTATAAATTAAACAAAAAAGTGAATTCGTAGTTTTAAATGACAAAAAATTGCACCTTTAAAGCGTGAAAAATTAGCTTTTGGCGCCCACTTCACATTAAGGCATAAGACATTTGGATTTATCAAAAGTTTTTTAAATTGTTGACGGTCGCACTTCAAGTCTAGGCTATTTGCTAAATACAGCAAATATTACATATATATATATATATATATATATATATATATATATATATATATATATATATATATATATATATATATATATATATATATATATATATATATATATATTGCAATTTTCTAACTCAGTTTTCACCCACTTATTTTTATCTAGTTTATCTGAAAATTTTATATCGTTTTTACTATCGTTATTATTATCGTTTTTAATGTATATACACAATGTATATACATTAAAAACGATTACTATATAAAAGTATTTTCTAGGTGGTTAAACCAAGGAGACCGCCTGCCTATGTGCCATCTTCTTAACAATTTCTGTCCTCAAAGAGCAGTGCCTGCATAGCTTTATGGCAGTCTAAGGTTATGGAGGTTGAATATAACAGCATGATGTGAGACATTACAGTCCTCGAAAGTGACAACACTTATGTAGCCTCCTTTGCATTAAGTTAGCACTTACGCTTGCCACTTCAGTCTTATAAAAAAAATCATAAACATGACCTAATATTCTCAACACGATTAACAAAACTCATGATCAAAGCGATTTTCGATCGAGGGTCTTTGAACTATAATGTTGAGCTAAGGCTTTCTAGTCAATTACAGTCAGATAGATTTGTTTATTGGTAACAAAAAGCCGATACTGATATCTTTTAAGTTCAAAGTCAGAAACAAAGTTGAAATTCAGGAACACATTTATAACAGGTATTAAATAAATTTACAGTTAATAAAAGAGAATTTCCTTGTGATGGTGGCTTAAATGAATCCATTATACGATGTCGTCCTGTGGGTGTAAAAGTTGACTAAAAGTCGACTACGAAAAAATAGAAAAAAAAACTATCCTATTTAAAATACCAGTCACGAGCTACAACGTCAAAGGTGCTAGACATCTGAAACTGCGATTGTCAATCCCCATGCTGAGGGTGACGATAGAGGAAAATCCTACCTACTACCCGTTGAACCTCCCCCATTGGACATCGTTAAACAATGCACTTTTATGGTATATTGAAGGATATCAAGAAAAAATAAATTCACTTTATCATAGCTAGACAATTTTCCACTTAAACACACACTTACATACATACACACGCCTGAACGTGTCCGTAAATTATTCACGTCCGTAGGATTAAATTTTCCCCAAGGAGCAATCCGGAAAATTTAATGAATACATCGCAAGTGGGCACGCTTGCGTGCTTACAGCACTAGTCCTGTCCCAAGCCAATACCATTGCGGTTCATTGCAATTATTAAACCATTAACACTTCCACAGTAATTAAAATATTCAAATAATAATGTGCGGAGAGCTTGGAAGTCAATCCGACAATATTGAAAAAAACTCGTGTTAAAATTAACGCGTTGTAATCCGTAACATTTTTTTATACACAGTGAATAAGAAGTCGTGTGTACATAAGAAGTAGATATTAAAATAAGACAGAATACCTGCGTGAAGTAAAAGATGCAGAGCGTTTTAAACTTGTTGGAGCCACGCTGCAGGTATATTACGCTTGTAGCACGCATGGGGTAGCTCGAACAGGGAAGAACTACACTCTCACAGAATACCATCGTAAAATAGCAGCTTAATGCCTTTCTTTCGTATGGTGAGTGTAGAAAACCGTGGACACATTTCATTGGAAATATGGAATTCTATCGTAGTCTTCAGGGATGACAACGCACCTGCATTTTGATTTTAGTCGAAGACAAATGTGGATACCAATGTTCCACTACATCCACTTACCATCAGGTGGACTGTGTGCAAGTTTTAACTCCATTCGATAAAAAGAACCCTTATTACCGAAAATGAAGAATTCCATATTATCCTCGAGGGTGACAAACCGCGTATATTCTTGCCAGAGGCAATATTCTGGCAAAGATATATGAAAGTTCTGGTAAAATAAGGCTGAGTGTTCAGTTATGATAAATTTATACAAAGCACTAAAATAAATCAATATCTAAGCAAACTTTGAGGAAATTCTTAAAATGTTTATTTCAATAACTCACGTCACTTTATTTTAAACACATTTTATTCCTTTACATTTCTAGTGTTAATGCTCTTTCCATAGAGCTTACACTTACCATTATAAAAATATCACTCGCATTTCGTTCGTAATATTTTGCACCGTGCACTTTACAAGAGGAAAAATTGCATTCTCTCATTAATAAATATTGTGATAATTTATATTTAATCTCACGACATTCATTTTAAATTTAAAATATATAAATATGCTTTTATTTTACTTTTCCCTGAATTAGTAGTAGGTAAAGTATTTTAATGTCAATTCGCTGCCTTTCTATCTTTCTGCCCGTCCTTTTTTCACGGATCTCTAGTTTGTAGACGTAATAATTTCATTATCATCAACATTAAAACCTCTCACAAGTCCAATGCTGAACATAGGCCTCCCCCAAGGAATTCAATAAAGCATGGTCCTGTGCCACCTGTATCCGTCGACCAATTACATGTCTTACCAGGTCGTCACTCCATCTAGTGGTCACCTTACACTCCGCCTACTGGTACGAGGCTGCCACTACAGAACCTTTTTTCCCCATTTGTTGTCTGTTCTTCGAGCTATATAGCCGAAACATTACCACTTCAGCTTACTAATCCTTTGGGTGATATCCACATTACTTAGTTAAATACGCAGCGAATACCCAAGAAAGCACCTTTAGCTCGCTGAGTGACGTCGAATATTAGGAATAGCTTCAACAGTTGGCTCTTTCCGGCAGACATCTCTCTGGCAAGGACTTTGGATCCCTGGTTCCATCAATCGCTTATTCAAGACGAGCAGTAATGAAGCTTCGTAAGTATCGCCGCATGTTTTTGGAGATATGTCTGTTGTGTTTACTGTCAAATTGCTGTGCTCAAGACTGCGGCTTCATTTCCCGTCTAACAGCCATTAGATAAGAAGTATGATCGGAGGCAATAGGTGTAAGACAGGGTGACTTTATTTCCCCGAAACTCTTCACCGCTGCTTTGGAAGACGTTTTCAAGCTACTGGACTGGAAAAGGATACGGTATTAACATCAATGGCGAGTACTTTACTCACCTTCGATTTGCCGACGATATAGTACTTATGGCAGAATCGCTGGAGGACTTAAGCACTATGCTCAATGACCTCAATAGTGCCTCCCAACGGATAGGTCTTAAGATGAACATGGACAAAACAAAGATCATGTTTAATGTCCATGTCACACCTATGCCGGTAGTTGTTGGGAGCACTAAGCTCGAAGTTGTTGACGAGTACGTTTACCTGGGACAAATAGTCCGGCTAGGTAAGTCCAACTTCGACCGAGAGGTCAATCGACGGATTCAACTCGGCTGGGCAGCGTTCGGGAAATTACAACGTATCTTCTTGTCAGGTATACCTCAAAACCTGAAAACTAAGTCGTACAACCAGTGCGTGTTGCCAGTGATGACATATGGAACTGAGACATGGTCCTTCACTGCTGGCCGTATGAGGACGCTCAAAGTCGCTCAGCGAGCTATGGAGAGGGCTATGCTCGGAGTTTCTCTGCGTGATAAACTTAGAAATGAGGATATCCGCAGTAGAACCAGAGTGACCGACATAGCCTAACGGATTAGTAAGCTGAAGTGGCAATGGGCCGGCCATATAGCTCGAAGAACCGACAACCGTTGGGGAAAAAAGGTTCTCGAGTGGTAGCCTCGTACCGGTAGACGAAGTGTAGGGCGACCCCCCACTAGATGGAGTGATGACCTGGTAAGACATGCAGGAAGTCGATGAATGCAGGTGGCTCAGGACCGTGCTTTGTGGCATACCTTGGGGGAGGCCTATGTTCAGCAGTGGACTTGTAAAGGGCTGTAATGATGATGATGATGATGATGATTGGAGAGTTTTCGTGTTCTTCTGCGGGGTCTTCCAGAACTTAGCGACGACTGCATGGACAGTTTCCACGAGCTTGTCATTCATATCGCCCAGTGTATTGCAGTCTTCTTGGCACTGAAAATGGTTTTGTAATACGAGTTGACACTTTCAGGATTTTGGATTAGCGCACGAGGGGGATGGAGCGCTAACTTTATCAAAAAAGACCTCTACAACTTAACTTTTAGGTTTGGTATGCCTTTAACCATTTGGTGATCGCTGCCAGTTTTTACCGTCGCGATCACTAAGACATCACTGAACAGTTGGCATCCGGTCGCCATAATGACGTCAATCTTATTTTTTGTCAAACCGTCAGGGCTCGACAAAGTCCTTTTCCTGTAAGGCCGCTTCTGGAAAAAAATAGTTTATCATAAAGAGTACCTTTTTCTCCATGAAGTCAGCCAGCTGCTGGCCTCTTGGGTTCCGATGCCCTATTCCAAATTTCCCTACCTTCAGCTCATCGCTTTCTCTTGTGCCTAGTTTTGCGTTGAAGTCTCCAATCAACACTGTATGTTGGTTTTGCAGGTGAACGGTTCACTATTACAGTGGACTATGCATGGCTTTAGAGATATGCTCATACATTTTCTATACTGTACATCGGGATAAGCTGAGGTTGGTTTGTAAACCTGTATGACCTTTAGCGAATACCGTTTGGTGATTCTGAGTATCAGGTACGCAACCCTTATTGACACACTCCAAATCTTTACAACGTTGTTGACGAGAGACTTGTGGCTAATAAATCCGACACCTCATTGGGATAGATGGTCACCCTCCCGGTGATTGAATAAGTTGCCCGATTCAAGGATTACTCCCTTCGGACCTCGGATAATCCCATTATATGCCAGCGCAACTTTTCTACCTAATATATAATTTGTCTACCTAACGTAATAATTTACAGACCTGGAATTAGAACATTTCATACATAGAAGTTGAGCCGATATTATATTCTTACATTATGAGTATATTCATTGAGTTGAGTCCAAATACATATTTTTATTCTATTTATCTTGAAAAGTTAAGAAATGGCGGTTATCAATGTTGTCACTTTTGCGACCGTTTTTGTTACAGATTCTATCTCAAAAACTAAACTAGTAAAGTTACTGAAGTTTCCGTATATTGTGTACTTTATACAGTATTGAAAAATAAATCCTGAAAACATATATAAACACTGTTGTTTGTAATGTGAGATCAAATAAAACGAAATTTTGTTTAATTTTTCATCCATATAAGGAGCGAACTACGTTCAACAGTAACAACTCACGGATTTACTCACATAGACCAAATATATACAAGTATTCAGCTTACAGAAGAAGTATCCATTGCTTTCTTTAGCTACCATGTCCTTATATGATTTGGGTTTAGTACGTAATACATCTAAAGCCAAGGTATATCAGGAGATTGACAAAATATGCGTGGAAGAGCCACGATGGAGCTATGTTATGGGTGGGCTCGACCGTTGAAAGACCTCGCTCTCACAGAATACCAGCGTAAAATAGCAGCTTAATGCTGCTGTGTTAGGTATGGTGAGTGTAGAGATCCGTAGACTCTTTTTACCGGAAACGATTCATTTCATCTTAGTCCTCAGGCGTGACAACGCATCTGTATTTTGATTCTTAATCGAGCATAAATTAAGATGTTTATGGGCCACATAATCCACTTACCATCAGGTGGACTGTATGCTGGTTTATCACCCATATTCTATAAAAAACACGATCATGAGCTTATAGACTTTGTTATCGGAAAAAGTCCTTTGGTGTTCTCCAAAATAAATTTATAAATAACCGTAGTTATAAGAACATAGAAAAAAGGGTTTATCCTTTTGAATATTGTATTCCGTATAAGTGCAGACCTTTGAGGTCGAGCCGACGCTTTCGTGCTTATTTTCTTAATTTTTGTCTTTTAATGTATTGAAGAAATGTGTTTTCTTTTTTATCAATATATTAAAGAATAGTCTGGGACAATTTATTGCTAGGAAGATTAAACTTTCTTTGCTATAGTTGATAGGATGCATTAAATTTATCACATCTATGACAATGAACGCTCTTCCATATTACTGCCCTAAGAGGAATGGTGAATAATAACTGTAAAGAATGTGCGGGTAAAACTTTAAGGTATAACCGGTTTTAGCAAAGCTATTTTTACATAAAAATAGTGACTAAGAATATCACAGTCCACCTATGGTGAGGGAATTTTGTGGAACATAGAGACCTACATCTATCTTCAATTAGGAATCAAAATGAAGGTGTGTTGTTACCCTTAAGGACTAAAATAAAGTGTTTCGTTTCCACTTAAAAGGGTCAGCGGCTCCCTACACTCACCATAAAAACACAGAACTAAGCTGCTAAGTTTGTATTCTGTGATAGAGTGGTTATTTTTTAAGATAAAGGTGATAAAAGAGCACTCAGTAAACCTGACGGACAGTAGATGCTGTGACCCATAGGCACCTACATTTATCTTTAATTAAAAGTCGAAATACAGATGCGTTGACACCCTTAAGAGCTAAGATGAAATGCATTTTTTTCAGTAATTGGGGCTCCGGTTCTCTATACTCAACATGCGATACTTACAAAGGATCGGATACGAACACAACACAAGCTGCTATTATAAAATAAAGTATTTAAAAAGGCTTCTCATGACGAGTTCTCCCATTTTTGCTTTTTTTATAGGATACGGTGACAAACTAGCACACAGTCCACCAGTAAGTGCTTGCTGCGGCCCATAGACATCTACATCTATCCTCGATTACAAATCAAAATGTAGATGCGTTGTCACCCGTGAGGACTAGGATGGAATGCCTCGTTTCCAGTAAAAAGGGTATCCGGTTTTCTACACTCGCCATATGAAACACAGCAGCATTAAGCTACTATTTTACGCTGGTATTCTGTGAGAGCGTGGTCTTTCCCCGATCGAGACGACCCATTCGTGCTACAACTATATTTGTAATATAACTGCAGCATGGCTTTACCACGTATGAACATAACACTACATCCATAACAGCTGCAACGTGGCTCTACCACATATAAAAAAGCCTTCTCGGGTTGACCTGACCTATTCGTGATGGGTCTCGAATTTTGATTTCGATGTGTGACGGATTGCGGACACGGAGACTATGCACTAAAACTAACACCTGCAAATTTTAACTTTTTCTGTAGTAAAGGCAGCGCGGCAATTATTTCCTTGCCCTAAAACCCTTTCAGAAATGAGAGGAGGCCTGTGCCTAGCAGTGGAACGTATATAAATTGTAACGTTACATAATTTCATTTTTATGTAGATCATAGACGGATCTCCCCCTTTCCCTCATTCATATTTAGTTAAGAAAAGTGAGAGTTACAGCCTACATTTAGCAGGGATGGTAGATATGATAGGGATATAGAACGACGAGTAAATGCAGGGAATAGAGTGAATGGGGCACTACACTCTATTATGCAGAACCAGAATGTGTCCAGGCACGTATGGTGATTCATAATTCTGTGTTAGTCCCTACTTTAATGTATGGTAGTGAAAGCTGGGTGTGGCAGAAGAAGCACGAAAGTAGAATAAATGCTGTAGAAATGCGGTCTTTAAGGAATATGCTAGGGTTGAATCTGAATGACAGGGTGAGAAATTGCGTGATAAGGGATAAATGTGGTACGCAAGATGATGTTGTGACCAGGATTAAGAAAGGAATGCTTCGGTGGTTTGGTCATGTGGAAAGAATGAATGAGGAAAGAGTGACAAAGCAAATTTATATGGCAGATGTGAACGGCCGAGTCGGGAAGGGACGCCCTAGGAAAAAGTTTATCGACCAAATTGGCGATATTTTGAAAATGGGCCACGTTAGAAGTACCCTTAACCGACGAGCATGTATGCATAGATATATGGATGTGAAGGAGGCGAAAAAGGTGTGTCAGGATCGTGCCAAATGGAAGTCCGTAGTCTCTGCCTACCCCTCTGGGTGACAGGCGTGAGTGTTTATGTTTTTATTTGTTTTTTTACAGCCTACATACGTTCCACTGCTTGCCCTAAAGCCCTCTCACTTCTGAGAGAGCTTTAGGGCAAGGAAGTGTCCGCTTCACTGCCCCAATTCGTTTTGGCGAACTTCAGATGCATTCGAAATGTTTTTTTTTCTTATATCTCAGACATGCAGGTGTTATCACTATGTTTACTTTCAGGGCCAATCACGTGGTAAATCAGGACTTAAAAATGTTATTAAAAATTTCATTGGTTCCGGCGGGGATCGCACCCCGATTTCTCACGTACTGTGAAATTTACTGCAAGTGCTAAACATCTGAGCTACCGGGGCTCTATCTACGACTGTAACAGAATCTATCAATGATTATATATATATATAAGTTAACCTTTTTATGTAGTTTGTTTTTACACATTATTGTATAACGATTGAACTTATTAAAAAAAAACGTAATTCTTACACTAAGATTTTTACTTTATTGTGAAAGCAGTTTACAGACATAAATTGCACAAGGACGAACATGTAAATACTTATTTCGTGCGGATTTCAAAGCTACTGCGCCCGTACGATTTAAATGCATCTATAATGGTCTACTTGTTATGTTATTTATTAAATTCGTATACGGGTTATTGTGGATTTATTACGCAGATAAATCCTTAGCATAGCTCTTTCCAAAGCCCGCTGAATCATTTTGTGCTTCCTCGTGCGGTCATACACGTAGTAAGAAGTATGCGGCATTGCATAACTAAGGAAGTAAGTAAAGACTGGTATTATTTAATGCTTGTACTCTTTTTTAAGATTCCGAAGTTTACAGCGTTAAAAAATTTATATGTATGTAATTAACTAAAATGATGTCTTACCTAGTTGGAAATTCACCGCACAGGACTGTTAGCACCTGTTTTGGCTCGCCATTCACTTAGTGGCTAGCCACCTCAAAGTCTACTTCACCTAAGGACGCCTCGTGTATTATCGACAGTAGTGTGTCTTTCCTAGTGTAGTGTTATTGGGAGTAGTGGTGGTGAGATAAGTGGTAACAGTCATAGTGCAATTGGATGGCGGGGGGTGCTCTTCAAACTAGGTGAAACCAGTAATTTTATTTTGTTACGCGTATCTTAGCTGGTTAATTTTTTCGCAAAGTAACGTCTAATTCTATTAATATGATTCTGAAGCGTCCTTAACAAACACACAATACGTCACGCCTGTATTCCTGCAAAAAGATAAATGGAGTCCAAATAGCATCGAGTTACTAGGGCTACTATTAGCTAAAATTATAAGCTTAGGTAGAAAATTCTGAAAGAACTGATAAGTCCGTCGCCTACACAATTACAAATTCAATATCCTTTTTTTTTTTGTACATGGGGAAATGCCTACGCATACCCGCCTCACGGGGGTAAGGACGGGTTATGTCGGACTCGCACCGACTAAAACCCCATGGTGTTCCACCTTTGTCGCATATTGGCAGGGATACGGGAACGCTTTCGCACACATCCGCGGTCCTACTAGCGCCTGCCGCCCCATGGCAGCACCTCCTCGGGAGAGGAAAATTCCTCCCCGTTCTTCTTCACAGGTAAGGCGCACCAGAACACATGGAGCGCCTTCCTCCACGGCCTCGAATTATGTCTGTGCAACAGACGCCCCCGCGTCCGATGCACAAAGGCCATGGGGCCAGGAAAAACGAGCACTTAGAAGTACTAGCCTTCCCGAGCCCAGCGGCGGATCTGGTCTACGGCTCCGCCGCCAACCAAGATTCGGCCGCGGAGGATAGGGCGAGTGGCGCATCGCCATACCAACACTCCTCTTCCTCCGCGACTCCACCTCGGCTGCAGCGGTAGGTGGGGAGGACACACCTCTTACCGCAGTCCACCAACACACATCCGAAGTGGGCTTCCCAAGCCCACTCGGAGTGGCCACCTCGGGCCGGCCCTCCACCTCGGGCCAGCCATATGGGTTCCTCTTTGTTTCGCCGTGGGTGACCAAGCCACGACTTCTAAGCCCCCCCGCCACGACAAGGCGAGAACCCGTTCGGGGGGGAAATTCAATATCCTAATAATCCCGATAGTTGCCTTTAATACATGTTAGGAAAGTGATTTCGCGAGTTGGCGTATCCTTTTTTGTTATAAGTTCCACTAAGTTTGTAAGGTGTGTGTGTCTTTGGCTGTGGATTCGTGTATTTTGTGTAAAAAAAAAAAAAAAACAAGTAAGGCTTCATATGTTGTCTTAATTTAAATTAAGTAAAACGGCATCGTTGTTATATATTTCTTTTACAAATAACTTCATTTACAAAGTGATGAACAAACTTTACATAGAATTATTTTACTACACGTTTCACGTTTCGTGATAATAAATGTCATTTAATTAATTTACTGAATTACCATGACATGTAAAGTACTGTTGTTTCACTGTTCCTTTTTGCAGATTTGCGTGTCATGAAGGTCGAAATCAAAGTGGTTTTCACCTATATTTCGTAATATAATCTTCCGGAAGTAAATAACTTTCAAATATATTTGATTGCATGGTACTTAAAAGCAGAAATTTGGCAAAATTTACTCTACTAACTAATTGTGACCTGTTCTTCTAAGTTATCAACTTCACCATTACGAAACATCTAGTATATAACGCTTGTGGAATTACTTTCGTGTGTGTTTTTCTTCATTTCAATTTTCTTATTTCATTCAAAACATAGGCCTCTCCCATAAATTGCCTCTTCGTGTTAAACGGGATATTTACCAGAGTTACGCACTTGGTAAGTAGATTAGCAATCGCATGTTAGTTATTATTGAGTTATTATTAGGACCAAGCTACTGCCCATCGTCTGATACAGTCTGTTGTCTTTTACTACTTAGTGGATTATCTTCCGCCACAACAACACGGCTGTCTTTTAGACGTTTATCTCAAATATTATTGAAATTGTGATAATTTTTGTTGCATTATTATACAAATAATACAATTTAGCCACGCAATTTCAAACGTAACATTCTTATTTCGCGATCCATATTGTATAGTGCCAATTAAATGTTCAAATGCTTCCAAACACTATTTTAAATCAACATATCTCAGGATTGGTAATCAATCTTATTACAAAACGTGGTTTAATTAACTTAGGTTCAAATTTGACAGATAGTAGACTAATTTCTACGTCGACTCAATTTTTACATGATATGCTATCAAACTGCATACTTACTACATACTTACTACTACAGAAATTTTAGTTCGTATAGATACTTTCGCGGTACTTCTTTCGTGACACAGATTCTACATTTAAAACCGATACAGAAACTCCTTTTTGTAGCAATACTTTTTTATTTTTTTAACTGTTTACTGTCAAAGTATTAGGTTTTAATGTAAGTTTGTGTAAATGTTTTATTACCTTACTCATAAACATGGGCGTGAATAAAAAACCCTTAAAGCATGTCTCTCCTTCTTTTAATTAAATAACAAATAAAAAAACAGATATAGAGACCATTAATACTTTGTTATAGTAAGTGATATCCTACAGATAAGGCTGTAATCTTACCGTAACTTTTTGAGTGCTAAACATCGCATATTTAAAGAACAAAAAATTGCGATATTTAACAAAAAATACATAAAAAAAGCTTAAATTTTGAACAAAGAGAAGCTTTTTATAAAATGACACGTGTTGCTGTTGCCAGATAAGTCCGCTGTCTAATATTTCACGTAACATTTGAATTCGGTTTCAGCAATAATCAAGCGTGCTCTTTATTTTCCACAAATCATTTGAAATAATGTATTCCAGATGTATTTAATATTATGCTTTTGATATACCTTATTGCGATATGTTTTCGGCTTTACTTTCGTTTAACTTACTTTCTTATTGAGTTTTATCAATAAGAAACTTATAAAAATTGCAAATCGTTTCGTGGAAAATGCTCGCATCGACCTTGTCGCATTCAGAGTATTAGTTTTAGACTTAATTACCTATGGTACAGAAATACAAAATGTAGCTTGTTGAGACATAAGGTTGTCTTTGATTTATTTAAATAAATATACGAGTAATGTCTAGAACAGGTAAATGAAATTGTATACTTGGGGAGTGCTTTCAGCCTGGATGGAAGATGTGATTTAGATGTGGATAGGCGTGTCGCTGCCGGAAACAAAGTCAATGGTGCCCTGAATGCATTAGTCAAAAGGCAAGGCGTGGTGAAGAGTGCACGCCTTGCAATACATAACGCAGTGTTGGTACCGACTTTGTTATATGGCAGCGAAACCTGGATATGCCAGAAGAAGCATAAAAGCAAGTTGAATGCAGTGGAGATGCGATCTCTTCGTAAAATGTGAGGCGTTACCATAGCCGACCGAAAGCGAAACGAAGAGATTCGCAATATGGCAGGATTGAAAGATGACCTTATCACAAAAATTGATAGGGGCGTACTCCAATGGTTTGGGCACGTTGAACGAATGAGTGAAGACCGAATGGTGAAGAAAATATATAGAGCGAAAGTAAATACTAAAAGGTGTCGAGGTAGACCGAGACTAACTTTCGAAGACCATGTGAGCAAATTGCTCGAAGAGGGGAGGGTCAAGAGTACTCGGATACCTAGACGTGCATGTATGAAGAAGTTAATGAACCTGAAAGAAGCGAAAGAGGTATGTAAGGATCGTGACACTTGGCGATCTGTTCTCTCTGGCTACCCCGTTAGGGATTGTGCGTGACGATAAGTAAGTAAGTAAGTAAGTAAATATACGAGTAATGATTTCTTAAATTTACGCGAACATTACACATTTATTAAAACTAAATTTACGGATTTTATCGCGTTTATTTCATTACTTTTACTTATTTTTTAATTCCCGACGTTTTGGTTGCTTTACAGCACCCATGGTCACGGGGGGGATTGAGATGTTTGACGTAGTTAGTTACTATATACTATGACATTGGGAAACGTCGGGAATTAAAAATAAGTAAAAGTAATGAAATAAACGCGACAAAATCCGTAAATTTAGTTTTATTAAAAATATACGAGTACTTTGTAACCTTTAAAGATCTCTAAGTTGTTTCGATTGATGGGTGCATTTTGTCGCCTGCTGGGATGACTGGTGTTAAAAGCTTTTGAGGTATTCACTTCTACTATCTTTATTATACTATTTTATTTACTTCTACTATTTAAACTGTGTAGATAACTCATTTTCCGTACTAGGATTTTAACATCTGTATCGTGGAGGCAATCGAGCACACAGTCCACCTGATGGTAAGTGGTTGCTGCGGCCCATAGACATCTACATCTATCCTCGATTGCAAATCAAAATGCAGATGCGTTGTCACCCGTAAGGACTAAGATGGAGTGCCTCGTTTCCAGTAAAAAGGGTCTCCAGTTCTCTACACTCACTATACGATACACAGCAGCATTAATCTACTATTTTACGTTGGTATTCTGTGACAGCGTGGTCCTTCCCCGGTCGAACCGACCCATTCGTGCTACAACTATACTACTAATATAACTTCAGCATGGCTCTACCACGTACAAGAATAAATAAAATAATTATTTGCATAAGGACCAACATCCAGACCCGGAGCAATTTTGTATACCATACAGTTACTTGTACCGTACGAAATTCGAACCCGCAACCCTCAGCTCCCCAACTCACTGCTAAGCCAGTGCGCTAATGACACATCAACGTCAGTATTCTCAATAAAATGAAATAAAATGAAAAATATTTATTTTTGATGCAAGAAATTAAATTTTTTTATACAAACGTAAACATTTCTTTATCTGCTACTTTTTCAAAATAAAGTTCCTCTGTACGGAGCAGAAACGGTGAAAGAAACTCCGTAGGTATCCTCTGTAATGTAATTTTTTTGAAGACTAAGTAATAATAATAAGGGATTTTGGAAAATAAATATTCTTTATTTATTTAACAAAAAACATACAAATTTGAAGCTAATAAATGAGTTGTAAGCCATCTGGCCCCCGCAGACAGCATCTGTTTACATGTATGACTTACGTGGTAACCATCGCATTCCTCGACTCTTTTGTACAGTGATGTTATAACGAGATACGGAAGAAGTTTCACTTAAATAAAATATAAAAATAAGACAGGATCGGATGTTCTTTTTATTTAAGATTACACTCGCATGGTCTAAATGTCTAGAACACTCATTTGAAGACAAAAGAAAATTGTTGCGGTTGGGAATCGAATTCACGGCCTGAATGGCTAGACTAGTTTATTTAATTGTTAACAATAGCTTATCTACCAAAGTTTTACACATATCGTGGAAACTGGTCTCTCCTCATTTCTGAGAGTATATACCTCTATATACCTCCTGGGCAAGGAACTAGGCGTGTGTGCGAACTCCACATGTCTAAAACATTTTTTTATTTCTCAGACATGCAGGTTTCCTTACGATATCCTACCTACTGATCTATCTATTTAGATTTAAATAATATCCAATAAAACCCTGGTAATTACGATATAATATATTTCCAAGTAGAGTAATAATTACAATACTTATATAAATCTTATATTTATAACATCCGGATCCGATTGAATATCGGTTCAAATGGATTGACTAAAAAATAAGTAGAATGAACCACTAACATGTTTACATTGTATGTAAAGAAAATTTAATAGACGAGTTAATGTGAATTAACTATCGATCTATTACCGGAAGCGGAAGTAATAAATCGGTACTTGTTTCGGTTTTAGAACTTTATTTTAATAGAACTAAGAAATAACAGCAATAATAGGCAAAAATAATCGCACAACGAGATATGAAGATGACTATGCTCGGGGTTTATCTCCATGATAAACTTAGTAATGAAGATATCTGCAGTAAAACCAGATTAATCGACACAGCCTAATGGATCAGTTACCTAAAGGGGCAGTGGACTGATAAGCGATTGGAAATAAAGGTTCTCAAGAGGCAACGTCGTAATCGTAAGTGAAGTGTAAGGCAGCCTCCACTAAATGGATGAAAGACCTGATAACATATGCAGGAAGTAGATGGATCCAAGTGGTTCAGGACCGTTCAGTGTGGCATTCCTTGAGGGAGGCCTATGTTCAGAAGCAAACTTGTAAAGAGCTATAATAATGATGACGATGATGAAGATGATATTAAACTATGTTTGTATAAAAAGGGTTATTAGAATATTAAGGAATTTATGGATGATAATAACCCCTTGGAAGGGTGATATATACCAAGCTATTTCTAATTTGTTTTGTGTTATTAATTGTAACGTACATGATAGTAAGCTATTATTTGAAAAAAAAAAAATGGTCCCGCTCGGTTTCTTGCTGGTTCTTCCCAGGACAGAGGTGTTTTTTGCAAACCAGTGGTAAATGAAAAAAATTACTTTCAATACGTATTTTTCACAATCTATATTGAATAAAATAGTTTATGTTTCAGTTTCAAAGAATCTATAACAAGAATCCAACTAGAATGTCATCGATATAGTTTCATTAAAACTAACATACAACCCCTATTTTTTTCACTTTTAGGCGTATATTGTTTTCTTATTTTTATAAAATATTAAGAATATAATAAAAAATCATTATAATCGATTCGCAAACGGCGAAGATATCGTCTTCCAAAAGGCGAAGATCTTACATACTTAGAAATGCAGTCGGATCGAGAACCTAAAAGTTTTGAAGTCGGCAAAAAATATGATCGTATTGAATACAGTTTCTTGACAGATTTACTTTTACCTGCTATCTATTTTAATAAATCTAATATATAAAAATTAATGCCACGCCTAAAATACGAATAAACCAACAGTTTGCATTTTATGCGCAGTTCACCAGACTGCGGTAAATGTTTGTTAACTTATTACTTGCCCTTGTGCGAAAGTTTATAGGGATAGCACAATTAACTTACGGTTGATGGCACGCGTATCGTACCGACAAATTTATTTGAAAGTTTTACATCATTCAATTTTAATTATGGTATTATCATTCCTAAATTTTTACAATATTTACATAATTATTTCTTCTGTGGCAAAAATTTGCCGGGTACCATCTAGCTTTCAATAAAAAGCTATTACGGAGCTTATTAAAAATAAAAAATAATAAAAATTCGAGGTAAGTTTCCCTAGAATGTTAAGATTAAAGATTCCCAGAATATCTAATAAGCTAATATAATAAAATCAAACGGTTTTGTAATTTATGGTAACGGTTATATATTAATTACTTATGAAAAAAATGCCGTGGTAGCTGAGATGGTTAACGCTCGCTGTAAGTATAACAGAACACGAGTAACCCGGGACCGATCTCCGCCAGCACCAATGAAATTGTTAATTGCAATTTTAAGTGCTTATTTACCACATGCTCGGCGGTGAAGGAAAACATAGTGAGGAAACCTGCATATCTGAGGAATAAGAAAAAATATTTCGAAGACATGTGAAGTTCGCCAACACGCATTGGGGCAGCGCGGCGGACACTTCCATGCTTTAAAAACCCTCTCAGAAATGAGGGGAGGCTTGTCCCCAGCAGTGGGACGTTTATAGGTTTTATCTTCACTTATGAAAAAAATTGTGATAAATTACGCATTTTTTAAATTTTTACATATACATAATATGAATACTTGTGTCTATCTTTTATCAAATGTAACACCTGAAATTAAGTCAACACTTATAAATTATGATTTCTTAAAAAATATTATGCTTTTGTTAGTTTGTTAGACTTATTGGTGTTAAATAAATAAGAACACAAAATAATAAATAAGCAATTATGGCAAAAGAGGCAATGCAATATAGGGCGGTTTATGTTCAGGGGTGAACTTTTATAGGTTATAATGAAATATTAAAAGAATAGGGTATATAATATATATTTATATGCACATATATATATATATATATATATATATATATATATATATATATATATATATATATATATATATATATATATATATATATATATATATATATATATATATATATATATATATATGGGTAAAAATAACTACTCCGTTAGAAGGAAGACTATACTAGTCTCGTCTTGAATTTATAATGCAATAACTGATATCCATAGGCATCGCGGGGCGCACAGTAATAGACGATAATAAACTAGATATAAAATATCAAGAATTTTTTAAGATACTATCGTAAAATCAGTTCTTTGTGAGCATCTTCATTGCGAAAGCAGTAACTTAAAGTAAATTTTAAGTCGATTGGGTGTATAGTTTTAGAAATACCGAGATGAGTTAGTCAATCAGTCAGTGGTATTTACAAGTATATATATATATATATATATATATATATATATATATATATATATATATATATATATATATATATATATATATATATATATATATATATATATATATATATATATATATATATACTAGCCTGCCAGGCAGACGTTGTTCTGCCCTTTTCTACGACCCTGTCATGTCCTATTAAGAATCCTTAAATTCGCAAAAAATAAATTGCGGGTTACTCATGGCCAAAAAATATCCTATCTCTCAAGTGGACCAAACTGCACACGGTGTGCAAATTTTATTAAAATCGGTTGAGTAGTTTAGGAGTCCATCGCGGACAAACAACGTGACACGTAATTTATATATATTAAGATGATCCATAAAACGGCATATTTTCGTATATATCTCACTTAAGTAGCAATAATAAGAGAGAGAAGAGAATAGGTCAGAGAGAAGGAGAATGTCCGTGGATGTTTTGTTTTTATTTTAATTTTTTAAATAATTGTAAAGAATAAAAAAGACAGATGTCACAAATAAGTAATCAAAATATTATTCCTGTAATTTTGACAAAACATGCGGTGACATGTTGTACATGTGTGACATAACGTATTGCAAAAATGTAAATTGCTTTATTGAGACTTTTTTGTATTTTAAAGGAACCGTTTCAAACGTAGCATTGACGCATGCGCAGTACGCGTACGAACTGCGCATGCGTCAATGCGCTTGAAAGCGTATATATTGTGACTGTCAAATTATATACAAATATAATTTGGAATAAAATAATATTGCGAATATGAATTGAAACGTAAGCTATTCTATCTCTCAAGTTGGACCAAACTGCACACGTTGTGCAAATTTGATCAAAATCGGTTAAGTAGTTTAGGAGTCCATCGCGGACAAACAACGTGACACGTACTATATATATATATATATATATATATATATATATATATATATATATATATATATATATATATATATATATATATATATATATATAAAATATCTTTGATACATAAAATGTGAACATAAGGCTTGCCCCTAAATTGTCACATAATAGGTGAGATTTTGATGATAAAATCCTGACAAAAACAGATGGGACCCATGTTCAGCAGTAGAATTTTACGGAACTTATTTGGAATGCCTCATAGTCACGTAACGAAAGCATCGTGAGCATGTATTAAATTACATGACAGATAAATAAAAATATATATTTGGAGTACATGTAGTACCAACGCAGCAGATTCTACTCTACTGCAAAATCATTGCGATATATTGAACATTCCACTTTTATTAAACAAATGTGATTAGAGGTATATGACACTTGACATATGGTAAGAACTGACTAATTTTCTTTACGGGTTGTAGTATGTTCTTATTGAAGCCCGCTTCTAGATGTAGACAATTAGGCAGGCACACGGTCGATTGTGGCTGGTTTCACTCGGCCACTGTGACGGAGGCGTGGAACCAGAAGCTTGTTGTCGTGCAAAACTTTCTTTCGGAACCTCGATGGCACACTGTTTACTGTCACAGATCCTTTGTTCTCCCTGAAACAAAGATTTTCCCATGGTAATTAACTGTGAAGAATGGTGGTGAGATTCATCGTTTAAATACCGGAATTAAAATAAAACGTGAAAAAAGTCCATAAAATTATATTTATTCCATTCAAAGAGCTAAATAAGATTAAAGATGTTAAAATTATTTACCTAGGATCCGTTTTGAAATTACAGCCTATATACATCCCTGTGTTAAGCAAAGGCCTCCTCTCTATTCTGAGAGGGTTTTATGAACAAGGGAAATGTTTGCCGCGCTGCCCTAATGCGTGTCGGTGAAATTCTTATGTCTTCAAAATATTTTTTTTCTTATTTCTCAGACATGCAGGTTTACTCTCAATTTCCTTCACACAATTAAAAATTTCATTGGTGCCTGCGGGTTTCGAACCCGAGTTGTTCGCGTAATGTGAAATTTACAGCGAGCGCTTTGCTCCAGCGCAAACACGGCTCATAGGATCCGCGTAAGAAATAAAAATGATATGTTTTACCTAGTTTAAAGAGCACTCACCGGAATCACTAATACCAACGCCACTACTCCCAACACTACTCCATTAGGAAAGACACACCACCGTCGATAATACGACAAGTGTTTCCCCTCTAAATGAGTCATCATCAGGAGAATTAGACTCTGCGGTGGTCGATTTAGTTGTGAGGGAGGGAGGGGGAAGATAAATAGTTTTAATATCTTTAATATAATGGATTTCCGCAAAGTAACGCCTGATTCCGTTAATTAAATAAATTACACTTTTATTCCACAATCTTCCAAACGGAAGTAATTATGTTTGCGCGTCTAACTATGAGGTTCTAATTAAATAAATTAATAAGTTCGTCATCGCTTCTTAAGTAATTATAGTTTGGCTACATTGAGATCAAGGAAGTCATGAACATTTAAATTGAATACGAAAATACTCGTTTTTAGGGTTCCGTAGTCAACTAGGAACCCTTATAGTTTCGCCATGTCTGTCTGTCTGTCTGTCCGTCCTCGCTTAATCTCTGTGACTGTTAGCACTAGAAAGCTGAAATTTGGTACCAATATGTGTATCAATCACGCCGACAAAGTGGTAAAATAAAAATTGGAAAAAATGTTTTATTAGGGTAGCCCCCCTATATGTAAAGTGGGAAGTGATTTTTTTTTAATTTCAACCCTTACGTGTGATATATTGTTGGAAAGGTATTTAAAAATGAATAGGGGTTTACTAAAATCATTTTTTGATAATGTCAATAATTTCAGAAATAATCGCTCCAAAAGTAAAAAACAATGTGTCCCCCCCCCCCTCTAACTTTTGAACCATAGGTTTAGAAAATATGAAAAAAATCTGAAAGGTAGAACTTTATGAACAGGAAGGAAACAGTTTTTGTACAAAAAAGACAAAAAGTTGTACAAAATAATTTCTAGAGTAAGTTTGTAGTATAATCGTTTAAGCAGGCATTTTTTTAACTTCGTTTACATATTTTATTATCCTGAACGTATCTTTTTTCAAACAAAAAAAGAATTATTAAAATCGGTTCTCGCAATCCAAAATTACCATCGAAAACTTCCGGCACGTCTATGTATTAATTAGTAACCCAATTCCCCGAGAGATGGCGCTGTAGGTACTTATTACATTGGGTCGGGTATTATCGAATTGTTCGGTTGGTCTCTCCTTGGCATCGCATGTCGCGGAGCGTGCAATGTTGCACGCTCCATGTTCGCGCACGTACCCACTACCGGGAGCAGTTGCAGGAGCGCGGAGCGCTGCTGGAGCGCGAACATAATGGATACCCACCTTTAAACTCATAAGTGGGAACACTTATTGTGACGGACGGGAAACTACGGAACCCTACACTGAGCGTGGCCCGACACGCTCTTGGCCGGTTTTTTTCGAAATTCAAACTCATACATCTTTTTATTTATAGTTACAACCCGTTATCTCTATCGCTTGGATATGGTATCGGTGACAGAGGGGAACTGAAGGATGAGATACGCAGCAACTTCTTCTTGATAACCCAAAATAATTAAAAAAAACTGTGGTTACCATACATACTTCATTCTTCAACATGGAAATATTCAGGAAATATTCTTCCTATGAGGAAATCTATGGGGACTATGTTCCAATATGGAATTTTAATAGGCTGTCAATTGGCACAGGCCTCCTCTCACTTCTGAGAGGGTTCTTAGGGCAAGTAAGTGTCCGTCGCCTGTCGCAATTGCGTGTTGGCGACTACTTTTAATTAACATTTTAATTAATTACAATCGGCTTTCAATTCTAGGTGGATAATTTAATAACAAAATCAAACAAATTGTAGTTATCTAGTGACTGTAATTAAAAATAATATTTAATGATGAAAAATATTTATGGTAAAATAAGCCAAACACAATAATAAAAACTTTTCAAAAAAGTGTACAAAAATATGACGATATCTGTATGAATATATCTATCTATCTATCACCACTAGTAAGAATTTGGTTATTACTCACCCATTGTTCCAAGCTAAATTATGATCTTCGGCTTCACGCATCCAATTGCTACCAGCCGCCTTGCGCAGATCGTCACTCCACCTAGCTAGGGCGCGTCCCACAATACGTTTACCTAAACGTGGTCTCCAATCTATGACACGTCTACTCCAACGATTACCGCTTCTGCGACAAATGTGACCAGCCCATTGCCACTTCAGCCTGCAAATACGGAAAGCTACGTCGATAACCTTGGTTTTCCGGCGGATTTCTTCGTTACGAATCTTATCCATCATAGAAACTCCGAGCATAGCTCCTTCCATCACCCGCTGGGTGACTTTGAGTTTGTGGAGTAGTCGTACCGTAAGTGCCGTTTCGGCACCATATGTGAGTACTAGCAGGATGCACTGTTCGAAGACTTACGTCTTCAAGCTTTGCGGTATGGGTGACGAGAAGACCTGACGAATCTTTCTGAACGCTGCCCAGCCCAACTGAATCCGCCTATCGGCTTCTTTCTCGAAGCTGTTTTTTATCTATCTGCTTTATTTGACCGAGCTAGATATACTCCTGAACAACTTCAACAATTTCACCATCAACGATAATCGGATCTGGTACCTATGACATGACTGTTAAACATGACTTTCGTCATATTCAAAATCATACACAGATCGACACGTTGGAAAACTTCATTTAAGCTACTCAGCATGTCTTGTAGTTTCTGCAGCGATTCTGCCATGACGACTTTATCATCGGCAAAGCGTAGGTGTGAGACGCGTTCGCCGTTTATATTAATGTCGCGTCCATTCCTGTTAAGCGTCTTAAAAACATCTTCCAGAGTATTTGTGAACAATTTCGGGGATATTGAATCCCCCTGTCTCACTCCACGATACAACTGGATAGGTTTTGTAAGACCACCCTGTACTTGGACAGACATCGAGCTAGTAGTATTTAAATATCTCAAGACATCTATATAACGCCAGTCAATCCCGTAATGCTGCAAGGAATTTATAACAGCCCAAGTTTCGATAGAGTCAAAGGCTTTTTCATAGTTCACAAAGGCCAGACACAGAGGCTGATATTCATTCGTCTTCTGTATAATGTGCCTTACTGGTCTATGGTGCCATAGCCTCTTCGAAACCCAGTCTGCTCGGGTGGTTGAAATTCGTCAAGTCTCCGCGCGTTTCGATTCATGATGACCCTTGCAAACAACTTACAGACGTTGCTCAGAAGCGAGATAGGCCGATAATTCTTTAACATTTTCTTGTCACCTTCTTTGAAAAACAAGAATACTTCTAATGTGAGTTTTCCCATCTCGTAAAAGGCAGTTATAAATTCGACAGAGGTCTTAAAGCAACGGTTGTTCCCCCGCTTTGAAGAGCTCTGTTGTAACTCCGTCCTCTCCAGGGGATTTTCATTTTTAATTTGCCCGACGGCCAAATCGATTTCCTCTAAACAGATATCTGGCAGCTCGTCGATAAAGTAGCGAGTTAGTGGGGCTCTGAAATAGTCAGATCTGGGGTCAGGTTGCTGATTCCGGGAGGCATATAATGTACCGTAGTAGCCTTCGATCTCAACGAGAATTTCAAGCTTCGATGTGAGGGTTTTGCCATCACATGTCAACAGTTTTGTAATGTGGCTCCTCCCAAGCTTCCGAGCAAAGATTTTAGGACCCTTGTTTTGCTCTATTGCCTCTTGAATAAGAGTTGCATCAGAGCGCCGCAAGTTCCGCCGTACAGCTTTCCTTAGGAGTCTGGTGAGTGCCAACTGTTCTGATGGCGCGGCCGTTGTTGCTTCACGTCGCTTTTGCATAAGCTGAAGTGTCTCGTTTGTGAGTTCAGACTTCGGGCCTATATGTTGCCTACTGCAAAACCTATTCCCCTCATCCCTTAAGGTTTTAACCACACTAGTGAGATGCTCGTCAATGTCTAATGTGGGTTTTAGGGCATCGAATCGATTCCGGAGTTCCAACTGGAAACGTTGGGATCCCGCTACGATTTGAAAGACATTTGGTCGGAACGTCGACTTCATCAAACGGGCTCTTTTAATCTTGAAATCGATATTCAGAGTACCTAGATCAAGTCGGTGATCGCTTCCGGTACTAAACCATACATCATCATTAACATTACATCAGTCCATTGCCAAACAAGACCTCCCCCAAGAAATGTCTTAAGCACGGTCCTGAGTATAATATATGCATCTCGATTCATTTGAACCAACATAACATAATGACCATAGGAATGCTCCTACGTGTACGTCGAGCAATGAATTTTTAACGGGCTTTTAATGAAAGAAACAAGAAAAACGTGTGCTTGAGTGCGTAGCATGAATTTGAGCATGGTTTCAGGGTCACTTGTAATGTACACAGCGCTTCGTCTATCTTTCTTTCCTTAACTGTGTTTGCAAGTTTAGATTTCCTCGCGTAATTTTTCTTTACCTCATAAGCATGGCACTCGTGAATCCGTATCGTAAATTGTAATTCATATTTTTATTGGCGTTATCAGGGATCGTACTCAGGTTGCCCGCGTAGATGCTATGAAATTTCATGTCGTAAATTAACTACTGATAGCTAAATTTGACTAAATCGTGGCGCAGTGGTTTAGCAATGAGTTGCAGCGCTGAGAGTCACGGGTTCGAATCCAATATGAATTCAAATAATTATTCCGGGTTTGGATATTTGTCTTTGTAAAATTTATGTATTAACTACTGGTTACATGAGAAAATCCTAGGGTATGGGTGACGTTTTTTCTAAAAGAAAAAGAGAAATTAGTAGAGTGCTAACTAAGTGGTAGGACTCCATTTTTGTCTAAGTGGTAATCTGTGTAGATACTCCTTTACCTACATCTGTTACCAAATACCAGTGCTTGGAATGTTATGTCTTAAGGGTATTGAGAACCTGTATTATTACAGGCCGTGAAACATCTTAGTCCTCAGAAGTACAACGTATCAGTAGCCTTCTTTGTATGAAATTGGCTTCAGGTGTTCGTGGACTACAGTAGTTATTTACATATATTGAGGTGAACTGGTGTTGTTATTATCGATTTTAGTCGTGCTGACATCCGACTCCAGAGCTCATTTTTGAGGTATCCTAAACAGTTTTTACCACGCATCTTTTAAATTATTGATCTACATGAAACTTTTATAGTTTTTTATTATATATTATTAGTTTGTCAAATTCAAATTCAAATTTATTTATTGCTAGAATGTGGTACATAATAATATGATGTTATTAGTTATTATCGAGACTTTACATTCTACCATAATAATGACGTGCAATTTGCAATTTAATGAAGTAACTTATTGAAGAAAATGAATTATGTACCTATTCAAAAATATGTTAGCATCAAGTTGTTAATTACAATAAATATAGCATGCCAAATTTTACATTAAAATGTAGGTAAATGTTTATATATAAATGTCAAATATCTAAAAAGTAAAAAAATTGTTAAAAAATTAATAAATTTCAATGTCAAAAAGATCAGTTTTTTTTCATATTTCACCATTATTAAAATAGGAAATGATTTTTATTTTCAGATGAGTACGTAGTACAACATGTTGCTATGTTGTCATAAATTGTATCAAACTATTACCAAAATTTACATGAATTGCAATTTACTTATTAAGAAATATATTATGTTCCGGCTTCAATTTTTTTTTATTAATCGCTAATGGCGTAATAGAAGAAAAAATATTTTTTTGTAGAATACAATCTCAATGCTCAGTGAAATTACAGTGGTTCATTCATTAAATTTACAATCTAGAAATTATTTGACGCTATAAAAGGTACTTTCTGCAAGAAAATCATTGAGGTTTTTTTTTAACTTTGGTAAAGAAAGTGCTTTAATATGCTGAGGAATTTTGTTATATGTTTTGACACTCATATATAGACAGCTTTTATTATACTTAGATAGTCAAGGAAATCTTGTAAATATGAAAAAGGATGTCTTGTAAATATGGATCTTTGTGTCTGCAATGAAGACTTTTTTTACGTGGTAGAGCCACGCTATAGCCACATGAGTAAAGATACCGATCCTTTCTATGTGCTTCAGCTATAACAGTTGTAGCACGATAGGTCAGCTCGACCGCGGAAGGACCACGCTCTCACAGAATACCAGCGTAAAATAGCAGATGAAGGCGGCTGTATTTCGCATGGTGAGTGTAAAAAACCGATGGCCTTTTAACTGGAAACGAGGTATTCCACCTTAATCCTCAAAAGTGACAATGTATCTGCACTTTGATTCTTAATCGAGGATAAATATAAATGTCTATAGACTATAGCATTCACTTACCAGCAGCTCGACTGTGTACTCCTTTGGCATCCTTATTCTATAACAAAAAAAAAAAAACGGATCTCTGGAGTCGGATGTCGCAATAAAAGTATGCTATGAAATTTAATAGTGAGATCTCTAAAAATGTACACATCGCGCGCATTTCATAAACATTACCTAGTTGTAAAATTATAACATTTCCTATTTAATGACGTAACTGATCGAAATCAATCAATCCGCGTTTTACAAAACAGCTAGTTAGTAACTCTACAAAAATAATTCGAAATTTGAATGAAAGTGATTTTAGCATTTGCATAGTTTTAATTCAGCTTAGCCATTCGATCAATCAATGCCAATTTGTTTTGCGGCGGCTTAAACCTCTGCAGTTGTAATCTCTGGCAGCATATTTCTGTCTTGACGGAACGCGGGAAATCAGTCTCACTTAATCTCTTACAGCGCGAGGCCGCTTGGAAATGGTGTACGTCCGCGCAAACTCTGTACGTCTACGGTTCAGCGTTTAGTGTCCGCAAAAGTGACTTCGAAAATAATTTAATAGTGAAAAATACACGTTATAAATTATAATTGTACTTTCATTTAATTTTTATTGTTTGTGATATTAAAATATAAACGAATATTTGTAATATTTCGACTGCTGCATTAAAGTGACGAAAATTAACGAACATTCTGCAATGAAATTTATTCAAATGTAAGTATATCTATTTAAAATTACAATTTAATTATTTTAAATAATTTAGTTATATTAAATTTAAATACGTATTTATACTTTACTAAATTGAAGAATTGTGTGTTAATAAATTTATTTTACTATTAATTTATTCAAAAGTGTAAAAATACGACACAACTAAGAATTTTTTTAATTGTTGAAGATAAACTAAAGGCAATTGAGGTTATATTATCGGCATCTACTTAAACTGCTTTTAATTAACATTTTAATTAATTACAATCGGCTTATAATTCTGGCTGGATAAATTCAAAAACAAAATAAATTAAATTGTAGTTATCTAATGATTGTAATAAAAATAATGTTCAATGATGTAAAATATTTGTGTTAAACAAGCCAAACATAACAATAAAAACTTTTTAATAAAGTGCACAAAAATGTTACGTTATCTGTATGAGGCTATCACAACTAATAATAATTTAGTCATTATTCACCCATTGTTCCAAGCTAAATTATGCAAGTATATTATAACATTTCATATTATTACACTAAGGTCTGATTTTTTAATCATCAGATAAAATATATTTTTAGGATAAAATAAAATATTATCCGTTATGCGCCATTCTATCCTATTAAATACAACATAAAAGTTAAAGTTACTGCCTATATACGTCCCACTTCTGGGCTGGGCAAATGTCCTCTACAATGCCCCAATACGTGTGGGCGAACTTCACATGTCTTTGTTATATATTTTTTTTCTTATTACTTAGACATGCGGGTTTCCTCATGATGTTTTCCTTCACAGGCAAGCACGTGGTAAATCCGTACTTGAAATTGCAATTTACAAATTAATTGGTCCCGGCGTAAAATACAACATAATCACATTAAAAATAGTTGTATAAGTAAAATTATATAATTGTTTCACATTTATATTCAGTAGGATTATAATTTAATTGATGGATAACTTCCAATAACCCAAATCATCCCGTGGGTGTCGTACAAGGCGATAGAAGGATTCGAAACATGAGGATGGATGGAAATGCTGCGGCATTTTATTGATACCAACTTTATTGTAATTTCAAAATAAAATTGGTAGTCAACTCGCCAACTATGGCAAATAAACCACCTATGAGGTAATGAATCGGGAAGATCTCTGTTCAACCATGGAATATTGACAGGCTATAATGAATTAAAAAGAAATGACGTATAATATTAATCTTGTAATTAGAAAGTCACCCCTAAATGCATTACAGTTTAGACAATTTTTTGCGACATAGTAACAATAATATGCATTAAGTAAGCAAAATGCAGGATAAATTGAACAATAATTATAATTCAGTATAATTTGCATATAATAGTTAAAATTATATTCAAATTATAATGAAAACGAAGAAAGAAACACATTCTTCCATATGCATTATATTTTTTTTCATCACAATTAAAACGCTTTTATACAAGGTAGAGCCACGCTTTATAAATCATGGTTGAAACACAACTTGACTCTCGTTGGGCAACTGGTTGCAGCAGTATGACTGCTGATCATGAGGTCTTGTGTTCGAATCCCGAGTCGAGCTAAAATATTAATTATTTAGTTTGTCCGTCAAGAAATTTTCAGAAGCTGCTCGGAGTCAGGAAGTTGGCAGTGTCTCAACTCCTTTCCCCGGAGCACACGTAAAGTCATTGTTCCCGCGCCTGTTCTCTCTCCGGTCGTGTCAGTTTACCGTCCCATCGGATTATGAGAGTGTGACTATCCTGCGCCGATCGCTAGGCCGTTGAGGCAGGACGCCGTGGCCGAAATTCTGTCTGAAGGACATTAGTTGCATCACAAACGGGAGAGTTCAACCGGGAAAGGAGAATAGGAGCATGGTTCTGCTGTTTTTATGTGGTAAAGAGAATTTTTATTCTCAATAGAATATGTACTACGGAACCTTATAGTGACGGTGTAAGAATACTCACAATCTCAGATCATCCCGTGGGCATTGTTAGAAGCGACAGACGAAAGGAAACCAGTATGAGCTACATCTGTATTATAATCTCTACTCAAAACTCAAAAATAAACACTGCGGTTGCCCAGCCGTTTGTCAAGAATGACAACCGTGGTAAATATACATATGATGCAGTCTATGGAGAAGGCCCACGTTCGGCAGTGAACTTTTCAGCTGTAAAGAAAGAGAGAACAAATGATGTCTATGAGCCTCAGCATTTACATTAGTAGGACTGTGTGCTCGTTTGTCACATTAATTCTCTAAAAAAACAGTCAGCTGAAACAAAGCAGCATTATGCTGCTATTTTGCGCTGGTATTCTGTGAGAGCGCGTCCTTCTCCGATCGAATCATCCCATTCGTGCTACTGACATAATATAGCTGTAACGTGACTCCACTATTTTATGCAAGAATAATTGAGAAATTTTAGTTTTGTTATCATGTCGAATAAAACTGGTCAGACACACCCGTGCACCCTAAAGTTGGAAGTGTCGCTATTTTACAAATAAACGTCGTCAATCATAATATACATTTAATAATTATTTTAGGAATAACCTAGATAAAAATGCATATAGATCAACTTTTTTTATAAAAACGAAATGACGAATGAACTTACAGTCCACCTGGACACCTGCCACCCCCCAAACAAAGAAGGCTACAGATGCGTTGTCATCTCTAAAGACTAAGATGGAATGTGTCACAGCCTGCACTTAGAATGTATGTCCTTAAGACCGGATCATAGCAGGTCATACAATTTTTTCGACATACCACGCAAATGGTTCGCTTCGCTATTCATAATGCATACAGAAAAGGAGTGGGGTAATTTGCCAGCATCTGTCTTTCCATTCGATTTCGATGAGGGCAACAGAGACATTATCTAGGCAAAAGTGAAAAGGTTTTTGTTCGGCTAAGTCAATGCGATTTAATAAAAGTAAAAACCGACGACAACGACTAAAAATAATTAATTAACTTTGGTAGAAATTATTTTGTTCCTTTTACGTGGTTTGAAGTTTGCATACCCTTTTTATTAAAATCAAATTTTTTGATGATTTTCAGTGTATTATGTTATGAACTATCACAACTGAAATGCCTTTAAATGTGCCCTTAAAAATGTAATTTACCATCAGATGTGACAATAGTCACTAGTTTATTATTACATAAGATTAAAAAGATGAATTACTAGTTTTTACATTTTCTTTAATTTAATTTAAAGCGATTTTTCCACACGCCATGCGTCCGCCTTCTGTAGCCTTTATGGTCAGTGGGTACAATAAAGTTTTTAAATAAATCAAATAATTTGTACAGGACTAAAAAATTAACAGTAATAATATTACCTAGCAGAATCAGTTTTCTTAGCCTCTGAACGATAACAGTACCAGCCGTGTTTTTACCGTGAGCTATCTCGTATATAAATTGTGGATTTAGGAAAAACCGTAAGATGTCCTGAGAATTTAATTTATTATTATTATTATATATATACATATATATATATATATATATATATATATATATATATATATATATATATATATATATATATATATATATATATATATATATATATATATATATATATATATATATATATATATATATATATATATATTACTTTATAAATATGTGCAGTTATTTTATAAGTTAAAATAAAATAACTGCACATATTTATAAAGTTAAACGTGTTTAAAGTTTGTGTGGAATATGTTTTTTCTAGAATAAAGGTGACAAAGGAGCTCACCGTCCATCCGATGGTAAATAATTGCTGTGGTCTATAGACTTTTGACTTAGAATTGATTGAATTCTAGTAATTGAATTATACGTAATAGAGCGATGCGGCAGCTATATTAAGGTTGTAGCACGCGTAGGTCAGGTCGCCCGGGGTAGGGCCACGCCCTCACAGAATACCAGAAAAATAGCAGCTCAATGCTGCTGTGTTTCAATGCTGAGTGTAGACAGCAGAAGACCCTTTTACTGGATTGGAGGCCAATCCAGTAAAAAGGGTCTTCTGTTGTCCATTCCACATTAACATGTTCCATGTTAGTGCTCACGGGTGGCAACGCATACATTTTGATTCTTAATCGAGGATAGATGTTGATTTTTATGGACCACAGCGTCTATTTACTGTCAGGTGGACTATGTGCTCCTTTGGCATTCATATTCTATGAAAAAGACATAGTAAGCTCATTTTGCGAAAATTGTTAAGTATTGTTTTTTGGTGCCTCATGGTGCGAAACTATGGGGTGGTATAATTTACGCTGCTACCGCACGGCGAGGAGTCGAGTCTTTACTTTTGGCTTGTCGCTCGTTGCTCCTTTAGCACCACCCGGAAGACTCATGTAGGGTGGGACTAGGATTAGGTGGTCGAAGTCAACGGACGTGAGTGACTTATCCCCCTTAACCGACTAGCATGTATGCGTAGGTATATGGATGTGGAGGAGGTGAGATAGGTGTGTCAGAATCGTGCCAAATGGAAATCTGTAGTCTCTGCCTACCTCTCTGCGTGACAGGCGTGAGTGTTGATGTATGTTATTTTTAAGTATAACTATTAAGCTTATTCTTAAGTATATTTCAATGCAATTTACATTAAGAATATGATAGAAGTTTGACCCAGTCTCGTCTCTGAACTGCGGAGTCGAGAGAGTCGGTCACATTTACGCTAACCTAACTCAGAATGTTTAATAATACAATCCATTGTACTTTTTTCCGTCCGTATAAAAGGTTTATAGAGCAAAGCTGGTGACTCGGGTCACCGGAACTGCGTTGTACGCCCACGCCTTATCACTTTTCATGATGTCAAAATTAATGACGTCACTACAAAATTTCTGTAATTCATAGCTTTCGAATACTTTCTGAAAGTTGTAATTATTTAATAAGTTCAGTAGATCACTTGTAAGGGACGTAATAGTAGGGGAATGGCATTCGCTCTTATTACATGGTGAAACAAAAGCCCCGCCGTCAACAAAGAAAATGCTTGGTGATAAAGGTTTCGTGAAGAAACCGGCTTAAATATTTCTTAGACATGTAAAGTCCGCCTACACACTCTCATAAATAAGAGTTATGTACCGAACAAGGGACGTATGAAAGTTAGAAGTTAATAAGACTACTACTTTTCTTTTTAGCAAATACTCTAAGAAATTGGCAAATTTATACGTGGTAGAGTTGTAGTATGGCTGCCGTATTATAGTTCTTGCATGAATGGATCAGATGGAAAGTGGAAAGTCGAGGCTCCCACTGAATAGCAGTGTAAAATAGCAGCTTAATACTGCTCTGTTTTGTATGGTGAATATAGAGAACAAACTTGAGACAATACGTTGTTCTCCTATATATTTATGACTTTTAATACACGTTACACTTTTACACTTTTGTTTTGCAAAAAAAGCCGTACTGGCGATTTACAACTTAAATTGTAAAGAGTCCCTTAGAGAAAAATTTAAGGAAATAAACATATTAATTTTCCAATCACTATATATTTTCGAAAATGTAAAGTATGTACATAAAAACATAAATAACTTTCATAGGAATAAAGATGTTCATACTTTAAACACCAGGAACAAACATAAGCTTTTAATACCAGTTACAAGGCTCCACAGAATTAGATCCCAGAATATTTACAATTTGTCATTAAACAAGTTTAAATGTTTTATTTAAGAAAAATTGTACAAAATGGGTTATTATAATATAAATGAATACATAAATGAAAATAACCCCTGGGAATGAGGTGATCGCAACCATGCTGGTTCTATAAAAAATCATTCAAAAATTTAACAAAATAAATTTATTGTAAATTTAAATATGTTTAAAAAAATTCCCGCTGGGTCTCTTGCTGGTTCTTCCAAGACAGAGGTTTTTTTGCGAACCAGTGGAAAGTAAAAAAAATAAAAAATTACTTTCTATGAGTATTTTATAATAATCTGTGTTGAATAAATCATTCATTTCATTTCATTTCAAAGAAACTCTCAAGTTAACCATTATTCACAATATCAGATTCTACGTTTTCACATGCCAGTCGCAGGCGTAGTCAATATTTGTGCACAACATTGATTGGGTATTTGACGTTCTAGTCAATTGAAATAATTTGAACGATTTATCGATACGAATATGTCTACAGAAACTATATGAGAATATAGTATAATGATGACATAGTTTAAAGACGTTTCGCACTGTTCCCGAGCCGGATCCGATTCGAATCCGAGTATCCACGAATCACTTAAGATTCAAAAATGTTGACTATTCTAGTGCCGTTTCGCCTATATGTCCTATATTTTCTCTCAATCGCCTTTAACTTTTGGCACATTTATTATACGTAAAATGATGTAGGACTAAAAAGTGTTCTGGATACACCAACACTACTATCTCTCTGATGGTATCGGATTCGATTCAGAGGAAGTGCGCAAGTGTAAATAAAAGTAAACAAATAATACTTCGGTCTGTGAAAAGTATTATAATTAAAACTAGAAATATTATCGAATTCGAAAAGAAATTCTGACGTATGGCGCAACGACTCATCCAAATATTACTTACTGTAACTACTTCGGATATTTCTGGGATTCGGATTACACGCAATGCGCAAACACCATAATTATCAAATTATAATATTGTTTGTATGTTTTCAATTGAGCACAAAATGGAAATTTTACCGAATTTCAAGACAATTGAAAAAAAAATGTAGCAAATTTAAATAATATGATGTACTAATTTACTAATAATGATGTCGACTACCATGATATTGACATTCGTTTCTTTGTATGCGGTATTTGTTCGGTGTTTTTTACTTTGTATGCCGTAAGGGATATATTACTAATGAGTTTCGTTATTACCTGGGACACTTGTAATAAACTAAAGTTTGATTTTCTTATTAAACTGAAGTGTCAATCAAAGTCCACCTGATAGTAAGTAGCTACTGCCGTTATCGTTACCGTTATCGTTACCGTTACAGCCCACTAAAGTCCACCTCTGATCATAGGCCTACCCGTAGTAGCCCCATGGGGGGCATATTTTCCATAGTTACCACGCTTGGCACGCGGGTTTGCAGCCGCAGTTTTTATTTCTAGCAGTTGTCATAAATACGCTGCTGCTCATCTCCTGATTTGTTACTCTTACGGCACCCACCGGATGATATGGGGTATTGGATATTCTTAAACCGCCGATACACTTTTATACGTGGTAGAGCCACGCTGCAGTTACATTAGTAGAATAGTTGTAACACGAATGGGTCCCGGGAAGGAACCGGGGAAGGACCACGCTCTCACAGAATACCAGCGTCAACTAGTAGCTTAATGCTGTTGTGTTTCGTATGGTGAGTTTAGAGAACCGGATACCCTTTAACGGAAACGAGGCATTCCATCTTAGTCCTCACGTGTTACAACGCATCTGCATTTTGATTTGTAATCGAGGATAGATGTAGATATCTATGGGCCGCAGCAACCACTTACAATCAGGTGGACTGTGTGCTCGTTTGTCATCCTATCCTATAGAAAAAAAATACACGGTACAACTAGCTACTTAAATAAATGCTGCAGTCCATGTATATCTGCAACTAATTTTAAACATATAAGGCGATACTTGCGTTGTCTAACTCTAACTGATGTCTTAGATGGAGTGCGTCACCTGTAATTCTACAGGCATACTATATCCTTTACACCGAAAAACGTTAGTATAAGGGTAACTAACCCAGACGAACACCAAAACAGAAAATAAATCCTAACATCTAGTAAACCTACCTGGTATTAAATAACAATGGTTCCGACGCGTTTGTTAAGGGAGGCAACTATGGTAAATAAACTAAAAATGAGGCAAACTACGGAGGTTCAACAGTGAACTTTAGATAGTCAGTAATTAAAGAATGAATAAATAAAAACAACTTCTCACAATCACTGTAGAAAATTAAAAAAAAAAAACGCTTCATTAATCTAATTCAAATTAATATTTGGACTCATTCCAATGTTAACATTAGGCTTAAAGGCGGAACTACCGTAGTTCGGAAAAGGAACAATAATTTTATTATTTTATATTTATTCTGCTCACGCTTAGTTGAATAGTTTGTTTTTGAAGTAAACATTTCGTTCTTAAGGTGATAAAAACTGGCCTACTGGAAGAAATTTCATTGTGAGATAAGTAGAGCCTTTGTACAAACTTTTTATTATGATGTGTCCTCTCCCTAACTTGTGTGTACATAAATTGTGAAATAAATAAAATAAATAAATAAAATAAAATTAGGGATTGTAACTTGGCTAAATTCTAAGTAGTAGGATTTAGGAATAACTTCCGTGGTAGATAGAATCAGCGTGACGATGAGTACCCGCTGTTGCCGCCTTAACTGTCGGATTTCTTCAGCCAGCCGCTGGTACTTAATCAAATTTTCAGTGCTGTACGTCTGCATATCTTGCGAGCTTGGAATGCCAATATCCAACAACCACGTCCGCTTCTCCTCCTTTTCTACTAATATTGTATTCGGTCCAATATACTCAACTGTCCGGTCAGTTAAAACTGACCTGTCCCAATAGAAATATTATTATGATTTTATTTGGGTTATCTATATGATTTTCTCATCTGGTTGAATTTCATAAATATATAATTGTAAATGAAAATGATAAATATCCATAAATATCAATAAAATAAAAAAAACATAAATGAATAAAAGTCCAACCAGATGGAAGCCCTCGGATTATTATTATGATCTTGTTTTTTATCTCCCGTTTTGAGGGAAAAAGAGATATATTCATCGGGCTTAACACCAAGCTAGAATGATATATCTTATGTGTATATAAGCTAACCTATCTTAAGACAAAAATTTACGCACAATCCTACTGGTATTTAAAATAACAGCTTTCTGCAATTCTATATATATTGAAGAGTGTTACTGAAGTAATTTTAGACTATTGTGTAAAGATTTTGGTACAATTCCAGAAGCCGAAATGATAATAGGAACCACTTTAATGATTTTAGTGTGCCATTGACCTTTAATTTCCATTTTTGAATCGATTTATTTTGCAATCTTTTCTGTGCATGTTTAACATACATGGGTGTTTGGTATAGCTATGTCAATGAGGTAAACATATTTCCTACTTTTATCAAATAAAGTTACATCTGGTCTGTTATAATGAACAGTCTTATTAGTTATTATAGTTTAACCCCAGTATAATAAAAAAAGCGGCCAAGAGCGTGTCGGGCCACGCTCAGTGTAGGGTTCCGTAGTTTCCCGTCCGTCACAGTAAGTATTCCCACTTATGAGATTGTACAAAAACTGTAGTTTCCATCCAAGTTCAAAATAATTTTCCTAGAAAGTCCTTATAAAGTTCTACTTTCCAGATTTTTTTCATATTTTCTAAACTTATGGTTCAAAAGTTAGAGGGGGGGGGGGGGCACATTGTTTTTTACTTTTGGAGCGATTATTTCCGAAATTATTGACATTATCAAAAAATGATTTTAGTAAACCCCTATTCATTTTTAAATACCTTTCCAACAATATATAACACGTTAGGGTTGAAATTAAAAAAAAAAATCACTTCCCACTTTATATATAGGGGGGCTACCCTAATAAAACATTTTTTTCCAATTTTTATTTTACCACTTTGTCGGTGTGATTGATACACATATTGATACCAAATTTCAGCTTTCTAGTGCTAACGGTCACAGAGATTAAGCGAGGACGGACAGACGGACAGACAGACATGGCGAAACTATAAGGGTTCCTAGTTGACTACGGAACCCTAAAAATAGAGGATTCTAAAACTACTTTAGGCATGTATTTATAAGCAACTTTGTGTTGAATTAATTTATGATAATACCCTAAAGATTTATATATAACCGAAGCAAGCTGATCATGTCTGTGCTTATAATCGGTTTGTGCTTTTGCATTACATGCCCTAATATTGTGCTGAATAGTTTCAGAAATACATTGACAACTTTGAAATTAATCGTCCTGTTTATTGATTTTTTTATAGAAGAGGGGGCAAACGAGCATACGGCTCTCCTGATGTTAAGTGACTACCGCCGCCCATGATCAACCGCAACACCAGGTGAATTGAAAGTGCGTTGCCGGCCCTTTAGAAAGGATTAAGCTCTTTTCTTGAAGGTCCCCAGGTCGTATCGGTCCGGAAAAATTGCCGATGGTAAACTATTCCAAAGAGACGTTGTACGCGGAAGAAAACTCCTTTTGAAACGTACAGTGGTGGACCGCCAAGCATCCAGATGGTGTGGATGGTATCGGGACGTTTGCGGCGTAGTGCGTTCACGAAATTTGGCGGCTGGGATTAATCCGAACAATTCCTCTGATTTCTTTAATTACGTGTTTGTGGTAATTTATGGTCTCAATGACCTGGTCCTGAATTGCAAGCATGAATCCTTCTGTTTCAGGATAATTCACAGCATTTTAGCCAGGCATTGGATGCTTCTTTGTCAATCTTTGCATCCATCAAGTCTAAACGGTGGCGGCCGTGAACAGATTTTTGTTGCCATATCTGCAATTTCTCCTGGTTTGTATTCTAGATCAATTTCACATTACTTTCTGAAAGGTTAAGCTGAGCAGTGAATTTTTTGTAAGCTTCTTACCATAACCTTACATAATGAATATTCTTGTGATCGTGAATGAAAAAATGCCCTCAATGAAATTCTTTATTGTGTAAGCTCTGAATTGATATGAGTCCCCTTCCTCCTTCTCTTTTGGGCAATGTATGTCGCATGAACGTGGATGGTGTCTTCTAAATTTAGTCATAGTGGTGTTAATTAGGCATTGTAATTTTCTAAGGTTATTCTGTGACCATTTTACCTATACCAAAAGAATAGTTTAATACAGATACAGCAGACGTGTTCACAGCTTTAATTGTTTTTCGGGAATTCAAATTTGTATTAAATATTTTATGCAATCTCATTTTAAACTGTCGTATTAATGTAGAATGGTTAGCCTGTGATGTTTTGTTGCGATTTCTAATACCCTAAGTATTTATATCATTCGTATTAATCTACGGGACCTATAATCTGAAAGTTACTAAGTTGATAATTACTTATTGGATTCAACTTGCACCTGAGTACTGATTGTATTTTACACTTATCTAGAACGAATTCCGTATGAATAAGAAGCTCTGTGTTAAGTCTGCTAACTTATCTTAACTTATAAGTCTGATAAATATCGTTAAGGGAGCTACCAAATAATTTTATGTCGTCAATATACATCAGATGCGACATAGTGTAATAAGTATCGTCATATTTAATTTAATATCCTACTTTGCTGTAATTTAAAACATTTGAGTGTGGGTTAAGTGCCAGGCAAAACTATAACGGGCTGAGAGAATCCCCTTAAAATATACTTCGCTTAGTATTAGTTAAAACAGTGTATTTGTAAACATGTGTTATTTACTTTAATTTAATTGCTTAAGTTATTTACGTGGTAGAGCCATGATGCAGTTATATTAGTAATATAGTTGTAGCACGAATGGGTCGTCTCGACCGGGATAAAGACCACACTCTCACAGAATATGACCGTCAAATAGTAGCTTAATGCTGCTAATAGTAGCTTAATGTGTTTCGTATGGTGAGTGGAGAGAACCGGATACCCGTTTTATTGGAAACGAGGCATTCCATCGTAGTACTCACGGGTGACAACGCATCTGCATTTTGATTCCTAATCGAGGATAGATGTAGATGTCTATGGGCCACAGCAACCACTTACCGTCAGGTGGACTGTATGCTCGATTGTCACCCTATCCAATAAAAAAATTGCTCTTTGCCAATCGTACATAAGGAGCATTTAAAAGCGTACAAGTGTTGGATAAATTTTATAGTGTTCTAGTATAAAGACTAACCATGAATGTTGAATTGAGTCTTATGATTTTTTTTTATAATTTATGTAAATTGTGTATATAAAACCAGAGTGACCGACATAGCCCAACGGATTAGTAAGCTGAAGTGGAAATGGGCCGGCCATATAGCTCGAAGAACCGATAACCGATGGGGAAGAAAGGTTCTCGAGTGGAAGCCTCGTACCGGTAGGCGTAGTGTAGGGAGACCCCCCACTAGATGGAGTGACGACCTGGTAAGACATGCAGGAAGTCGATGGATGCAGGTGGCTAAGGACCGTGCTTTATGGTGTTACTTGGGGGAGGCCTATGTTCAGCAGTGGACTTGTGAAGGGCTGTAATGATGATGATGATGATGATGTGTATATATTACGTTTATAAATGAATGCTTGTTTTGATGCTATAACAGTTGCATCCTGCGTGTACATTGTGTATACATTTTTTATCGGTTTTCCGTAGAACTAACCTTCTATTTGAGTATGTGTAGAAAATGCGAAAGATATGAATTTACATGTTCGTACCCTGAATTTGTTTGATAATTATTAGATATTGGTTCTACTGGAGCTCCTGTTGTGATACTTTTGTTGTTACTGTTATTTGATTCATAGCTAGCTTGCCAAAACTCTTTTCTAATATCTCTTCTTATTCCATGTAGTCGCTCGTCAGAAATCTGTTTATTTTTTATTATGGATCTTCTTTGATCAGCTAATCTCTGTTCTGATAAATACTATAGTTATGGGCAGAATTCTAAATATTTGCAGCGTGTTCGTTTTTTCTGTAGGCCGATAATTAGTTTCCCATTCATTATTGTTTTGTTAAGTTCGCTAGATCATCGTATCTTTACATTAATTCGTTGTTTCCCTTTTATTGTTACATTCTTACAAATATTAGGAGGCATATTCTCTTCAAAGGGTCTCCGGTTCTCTGCACTCACCGTAAGCAACATTAAGTTGCTATTTTGCGCTGGTATTCGTGCTACAACCATAATATAGCTACTCCATGATAAAAATGTAATAAGTGAAAGTCTTTTTAGCCTCTTTGCGATAATGGCTTACTTTAAATACTTTATATAATATAAGGAGGTGCTGCATCTACGCTTGGACACGATCTATTAAAGTGTTGGTATTTAAATTTAAAATAATCAAAGGCCATTTATTTTATCAACTTTTCGATTTGTCCATAAAATCTTAAATTTTTTCGTATTAAATATATCTAATAGAAATGCCAGCATAAAACAGCAGATTTTTATAGGATAGGGTGACAAACGAGCACACAGTCTACCTGATATGGTAAGTGGTTGCCTTAACCCATAGACATCTACATCTATCCTCGATTACGAATCAAAATGTGGATGTGTTGTCACCCATGAGAACTAAGACGGAATGCCTCGTTTCCAGCAAAAAGGCTCTTCGGTTCTTTAACTAACCATACAAAACACAGCAGCATTAAGCTAATATTTTACGTTTGTATTCTGAGAGAGCGTGGTCCTTCCCCGGATGAGTCGACCCATTCGTGTTACAACTATACAACTACTATAACTGTATCATGGCTCTACCACGTATAATGAAACTTAATGGAAAAATAACCACTTAATGTTTCTGTGTTTCGTACGATGAGTGTAAAAACCGAAGACTCTTTTTACTTAATAAAACGAGTCATTCCGTCTTAGTTCTTAGGTGACAATGGATATGAGTTTTGATTTTTATTGAGGGTAGATGTAGGTGTCTATGTACAACAGCATCTATTTATCATCATGTACGGGCTGCAGCACGTACATTTTTGTGGCGTCGGCAGTTTACGCTATAACGCTACAATAATGCATTTTGCGCCAGTGCGCTAATTGAGCCCAGCAATACCGGTCACGCGTGCTCGCAGTATCATTTCCCATCTATCATTAAATAAGATTTAGTTGGGTCTATCAATAAAATATCGATTATCAACTTCCCGGTATTGACTATCATTTATTATCACATACTATCAACCGACCACGTGGGTGGGGGTCCCATCGCAGCCCATACATATTTTTGGTCCTTCGACGAACTCGCGTGTGTGTACAAAAAGTGTGCAACACAAGTGAGAGCAACCAGCAGGAGACGTGAGCTATCATCGGATTGTCAACATCGGGAGTCGGTGAACTGCAAACAGCTGAGCAGATCGGAACAAGTAAGATCTTTCCTTTTTTTCTATCACTATGTCCAACATGGAGGATATTTTGGCAAATCAACAACAATTGTTCGGGGCAATAGAGCAGACTTTTACCAATTTTAAAAAGGATAGTGCCGATCGAAAGACGGCAGATTATATCAAACGGAGGTTAGATACTCTAGACAAATACTGGGCAGAATTTCAATCTAATCATGGTATATTAAGTGGAATAGAGTATGCGAAGTCTCATTCCTATTTTACGAGTAACCAATTTGAATCGTGTAGAAATAAATACGAGAAAATTAGAACAGCAATCGCTACCTATCAGGTTAGAGAGGACAGGCCGGCAACTCCAGTGTTGAAACCCGCTACACCGCTAGGGACGCCTGGACCATCTTGGAAGCCGTCGCCGCAGGTTACTCTGTCCCAGTCCCAGGGGACTAATAGCAAGACGGACGAAATGTTACGCAAGCAAACTAGTAATTTTAAGGCATTCGAACACACAGTATCCAATATCAACTTAGATTCGATATCAGAAAAGTGGGAATTCGATCATTTATTACGTGCTATACAATCGCGTTGGTCTTTAATTGATAATATGCATTGGGAGTTAGACAGTGAGCTTGGGGGTAGGAACCCAGATTATGAGTTATCATTTTTCACACACGAAAGAAAATACAACGAGATTATCAAAGCCATCAACCGTAAACTGTGGTCTGTATCATATCGAGAGCAATCAACCCCTCACGTAGAGATACCTACATTTAGTGGTAGCTACCATCAGTGGAGTTCCTTCAAAGACCTATTCACGGAAACTATTCACGGCAACCCGTCATTATCTAACGCACAAAGGATGCAATTCCTTAAAACTAAAGTTAGAGGTGAAGCGGAGAGACTAATTCAACATCTACCAATATCATCTGATAATTATCCAATCTGTTGGGACATACTTAACAACAGATATAATAATAAACGCTTAATTTTCCGCTCGCATATCGATATCTTACTAAATATCCCCATAATGCAACATACGTCTTTAAATCATATAAAGCGTATTCACGACACAACCCTAGAAACATTAAACGCTATCAAAAATTTAGGCGTTAACGTTGATTCATGGGATTCATTGATTGTGCATCTCCTTTCGCAAAAACTCGATGCTGACACGCATAATGAATACATGGCGTCAGTCAAGGAGCCCCGCGAGTTACCTAATTTGCATGAATTTCTGTCATTTTTAGAAGGCAAGTTTACAAGCTTAGAATCTTCTCGAAAGAAGTCTGAGACCTCTGCAAAAAATGTACATAGCAACAACAATTATTCGCCGCGACCTTTCAATAATAGGTATCAAAGAAACTTGAATAAACAAGCCTTTCCGTTGCACGGTAAATTCACTTTACAACAATCAAACGCTAATAACAATACTTCTTGGAAATTTTACAAGTGTGCACTTTGCAAAACCAATGAACATTGTCTTTATTACTGTCGACAGTTTTTAAACATGACACCTTACCTAAAGCTTAAAACTGTATCAAGACTGAATGTATGCGAAAATTGCCTTTATTCACATAATGGTAAGCCATGTATTTCCGAAAAAAGATGTACAGAGTGCAATGAAGCGCATAATTCTATTTTGCATAAATCATTTCAACATAATTATAATAATTCGCCGAAGGCAGCAACCCGCGTAAGCAACCAGAAACCTGAAACTTCGGGTCAAGTACGAAGCAACTTACACGTGTCGATGCAATGTGACGTGCCTGAAATTCTTTTAGCTACAGCTATACTTAAGGTACAAAAATATGATGGGAGTTTCGTCAGCATGCGTGCTTTAATAGATCAAGGGTCCCAAGCTTCTCTCATCAGTGAACATGCGGCTCAGTTGCTCGGCCAACCTCGACTTCGATGTAGGGGAGTGATATCTGGAGTAGGTACTAAGGAGAGCAATTGTAAAGGCGTCATGACTATCAAATGCAAAGCTATAAATAACGATTTTGAATTTGAACCGGAAGTATACATAATGAAAAGCCTTATCAAAAATTTACCTAACTTTAGCTTTTCAAAACCGTCCTGGACATATTTAAATAACATCACGCTAGCAGATCCCGAATTTAATATCAGTCGCCCGGTCGACCTTCTGTTAGGAGCAGATGTTTACTCTTTGATTTTATTAGAGGGAATTTGTAGGTTGAATGATAATATACCGATAGCTCAGAATACTCGTTTAGGCTGGATTTTAACCGGTAACGTAAAAACTTTACAATGTAACGTGATCATTAACAACTTAAAGGAGATTCAAAAATTCTGGGAGATGGAGGATATCAGTGAAGAATCTACCCTATCATTTGAGGATCAACTATGCATCGACTATTACAAGTCTACTACTATCAGGCGCGAAGACGGTCGATACGAAGTACGTTTGCCCCTCACCCCAGACTTCCCGGATAAGCTGGGAGAATCAAAATCAAAAGCTATCGCTCAATTTAAATCGTTAGAAAACACATTCAAAAAACACGAAAACATTAAAAATCAATATCAATCATTTATAAAGGAATACCGCGCCCTCGGACACATGATTCCAGCTACCGGTAAACCGACGCAGGGACGTCAGCATTGTGTATTAACTCATCATTGTGTGCGTGCTGACGACACTATTATTAATTCCAAATTTAGAGTGGTATTTAACGCTTCGTGTAAAACATCATCAGGTAATAGCTTGAATGACGTCATGAGATGTGGTCCTAATCTCCAACTGGATCTGCAGTCTCTCATAATCAAGTGGAGACAATATCAGTTTGCGTTCACAGCCGATATTGAAAAAATGTTCAGGCAGATTTGGATCCACCCCGATGATCAACAGTTATTAAGGATCGTTTGGCGTGACTCTCCCTCAGAACCTATCAAAGACTATCAACTAACCACAGTCACATACGGAACGAAAGCAGCGCCGTTCCTAGCGATGATGACTCTCAAACAACTTGCATGTGATGAACAACCTAACTATCAAAACAGTCAGGCGATCGACGTATTAAACAACTGCTTTTACATGGATGACCTGGTCCATGGGTGTCACGATATAAGAACCGCACGTCAATTACAGCAAGACCTTATCAATTTATTAAAATCAGCTGGATTTCATTTGAGGAAATGGAGATCGAACTGCGATGACTTGATCAGAGAGGAAGAGTCAGCTCTATCAAAGGATGACAACTTTGATTTCAAGCAATCAGCGCAAACGAAAACCCTTGGGTTAAGATGGAATCCACAAGAGGATGTTTTCATGTTTCAATCAAATTTAGAACCGACGGAAGTCTCCACACAAGGTCACAAAGAGAAACCTTTTATCAGACATATCAAAACTTTTTGACCCGCTCGGTTGGCTATCACCACTATCAACTAAGTTAAAAATTATTTTTCAACAAGTGTGGACTGCTGATAACATTAACTGGGATGATCCTATACCGAATGAAGTATATGTCGAGTGGAAGAAGGTCAGAGAGGATATGCACAATATTCAAGACCTTCAGTTACCCCGATGGCTGCAGATCCATGAGTGCGACAGTATCGAGCTACATGGGTTCAGTGACTCGTCTGTCAGAGCTTATGCATGTGTGATCTATTGTCGTATCAACCAAGGCAATAAATCGTCTGTAGTGTTGGTGGCCGGCAGAGCCAGGCTTGTGCCAACCAGCAAGACAGTCTCGCTACCGCGGTTGGAACTGAGCGGAGCACTACTCCTATCAAAGCTAATGGGTAAAGTCGCAGAGTGCCTGAGTGGGTACAATATCAAAATATATGGTTGGACTGACTCCATGGTAGTACTGGGGTGGCTCAACGGAGAACCATCCAGATGGAAAACGTTTGTGGCAAATAGAGTTCGTACAATAACCAAAAATATGCCACCTGACTGCTGGAGGTACGTTAAGTCGGGAGAAAACCCAGCCGACTGTGCCAGTCGTGGTCTAACTGCATCACAACTCAAAGCCCAGACCTTGTGGTGGCTGGGCCCGACTTGGCTATCAACATATAATGATCAAGGGCATAAGATCGCTTATACCACAAACGAAGAATTAAAATTATCAAAAACAACTTTAGTAGCACAACATCAACCTGATTTTATCATTCAAGAAATCCTATTAAAATATAGTACAATTAACAAAGCGGTAAGAATAGTTGCATGGATTCGGAGATTTCTAACTATCAAAAAAGGACAAAATATAAAATATTTAACAGTACGAGAGTTGAAAGAAGCTAAGTTATTAATTATCAAAAATATACAACAAACGGGATTTGCAAGAGAGTTATCAGATTTAAAACAACGAAATAAAATAAATCGAAAAAGCAACATTTGTGAACTAAATCCGTATATTGATCAAGATGAAGTATTGAGAGTCGGTGGGAGGTTGCGAAATGCCAATCTGGACCCAGACATGAAAAATCCTATCATTATACCCGGCAACAGTCGTCTTGCGGAGCTTCTTATAGACCAGGCGCATGAAATGACATATCATGGTGGTGCTCGGCTAACGTCAGCCAACCTGAGACAAAAGTATTGGATCGTCGGTGGCAACAGAGCTACAAAGAAGAGATTACGTCATTGTATCAAATGTAGAAGGCACGAACCAACCAAACACTATCAAATTATGGGTGACCTTCCAGCAGCTAGAGCAAACCCTTCCCGCCCCTTCCATCATGTCGCTGTAGACTACACGGGCCACGTGTTCATCAAAGCTAACTCAGGCCGTGGGATCAAAACTACGAAAGGTTATATCGCTGTGTTCACGTGTATGGCAACAAAAGCTGTACATTTGGAGTTGGTGTCTGACCTGACGAGTACTGCATTCTTAGCAGCGTTACGGAGAATGACAGCTCGCCGTGGCAAACCTAATCACATTTATAGCGATAATGGCACGAACTTCATAGGAGCCAACAAGGTCTTACAGCAGGAATACGAAGAGCTCCTCAAAACATTTAGTGATGAGTTCCTCTCAGAAGTGTCCGAGATGGGTATAAATTGGCACTTGAATGCACCTTCGTGGCCGTCAGCCAATGGTCTTTGTGAAGGAGCCGTGAAAAGCCTCAAGTATCATCTAAGGAGGGTGGTTGGTGATCAAAAACTCACCTACGAAGAGTACAGCACGCTGCTAGCACAATTAGAAGCTTGCTTAAATTCGAGACCACTATGTCCATTGACGGAGGACGCTGATGATTTAAATTATTTAACCCCTTCACATTTTCTATCAAGCGGTCCGATTCTATCAATTTATGAGACGGAACGAGATCTTAGGACTAGGTGGCATTTAACACAAAAAATATTCCAAGACATTTGGAAAAGGTGGCAACAAGAATATTTAACAAATCTATCAACCCGGAGCAAGTGGCGCCAACCTCAATAAGATATTACATCGTACTCATCAATGATGGCAACCTTCCTCCAGGCAGATGGGCCCTCGGTAGTGTGGTCGAATTGCACCCTGGTAATGACGGCTACGTGCGTGTTGTGACGTTAAAAACAAAAAACGGTTATATGAAAAGACCTGTTATCAAACTATCAATACTCCCTATCATCTCCGAAGAAACACAAGATCAGGAATTAAAGCAAGAGAAACCAATAAAGCGTAAGATAAAACAAAGGAATAGAGGATACAGTTTCATTACAGTTGCAACTTCTATCATATTATTTTTTATGACCCTTATAACTAATACTAGAGGACTATATACTATAAATAAACTGCAAAATAATACTAGCCTATTTTTCGACAAGATTGTAAACATGCATTTGATAGCTGACGATTGGAAACTCGTTGTCTATTATGATCTCTACCCATATTGGGAAGGCACCGCCGCGTCCTCGAAGTACATGGAATACCTAGAAAACATCTGTTCGAAGATAAGAGGGCATTCACACTGCGAGAGTGTCATGTATCAATTGAATCACGAGCGCTCGGAACTACGGCGCTACAATATCGTGTTGCAAGATAAGGACGACCTACTCACACGTAAGCGCAGGGGACTCATCAATGGTGTAGGTAATATCGCAAACGCGTTGTTTGGGGTGCTTGACAGCAACTTCGCTGAAAAATATGAAAAAGATATCGACTTAATCAGAAAAAACCAAGGACACCTAGCCCAGCTGTGGAAGAATCAAACTTCAGTCGTAGAAGCAGAGTTCAATGTCATCAAGAGGGTAGAGTCGATCATGGAACAGCATCATAAAACAGTCAACAAAAAGATGATCGAACTTGAACAATAAATGAACGCACTAAAGTCACAAGTCTCAAATAACTCATATATAAACGAATTTACCTTGGCCGCTATAGTTACAAACAACATTTTGAACAAGTTAAAAGAAATACAAACTTATCTCATTGAAACTATCACAGACGTATTTCACGGGAAGTATGATATTCATCTCCTAACCCCCAAGCAACTCCAACACGAATTAAATGCCATCTCTACTCAGATACCTAAAGACCTATCACTACCTACCGATCACGCGAATTATTCAAACATATACAAATTACTTAACGTAAAAGCACGCTTATCGAAGTCCTTTCTTATTTTCGAAATCCGAATACCATTATTAGCACGAGACGCTTACGAAGTCCTTAAAGCAATTCCCATACCTAAACAATCGGGTAGCAACATGATCAGCATTGTCCCTATTAGCGAATATCTTGCTTTAAACTTAAAAAGGGATTCGTTTATATTGCTATCATATACTGATTTACGTGACTGCATTGATCGCGATTTAAATACTGTGTTGTGTCGATTCAAAAAGCCTATTTATCATATGATCAATGATAAGAGTTTGTGTGAGAAGGATGAAGGACTTGGAAGCTGTAGAACGATCATAAACACCTGCAAAAATATTTTCATTGCAACAAGTAAACTCAATAACTACTTTTATTTCTGTTGTAATAAATGCTACTTCAAGTTGTTATGCGAAGATCAAGTTACGGCTATTCAATTGCGTGACGCCGGACTTATTACGCTGGGACAGGACTGCCTTATCAAATCAGCTGATTTCCATTTTTATGCATACAAACCAGATACATCACAAATCAATTTAAAGCTCGACATTGGTATACCAAAGATCGCTTCGATTAATCATTTAATAAATATCTCGATACCGGAAATGAACGCCAGCACGAGCTTTGAGACTATCAGCCAACAACAACTGCTTGCCATACGAGAACAATTGGATGTCTTGAAACAGACTGAGCCGTTAGCAGCAGGTGTATCCTATCACGACATTCACCATTACACCGTCCTCTACCTGGTGATTATAACGGCTGGAGTGTTCGGAGGATTCTACGTGTGGCGGCGCGTGCGGCGCGCGCGGAGGCGTGCAGGTCGCGATCGCGTACAAAATAAGTGTAGTGAAGTGCAGTGTAATAGTGAAGTGCAGGGTAATAGTGGAGTGCAATTTGTAGATGTAGAGTTGCAAGCAAGTGCAGTGCAGTGTAACAGTGATGACATTACTAGCGAATTAAATGAAAAATTTAAGAACTCGCGTAAACAAAAACAAAACCGTGGCACCTCACCAGTGCTTCAATCGGTGTTTACTATCACGGACACGGGTGTCTAAATACACTGTTATTATTTATTTGTATCAATTATTTGTAACTAGTTTTAAGCCAAAATGTTTATCACCTTGTAATTAGTTTTAAATTCATCTCATCTTCATGACTCTCTATCTTTCAGCCCGGGAGCATGTACGGGCTGCAGCACGTACATTTTTGTGGCGTCGGCAGTTTACGCTATAACGCTACAATAATGCATTTTGCGCCAGTGCGCTAATTGAGCCCAGCAATACCGGTCACGCGTGCTCGCAGTATCATTTCCCATCTATCATTAAATAAGATTTAGTTGGGTCTATCAATAAAATATCGATTATCAACTTCCCGGTATTGACTATCATTTATTATCACATACTATCAACCGACCACGTGGGGGTCCCATCGCAGCCCATACACATCATGTGTACTATGTGATCGTTTCATCCAATGAAAATAAGCCTTATTCTATAAAAATAAGCATCTCTTTACTCTCCTGACAATGATCTCTACCTGTTCATGTTTCATCGCAATGAGTTCAGACTGACAAAATAATTTTAAAATGGTTGTTTATGTTTTAATACTCGTAGCATACAAATATCTCCTTAAAATATTAGTAGTTATTTCATTACTACATACATACACTTAATCTTATTTATATTTAAAGATAATATTATATTTTTTGGTGCGCGATCATGTAACTTCTAAACGACTTGACTGATTGCATTCATATTCACATAATATATTTATTTTATCGAGGCCATGATATAGCTATGCTAGGATCCTATTGGTTTAGCTATAGTCAAGTTACTAACAAATCCTACAATTATGCACCAAAATTACTCATAATCACAATATTTTAAGTTGGTTTAGTGCCAATAATCAAAATAACAAAATTTAAACTCGATCGACGGCAATGCGGTCGAGTTAATAATTACTGTAAAAATTCCATAGCGAAAAGCGTTCCCTACCGAAAATAGCGCTACAAAGTCACCTAGGTCAGCCAGTATTTAGGTAAAAATTGCAAGACCAAATACAGAAAACAATTGATACTTAATTTTAAAAGCAACTGCAAGTGGGTGCATAAAATCTCTAACAATCAGCGCTACGTGCAAAGAATAACGAAAGACTTATTCTAAGTACCTCATAAAAATTGCGAACAAATTTACGGTCATCAAAAAGCGACTACAAAGTCACGGTCCGTACGAACTCGAAAAGAATTATGCCCAGTTTCTATATTTAATGATTCGTATTCTTTTACGAGTCGTACAGCAGTAAATGAAAACCCCTTTTTTAGTACCGTGAAACGTGACAATTTTGCCATTTTTGGAAGGATTTAAAAGTTTAGGACAAATCTTCCAACATACAGGGTACTTCCAGGCTAGGCGTTTAGGTTAAAATTGACACTATATTCTTCATAGATTTGACATTTTAGTAATTTAAATAAATACTAACATTTAATACAAAAAAGTAAAAAATGACAAAGTTATTACCTCACTTTGAGGCAACTTTGCCATCAGGGTTTATAATGAAAATAATATGATTTTACTTCGGAGGAGTAGGTAAGTTTACCTCATAACATAATACACAACACTCAGAGTTATGATTTGCTCCTATAATTGTGCTGCAAATAGCTAAATTTACGCTTGTAGCAAAATTGCTCTCCCATTTTTTAATTTTTTTCAGGGTTGTCATAAATTCTTGGTTCCTTACTTAATTTTATTACTTAAATCTTTTACAATAATTTCTAAGACAAAAATCTAAAATATATCTAGCAAAAATACTCTCTTCTAAGATTAAGTCAAATTAGGTGCTATAAGACGCTTAAATCTATAGAAGTATATAAAACACAAAAAACAAGTTCCAACTATGTTCGTTATGGATTTTGAAACCATCAAACCGATTTTGATGAATTTTTTTGTATGTGTTTGAATATGTCTCAAGATGGTATCTACATGGACCGTGTAGGTGGCACTGTTGTCAAGATCCAGAAATCACCCGTGCGAAGCCGGGGCGGATCGCTAGTTACTATATAAATTTTAAGAAAATTGGACTTGGTAGGTGGCGCTGTTGTCGAGATCCAGAAATCACCCTTGCGAAGCCGGGGCGGATCGCTAGTTATACTATATAAATTTTAAGAAAATTAGACTCGGTAGGTGGCGCTGTTGTTGAGATCCAGAAATCAGCCGTGCGAACCCGGGGCGGATCGCTAGTTACTATATAAATTTAAAGAAAATTGGACTCGGTAGGTGGTGCTGTTGTCGAGATCCAGAAATCAGCCGTGCGAAGCCGGGGCGGATCGCTAGTTACTATATAAATTTAAAGAAAATTGGACTCGGTAGGTGGCGCTGTTGTCGAGATTCAGAAATCAGCCGTAAGAAGCCGGGGCAGATCGCTAGTTACTAAAAAAAATTTTAAGAAAATTAGACTCGTTAGGTGGCGGTGTTGTCGAGATCCAGAAATCACCCGTGCGAAGCCGGGGCGGATCGCTAGTACTATATACATTTTAAGAAAATTGGACTTAGTAGGTGGCGCTGTTGTCGAGATCCAGGAATCACCCGTGCTAAGCCGGGGCGGATTGCTAGTTACTATATAAATTTTAAGAAAATTGGACTCGGTGGGTGGCGCTGTTGTCGAGATTCAGAAATCAGCCGGGCGAAGCCGGGGCCGACCGCTAGTTACACTATATAAATTTAAAGAAAATTGGACTCGGTAGGTGGCGCTGTTGTCGAGATCCAGAAATCACCCGTGAGAAGCCGGGGCGGATCGCTAGTCCATTATAGTATACATCAAAAATGAAGCTTGTCGTAATCCTTTTTAACAGATATTCGTTTTTATTATTAGTTATCATTATTATTATATTACGAACAATTAAAAAAATAATTATTTTTGCCACAATAGCAAAACAGAAATCATAAGCATTAAAAATGACACTGTTCTTTGGGTGAAAATTAATTGACACACACTTAGTTGAAAACATGAAAAATACTGAGTAGTAATAACATTATAAATACTCGGAAACGTAGTAGAAATAATATAGATTCCTCTTTTCTTTTCCTTAATTTTTGATAAAGATGAATTGAGAAAATCGGTCTAAACGGCAGCTAAGTTGAAACATCTATTCTAGAATACAAACTGTTTTTCATTTCAAGCCATAAAATGCTTTGGTATAATATGTTTTTATATTTATTACGTATATAACAAAACGAATTGTTATGGCGAACAGTAAGTTTCTTGAATATCATTATCATCATCATCATTACAGCCCTTCACAAGTCCACTGCTGAACATAGGCCTCCCCCTAGTAACTCCACAAAGCACGGTCCTGAGCCACCTGCATCCATCGACTTTCTGCATGTCTTAACAGGTCGTCACTCCATCTAGTCGGGGGTCGCCCTACACTACGCCTACCGGTACGAGGCTGCCACTCGAGAACCTTACTTCCCCGTCCGTTATCGGTTCTTCGAGCTATATGGCCGGCCCATTGCCACTTCAGCTTACTAATCCGTAAGGCTATGTTGGTCACTCTGGTTTTACAGCGGATATCCTCATTTTTGAGTCTATCACGTAGAGAAACTCCGAGCATAGCCCTCTACATAGCTCGCTGAGCGACCTTGAGCGTCCTCACACGGCCAGCAGTGAAGGACCACGTCTCTGATCTGTAAGTCATCACTGGCAACACGCACTGGTTGTACACTTTAGTTTTCAGAGATTGAGGTATACCTGACGAGAAGATGTGTTGTAATTTCCCGAACGCTGCCCAGCCGAGTTGAATCCGTTGATTGACCTCTCGGTCGAAGTTGGACTTACCTAGTCGGATTATTTGTCCCAGGTAAACGTACTCGTCAACAACAACCGGCATAGGTGTGACATGGATATTGAACATGATCTTTGTTTTGTCCATGTTCATCTTAAGACCTATCCGTTGGAAGACACCATTGAGGTTATTGAGCATAGTGCTAAGCTCCTCCAGCAATTCTGCCATAAGGACTGTATCGTCGGCGAATCGAAGGTGAGTGATGTACTCGCCATTGATGTTAATACCGTATCCTTTCCAGTCCAGTAGCTTGAAAACGTCTTCCAACGCAGCGATGAAGAGTTTCGGGGATATAACGTCACCCTGTCCTACACCTCTCTGCAGTTGGATAGGTTTCGAACTCTGGTTCTGTACTTGGATAGCCATCGTAGCCCTACATACCGACACTCAACTTGGCACCGCTGAAGGGACTGTAGCACAGCTCAAATTTCGACGGATTCAAAGGCTTTCTCATAGTCCACATACGCCAGGCAAAGTGGCAGATTGTACTCTTTAGTCTTCTGTACAATCTGCCGCAGGGTATGTATGTGGTCTATGGTACTGAAGCCTTTTCGGAAACCGGCTTGTTCGGGAGGCTGGAAGTCGTCGAGTCTGCGTGCGAGACGATTCGTAATGACTCGAAAACAGCACATAGACGCGGCTCAGAAGGGAAATCGGTCTGTAGTTCTTCAAGAGAGCGTTGTCGCCTTTCTCAAAGAACAAGACCACCGCACTTCTGCTCTACGCCTCCGGAGTAGTGCCACCATGGAAGACGAAGAAAAGAAGAAAAGCTTCTGAAGGGCTTCAAGTACCGGTGTTCCACCCGCTTTCAGAAGCGCCGCTGTAATTCCAACCTCGCCTGGAGCCCTGCCGTTTTTAAGGTGCTGGAGAGCCATTCTAATCTCGCTCAGACTGATGTCCGGGATATCATCGGAATAGTGCCGGGTAAGACTTGCTCTTGGATCGTTACTCACACTTGCGTGTGGCTACAACGATGATGTGTACAGCTGCCCATATAACCTCTCAATCTCACTCAAAATCTCAGGTGTCCCGGAAAAGATGCTCATACACTCAGTCTTCAGCTTTGACAGTTGGCTCTTTCTGGCAGACAGATCTCTGACAAAGACTTTGGAGCCCTGGTTCCGCTCGATCGCTTCTTTAATACGAGTAATATTAAAGTTGCGTAAGTCTCGCCGCATGCATTTGGAGATCTGTCTGTTCAGTTGCCTGTATGCTGTCAAATCTGTTGACGATTGCAGCCTTATCTCCAGTCTAACAGCCATGAGATTAAGAGTGTGATCGGAGAGTTTTTGTGTTCTTCTGCGACGGGTTTTGCAGAACTTAGCTTCGTCCGCATGGACATTTTCCACGAGCTTGTCATTCATATCATCCACTGCATTGCAATCTTCTAGGCACTGAAAGTGGTTACGTAACTCGAGCTGAAAAGTGTCGGGATTCTGGATTAGAGCACGAGGGGGACGAGGCGTTGACTTCATTAGACGAGACCTCTCCAACTTAACGTTAAGGTTCAGTGTGCCTCTAACCATTCGGTGATTGCTGCCGGTTTTCACCCTTGCGATCACTGAGACATTACTGAACAGTTGGCGTCTGGTCGTCATAATGAAGTCAATCTCATATTTTGTCGAACCGTCGAGGCTCGACCAGGTCCATTTCCTGTGGGACCGCTTCTGGAAGAAAGAGTTCATTATAAAGAGTCCCTCTTTCTCCATAAAGTCAGCCAGCTGCTGGCCCCAACGGTTCCGTTGCCCTACTCCGAATTTCCCCAACTTCAGCTGACCGCCTTCTCTTGTGCCTGGTTTTGCGTTGAAGTCTCCCATCAACACCGTATAGTGGGTTTTGGAGGAATGCATGGCTCTAGAAATATCCTCATACATTTCCTCCACCTCCTCATCGGGATGTGCCGAGGTTGATGCGTATACCTGTATAACCTTCAGCGAATACCATTTTGTGATTCTGAGTATCAGGTATATTCTGAGTATCATCTCGTTGACACACTTCCAATCTTTACAACGTTGTTGAAAGGAGACTTGTGGATGATCAATCAGACACCTCCTTGGCACAGATGGTCGCCCTCCTGGTGATAGAACAAGTTGCCGGACTCGAGGATTACCGTGTCCTCCCCGTCTCTTCGGACCTCAGATAATCCAATAATATGCCGGCGCAACTTGTCCAACTCTTCTTCCAGCTCGTCTCATCTTCTCGTCACTCCTCAGGGTGCGTGCGTTATACGTTGCCAGGTCGAGTCGTCGTAGGTGGCAACCGAACCTCCACCGGAGATTCTTAGCACCCCCTGCCTCGCCGTTACCATGGTCGCCACCGTAGCCAGGGATAGCGGGGCCGCCGGGGACTGGGGGCCGTTTATTTGCGTCGTTGCTCATGGGGGGATATTTGCCATAGTTGTCACGCTTGGCGAGCGTGTTGGTAGCCGCAGTTTTTTATTATGTTATTGTTGTTATTAGGAAGATGCTGCTGCCCATCTCTTTTCTGTGTCCCTCTGTCGCCTCTTACGACACCCACGGGAAGATATGGGGTAGTGGATATTCTCAACCGCCACTACACGGCCAATGCTTGAATATAGGAATCTAAATTTAGCTAATATATGAGTTAACAGCATAGCTGTGAGATATTACATAATAGTCCTCAAGAAGGATAACGCATCTATCACCGGGGTAGGAAAACGCTCTCACGGAATACCAGCGTAATGATGCTGTTTTGATTACTGAGTAACATGAACCATAGTGTATCTACTGGTAAAAAAGCATTACCTTGGCCTTAGTCTTCAGGGGTGAAAACGCATCGTTTTATCTATGAGGTTTAAAATGAAATGTCTATCTCATAGCCTGTATTCATACTGGCTCTCTATACCCTGTAGACCAGAACAAAGCAGTGCAGGCACTTATTTTTGGCGGCAGAAATAAGTAAGCTAAATAATATATATAATATATAATAAATGAAACCAAAACTACTGTTACTCGTCGAAGGGGTTCCTTTTTACGAGGTAGAGCCATTTTTTATAGAATAAGGGTGACAAACGAGCACACAGTCTACATGATAGTAAGTGGATTCTGTGGCCTATAGACATTTTAATTTATCCTCGAATCGAATCTCGAATATCTAAGAATCAAAACGATGATGCGTTGTCACCCCTGAGAACTAAGCCAGAATGCCTCGTTTCCAGTTAAAAAGGGTCTTCGGATCTCTACTCACCATACTAAACACAGCATGATTAAGCTGTATTTTACCCTGGTATTCTGTGAGAACGTGGTCATTCCTCGGTCGAGCCGACCCACTCGTGCTACAACCATAATATAGCTGCAGCGTGGCACTAGCATGCATAAAATGCTGTAGCTATATTAAATTTTGAGCACGACGTGGGTCGACACGTTTCTCACTGAATACCAGCGTGAAGTAGCAGCTTAATACTGCTGTGCTTTTACAGTGAGTGTAAAGGAACGCAGACCCTTTTTACTGGAAACTGGGCATTCAATCTTAGTTCTTAATTTTGATTCTTAACCGAAGATAAATGTAGCCGTCTATGGGCCACAACATCCAGTTACCACCCCGTGGAATGTATGCTCGTTTTTCACACTTATTCTATAAAATAAAGCCCATTTGTCACTTTCGAGTCTTCAAACAACCTTAGTTATTTTATTTACATATTCAAACATCGTTTAGAATATTATAATATATTATGTATTCCTTTAACAATTCAGTAAATTTAATACTTCATATAATTTTGTCGATTCAGTACCGTTCCATAACAAGTTCTGCATATTGATGTATTCAATGTCTTTATACTTTATTTTAGAAGCGCAATCGAATGGTGAACGATGAATTTTAGAAGAGTCTTTGATGTTGTTTTATTACGATGAGATAAAAGGAGTATTTTTGATGTAAACTATACTATGAAACGGCTTCATTGTCTATATTCTATTATAAATAAACGAACGAACGATTAATTATAACGCTTTCACAAATATGAGACAATAGTTTGAATGTAGGTATAATATGCGACATATTTGTGAATTCAGAAACAATTTTGATAGTTTGAAGCAGCGGACTTGTGAAGGGCTGTACCCAATGGTAATGGTGATAATAACGACTAGTTCAGCAATAGTGAGTTAAGGTTAAAAATATAACGATTTTCTTATTGAATCTAAATACTGACTTAAATTTACAAGATTGTAGTGTTTATTTGACGAATCAGTAGCGTTTTGGCTAAGCGCTCAGTTGTGTCACACGAATAATTTGTATGACCCTCAAGTAACTGTACAAAACAAAGTATCTGTACTGTAACAAAGTATCCTTGTGGAATATATGTATATAAAACGCTTATGCGTTATTGAAAATAATTCTACAGTGGGTTTTGTAAAAGAAAGAATTTGTGCGTGTAATTGTGTATACACGTACGAAGTGAAACTTCTTTACTTCTTTTACGATATAGTCCTGGCAGAATCGCTGAAGGACTTAAGCACTATACTCAATGACCTCAATTGTGCCTCCCAACGGATAGGTCTGAAGATGAACATGGACAAAACAAAGATCATGTTTAATGTCCATGTACACCTATGCCGGTAGTTGTTCGGAGCACTAAGCTCGAAGTTGTTGACGAGTACGTTTACCTGGGACAAATAGTTCGACTAGGTAAGTCCAACTTCGACCAAGAGGTAAATCGACGGATTCAACTCGGCTGGGCAGCGTTCAGGAAATTACGACGCATCTTCTGGTCAGGTATACTTCAAAACCTGAAAACTAAGTTGTACAACCAGTGCGTGTTGCCAGTGATGACCTACGGAACCGAGACGTGGTCCTTCACTGCTGGCCGTATGAGGACGCTCAAAGTCGCTCAGCGAGCTATGAAGAGGGCTATGCTCGGAGTTTCTCTGCGTGATAAACTTAGAAATGAGGATATCCACAGTAGAACCAGAGTGACTGACATAGCCCAACGGATTAGTAAGCTGAAGTGGCAATGGGCCAGCCATATAGCTCGAAGAACCGACAACCGTTGGGGAAAAAAGGTTCTCGAGTGGCAGTCTCGTACCGGTAGGCGAAGTGTAGGGCGACCCCTCACTAGATGGAGTGACAACCTGGTAAGACATGCAGGAAGTCGATGGATGCAGGTGGCTCAGGACCGTGCTTTGTGGCATACCCTGGGGGAGGCCTGTGTTCAGCAGTGGACTTGTGAAGGGCTGTAATGATGATGATGATGATGATGATTCTTTTAATTTATACTTTAAATAAGTAAGTTAACCTGTAATATACTCATTCTGCCACGTCGGTGAAAAGTTACAAGAAAACCTCACGTTTTCTGAATACTCTACTAAATTTCTCCATCACGTCGATAAAGAAGTTTTACTTAAAAAAATTTCAAGTAAGAGTCCATTTGTGATGATCACCCTCTCACCTATTTCCGATTCCAAGCAGAAGTGCTCACTGCTTTGTTTTGATTAGTACAGAAGGACAGGTAACACAGTTATGGACGGTAAGATATTTCAACTTTGTCCTAAGGTGTTAAGAGGCTCCATTGGCACTATAAGGTTGGAGTCGTTCGCGGATGTCTACGGATTGTAGTTTTAGCTGTAGTTTATTCGAGACTGCTGGTTTTCGACTGTCATATTTTAAAAGTATTAGATAATAATTTTGACAAATAAAACGACTGGAGACTCCTGATTGATTTTTGACCCAAAGAATCATAATATAGACGCATCGCCACTGTCAGAAAGAATTATGTTATATTTTGTGAGAACGTGATCCTTTCACGGTAGGGGAGATCCATTCGTGCTACAACCTTAATACAGCTGTAACTTGGCTTTATTATATAAGAGATATTAAAAATTAAAGGAAATCAATCTGGTACTATTTACTACGAAAATTAATTTTAGTTCCTAAAAAAGTTATTTCACAATACACACGCATGTGACCACTGTCCATCATGTTGAGGGTACAAGTTTTATCCTACATTTAAAGTATATCCATACCAAATTAATATCACGTTAATATTGTACCGCAGCGATACTAAAATCTGTTTTTTATTATAAAAAATGGTGACAAACGAGCTTACAGTCCATCTGATGGTAAGTGAATGTGGTAAATATGCTGCATAAAGCCTGGAGTTCATTTCTACCGAACATCGAATAACTCTTCCACTCCGAGTAATTCGGTGAATAAACTACTTATATACCGAATACGCACGTGTTTTCAGATATTACAATTTTCAAAAACGCGTCTGTTACAATTGTTATAATATTAACCAATTTGAGCCACAGCAACGAACAGACGGGTACAGTTAGTCATAAAATAAGAATCCTGTTTAACACCCCATTTAACGAGTTTGTTTAAGTACCAAGATTTATGGTAATGATCCGCCAATAATAATAAATAAAAGGCCTACGTCTGTACTATTCCTATAAAGAATAAAAATGTGATGCACTTTTGGTATTTAAAGAATGGATGTTTTTAATACTTGAGTTGTTGCCAGCTACATATATATATATATATATATATATATATATATATATATATATATATATATATATATATATATATATATATATATATATATATATATATATATATATACTTGTAAATACCACTGACTGATTGACTAACTCATCTCGGTATTTCTAAAACTATACACCCAATCGACTTAAAATTTACTTTAAGTTACTGCTTTCGCAATGAAGATGCTCACAAAGAACTGATTTTACGATAGTATCTTAAAAAATTCTTGATATCGACGAGTCCATCTTCTAATGTCGTTGCATGGTTTTCGGTTTTTGAAATAAAAAATCGTATATTCCAATATTGGTGACACACAACACAACAGATGATAACTATGATACTATGATACTAGACCAATGCAAAAATCTATATCTATCCTCGATTAAGAATCCAAACACAGATACGTTGTCACCCCTGAAAACTAAGATAGAATGCAGCTCAGTTCCATCCGAATCACAACAGAATTTAGCCACTATTTTACGCTGGTATCCTGTGAGATTTTGGTTCTTCCCCGGTCAAGCCGACCACCTCGTGCCACAAAATAGCTGCAGCATGGAGCTATCTAGTGTAAATCTATCCGGCGAGAGTTGATAAAGTAGCAGGGCTCCTAAGCTCGTTACATATTGCGGCCTGCTATTTATTTTTGTTGATAGGCAATAAGAAAAGTAATGGCGTTAACTTGCCCGTACGGCCTCGTGCTTGACAACAGCTGGGAGCCTTGTACCACTAAACTCTGTATTACGGCGATAAACTACGCCCGTCACACAGATTGCGATAATAAAACGACAGTCGTTATTGCGAAGCATTCTTATAATATCAACTCTCGCCGAACGGATTGTAATGGAAAATACTTCAATTCAACGGTTGCAATACTAAATGCACCAGTCAGAAAACACAATGAAAAAATTAATAACAGAATGTTATGAGTTACTATACGAGACATCTGCCTATTTTATACGACATCATCATGACAATACGTTCTTTATTCTGTTTTATAAAAACATTACCCCACACAAGCATTTTCTCCTGTATCGTAAAGGCAGTTTACATACATAAATTGCACAAGGACAAACATCGAGAACCAGAACAATTACTTGTGTACCGTACAAATACTTGTTCCGTGCGGGATACGAATCCGCGGCCCTCAGTGCTATAGCTCATTGCTAAGCTACTGCATCACAGAGCCGTGTGATTACATAACAAGATTATAATTGGGGTTTAAGTAATTTTCTTATGACTTGACGTCTCGGTGACGCATTGCATAAGCTTTTCGCAAAGGCAGTGCGTAGTCGCGGGTTTTACTTCCCGCATAAATACTAAATACAAAGTATAAATATTAAAATAAAAAACATGGTAAAAGTTATGTTTTTATGCCTCTATCTATCTTAGTTTTCAGGGGTGACAATACAAAAAAATCCACTTACCAATGGGTGGAATGTGTGCTCGTTTGTAGCTCTTATTCGACAAAAAATACGTACATATAATGCCTCTACATTACAAAAAATAATCCTAAAATAAATTAAAAAAAATAATTACACAATATATACTGGCAACACTACCCATAATTCTGATAACCACGTCTGAGGTTATTTACGAAAGTAATCGAATTCACGACGTGCTAGTTTCGTAGACCATTACCTTGATCATTAGGCTACTATTACTTTTATAACATTGGATTCACATACAAGCTCGTCCTTTCAATGTTAAGTGGCCACTTCAGAGAATTAACAAAAAACTTCAAACAAAGGTCTAAGATATAAGTTAAACGTAGCAGCGAAACAACAATATACGTCGTATTACCTTGGCAGCTGAAATAGGTGAGGAATGAGGTCATCGCAGCAAAAGTAAAGTTTTCTTTATATGTGGCTCACCTAATGGTAAGGTACTACCGCCGCCTATGAACAATCACTACACCAGGGGCGAAGGTTGTCCCTCCCTTCTCCTTCTTGAATTTCTCTAAGTCGTATCGGTCTAAAAAGAAATCGCCGGCGGTAAACTATTCTACGGGAGGATGTACGCGGAAGAAAGCTCCTAGTGAAACGTAGAGTGGTGGACCATCAAGCATTCACATTGTGTGGATGGTATCTAAAATTTTGCCGTGGTGTGCACTCATACAATTTGGTCGCTGGGATTAAACCAAACAATTCCTCAGAACACTCCCTGTGGTAGATTTGAAAGAAAATGCAAAGGGATGCAACATCTCTTCGCAGCGCCAGTGAATCGAGTGGATCAGAAAGCTCTCGGGTGTCGACCATTCGAACCGTTCTGCGCTGGATGCTGTCTATTTGAAGGAGCTAGCACTGGGGAGCCCTAGCCTAGAGATGGGAACAGAATTCCACCTGTAAAGTTGCAGGCGGTGTGCTGGCATGAGATACAGTCCCGCTCTGCTGTGCACGCAAAGCTTTTTAGAGGCCAATTTCGCCTTCTCTTCCAAGTGACCACTAAACTGCACGTCACACGATATGTCAACGCCGAGGATTCCGATACTGGTTGAGGCAACAAGGAAAGTGCCTTGAAACTGAAGAGACACGACAAAGGGGTTATTTTTAGCAGTAAACGCACAAACTTGTGTCTTCTGAGGATTAAACTGAACCGGATTTACTCACCCCATATCCGATACTTTGTTGAGCAAAGATTCTTCTTCAGACACAAGTTTGTTTTGGTACTCGGCGAGCGAAATATTCACTCGGCCCAAATATAGAACTTCACCAGTGCTGTCATCCACATAGCAATGAATGTTGCCAGTTTGCAACATATTATTGATAAACAGAAGAAACAGCGTTGGTTATAGCACGTAACCTTGTGGATGTGCCAGCATTTAAAGGCTTGCAATCAAAGCATACACTGTCTACAACGACATTGATGCTCCAATCTTCAACAAAGCTGGTGATCGCACAGTTTCTCGGTAAGCCTATAGGAAGGGAGCTTTGAAAGAATCTTTTATACGTGGTAGAGCCACGCTGCAGCTATATTATGCTTGTAGCATGAATGAGTCAGCTCTACCGGGGAAAGACCACGCTCTCACAGTATACAAGCGTAAAATAGCAGCATAGTACTTCTATGTTTCGTGTGGAGAGTGTAGAGATCCGGAGACCCTTTTTTACTGTAAACGAGTTATTCCATCTTAGGTCCTCAGGGGTGACAACGCTTCTGCGTTTTGATTCTTAATCGAGGATAAATATAGATTTCTATAGGTCACAGCAGCCACTTACCACTTACATCCTTATTCATTACAAAAAATATTTTTTTAAATTTCTATGACATGTAGGTTTCCTCATGATGTTTTCCTTCACCGTGGAGGACATGGTAAATCAGTATTTAAAATTGTAATTAACTATTCATAGGTGCTGGCGGAATTCGAACTACGACACGCACTCAAGCTTGTGCGTGCGTGCGTGTCAGGAAGTTGAGCATGGTTTCGGTTTGGTTCGGCGTCACTTTAAATAAACGTAGTGTATTATCTAGTTAGCTTTGTTATTATACGTCAAAGATTTACATATTTTATACTATTTTAGTCCCTGACTTTCCTTAAAAGTGGGCTGTATATGTCTTACTCGAGTGCGTTTGATCTTCGTGAGATCCAGCTGAAAGTTAGGCCCTGTCGGAAATTTTATCGGTTGGTTTAACTCCGGATGTTTGATTGGGATCGCTTTCGGTTATACTGGTTGGAACGAGGCCAGCGGACTCTAGCCCTTTTTGATATTATTTTTAAATGTCTTGATGCTCTTAACAGATCGTATCCTTATATTATAATGTAATTAATTCAATTTTTTTTTACAAGTAAATATGATGATAATCCTGGTTGTAACTAATATAGTAGACCCATGCTACAGTTATATTTGTTGCATTAATGGATCGGCTTGACTGGAGAAGTCCACAGTGACAGTGACTCTCACAAAATAATGGTGTAGAATTGCAGCTTAATTCTGCTATTTTTTTTATTGTAAGTGTTACCGGAGACCTTTTTTACTGGAACCAAAACCCCATATTAGTACTAACCGGTGACGGCCCATCTGCAATTTGATTCTTAATAAAGGATAGAAGTAAATGTCTATTGGGTTACAACATGAACATACCATCCGGTGGACTATGTGCACGTTTGTCACTCTAATCCCATTAAAAACTCTATGGCACATAGACATTGACGCCTATAATCGATATAAAATCTAAATGTGGTAGCGTTGTCATCCCTGAGGGCCAAGGCAGAATGGCGCTTTTCCATGAATAATGTGTTCTTTTCGTTCCTATTCTGTAGGGATAAGTCTCTCCTGTCTAGCAGTGGGTTTTTGCTGGCTGATAATGACGGAGAAGACCATATTTTGCAGTATATTCTGTAATATGTAATTAGGATCACTTTATTCTCAGTTAAATGTAATACTTCATGACTTGGAATGAATTGATATTGTCAGAATTTGGGTCGTATAAAACGCACCAATTTACACTATCGATTTCGATTCCTTTGATCATTGGGTGATAAATAACGTTTGTGGTAATGCTCAAAAACTATTTTTCTTTAAAAAATCTAATTGTAGGAGTATTACTGAAGATTAAAGAAGCTAATGTTACATGCGCAATAATAAACAGGACGTACTCGTAACATCCTCGCTTTGTTATTAGTTTTAGATCGAAAAGAAATAATGAAATATTTATAAGTCGTCTATGAGAAGTTAAATAATAAAACTTTTTTTTTTACATAACGTAATCAGTGTATATGTATCGCAGTAAATTATCTTAATTAGTTTTTCTGTTAACAGCCTTGCTTAACAGCCTTTTTTTAACAGTCCCTTTCAACCAGCAGCCCGAACGATATTCAGCAGATGCGTCTGATACGACGTAATTGTACGGCCAACCGTACATGTCTGGTGGCGTTAACATTTTACGTGAAGTAATCGCTATAGTTCGACAATTATAAAATTTGAGTTAGTTCACGTAATCACCGTAACCGCGACGGACGCGAACTCATAAACATAATATTAACATTAAACATTTTTTAACATATTTTAATATTATATTTTTAACTTCTCTATTAAACTATTTTTATATAAAATTTTAATTATTATTAAACATACGTCCGATACCCGAACAGTAATATCAGCAAGCCGCGTGCGTCTGGGTTGACCCTTGGGCCACCCTAAAACCATGTACGTTTACTCGTATATAATATAGTGCATGGCGCCTAATTAGGCACAGACCAGCGACACCACATGGCATGGTCATTGATCACCCTGTTAATTTCATTCAACGAGACCGTTGCTGATTATAAGTTGGCTGCGACATATGCGTAACACATCTACATTTTGATCCTTATTCGAGGGTAGATGTGGGAATAACCGCACTCACACGGAATGCCAGCGTCAAGCAGCTTAATGCTGCTGTGTTTCATATGGTGAGTGTAGAGAACAGGAGACCGTTTCTACTGGAGACAAGGCATTCCATTTTAGCCCTTAGAGATCACAACGCATTGTTCATTTTGATTCTTATTCGAGGAGAGATGTAGATATCTATGGACCACTTCATCAACTTACCATTATGTGAACCATGTACACGATTGTCACGCCTATTCTATAAAAATAAAATATACTGTTTAAAACGATGAGACTAAAAAAGCCTTAATTTAATTTTTAGCCAACATGCAAAAGGGGGAATCTTATAATTTGACGGTATGGTTTTTTTTTGATGATTTTTTTAACATCTTTAAAAGAATAGAATAGAAGCCTGTGGCACTGATATTTTGATATTTATTATTATAATTTCGATAGTTTTTAGTTGATTTATTTATTTAGTTTAAAATATTGTTGTTACTTTTTAGTACTGAATGTTAATTTCAAATTATTAGTATTTGTTGATAAATCAATTTAATAATTTTTTTTATTAAGCAACAATTTAATTAAAAATTTTAAAAAAAAATTGATAATTAAATTGTTGCTTAATAAAAAAAGTTAATGTAAAATAAAAAAATAGTAAAATATCAATTTCGTAGGCTTCTATTCCGTTCACCTGCTACACCCTATTTCTTTCCAGACCTCATACATCTTTGGTTAAGAAACAAAATGCAGACGCGTTGTCATCCATTTGTTACCTATAAAAAGGGTCTACGGCATTTCGTCATTATGCAGGTGTTTCGTATTACCGGGATCATGCCCCGGTTGAGCCGACCCATTTATACTGCAGCGTGGCTCTACCACGTAATCAGAATAATTGCTTGCTCGGTAATAATAATTTGCGTTAAGACATTTATGGTTTTGTGGTGTGAAATAAATAAATTTTCTTTTGAACATGTTAATTTTGGCTCATACTTACATTATCTCATTCTGTTTTCACTTTAAAAAAAACTGCATCCAACCCTACTACCAAACGTGGCAAGCGGCAAATATGAGGCATCCATGTGAAGATTCTGAATGAAATGATAGGCTCAGAAGGGCTAGTACCCAGAACCGTAAATCCAGTTAAATAAAAAAGAGGCGTAAATGTCTGAGGGAGGCCTATGTTCTGCTTTTGGTAGGCTGTGATGTGAAACTCGTTACCGTATAGTGTCAAGAACACTGACTCCTTTGAAAGAATGATTGGCCTTGAACGTCACGCTTAGAAGGCGGTTTGATGTCGCAGTATTATACGTGAGCACCTTTGACGCGGTGTCCTGTCGTACGCCTAAAGAAGATGATTGTACATATCTATCTATATTGCTCTGTACTGTATAGCTCATATAATAGCAACTGCTATAAAGCTTGTTATTTGTTCAAACCCCGAAGATCGGTTATACCGAATTTGGCCCGTTTTCATACATTTTTAACGTTTTAGTGATACGCAGTGATTGATAGTGGTTTACTTGGTAGAGCCATGCTGCAGCTATATTAAATGTATAGTTGTAGCCCGAATGGGTCGGCTCGACCGGGGAAGGACCACGCTCTCACAGAATACCAGCGTCAAATAGCAGCTTAATGCTGCGGTGTTTCGTATGGTGAGTGTAGAGAACCAGAGACCCTTTTTACTGGAAAAGAGGCATTCCATCTTAGTCCTCAAGGCTGACAACGAATCTGCATTTTGATTTGCAAACGAGGATAAATGTAGATGCCCATGTGCCACAGCAACCACTTACCATTAGGTGGACTGTGTGTTCGCTTGTCAACCTTTTCATACTAAAAAAAATACAACTTTTACTGTAAATATGTAAATGAGGTACAATGATATTCGCGAAAAGATTATAAAATGAAGTCGATTAACATTAAATTTTGCAAAGCAGCGGCCATAAACATAACATAACGTCATACATGTATATAACATATTATGCTTAAACCAACAAAGAGGTATAGACAAAACAAAGTCGAAATCATGCTCAACTTATTGTAAGAACATACACTCACGTACACAACATTTATTTGCGAACGAACAATATGATTTAAGATGTATTTAGGTGCAAGAAGTTAAGCATGGCTGGTTGTAAACTTGTTTTAGTAAATATTTTGATTTATTGATAGAACGAGGTGTTTTTTTTTTTGCAGAAATGCATTAATGTAAAGATGTAAAAACCAATTGTCTAAGATCTGCGTAATAGAATAATAATATAAATAATCTGAATTTCCACGTTATAAGAGCACTTCCCTCCCCTCTCAATTGCTTGTACTAACACACATCACTAACCCCAACACCACTTCCCCCAACATGACTAAACTAGGAAAGTCATACCACCGTCGATAATACGACGTAATATAAAGAAAATACACACTGTGACTAAAAAAACTTAGCAGTTAGCCATCGTAGAATCTCTTAACTAGAACTGTCTATTAATTTTTCACCTCATGCATCTTAGCAATTCAATTTTAATATCTTTTAACACAATACGTTTGTACATCGCGACGCATAGCTATTGTTTTGGGAATTTGTATAAAGAAATATCTCACTCTTGAAGTCCTCGGCAACGAGAAGCTTCAAAAACGTTTTCGGTTCAATAAGCTCTAAATTAAATTTCGAAGAGGCAAGTTCAATAATGTACGTTCCATGTCTAAAATTACGTTAAGTAAACAGGTTTTAAGCATAAATAGAAAAGACATTGCGTAAGTTGGGAATACATTATTATTAGAACCCAACCATAGAGTAGACACAACAGAAACACAGAGAGACAACATTATTATGTTAAAGAATTTGACCCAAATGACAGTGTTGTGGTCTTGTAACAATGTTTTACCCTTATCGTCCCGTGGTTATTGTAAGAGTCAACAAAGGGAAACAAACAAGGCTTTAGGCAGTAGCGTTTTCCTAATAAAAACTAAAAATAAAAAACTTCGGTAGCCAACCCGCCTTCCATGCGTGAAAAGTAATGTTCGGCACTGGACTTGTGATTAGTTGTACTGGTAACGGTTTAGTCGTACCATGTATTTCATACATGGTAGAGCTACGCCTCAGATATATTATGGTTGTAACACGAATGGGCCGGCTCCATCGGGGTAGACCATACACAATGACCAATACCACATGAACATGAGAAATACAAGCACAAAATAGTAGCTTAGTGATCCTGTGTTTCGTATGGTAAGTGTAGAGAATCGGAAAATCGGAAACTACTGGAAGCGAGGCATTTAATCTTAGTCCTCAAGGGCGACAACGCATCTGCATTTTAATTCTTAATCGACGATAAATGTAGTTGTTTATGAGTCATAGCATCCATTTACCATCGGGTGTACTATGTGCTTATTTGTCTCCATTGTTCTATAAAAAATGCTATATTATTACTGCAACACGAATAGGTCGGCTCAATCGGGTAAGTGCCATGCATAAGCACAGAATTCCAATATGAAATTTAATTTCTACTTTTCGGGGTTAGTTTTTGTAAATGTTTTTCGACGAAAATGATTTGGGATCATTGTACGGGGTACCAATTACGATTGTTTAATTAAAATCATGCAATTATATATTTTCTGTCTTAACTTTTAACAGCAATTTTCAGAAAAAAAAGGCGCCGAGAAGAATCAAAAAATATTCACAAATATCGTTAATAATCTGGTACTGATGTTCTAGTGAAGATACTTAGGTTTGTAATCAGAAACGAGAAACATTACCACGATCGTAAAGGTTTGAACCCGTGTTTTAATTCACGTTACTGCTACAGTCTATTAACCTCTCAAACGCCAAGCGTCCAAATTTGACCGCACCCACCCACAGCCACTTTAACCCATAAATACTTATGTTTAGAGACTACTTTTATATTATGAAGAAGTTTGGCATTATAGAATCAATATAAAATTTTCTATCCTCTAGTGAAATAAAAAAACAGTCTATTGATATTAATTTATATTCTACGTTCATTACGTACGCTATTTTCATTTTGATGTTGTTGTGTTGATTTTTGGATTTTTCTAGTATTTTATTAATGTTTTACTATAGTGTTTTATTATAAAATTGTTATAAAAATTTTTCCGTGAACGTAATTTACCTTTTTACGTAAATAATTTCGAGTAATATATATTTAAATATATTGTGATTGTCACGCTGTCAACATTCGCTTGATTTGTTTTTTTTTTTGGTTATCAAAGTACAATAAAATCTTTTTGTAATGAAGTAAAACCTGTTTTTTGTCTAGACCACAGGATAGAGAATTTTGTATAGATTTTATAATGTCAAACTTTTTTGTAGAAAAGTAGTCTCTAAATATAAGTATTAATGGTTTTAAGTGCTGTGGGTGGTTGCGGTCGCATGCGACCGCTCAGGATTTGCCAGGCGCATGCTACTGCATGGGAATTTTATGGGGATTGAAGGTTTAAAGTCCACTGCTGAAGAACGGTCACCCCATACACTGCCTTATAGGGGGAATATTTGCCATAGTTGCAACGCTTGGCAAGCGGGTTGGCAACGACAGTTTTTTTTTAATTTTTGTCGTTGTTAGGAAAACGCTGCTGCCTATCTCTTGATTTGTTCCCCTCAGTCGCCTCTTACACTAACCACGGGATGATGTGGGGTAGAAGATATTTTTACACCGCCAATACATCGTCTTCAATTCACAAAAGGAAATATTTTGAAATGGCTTTCAAACGTTTATTCAGCGCGACCATCGATTAACTTGTGCAAACGCATGGATGTTTAGTGCTGCCAAACTATGCCAAGTTTATTGAGGTTAATGTAAATTTAAGTACCTAAGCGTGAGTACATTAGGATTAGAAGCACTATTCTTACTAATTCTGAACGTATAGAACAAACCACGTGAACATATTTGCTCCAACTACAAAGGGATTTCGTGCCGAAGGAGCGAATGAACTCTTTGATAAATTAGTGAACTTCATTGAATTGGAAGTTCTTATACATATCATGTGCTTTAGGAGCTACTTTAAAACGTCCTACATTTTACTGATGTTTAGTTTCAACTTTTGAGCACAAGGTCTTTCCATAATTGAGAGAGTGACGAAGAAGAATTGGGAATCATCTGTCACAATGCGGAATGTCTTGACTCATAAACACAATAACCGATTTTATTCCGACTCGACATTTATTCAATACCTGAACCAAATACAAACGAAAGGAAAAAAACATTTGTATAGCAGTACGACGAAAAATGTTATAGTAACTATAATTATAGGGCGTAATAATGTGGGATGTAATAATACCCGCAAATTATGATCGTTCTGTTACTGTCATGAGCCGTGGTAGCTCAGATGGTTAACACTCGCTGTAAATATAAAAGAACGCGAGCAACCCGGGTTCAATCCCCGACGGAGCCAATGAAATTGTTAATTGTAATTTTTAAGTGCTGATTTATCACGTGCTTGGCGGTAAAGGAAAACATCGTGAGGAAACCTGCATGTCTGAGGAATAAGGAAAAAAATATTTCAAAGACATGTGAAGTTCGCCAACACGCATTGGGGCAGCGCGGCGGACACTTTCTTGCCCTAAAACCCTCTCAGAAATGAGGGGAGGCCTGTGCCGTATATAGGCCGGACGTATATAGGCTGTCACTTTTACTGTCATGAAAGGCGACATAATATATAAACTGAACCGTAAAACGGGCAGCAGCACTTTTCTGATAATAAAAGCTGAATAAAAAAAATGTCCAACCAGCTTGTCAAGCGTGTATATACACGCTTGACAAGCTGGTTGGACATTTTTTTTTACCTTTTATATGAAAGCTACAAATAATTAGCGATGGCTTAGTACCGAACTTTCGTTACTTAGTCGACGGACTGTAGGCAATTCTCTAAAATTTAGAAAAATAAATTATTTATTGCTGGAACTGCTCACCGACTTGCCTTGTAAGACTTGTAGTCGTAAGCATGACTGATGGTCATGAGGTGACAGGTGTGAATCTAGGGTCACGCCGAAAAATCTGTTGTTTGGTTTTTGTTAAGAAATTCTTAATAGTTGCCCGAAAGGAGAAATGGGCAGTTTTTCACCTGCATGCTTTGGAAAACACGTAAAGCCGATGGTCTTGAGGCTGATCTTTCTCCGGACTATAATAGTAAGGGAATGGAGGGTGCACCTGTGCTTGCCTCACTCACACTCACTTGTGCTCTATAATCCTGTGCTGCGCATAGGGCTGTAGTATCCATTGAGACTGGCCGCCGTGACCGAAATAAAGTCCGGAGGACATTATTATAATATTACGAACGTCCACAAAAGGTTTTTACATAACCTTATCTTGTGGTATATACCCTCATTTACAAAATGTGTAGCTGTCTTGTGATTGTTATTTAAGTATGGATGTATGAAGTTTGTAGCAAATATGTTATAAATAGTCTTAATCTTTATTAATGTATAAAGACGGCTATAGATAATATTACCGTAGCTTAGTGATGATTTATAAATTATGAATTAGAAATTATTTATAAGGTTAATAAAATTTATTAAATCATCATAAACAAATAAGAACTGCATGATTAAAATTGTTTTGTTTTTTGCTTCACTTTTATATAAATTTAGGTTATAATTTATTTAAAAGACTAGCGACCCGTCCCGGCTTTGCATATGTGGGATCTATTTACGACAATGATTGATGATGATAATTTGATTGATGAAATGTATTGATGTCACATGTAACCATTTATACCTAAGATAATCAACCAAAACCATTCATTTTATCGATCGATAATGTAGCCTAGATCACTATACATACAAATTAATATAAAGAAAGTTAAAGTGTTTGCTTGTATTTAAATTACACTAGTTTTTACGGATTTTTGAGCCGAACTCCGGGCAGTATGCATTATGTGAACACGTACAGGATCGCCTCCGTCACTAAATCAGATTTAAAAGACCACAAATTCTCGCTAAAGAACAGCGATTTCTTCCAAGGATGATTCGCGAGGCTATTGAAATCAAAAACATCAATAGAGTAGATGGTTGGGCGCTACTATCTGCCTGGGATCCTAAAAAGACCACAAATTCTCGCTAAAGAACAGTGATTTCTTCCAAGGATGATTCGCGAGGCTATTGAAATATAAAACATCAATAGAGTAGATGGTTGGGCGCTACTATCTGCCGGGGATCCTATAATTAATAAAATTAAATCCCAATCCAAGCATACAACTGCAAGACTTCGAGATACTATAAGTTCATACTGCGCAGATCGAAACAAAAATTAATAATTTAAATCTGTGCTAACCGCTGTTAACTATGACATCTGGACGTTGAACATCTCAGTCCCCCACGCGACCATGGGTGCTGTAAAGTGCTCGAAAAGTCGGGTATATAAAAAAGTTAATATACGCGATAAAATCCGTAAAAACTTGTATAATTTAAATGTGTAGTGTTCGCATAAATATAAGAAATCATGGTGTTTGCTTGTAACATTGAAATCACCACCTTTTATTGAGCTCTATGGGATATACGTGTCATTGAGATATTAATACCTATTTTTATAATTTTTGATTGTCTATATGTAAGGACTAATCTTTGAAAGGGTTGAACCGATTATGATGAAATTTCAAAATTAGAGAAAGAAATTTCGGGAGTGATTTTAGAGTATATATTTAATTCAAAAAAGTTGGAGAATTATATGTGAAATCGAAAAATTGATAAAGTAATTATTATGTAATTGTTATTAAATTAAATTAAATAATAAATATAATTGAAAAAATATATATTTTAAAAGTCTAAATGACACTATAATAGATCCCACCCAGGCGAATCCGGGGCCAGCTACAAATAAACAGAATGCGTCTTAATGAATTATCTATCAAGTCTCTATGCCGATAGATTAAATATTATGGTATTTGAAGCACGTCGATAAGCAACAGAAAACGTTTAGTCAGCTAATCTGCAGGGCACGAGCCACGCCCTATGTTATTCAACCGCACCTTAACCAGCTACGTCGTGTCAAAAAAGATTTATGATATCTATGCTGAAAATCTGAAACTAATTTTGTTTGCTGAGTCATTGTTTGTGTTAATAATTATTATAAAAGAGATATTTACAAAATTTTAAACGCTTAAATCTTAATCATTTATTGTTTATTTTTAATACACACAATACAGGATGTAGTTATGGGTAATTGAATGTCTGAACATGTTTTTATGTAAGATCAGGGGGGGGGGGGCAGACGAGCATGCGAGCTACCTGATGATAAGCGTCGAGCGCTACCTATGAACAAATGCTACACCAGGGGAATCGCAGGTCTATTGCCGTCTTAAAGAAAAGGAGTACCTAAGCTCGTTTCTTGTTCACTGAGTAGGATCGGTCCAGAAAAATTGCCGGTGGTAAAACAATTCCACAAAAAACTTTTGCGGGGAAGAAAACTCCTAGTAAACTTTTTCCATATCTACGCAGAATGAGCTTATAGTGTTTTGAAGTATTGCAGTTGGAAGATTGGATTATGTTTTATGTTTTAATTACGAGTATATGACCCTAAGTAAAATAGTAGCACTCAGTGATCTTCCATTTTGAAATTAAACTGCTTTTTGATTTTTATATTCTCATAAATCATCCTTGACAGAAATCGGTGTAATTTTGCGAGTATCTGTGGGCTATCAAATCTGATGTAGTGGTAACCCCTTACGTGTTCACATTGTCGATTCGGATTCGAAACCGCGCTCCTACTACCGAACCCAACGTTTAGCTACTGGGCACTGAGCGAGCTATTTGAAGTTGCTTATGGTTAGTTAGGCTATAATTACTTACTGCTGCTTTGCGAGGTCGGTTGTGAGAAGCTATCAAGACTCCAATACTTAACAAAAGCCTCCCAATAGATTGCCATAAGACACGGTCCTGAACTGCCTGCATTAATTGACTTCCTGCATTTTAATGAGATCGTCACTCCATCATTATCGTCACATATTAATGTGGTCAAAAATACCTCAAGGTCTTAAAGAGTTTACGTATTTAATATGTTCGTATCATTAATAATTGGTACACAGGACTCTTTTTGCTTAGAAGTGAACGGTACAGTCATGGGTTGGTATCAATTTTTTACTTATTTCTGCCGCCAAGCAACAGTGTATCTTTAGCGTTTTATGAAAACATGAATAGCTATAATAAGGACAAAGATGTTCATACTTTAAATATTACGAACAAACACAAGCTTGTAATGCCAATTATTGACTCCACAGCATCAGTAGTTTATTTACACGGCAATGTATACGTTTTCACAACAAAATTTCAGAAAACATACAGCGTTTATCCATCAAGAATCTCAAAAATTTCAAACAATATTAAGGAATACATTAAAAGAAATTATTCTATTATAGTTCATATAAATGCTTATAATTCATACATTCATACAAAATTATTGTAAATTTTTATATTAAATATACTCCCGCTGGGTTTATTGCTGGTTTTTCAAACGACAGATGTAATTTCTAAACCAAGGTTAAATTAAAAGATGATTTTCAATAAGTAATATGTCATGTTTAAGATTTTTAAAGTTTATTACCTAAGATTCGCGCATTAAAATAAGATGTTGTGTCTTATCTAGTTTTCAGAGCCCTCTCTCAATTGCGAACATTATTACCTATTACTATGTATGTCATTCTCACTATATCTCATATATATGATGATGATGATGATGATACTTGTCGCCTCTAATCCGAACACCACTACACTAAGAAAGACACATCACCGTCGTCAATACTCGTAATACAACACTTGTTTCGTATTTCGTGTGCTTCTAAACGAGGCATCCTCAGATGAATAAAACTCTGCGGTGGCTAAGCGATTACTATTTAATTTTTTACATCTTTAATACAATTGACTTATTTAAGTAATATTTCACGGGGTTATTTTGTAATAACTGGCTAAATTTGCAGAGAAGGTTGAGAATAAGCAATAAAGGCAAACGGTGAAGAAAAAATTAGTTTCAAAAATTTCAAACATTTTCTCCTTTTTATCTTTTTAATTAAAATGCGTCGTAATTGTATATTTTAACATAATATATTTTAACTGATTTTACTGCGCACGCACACATTCGTAAGGGTCGATCGGTATGCAAAAACGTTGTTGCCCATACATTACATTCAATTTGGGATAATTTCCAACGATATATCATTATTTATATAAATTTAAAATTTTGGCTAAAAAATAACCCTAGGCTAATAAATAATTGAATAAAAATTATTCCAATAGTAACAGAGACAGTATTATTACATATGACAGTATTACTTCATATACATATTAGAATGTGAGGCCTGTTAGTCCTCAGATCACCTCAGAATGCATCTATAGCCATCGTTGTCTGAAATATTACGAGAACTGTTAGCTCGTTTGTCCCACTAATGTGATAAAAAACTTCTTCATCGTCATCAACCCCTTATAGTCCATTTGCTTGACTAAACCCTCTTCCGTTAAAGGAAGTTGATGACAGCTCTAGGCGTTTCGCACCTTTGATGCTGCTGCATATTGCCGGTATAGGTATTATAAGTTTGGCCTAAACGAGATGTCTATACTGTATAAAGTTCTGGAGTTTCCCATAATCGCTTCTAACAACATCTACTGGACCCAATGAAGCGATGAGTTCTTTCACGCCGCAAGCACAAGCCAAAGTACACTATAGCATTTTATAGTAATCGTTATCTTCGTTTATTCATTCATTTATTTTAGCCCTTCTCAAGTTTACTGCTAAACATAGGCTGCCCCATAAGATGTCCCACAACATTCCTCATATTTACCATAGTTTTCATGCTTAACACGTTTCTCAACCGATTTTTTTCAATATCCAGGTTGTCATTAGGAAGATACTGTTACCCATAGCCTAGTTAGTTTTCTACTGTCACCTCCTATAACACCCATGGGACGATATGAGGCAGTGGTTATACTTACGCCACCATTATACGGCTGAACCACAAAGATAATATTTTTTTTATAGGACAGGGTGACAAACGAGCACATAGTCCACCTGATGGTATATGGTTGATGTGGCCCATAGACATCTACATCTATCCTCGATTACGAATCAAAATGCAGATGCGTTGTCACCCGTGAGGACTAAGATGGAATGCCTCTTTCCAGTAAAAAGGGCCTTCGGTTCTTTACACTCACCATACTAAACACAGCAGCATTATGCTACTGTTTACGCTGGTATTCTGTGAGAGCGTAGTCTTTCCCCGGTCGAGCCGACCCATTCGTGCTACAACTATACTACTAATATAACTGCAGCATGGCTTTACTACGTATATAATTGAACTGAATCTTTCAGGTTCAGCTTTTCACGTCAAATTAAATTGTTCAAAATGGCGTCATTTACTACTTAGCCTAATCAACTATAAAGGACGCTGAGAAAAACACATGGCCCCGTCACATACACACATAATATTACTAACATACGTTAGGTTAACACTTATTCTTGAGAAAAACAAATTTCCTTTATATGTGAAGTTTTCTTTTAAATTATAATTACATGAAATATTTTAATATCGAACAGAATACCCATAGCTTAGTTTTAATTAGTTTCTTAGTTATATTTGTTATTGCCTCATCCCACATATTATTAAAACCCAATTTTGGTCCAATTCTGAACATAAGCATAGGCATTGTATGCTAATATTTTTTGCCATAAGTAGTATTATTTACTTAGTTATCAAATGAAAATGGATACAGAGTCCTTCAGCTGAAATATCGAAATTTCAATCTAGACTAATGCGTATTTTATTTACTTCACACAGTTTTTGAAATTTTACGAACAAGTTGATGACCTCTAAACTCCGCGGAAAGTTGAAGACGATAGTATCCTAAGCCATCCAAGTAGTTAAGTCAATTGAGATTTATGTTTTTTATAAAGAATGAGGTGACAAAAGAGCACACAGTACGTACATGGTAAGTACATGGCTGTGGCCCATAGAAATCTACATTTATCTTCGATTAAGAATCAGAATGCAGATGCGTTCTCACCTCTGAGGACTAAGATGGAATGCCTCGTTTCCAGTAAAAAGGGTCTCTGGTTCTCTACATTCAGCATACGAAACACAGCTGCATTAAGCTGCTATCTTACGCTGGTATTCTGTGAGAGCGTGGTCCTTCCCTGGTTGAGTTTTACTAATTTTTTTATATAATATGGGTTACAAACGAGCACACAGTCCATCTGATGTCAAGTAGATGCTGTGGCCCATAGACATCTACATTTAACCTCAATTAAGAATCAAAATGCAGATGCTTTTTCACCCCTAAAGACTAAGATGGAATCATCTTAGTCTTCATCTTAGTCTTTAGGGGTGAAAACATCATATCACCACACGAAACACAGCAGTATTACGCTGCTATTTTACGCAAGTATTCTGTTTGAGCGTTGTCTGCGAGCGAGTCTGTTAGAACCTCGGTTGAGTTTTACTATATTATTTTTTAAAAACCCTACTTTTATATTGTATTTATATTACGTATTATATAACGTATATATTATTTTATTAAAACCTACGTTTTTCATTGAATAAGAGTAAATGCGGTTACTTAGTCCACCTGATGGTAAGTAGATGATGTATTTCATGAATATCTATAAATAATTAAGAATCAAAGTGCAGGCCTTAAAAGGAGTATTTCCTGGTCGAGCCGACCCACTTGTGCGACAACTATACTACTAATATAGCTGCAGCGTGATTCTACCACGTAAAACGTTATTTAAATATTATTTGGTTATTACATCAGAACTAGACATATATCTATCTCATATGATTCATCTCATATTTTTCACGTCTTACATTTTCTTAGAAATGAGAAGCAGTAGCTTTGGGACGTACTCATATATAGGCTAATTGGTGATAGCAATGAGAGACGTCTTGTTTTTGCCGTTGCTCGGGGTTATTTACCTTTGTTGCCTCTAATGACATCCACGGGATGATATTAGATCGTGGATATTCTTATATCGCCTCTACAGTGCCAAAGCACAAGGCAAAATTACAGTAGTCACATGATTTGAATTGTTTATTGTATGTAATAAACAATAAATAAATCTACACACTACTTGTAACAAGGTACACTGAGGTTTATTTCATTTATTTACAGCTTAAATCTCGGTGTAGTTGGCTGCCAGTAAGATAAGGTGAACATTAATATTATATTATAAATTCGGCTAAAGATGAAAACGTGTATTACAAATGATGTTGATTGCTTTATGTTGAACATTAATGTACGAACTAATGTATCCGGGCTAGTCTTTCAAGGCTTTTGGTAACCATTAGTAAATTTTATAAAACAACAAAACAATTTTGATTTTTCCAATATAATCAATTCTAAATTTAAATAAGACGGAAAGCCTAAAAAAAGGCCTTTCAATATCATAGGAGTATTCTTTTCTTGTAGACGTAATAAAAGAATCTGAAACTTTATCCAAAGGCGTATATAAAAATAACAATCTTGAAAAGCTTTCGAAGGTGAGTTCTGTAAAGCTCGCAAAGCCGATATCCAAAGATATACGTCGAACTATAAAAGGCTTTTCTAGGAATTATTTGAATAATAAAAAGAGTGTCAGTTTTTAAAATAAATAATGTTGACATAGGCTTACCACAGGTTATACACAATTATTAAATCAATCAAAATAGTAGTCGAGTGTGCTTGTGTTGATATCATGAAGATTTTTTATAGAATAAGGGAAAAAAATGCAATCAGTCCACCTGATGGTAAGTGGAGACTGTGGCCCATAGATCTACATTTATTCTCTATCAAGGATTAAAATGCAGTAGCTTTACCATGTTGTGCTACATTACATGATAAAAATATATTTTTTTATACGTAAACACAGAATCACTTATAACTAATGGCGTCCGTCACATTTTAGCACAATATAACATATATATAACCGTTTCATATATACATTACATAGTATTGTTAAAATGACAATTGCGATTAATTATGCGTAGAAAGGAGTACGTGTTTAAATTATAATTCGACGAGCTTTAAAGATTTGTGTACTTATGGAAATTTGTGAGATTTCATGTTTCGTATTTCAAATATCTTTTGCGTCCAATATAATATTAAACGAATATAACTTGATATTCAAAGTTCTTTTTTAAATTGTATTATATATGCAAAAACACAAAATTAATTATAAGGAATAGACTGGATCTTGATCTTGTTGATAAATAGGTAATTTTTGACCCTCAAAAAAGAGGCTCCATCAATTGTATTATTTTTGATATTTCTTCCTATCATCATCATCATTACAGCCCTTCACAAGTCCACTGCTGAACATAGGCCTCCCCCAAGGTATGCCACAAATCATATATATTATGATTATACTATATTATATATTTATTTATATTCTTATATTTCTTCCTATATAACGTTTAAATACCTATATAACGTATATGACCATATTTAAAGAAGAATCAACTTTAAAGCATTAAAAGAATTTAAAAATACCGCAACGATTATGTTATGAATGTCATTATAACTTACAATATACGCCAGATGCAATATACACAGAGAAGTTTGGTAGAGGTGAGCCGTATGCCTCTCCTTCCATAAAAAAGAGGATTTTCCTTAATCTGAAAGAATGGCAGAGGGTCTGCCAGCCGCAGTACCAGACGTCTTGCACCTTTGACACTACTGTTCATCAACTTCAATCTCGTTGATTAATGCAATTCTAAAATACTCATATAATCAAGTGTTTCTGTTGCATATTATATCTATGCCAATTTATTTTTAAATAAGTTTTATATTTAAATAAGTACACAAACACCGAAGTAACCACTACAAGTGATCGAAGTTTGCTAATTTTGGCGCGGAGTAGTATTAATTACGTTTCTAAATTGAAATATATGCGAGCGGAACCGTGGGTATAACGCTAGCATTAACTAAACCGCTGAAGTTATTAAAGGCTTATGGCTGATTTTTCAATTGTCAAGTAAAACTTACCGTACCCATATCATGAGAGTAAAAATTACTACTCCGCTATCTTGGGCGGTCCGTCATAGTAGATTTAGAATGACGTCATTTAACTTACTATGCATCGTCATCCGAACACTAAACGCGTGCTAAAATCAGTGAAATCGGTTGAAGATACTGCTTTAAAATTCAGTTGCAAGATTTGACCCAAACAAACATACAAACATTACAAGTTAAATAAAAGCATGTAATTTGTTTATGTCGTATTTTATCATGTGAATAACTTTTATCTGACAGGTAATGAAAAAAGCGGCCCATGCAGTAAAATACATTTAACTATTATATTTTATTAGCAAATTAACCTGTCACCTACACATTCAAGGTTTATTAAGTAAGGTTAAGTATACTCTTAGTAAACATGGAAAATCGAATCATTTTCGCTAAAACAAATAAACTAAATATAAAGAGTGAGCAAACTGGACTGTAACTTTAATTTGATTTCGCGCTTCAATATTAAATTGATAAGATAGGTCATTTACTGTCAAAGCTTATCCCACATTATGTTTCAGTCAGTCGAACCCTAAATTAAATTGATAAAGTCAATAGGCAGCCACTTGTAATTTTATCATTCATATTGGAATACAGAACGCTTGATCTTTTTGCGTTTGGAAATTTGAGTACATTTATTTCGGTCAGCGTTCTTATGTATAATCAAGGTCAATGGTAATGTGTAATGTAACACAGCCTACGTGTGCAAAAAATTGGAAATAGGAATAAAAGAAATTGAATGAAAATTGGGATTTTTCAACGCAATCTAATAAAATGCCATTTGAGAAAGATCAAAAACGTTGTAAATAATATAATTTCATTGTTACCTTCGTCGTGTTTTTGTAGCATAAGAATGAGAAATGAACACATAATACACCTAATTGTAAGTGGTTGCTGTGGTCTATAGAGAGCTACATACATGTATCCTCGATCAAGAATCAAAGTGTAGATCGTTGCTCTAAAGACTAATGGACCTCACACACGGTCAGTTCAACTGATCATTCCAACTGATCAGCTCAAACTAAAACTGTTGATATTTTTTTAAATAGTGGATTTTCGATATATCGATCATTATAAATATATTATATCGGAGTTTTACGTATAAGTTTATTTACGCATGTTTTTTTTTATAGGATAGGGTGACAAACGAGCACACAGTCCACCTGATGGTAAGTGGTTACTGTGGCCCATAGACATCTACATCTATCCTCGATTACGAATCAAAATGCAGATGTGTTGTCTGTGACCCGTGAGGACTAAGATGGAATGCCTCGTTTCCAGTAAAAAGGGTCTCCGGTTCTCTACACTCACCATACGAAATACAGCAGCATTAAGCTACTATTTCACGCTGGTATTCTGTGAGAGCGTGGTCCTTCCCCGGTCGAGCCGACCCATTCGTGCTACAACTATACTACTAATATAACTGTAGCATGGCTCTACCAAGTATATAATATTGAATCCGCATGTATTGAATGCATGTATTGAATGCATGTATTGAAAATCCGATATTTTAAAAAATATCAACAGTTTTAGTTTGAGCTGATCGGTTGGAATGATCAGTAAAACTGACCGTGTGCGGCCACCATAAGATAGAATGCCTCGTAACCAGTAAAAGGTTCTCTACACTCACCATACGAAAGATATCAGCGTGGTCCCACGCCAATCGAGCGGACACTTTCAACCATTAACAACCATAACATAGGTGCCACGTGGCTCTATTCCGTTAAAAAAACCTTAACTATGTCGTCTAGCATATGATAAAATAACACTTAAAATTGGTAAATCAATTCCAGATTATGTAGGAGAACGGATCACGGTGAACTGGGGTGTTCGACGTCGCAATGTCATAGTAACCACAAATACCTCCAGATTTAAAAAAAAAAAGAATTTTGTTCCGATTAATTTTTTTTCCTTACTTTTGTGTCAGTAATATTTACTGCATGGATCAGAACAAAAAATAATAATTTTAATCTGGAGGTAGCAGTGGTTAACCATGACATTGGGACGTCAAACACCTCAGTCCCGCCGTTACTATGGGAGCTATAGTACTCGAAACGCCGGGAATATAAAACAAGTTAATATACGCGATAAAATGCGTAAAAACAAATTTTTATTTAAATTTACTGTAATGTCCCTAATGCAGAACTTCGTTGTACCGGGACCTCATTTTTATATACTCTTAGAATAAGTGTAATCGTTTGTTACGTATTATAAGGATGAGAAATGAACACACAGTCCACCATATAGTAAGTGGATACTTCTGTCAAAGATGAATCAAAGTGCGAATGCTTTGTCACCTCTGAGAACAAGGATGGAATGTCTCACTTCTCAAGTAAAAAAGGTTTCCAGATCTGTACACTCCTCATACGAAAAATAGCAGTATTAAGTTTCCATTTTACGCTTGTATTCTTAGTATTACCCTACCCCGATCAAGGTCAATTCGTGCTACAACCATAATATAGCTGCAGCGTGACCCTACTTCTCTTCCGGTACATCTATCTATCGCAACGAGGACACTCAAATAACAATTTCATGTCACATAAGATTGCTCAAAGGATCTACACCCACACATCAACGTCACAATCACAGCCTATCAGCAGACCACTGATGAAGAAGGGCCACCTCCGAGAAATGATACAAAAAATACGGTACTGAGCCATCATCTTGCATCGACACCGTCGTAACTCCACCTTCTTCGAGCTATAAGGCCAGCCATTGCCACTTAAGCTTAATGATCTATTGGGTTGGTGCGGTCATTTCTAGAAACTTCCTGTTTATAATTTTTTTCTTTATTACAGCCTAGGGTCGATATCGGGTAGAAGAGAAAATTACACAGTCACATTTACATAGAGTAAAAACAATATTAGGGAAATGCGGTGATGATGACAGATATACAAACAAATTGAAAAAATCCATTATTACTGAACACCGATCCGAACTTTTATTGCGAATAATATCTCAAAAATAGTTTTATGGCTTGGATGCTTTTTGCGTTACAACGTCTAGTTAATTTCATCGACGTCAGAGATCTTAAGAACGTCATTTCTGAAACATAGAACATTCGTTTGGTTTCTGTAAAAAAATCCCCTTTAATGTCTGTATTTTTGAATATAGTGTCACTATTTGGTAAAAATAGTAAAAGAGAATGCTAAGACAAAATATTACCACATCTTTCATCTGTTCTATTACTTTTACTTTTATAAAGTCATAAACGTTATACATATTATAGTTATCTCAACTCGATGTATTTTTACCGAAGTAAGGACATATGCCCAAATACGCAAACGCTACTCAATTTTATGATGCCATTAAGTCTCGAGCTGTCTCTATTACTTTAAGGCAAAGTGACTGTGACACAGCGAGACTTAACAACATCCTAAAATTGAATAGTGTTTGAGTATTTGGCTATTAGACTAACACTATACATAAAAAATGTCAAACGAGCACACATTACAAATAATTATAAGTGGATGCTGTGGCTCATAGACCTTATCAATTTCACTGTCAATGTAAAAGTAAGTGGGAGGAAGTGTAAATCACATGCTGTAGGTGCTGAAAATAGAATTTTAACGAGCAGAATTTCTTTTAGAATTAACGACTCAGTAGCAAAGTGGGTATGTTTGTCTGCGACGCTGAGAGACCGCGGGTTCGTATCCCATCCAAGAGTCTGTACGGAATATAAGACATTTTTCTTGATATTGAACCGTATGTCATTTGTATATGAAATGTCTCTACAATATAAGAGTAAATCCTGGTATGGAGATAATCATAAAAAAAAAAAACAATTCTCCCGTAACACAGTGAAAGTTAAAATAACATTAATAATAAGCGAAGTGTAATTTTATATGGCTACTATTTGCTTTTGCAGATTGAGAATGAAATAACATATGTGTTTGACTTCAACGGGAATTCAAACTCAAGGCACATTTGAGGCGTTCTTCCCTGCCTAGGCGTGCGTCTGTGTAGGTACTAGACATGTGTCATTCGTGAATGATTCGTTCGTTTGAGCTGGTACACTTAAGAGTATTGATGGTTCATTCAACTGTTTTTTTAATGTTCCGGTACAACCAAAAACAAACAATTGACGGAACCTTTATTACTCGTGATTGGTGTGAATTGTGAATGAGTCTAAAACCGACCGAATCCCAAATGATCTGAATGAATTGTTTTTAGTGTAGGGTACTGGATCCTCTCTGGATCCATTTGAATGATCGATTGGAATGTGCCGGCACGCGTGACGAAATGTACTAGAATGATTCGGTCTAGTACTACTAGTACTACTGCTGTGTTTCAATCTAAAAGTTATAGAGAGACAGCATATTCATGAGGCACTCCGACTTAGTTATCAGAGATGGTCTATGGGCTAAAGTAGACAATTTTTTATAGATTAAGGCTGACAAACGAGCACACAGTCCACATGATTGTAAGTGCATGCTAAGGCTCATAAGCATCTACATTGATTCTCAATTAAAATTCAAAATACGGGTGCGTTGTGACCCCTATGGACTGAGACAGGATGCCTTGTTTCCAGTAAAAAAGGTGTCCGGTTCTCTACACTCACCATACACAGCAGAATTAAGCTGCTATTTTACGTTGGTATTCCATGAGAGCGAAACCACCCCCGTCGACCCGATCCGTTCGTGCTACAACCATAATACAGTACAAACCATAGTAGTGTGGTTCTGCTACGTTTAACTGTAAGTTCTATTGCCACTTCAATTTTATATGGAAATAATTATCATCATCATTACAGCCCTTCACAAGGCCACTGCTGAACATCCTCTCCTCTCAGACCTCTCCAAAGGTATGCCACAAAGCACGGTACTGAGCCACCTGTATCCATCGACTTCCTGCATGTCTTACCAGGTCGTCACTCCATCTAGTGGGAGGTCGCCCTACACTTCGTCTACCGGTAAGAGGCTGCCACTCGGGAACCTTTTTTCCCCAACGGTTGTCGGTTCTTCGAGCTATATGGCTGGCCCATTGCCACTTCAGCTTACTAATCTGTTGGGCTATGTCGGTCACTCTGGTTCTACTGCAGATGTCCTCATTTCTAAGTTTATCACGCAGAGAAATTCCGAGCATAGCCTTCTCCATAGCTTTCTGAGCGTCTTTAGGCATCCTCATACGGACAGCAGTGAAAGACCACGTCTCGGTTCCGTAGGTCATCACTGGCAACACGCACTGGTTGTACAACATAGTTTTCAGGTTTTGAGGTATACCTGACGAGTGGATGCGTCGTAATTTCCCGAACGCGGCCCAGCCGAGTTGAATCCGTCGATTGATCTCTCGGTCGAAGTTGGACTTACTTAGTCGGACTATTTGTCCCACGTAAACGTACTCGTCAACAACTTCCAGCTTAGTGCTCCCAACAACTACCGGCATAGGTGTGACACGGACATTAAACATGATCTTTGTTTTGTCCATGTTCACCTTAAGACCAGTCCGTTATAAGGAAATAAACTCTTTCGCAATTACATAAGAGCACATAAAGACCCAATAACGAAGACACTAGAAACTACTTTCAAATTTAGTAAGGAATTTGTTTGTATCTAGTCCCATTCTACACTAAAGCTATTCGCCGTGTCCTCGCTCCGGTATTAAAATGTAAGTCATCAGAAGTGAAATATCAACGAAAGTTTGTGGCAAACACGACAGTTAGTCATCGAGTTGTCGGCAATATCTTTTGAGCTGAATTTGCGTTGGCTATTATCTAGAAATGCAAAATGTATTCAACAGCTCAACTTGCTTCAAAGTACGGAAATGACGTGATAAATAACCTTATAAGATGAGCCATTTATTTAAACTTCATAAATAAGATTCAAATGTTTAATTTTACTAGCACCCCACTTTGCATCTAGATTCACATTCAGATAACTATGAATTTCTCTGTACCTACCCAAGCAACCCGGGTTTGATCCCCGCCGCTACCAATGAAATTTAAAATTGCAATTTTTAGTGCTGATTTACCAAGTGTTCGGCGGCGAACCTGCATGTAACCTGCAGGTTATAGAAATAAAATAAAATTTGAAGATATGTTAAGTATGCCAACGCGCATTGGGGCAGCGCGGAGGATACTTCTTTGCCCTAAAATCCTCTCAAGAATGAGAGGAGGCCTGTGCTTAACAGTAAGACTTATAAAGACTGTGACTTTATTTAGATTTCAGACAATAACGCAAGACCATTAATTTAAAAAATAATCGATTTCATTAAAAAATCCAAGTGTTACTCCGAATGACATTGCTCTCTCTCTCTCTCTCTCTCTCTCTCTCTGTGTGTGTGTGTGTGTGTGTTTGTGTGTGTGTGTGTGTGTGTGTGTGTGTGTGTGTGTTCGTCAAGTTTCATAACAACGGTTTAGCCATTCCGAAGTTAAGCCCGGAAAAAGAGAAAAACAGACATAAATTCTTAAAAATGTTTATTTACGCCTTATTGGTATGATTTACATGCCATGTACGTGAGTTTTTTTTTTATAGAATAAGGGTGACAAACGAGCACACAGTCCACCTGATGGTAAGTGGATGCTGTAGCCCATAGACATCTACATTTATCCTCGATTAAGAATCAAAATGCAGGTACGTTATTACCCCTGAGGACTAAGACGGACTGCCTCGTAACCAGTAAGGAAGGGTTTCTGGATCTCTACACTCACCAAGCGAAACACAGCAGTATTAAGCTGCTATTTTACGCTGGTATTCTGTGAGAGCGTGGTCCTTCCCCGGTCGAGCCGACCCATTCGTGCTACAACTATAATATAGCTGCAGCGTGGGTCTATCACGTATAATTTTATCAGTATGTATGTAAAAAATATATTAGTAGTTTCAATTCCATATAAATATTTTTCATGAGAATTAAGAAAAAGATTTCACAAATTTAATAGTTTGAATTTTTCCGTAGTTAGATCCCATTTAAAGAACGAATTGCGGGGCTAATGAGTGATACCATCTTTGACTTGAAGAATTTTTAAACTTGTTACTATTTATTTTAGTACATTTTAGTTTGTAAAATTATACTTGCTCTTATTTTATATGTGTCCCTACTAATTTTATAAATATGAAAGTACGTTTGTTGGTTTATCCTTCTTTCACTCAGCAACGAAGCAACGGAACAAAATGTTGTTTTTCGACCTATATAAAGCACAAAAATTGTTTCTACCTATGTCTGTTGTAGACCTTGGAACCATTAGTGGCGGGTCGTTGTCAAATTTTTGAAGGATGAAACGAAACCATTTTCCCGACAATGAAGTTGCAGAAAACGATCATCGTTGCAACTGGTTTGATGACGGCTTAGAGGACGAAACTTATCCAACATGGAATAGAATTGCATTTTCGTCAAGTGAAGTGGTTGCAGTTTCTTAGTACTTTCAAAGATTTGAAATGTACGAAATGGTTAACAAAATAATTCGTTTTATAGATCGACTTTATTTAACGATGATATGAACTTCCCTTCATACTTTTTTAGGCTTAGGACTGGCTGGGATAGACTTAGCATTACCATTAACATTAGCGACTGTATTTCATTGACAAAAAGTTATTTTTTTATTGTAAAGACGAAACAGTCTCAGTCTACGTTTGTAAACGAACGTAGAACCAGACTACAATATAACGCGGAACGTTAAGGATGACGACGCGACGAGTGAGATAGATATATGAATCGTTGCGTTCTCGACTCTATTTTCATAGGGATAAAATAAAAAATTGCAGCAAGTAATTCTAAGACTAGTTTGTGTAATGAAGACTGTTTGAACCCAGAACCCAGAACACAAAACGGTCTTTGTAAACCGCTTGTCGTCGCAACGCCCGCCCCTATAAAACATCTAACTGATGTAGCCTAAGCCGGTTTCATCAGAAAGGCAATAAAGCGAAGATGGGTTTAGACGAATAAAAGACAATGCTTTAGGCACTATATAAAGAAGTTAGTAAATAAACAAAATTTCCTTTTTTCCAACAAATAAGTTAAATGTATAAGAATTGCTCCTTACCGTATACATAAATGCTTGTTTATTTATATTGTACAAATTGTTTATTTTAAGTACAGGAGAAAGAGATATTTACAATCTATGGTGAAGTAACCTGCATGTTTAGATACATTTTGTGTGCCCGCGACAATAATGAAAAAGTTAAACAATAAACAATTGTCAAATAATAAGTTGTAAATTAATTACATTTAAAAAGTCCCGCTGGGTTTCGAGCTTGTTTTTTCCGAACTAGTGGTAAAGGAAATGATGGACTTTGATAAGATTTAAACGTATTGATTAAAACAATTATATTATATTCTATTCCATTTTAAATAACGTGTCATAACAATGACTTGGTTTTGACGTTTAAAGACTGAAGTTTACAGTTAGCCCAATATTTATACTGTCCTGCCGCACTGTACATTTTACACAGTCTGTTAATCTCACCTCCGTGAAATGGGAAGCACTTTTCGAAGGATGTAATAAAAAATATGTAACCTCAATTTAAGTCGCAGTGACATCACGTAAGTCTTGTTTAATGGCTTTTAATACGGCTGTAAGACCCTTGGCACGTGATGTCGTTGCAATAACCTTCGGGCACCTTCAAAACAAATTATCTGGTTTGAGAATTTTATGAACCACACAATTTGAATAGGACTTCAAGTTAACCTCTTATCTGTGAGAAACTCGAAATGGAAAACAGTCATGTCTTTGTGATTGAATGCACAGACTTGGGTTATTTTTGACCCTAAGTTTACAAAAACTGTAATATCTCCCGTTCTATTTTAGATTAATGTTTTATTTTCTTTATCATTACTCTGAATTCGTTTTTGTTCACACTTCTTTAAATCATATCAACTATACATTAAAATAATACTGTTATACTCTAAGTTGGGGCACTTATATTCATATTTATTTCTGCGTAAAAAAATTAAAATATAAAATAATGTTTGATTATAATAAGCATTTAATCACATCAATAGTACATATTTAACAGATATATCACAAAAAAGCTAATGCTCTTCATACAATTTTAAAAGCAAAATTATCTCATCACTGCTCGATCTCAAAGTACCAAATCAGCAGAACTTGCTGGTTGCTTAGTTGCAGTTTTAGTTTTAACGTATATCAGATGGCCAAGTTCACAGTGAACACATTAACAGTCTTATTGCACTGATAAAGATAAAGAAAAAGTCGAGTTTTGCCGCGCAGTAAGTGTGGTAATGGCAGAATTCAGCCAGCCCATAGACGCGGCTTATTTCTTTTTCTTGCTTAATTCTGCCAACTCAAACACGAGAAGTAGTATAATCGAATTTTTGAATTGTTCATTACAGCTATGGAGTCATTTATTTATTTTTCAATAAAAACAGAAGTTCATTTACAAATTTACTATATAATATCACGCCTGTATTTAAGATTTTTTTACAAAATATGCATAAAAGTTAAATTACAGCCTGCATACATCTCACTCCTTGGCACAGGCCTCCTCTCATTTCTGAGAGGGTTTTAGCCGCGCTGCAATGCGTGTTGGTGAATTTCACATTTTTTTATTATTTTTCTGACTAGGTTTTCTCACGACATTTTCCTTCACCACCGAGCACGTGGTAAAACAGCACTTAAAATGGCAATTCACAATGTCATTGCTGCCGACGGGCATTGAATTCGGATTGCTCGTGTACTGTGAAATTTACAGCGAGTGCTAACCATCTGAGTTACCGCGGATCTTTAAAGTATTGATATTTGTAAAAAAATCGTGTGTTATATTCATAGGCTTAGCGATGAATTGCAATGATAAGGACCGCGATTTCGAATGCTGTACGGAACAAGTATTTTTATGGAGACAAATAATTGTTCCGGTTCCGGATGTTTGTCCTTGTGAAATTTATATATGTAAACTGCCCCCACGATGTAGTGGTAACGTTTTTGAAAATACAAAAAATAATAAACACCGATAAAAGTGCGATATTGATATTGGACTTCCTTTTCCTTGTTCACAACTGTTGGAAGACACTATATAGTCATTGATCATGAAGCGACATTAGCCTAATAGCCCTGCTGCGGAACGCGAATTCTAAAGGTCGTGTGTTCGAATCCACCATTCGACTACTGTCGTGCACCACTCTTAACACAAGTGGTTATAAGGAATATTAATATTGTGAATAGCATTGCTAGTGTAGTCAGGCAGCAAATTTGCCTTAATGACAAGTGACCTGCAAATCGAAGTTGATTGATTGATTGTGCAATATAGTATTTGCTATTTGAGAGATTTTCATTTACTTTGAATGATTAATAGTCTTAGAGCAGCCGTCCGGGTTTTATTATGGAAATGGTTACCAATAGAAATGAAACGATAAATTTACATTTGTTATTGATTTCAACTTCTTTGTTTTGCATCCTACTTATAGGTTAACAATGTGAGGACTTAATGCCTAAGATATTTTTTGGTCAACTCTAAGTGTATATACAAGGTTATACTTTAGGAGTGTTGCTGTCTAAATTTTAAGAAAATCGTTCACCCCTAAGAGAATAATCAAGGGATGAAGTTTGTATATGTAGAGTGTATAGAGTAGAATGTAACATTTTTTGGTTGTTTTTAAATTTGTTAAAGAATAAACTTAAAAAGATTGTATACCAACTTCAAAACTTAAAAAAAATATTTGCAAATAATAGTTTCTGAAGGATTTAATTCTTCGATACAACATTTCTTAGCACCAACTTCAGAAGCTATATTATTTGGTTTCATTTTTTTTAAGTTTCTTTTTAAATTTATATTATTTTTACACTATTTATAAAATGATAGACAGCGATCTACCGAATCCTTTGAGATCTTTTTGGTACGACACGTATGGGACTAAATGACTGGTTGAAACCAAAAAACAAAAAAACTTGGCAGGTTGAAAAAATATTGTAGGCGGCTTAATTACGCTCTAGAGAGATTTTATCAAAAGGCATACAAATATTTACTCTCTGACCTTTGTTACGTTCAATGGAATAATGTTTGAGGGGCGCCGTGTCGTTCGGGTAACGACATTCTCTCACTCTAATTAACTCCTTCGCTTTCACTTTTTATGAAGCTTTGATTAGCAAAGATTTTCTTTTTAATCAGCGGTTTTATTTTCATTATGGAAATCAAAAGAAGTCAAGTTTTGTTAACTAAATTAATTATGTATTAATTAATAATAAATCTAAATACGTCCATATTTAGTGTTGTAGTTTATAAGATTCATCTTATGAGCATTCGAGTACAGTAAGGCACCCAGTTATTTTTAAAAAACAAGACAAAACAGTATAAAATCCTAGTGATTACTATTTACTAACTAGAATAGAATATAATATAATTGCACTAGGTTTTTCTGTTGTATCGTTGAGACATTTTCTATACATAAATTGCTGTTTTTATTACAAACTAGTACACAGCCCACCTAACGGTAAGTAGATGCTGTGGCCCACAGACATTTACGTTTATGTTCGATTAAGAATCTAACTAACTAAGATGCAATGCCCCTTTATAGTAAAACGGGTCTTCGATTCTCTACACTCGCCATACAAAACACAGCAGCAGGAAACAGCTACTTTATGCTGGTATTCTGCGAGAGCGTAGTTCTACCCCAGTGGAGCCGACCAATTCATGCTACAACCATAATATTTAAACATAATATTTTCCATGATACTTAACCTAAATGTAGGAAAAATGTTATAAATCACTACTATAAATCTATATTCTTGTAACATTCATACCCCTTAATTTAATAAGCTGCTACTAAGTTATATGCATGTTTTTATTCTTAATTGTATATTATCTTTAAAAAATAGTTATTTAATAGTTATAATTATGACAAAGCAAAGTAATACACTTTGCTCCGTCTTAATTTTGTAGTACGAGTCGTATCAGTCCCTAGAGCCTACTTACTATATGAGTGTTATAAAAATATCGCTCTCACAGAATACCAGATAGAGCCAGACCCAGGTAGTGCCTAATGAAGGGCTATGTCGATGTTACTTATCTTTGCAAATATTTATATTTCACCAAATACAGTGATAATGTAAAGGTACGTAGAGCCCTAACCTTTAGCCGAACATTGTTTCAATCTGTTCGATGCAATATGGACCGGAAAACGACAATTCACACAGCAAATGTGCTATTGGTTTTTAGTTCATTCGATAACGACGTCTATTTCGTAGTTATAAAGTCCATTTTCAATCACAATTCCACTTTAAAGACTCCGATTAGAGTTTGTTGGTCACTATGTCTGTTACTCAATGTTCAATACAAAGATGGGCCATGTTTTCTGTCGCTCTACATATATAGAAACAATTTTTATTATATCATATGTATATATTCCGTACAACCTTTACTAAAATATATCTATATTTTTCAACAAAAAAGCAGGCTTTTTTGAGCTAAGCAAAATCTCATGATTTTATAGAAAGAGTAAATAATATCTGCATTATACACGTTATGAGATTGACGTTAATTCATTTTTAGAAAATTTTAATTAGAGGCGGAATGGATATCCTGGTAGTATCACCGTCTAATGTTGGAAAGCTGTGAATCAGAAGAGACATGTTGTTCTTTTTAGGACTTTAATTGTACTACTCCTTATTCTAAACTGAACACTAATATGTGTATATAGTCGTTGAGGCTATGTTTCACTACAAGGAGGACACATGAATTTTATATACGAAACATTTTTATAGTGCGTGGTAGAGCCACATTGCAACTATATTATGTTTGTAGCACGAATGGGTTGGCTCGACAGGGGAAGAACCACGCTCTCACAGAATACCAGCGTAAAATAGTAGCTTAATATTGCTGTGTTTCGTATGGTAAGGGTAGAGATCCGGTGACACTTTTTTTACTGGAAACGAGGCAATCCATCATAGTTTTCAGGGGTGACAACGCCGTATATGTCTATGGGCTACAGCATCTACTTACCATCAGGTGGACTGTGTGCTCGTTTGTCACCCTTATTCTATATATATTCTTTATCTATATATATTCTATCTATCTATCTCTATCTATCTCTCTCTCTATCTACTACTTTTTTGTAAGCAACAATGCATGATAATTTATGCATTAATCTCAACAACTATCTTCTGTACGTCCTTATTTCTATATATATATATATATATATATATATATATATATATATATATATATATATATAATACATATATATATTGCTAGAATATGATAAAGCTAGAACAAAAATAAGTAAAAATGTTTTAACGGTATCTTCATATATCAGATATGCCGTTAACTAGTGCTGTAAGACAGAAAAGTTACAGAGAATGTTTAAAGGGAAAATATGTAGCTCTTCCTCGAAAGAGTAAACCAAAATGTAAAAAAAAAACAACATAAAAAAGACAATGACAAAAATGGAATAAGCAAATGATAAAAAAAGCTTCTTAAAAAAGGAACAACTGATTTGATATGTAGGCCAATTGGAATTGCTTTGGATTTCTTAAAAACCTAAAAAGTATGTTTTGATAAACAACGTAGATCTTAAATATATACTTTAGTTAATAATACTTAACTTATTTTGTTCCTAATAATATAAAATTTGTTCAAATAATTAGGTTTAGAAATTATGTTCCTAACAAAATGTTACTTCTCCTAACAAACTAGTGTGTTCATAGATAATTTCCTAATTGCATTGTTTTGTTCGTTTAAAATAAAATGAACCTATTTGTTCAAATGTTGAGATATAAGAATATTGTTACTAAGAATACGTAGATGTTTCTTTTAAACGTTTCCTTTTTAATTTGTTAAACTTATTTTAAATAAAAGACTTTACTTTTCCCTTATTTTATTTCAAACGAATCCATTTTCCAACAAAATCAGAAGTATTTTTAAAAAGTAAACATTTATATAGTACCAAATATTTTCATAATTTCTTTTACGACTTGCATGAGTCAATGTGCACACAAAACAGAAACAATAGAAAATAAAATAAAGTGAAAATATTAAAATTATCTCATAAAACGCACAAATAGCTTACCAATAACAATTTCGTTACACTCTTGCAATTTCAGCACACCATTTCGTTAGAAGTTACAATTTCGTTATAACAATTTAGTTATAACATTTTAGTTACGTACATTTATTTTAATAATTGCGCCTCAGCCGTCTTACATCCACAGCGGAATCTTATCAAGATTGTGTCAAACAAAGCTTGCCTGGCACTCGTGGGAGAATGCCCATACTCACCAGGGCAAGCTGATTAGTGGGAGGAGTTCTTAACCTCGAAGATATGTATGTGTGAATATATAAGAATAATATGTACACACATGTAAATGTCAAGTGATTATTTTTAGTTGTAGAAGTGACGTAGGGTGAATAGGGTGTTTTTGTGCTCAGTAAACTTTTAATTAGTCATTTTTTTTAAATTGCTGCTTTAACCACTGGGCTTGTTGATAATGATTTTATTTTTTTGTGTTTATTTCATAGAAAAGGATGACAAACTAGCACAAAGCCGACCTGATGGTAAGTGGATGCTGTAGCCCATAGATATCTACATTTATCAATTATGAATCAAAATGTACACGCGTTGTCACCCCTGAGGACTGAGATGGGATGCCTCGTATTCAGTAAAAAGGTCTCAAGGCTTCAAGTCACAAAGAATATGCGACACAAATCTGAAATCCTCAATACAACATTTGAATAGATTGGTTCATTTAATGTTATTCAAATTCTAACTTCCAGATCAAAGTTAATATATGCATCCTGCGCACACCGTGATCTCATGCCTCTTCTGATACGTAGAAATGTTGCCAATATACGAGTACTTTTAAAAAAAGAGCACAAGACTTTATTAACTGTCCAGAATTACTTAGCAATTTTTAAAGTGCCCATTAAAACTCTGTGACACTTTAATTTTATAACCGCTGTTTCGTAAAAACTAAAAACAGAAGAGCAATAATACCTATCTTAATAGTAATTATGATGATAACAGCGTAATGTTATTTCGCAGTCTAGCTTAATACGTTTTTTTTTAATTAATTTGGTTTAACTTCGTTATCATACTTGTAATAATGGCAATTAAAATATGTGTAATGTGGATTAGTAAGCAATAGTGGGAATGGGCCAGCCATATAGCCCGAAGAACCGACAAACGTTGAGGAAGAAAGGTTTTTGAGTGGCAGCCCCGTACCGGTAAGAAAAGAGTAGTGCGATCTCCCAATAGATTGAGTGACGACCTGATGAGACATGCAGGAAGTCGATGAATGTAGATCGTGCTTCGTGGCATTCGTTATGGGAAGCCTTTGTTGAAGACTATGTGTAAAAGTTTCAGTATTTTTGCTGGTTTTGGTGTAGAAAAAGTGTCGACGATTTTAATAGTGCGGTTAGTGTCAAGTATTATGCTCGAAACTCACCGTACTAATAACTTCAACGATATCGTAAGCTAAATTATAAAAAGAAAACAGTGAAGCGGAAATGCAACAATAACTCGCTAAAGGTCTTGTATTTCTTACCATTAATAGATAGAAAGTTTTTTGACGTGATAACGTCTAATAAATCGGTGACTGCCGGCTGCACGCACGAAAAAGGATGACTCATTGTAACGTTACGCTTATTGTAACGTTACGATCGAAGTGAGAGCGCTGCATGGGCAAGCGAAAGGCATGATCGGCTAAAGCGTTCGGCTGGCGCCGCATCTATCTTCCAAAAAGTATGCAATCATTTAATCAATAAAGAAATCTTACACCGATCATCGTTTATAATAAATGTGGACCACATTTCACAATTAGTTTTTGTGGGAAAAAAGAGACAAAATCTTACGAATGATTCAAACAAATAGACAGACCCTTTTGCTGCTTAAAAGTCCGCCTGGGTAAATTAAGTTTCTGTCAGGCAGCAGTGTGTGCACTGTGTTCCGATCAGATGAGCATAGAGAACCGGTATAATTAAAGATTATGAGCCATTATTAGTCCTCAGAGGTGAAACGCAACTAGCCTTTTGTTTGAAATTGATTGCAGGCATCCATGAGCTGTAGTAGCCACTTACTATCAAATGCCCTGTAAGTTAGATTGTCACTTTTATTTAATGCAATACTTATAGCGTTTTCAGACACGCAAACAGTATATCTTTTATTTTAAATAAGAGATATCTTTGCTGCGATTCATTCATCAATTTAAACTTTACCAAAGCCATTAAAGCAACAGAGAAATAATTTTAAACTCTAGGAAAGTTGGACATCCTCCAGTGAGCTGCTTATATTTCGAAACGCTATGTATTTAATTCAACTTCCTGAGGGAGGTAAGAAAATTTTAGTTTTTCTTACCTCCCTCAGGAAGTCCGAAGCATTAACGTGGATTCCCGTGGACTTGTCAGGTAAAATTATAATACTAGTAAACCACCGCGGCATCGCCTGGGTAGAATCTATTTATGTGGTGTTTATTAGATTAAAGATAATTATAAAAGACCATATTTCCTGGATACAGCCTAGGTGATCTAGGCGTTGCTCTCTATCTGTTCATGAAGTTTCATTACAATTGGTTCAGCCATTCCGAAGATTACAAACAGACAGACAGACTGATAGACAGACTGTGAGTCGGGCATTTTTTTAAATGGTTGCATGAAATTAAGTTATTTTGTGCCTTAATGGAATACAAATAAACCCCACAGCGCAATTGAAGGCAGTTATTTCGATATTATAGACAGATAATTCAATTTTATTACTAAATAAAGGTATAGATTTGCTATAGAGTTCTATTTGAATCGTCGTAGCTCGTAAATTTTACTACGCAAGCAATTGGAGTTCTAGCCTCTCTGTGCGAGCCAATTATGAAAACTCAATATGGTATCAATAATTTAAACCAATCTTAACAGTGAGTATATATAGGAATTGCATGACATAACTTTTTCCTCTCCGTTCCATTATCATCTTTACACCTTTATTGTCAACATATTATGCAGAACAAACGGTTTGCTTAGCCGTTCTGTAGCATACAGCAAAAAAACTTATTCGTTACAAACTAAAGTAAATCGACAGCAAAGGAGTGTAATAATTTGCCAGCCGGGTGCTGGCTCTTTCGGCTCTTTCTATACGATTACAATTTTCTATGGCTTCTACGCAAGAGGAAACAGGCTTTTGTTAAGTGAATGCGCTTTACCATCTTCGGCTACGTCACCACTCACCGTCAGTTGGGTTAATAGCCAAGGATATTTCTTTTATAGGATAAATGTGACAAACGAGCATACAGTCAATCCGATGGTAAGTGGATGTTGTGGCCCAAAAGACATCTACATTTTAACCACGATTAGGAATCAATATGCAGATTTGTTGCCACCCTTGAGGACTAAGATGGAATGCCTTGATTCCAGTAAAACGTCACTCATCATACGAAATAGAGCAGCATTAAGTTGCTATTTCACGCTGGAATTCAAAGTTAAAATAGAAAACATTATAAAGAAAGTTAATTACGTGTCTGCGAAATTATATAAGCCAAGCGAAAGCCTTTGAAATAAACATAACATAAACACTCACGCCTGCCACTCAGACGGGTAGACAGAGACTACGGACTTCCATTCGGCACGATCGTGACATACCTCTTTCGCCTCCTTTACATCCATGTATATACGCATACATGCTCGTCGGTTAAGGGTACTTCTAACGTGGCCCATTTTCAAAATATCGCCAATTTAGTCGATAAACTTTTTTCTAGGGCGTCCCTTCCAGACTCTGCCGTTCACATCTGCCATATAAATTTGCTTTGTCACTCTTTCCTCATTCATTCTATCCACATGACCAAACCACCGAAGCATTCCTTTCTTAATCCTGGTCACAACATCAACTTGCATACCACATTTATCTCTTATCACGCAATTTCTCACCCTGTAATTCAGATTCAACCCTAGCATATTCCTTAAAGACCGCATTTCTACAGCATTTATTCTACTTTCGTGCTTCTTCTGCCACACCCAGCTTTCACTACCATACATTAAAGCAGGGACTAACACAGCATTATGAATTACCATACGTGCCTATTTTGACACATTCTGGTTCTTCATAATAGAGTGTAGTGCCTCATTCACTCTATTCCCTACATTTACTCGTCGTTCCATATCCCTATCATATCTACCATCCCTGCTAAATACACATCCCAAATACACAAACTCATCCACTTGCTCAATTAACTCTCCTTCTATTCTTATTTCACATACCGTTTTGCTTTCTTCTCTTTCAAAAACCATCACTTTCGTTCTACTTGCGTTCACTTTCATTTCCTTTTATTCCCAGTTCATTAATGTAACCATCATTTGCAACTCAGCCGCCGATGATGCAAATATGACTTGATCATCGGCGTACAAAAGGCATTTGACGGTTAACTCGCCCATTCTTAACCCACATTCTTCATCTTTCAAAATTTGCAAACACCTGTCCATAAATAGATTGAACAGCCAAAGGGAAGCTGCACAACCCTGTCTGATACCTTTTTGGATGCCAAACCAGTCCGAGTAGAACCCATTAATCCTCACACAAGCACTAGAGTCCCTATAAAGAGACCTTAATGCCTGTATCAAACCAGCGCTCAAGCCATATGAGTTCAGTATTTGCCATAACACATTCCTGTCCACTCTGTCATAAGCCTTTTCCAAGTTCATGAACGCACAAAAATCTTTCTGGTTTTTGCCAAAAACTTCTCCGCAATCATGCGCATGGAAAAGACTTGATCTGTACACCCCATTCCCTTTCTAAAACCCGCTTGCACATCCCAAATTTTTCCATCAGTTTCTTTCATAACTCTTTCAATTAACACCTTAGCATACAGTGTATTAATATCTTTGAAATCTGGCAACAAATAGTTTTGTGAACATATTAACGGTTCGGTAGCGCAGTATCAGTGTTTGGTTGCCACGTTGTAGTGCCGCGGGTTCCAATCCATTAAAAAATAAATATTTTAATGTCCTAATAATGGTTATTCCGGATTTGAACGTCTATCCATGTGCAATTTATGCTCGCTATATTATAGTTATAGCACGGATAGGTTGGCTTTAATAGGGGATGACCACGCTCTCAAAGAATACCAGCTTATAATAGCAGCTCAATTCTGCTGATTCGTATAGCAAGTAAATGTAGAGAACCGGAGATCCTTTTTACTGGAAATCTTTCATCTTAGTCTTTAGCAGTGACAACACATCACAGTTTTGACTACATACCATGAGGTAGACTGTGTGGTTGTTTGTGACCTATAAAAATATATCTGATACGCCACTACTATACAGAAGATAAATGCTCCTGGGGTATGTAACGTATTTCTTTCTTTCTTTCGTTTTTTTCTTGATATGCCACTAAATTTGTTTTGGCCTTTTTCTAGAAGAGGGGGCAAACGAGCATGCAGTTCACCTGATGGTAAGTGTTGACCACCATTTATCAACAAGTGTAACACCAGGGACTTGCAGGTGCATTGTCGGGCTTTACCGTCACAGCCGGTTAAAGTCCACTGCTGAACATAGGCCTCCCTATAGATTGGGGATATTTGGCATAGTTACCATGCTTGGAAGTGTTTTAATTTTAAGTTGTTATCAGGAATACGCTGCTGGACGTTTCCCGATTTCTTTCCTTTTCTTGCCTCATACAACACCAACTGGGCGATATGGGGTTTCTTCTGATTTCGTATATTCGTATTCTTACACCACCACTAAATGGTTCGCCACTATTGTATAAATCTGGCTGGCCTATAACTACCGCAAGGTTTATACTAACCAATATATAACTCATTAATCAAGATACCCAGACGTTGAGATTCTTTGTAAGAATAAATATCCTACTTACACTATAAATACAGATATGCGTGAAAAGCATTACCGTGTATATGTATTCCTATAAACATTTCCCGATTGAGATAAATTGATGCGAAAATTTACTAGGTAAGACTTTTTTATGCGTAGGACATTGTCTGGCTTGGTAACGTGGAAATACCTACCTTAACAAACGATGAGCACTTACGCTTATGTTATTGTATGTGACTAAAATCATTATACTAAGCACACCTATCAATATTAAATAAAAAAAATTATTTCAAAACTTTGAAATTCACATGACTGTAATCAAAAAGGTACCAACATTAGGTAATTTTGCATTATCAACCTAATATAAACGACATAAAATATTAAATCTTTTGTACAAATAGTCATTTTGTCGTTCAATACGTGACGTAAATATTCCTAAAACTAGAATAATATACCTTATTTCTATTGTAATAGTAACTTTGATCATCAGCCATTCATATGCTTATCGGAATGCCGTTGCAAATTGCTTATCGTCACATGTAATGTGAATACGCTTAAAGGCCTTCGCATTGATCTCAGGTCATATTTCCTTATTGTGTTTTTGCACTTATGATTTATGCAACTGCATATGTTGCGCTAGTGTGCAACTGATCTACACCAATAAAGGAGAATCTGACAATGCTTTACACGTGGTAGAGCTACGCTGCAGCTGTATAATAATTGTAACACGGATGAGTCGGCTCGACTGGAGCGGGATCACGCTCTCACAGTATACCAATGTAAAGTGGCGGCTTGATGTAGCTGTGTTTTGTGTGGTGAGTGTAGGGAACCGGAGACCATTTTTACTGGATAATAGGCATTCCATCTTAGTCCATAGGGCTCAGGGAAGGCAGCGCATCTGCATTTTGATTTTTGATTGAGGATAGATGTAGATGTCTATGGGCCGCAGCATCCACTTGTCATCAGGTGGATGTACATCTACACCGGGTGGATTGCACAAATTAACTTACAGTTCACCAAATGACAAGTGGCTTATGCAGCTCACGGACAACTGCAGCAAAGTTTATACAAAAGAATACTACAGATGTGTTGTCATTTCGACATTGGGAAGTCGATCTATGTGCCTCCGTGACCATGGGTGCTGGAAAGTACTCGAACCGTCAGGATTTGAAGTTTATATACTCGATGAAACCTGTCAAAATTAGTTTTTATACGTGGTAGAACCATGCTGAAGTTATATTAGTAGTATAGTTGCAACACGAATGGGTCGGCTCGACCGGGGAAGGACCACGCTCTCACAGAATACCAGCGTGAAATAGCAGCTTAATACTGCTGCGTTTCGTATGATAAGTGTAGAGAACCGGAGACCCGTTTTACTGAAAACGAAGCATTCCATCTTAGTTCTCACTGGAGACAACGCATCTGCATTTTGATTTGTAATCGAGGATAAATGTAGATGTCTATAGGCCGCAGCAACCACTTACTATCAGGTGGAATGTGTGCTCGTTTTCACCCTATCCAATAAAAAAAATAGTTTCATTTAAATTAATGCAGGTGGCTTAGAACCATGTTTGGTGGCAGCACACAGAAGAGGTCTATTTCATCATTGGAATTGTTGGTTGTAATAATGATAACGGTGATGAGGTAACACTGTTTTTTTTATTTCCATTAGGTCAGTGAAAACCAACAATATATTTTGATGGAAAACCAGAAGACCTAAGAAAACACACTGCACGTTAACACACTAGCTTGCCAGATTTTTTGAATTTACGATTAGTAATACATGTTGTGAGAGATTGTAATCGAAAACAACGCTGATGTATGTGACGTTTTCTCTTGCTCTTTTTATCAGTGACAATTTGTTAGTACATAAACAAAATAATTTAACTTAAAAAAATTACAAAACGATTTCAAGAAGTAACAATCAGAATGTTATCTGAATATTTGAATTAAAATATTCATCATTAATTCACAAGAAGATGATGAGAATACTCCCAAAGTGTTACATAATAATAATAAAATCTTTTTTGTTTACACCTTTCTGAGAAAACCGTGAACATATCTATTTAAACACATGCGTTAATTGTAGAAACTTATATTTTATTTGAACTCCTATAATTTTATATAAGTACACTGAACCATCGAAAAGAGAAAAATAATTGCGACATACCTAAAAATATTTATTTACTTAGGATTAAATAACTAATTAATATTTTAAACATAAGAATAATAATCAACGATACAGACCTTCAAAAGTTTACTCCTAAAATAGCCGACCCTATGGATTACCACAAACACTGGGCATTCTTAGAGTTTCTGCATATTATACTACAATTAACCTCTTTAGTAAATTTAAATAAAGTGACATTTAAACACATACTTTTTAAATAAATTTTACTTATTTTAGCACAAAAATATGATCTCAAAATATTTTTCTCATCTACTTTTAAAAGTTATATGAGTTTAGAGCTTTCTTTGTTTCTTTCTCAGTAAGATTAATAAGGAACCGTTTTTTAAAAAAAGCGCGAACTAGAATTCGGTTCATTCAGCAACATGAAATATATATGAAAATCATTAAAGATAATCTAATATCCTAATTTCAATAGAAAAGATGGCTGTGTACCACCATCTACTTGGGATCCTATAATTAATAAAATCCTAACCCGAGCATACAACTGCAAGACTTCAAAAAATAAAATAACGTACGCGATGATAGTCGTAAAAATTAGTTTTATTTAAACATCACAAATAAATATTTTTATATATATAAAAAAGTTACTCTAAACACTAGGATTTTCTCATATATATGGTGGAGGCAGTTTTTGTAAAAAAGTTACACAATATTTAACATTCAAACCCGGAACAATTATTTATATATCATACAAATACTTATTCCGTGCGAGATTTGAACCCGCGGCCCTCAGCGCCGCAAATGAATGCTAAACCACTGCGCCATATAGTCGTCATCACAAATGAATAAGTCAATGTCTGTCAAGTACAGAAACAGAAACTTTTAATTTAATATAGATTATAAATAATACTTATTGGAATTAACCTCTGACCTGGGAAGAACTAGCAAGAAACCCATGGGCTTTAAAAAAAATACCTTACAATCATGTATGTTGCAATTAAAAACACAAAATAAATTATAAATAGCTTGGTAGCGATCATCTTACATTTTTATATATTATAATAATAACCTATATTATACAAACTCACTTTAATAAATTTTTTGAACTTTGTGCAGGTATGAAACCTCAAATTAACAATTATATTACATTATATAAGTAAAGATTTTTAAAAATAAACAAGCTGATAGATGATAGCTACTACTATAAGAATGCCTGCGTCCATGGAAACCATTAAGATCTACACCGGTTAACCACTTCAAACAAAAAAGGCTATGATGATCTCTACCACATAGTCTTCCTCAGATTCAGACAGAATATATTTTATATTATAGAAGAAAGGCCAACAAAAGAACACACTTGTCCACCTAGAAGTAAGCAGTTGCTGTGGCCCATAAACTCCTCCAATTCCAACTCCATCTATCTTCAATTATGAATAACGTGTATCAATCTTAACCGGGAAGAGTCATTCTACAGCTACATAATGGCTGCTATACGAATGTTTCTGCTAGTCCGCGTGGCCCTTTCCTATTCTACACAGAAAAGCTGACTTAATACTGCTGTGTTTCGTATATTGCTTGTAGGCATTCGATCTTAGTCCTCAAGGATGATAACGAAGCTGCATTTGATTCTTGAGGATAGCTGTAGGTTTCTATGGGCCACAGCATCCACTAACCATCGGGTGGAATGTGTTAGTTTTATAGGATAGGATGACAAACGAGTACACAGTCCACCTGATGGTAAGTGGTTGCTGTGGCACATCTATCCTCGATTATAAATCACCTACATCTATCCTCGATTATAAATCAAAAAGCAGATGCGTTGTCACCATTGAGGGCTAAAATGGAATGTCTCATTTCTAGTAAAAAGGGTTTCCGGTTCTCTACACTCACCATACGAAACACAGCAGCATTAACCTACTATTTTACGTTGGTGTTCTGTGAGAGCATGGTCCTTACCCGGTCGAGCCAACCCATTCGTGCTACTAATATAACTGCAGCATGGTTCTACCAAGTCTAATGTGTGTTCATTTGTGACTGTGTACTTTTGTAATACTGCAACGACAAATTGACTTACGGTCTACCTGATGGTAAGTGGTTTCTGCAGTCAATGGATACCTTCAGCCAACTTCAAACAAATAAGGCTATATATACATAGATGCGCTATCACATGTGAGGACTAAGATGGAATGTCTCACAGACTGTAAATATGCTGATTCTCTATACCATTCAGACAGGAACACAGCATTTCAAGCACTGTCATTCGGCGGTGGCAATATGCAAAAAGGTATTTCTTTATTACCCGGACGGACTCCTAGGCAGAATAGAAGTCGTACCATCTTGTAGAACTAACCTATTGTATGAAATACTCTACAGCATGGATGTACCACGTAAAATTGACAACTGTGATCCGTAATTGTTTATTTTACAAAAAAATGTGTCCGAATAATTACAAACACAGATATCACTGACAGCTGTAAACCCTACTTTATTTCATTAAAAATATTAATATATATATATATATATATATATATATATATATATATATATATATATATATATATATATATATATATATATATATATATATATATATATAATATATATATATATATACGTCCTAGTAAAAAATTAGCTCCACCTATCACAAAATTACAAACAGTTAAATCAGGACCCCATGATATGTGTGTAAAAATTTATAATAAAATTCCCAAATGTCTACAAAAAGAAGAATCTTTGTATAAATTTCAAAGAGAGCTTAAAAAATATTTAATTGAAAAAGCTTCTATTCGTTGTCAAAGTTTTTCGGTGAAAAATAATAATTGTTTACTTTAAATATGTATACCTGTTTAATGTCGTTGTAAATATTGCAAATGTTTATTAAACCTAAAAGTAATGTAGTAGTTTAAGTAAGTAGTTTAAGTAAATAAAATAAAATTCGTCTTTCTAAATTGATTAGATTAAATTGTATAACATAATATAATATAATATTGCTACGCCCTATCAGGGCTCATGTTTGGCTCTAATATATCCAACTTAATAACTATTTATGTAACCACATGAACGCAATAAAATGTTTGAGTTTGAGTTATCTATAAATCGAGCTAATTTTAGCACAGAACATAAATTAATTTGATTCAGAACAGGAATACGATATTTTTTATAGGATAAGGTGACAAACGAGCACTTCAGTCCGCCTGATGGTAAGTGGTTACTGAATCCAAGAGATATCTAAATCTAACTTCAATTACGAACTAAAATGCGGATGCGTTGTCACCCGTGAGAAATAAGATGGAATGCCTTCTTTCCCGTAAAAAGGGTCTCCGATTCTCTACACTCACCATTGTTACGCGTGAGGACTAAGATGGAATGCCTCCTTTCTAGTAAAGCGTTTGCTGCTATTCTATATGCTATCTTACGCTGGTATTCTGTGAGAGCGTGGCTCTTCCCGGTCGAGCCGACCAAATCGTGCTATAACTATACTACTTATGTACTACTGCAGCATCATAGCTGTACCGCGTTATAAATTGATATTAAAACATAGAGTAGTATTACGTTGCATTTGATTGGAATTTTATCTACGACACCTACCTCGTACGTGCTTATGCACCATACGCGCGGGTAATAACAAAAATAGATTATATCGATAGTGCGTTACGTGCGTGAGTTAATGCGTTAATATTAATGATTGAAGACCTAATGGCCGGGATGCTTTTTTATAGCTTGATGGTGACAAACGAGCGCACAGTCCATCTGATGGTAAATAAATACTACGGCCCATATACATCTAAATCTATCCTAGATTAAGAATAATGCAAATGTGTTGCGAACCGTGGCGAATAAGATGGAATGTATCGTTTCTAGCAAAACGGGTCTCCAGTTATCTACACTTACCACACAAAACACAACAACATTAAGCTGCTATTTTACACTGGTATTTTGCGAGGGCATGAGCCCTTCCCCGGTTTAACCAACCTATACATTTTAGAACTGTAAGTACCAGGTTGACCGAGCTTTGCTCGGTATTTTTCGCTCGGTTTTTTTTAAATTCGTGTGTTTTGGAAATTATATTTAGATACAAATTACATACTGATGAAATACGAATAATACTTTTTGATCTTAGCGACATAATAGAAAAAACTGAACTGGTTATTTGAATAAAAAATCATGAGTGCAATTAGTTTAATTTAAATTTTCATGTTTTTAAAAAAATACTAAAAAAAGGGCTCGAAAAAATAGATTTTCTCAAAAAAGAAAGGAACTTGAAAAAAAATTAAAAAAAGTCGGTCGGTCGGTCTGGGCTCGAACCATGGTATTACGATTTTGTGACCGCCCAATATACCAATTAAGCTATTTGTATTTGTGAGCCGTTTCCGAGATTCCGATTATATATATATATATATATATATATATATATATATATATATATATATACAAGAATTGCTCGTTTAAAGGTATAGGATATAGCTGCAGCATGACTCTACTACGTGTAGCCATATTCCTACCTATCCATACCATGCCTGTTTTGCAATCTTAGCTTATCCCTTAGCCATAACATCTGACACAGACCTTTTCCCATTTATGAAAGGGTATTAGGAGCAAGACTTCCATCGTGATGGCCATTGTTTGTCAACATACACGCTGCTAACACCACGCAGCTGTCTTCAAATGTCGATCTTCATCTTTATCATCACCATTACAGTCTATCACACGCCCACAATTGAGCATAGACCTCACCTAAGGAACGTCACATATCACAGTCCTGAACCACCCGTATCTTTACCCGGTTGTTACTACGTCTAGTCGGAGATAAAGATGTTCATGTATTGTTTATAATTTTTTAACTATGAATTTTTTTATAGGATAGGGTGACAAACGAACACACAGTCCACCTGATGGTAAGTGGTGGCCTATCGTCGATTACGAATCAAAATACAGAAGCGTTGTCACCCGTGAGCACTAAGATGGAATGATAATATTTTGAAATAAAAATTGTAAATTGAAAATTTCCATATTGATCAAATTATATTAATAACTAGCAATCTGCCATAGATTGGCATGTGTTAAGATGAAATATAGCCTAAATCCCTCCTGGCATTAGTTTCTTCCTGTTCGTGAAGTTTCATCAAAATTGGTTAAGCCATATTGAGGATTAACTTGGACAGACAGACAGACATAATTTCTTTTTAAAATGGTTACTTATTAGTCTTATATCTTATTACCATTCATATAACCCATGAAGGCCAGTTATTTTAACATTACAGCGATACACTCAAATTTTATTTATATGTCATAGATAATTATTATTCTACCGTTTTTAATTGTAATTATTATTTCTAAAGACACATGTTACCGATTTCAGCCGGAAAGGTATTGCCACCTTACCTCCTCCCCTGTATCATCGAAAACGCTTTCTATCTATTAAGTCAAGCTCATGCTTGCCCTAACTCTTATTTTACCTATTTTTGATTATGCAGATGTTTGCTACCCAGACCAGTCATAAGAACTTCTTAACAAGCTGGAGCACCTGCTTAACAACTGTATTACTTTTTTTTTGGTCTGCGTAAGTGTGACCATATTTCTCAATATAGATCTCAGCTTAAGTGGCTTACCATAAGGCAAAGGGGCATTTCCAGAATATTACTTGTACTTTTTTCAATTCTAAATATTCCGTATTCACCTTCTTACCTCAAAGAAAGATTTCAATATCTCTCTTCTTGTCATGAAAGCATTTTCGATCTTCCTCTAACAACAAGATTTATATTCCTACATATAAGTCTTGTTGTTAGAAGATAAGATTTATATTAACAGAGTGACACAAGACACATTATCATTCTTTTAAAATAAAGGACAGGCTCCTTTCTCGTAACTGGGTTGCACAAACAATACTGTTTGAATTACATTCTCATAGAATATTCAAGTGAAGCATGCATACCCGTATACGGTTCCCTGAGGGATTGCTAGCAGCATATTCGTGTTTTGATTTATATAGTTATCTCTTCTAAGCTATACCACAGAGTAAATAATAGCAATTTTTTGTAGGATAGGGTGACACACGAGCACACAGTCCACCTGATGGTAAGTGGATGCTGTGGCCCATAGACATCTACATCTATCCTCGATTACGAATCAAAATGGAGATGCGTTGTCACCCCTGAGGACTAAATGGAATGCCTCGGTGGTCCTTCCCCGATCGAGCCGTGCACATTCGTGCTACAACTTTACTACTAATATAACCTCAGCATGGCTCTACTACGTAAAAAACTATGGCTATACCTATATTATAAATTCTTATATTTACGCGGACACTACACATTGATTAAAACTACTTTTAGGGATTTTATCGCGTTTAAACGCGTAAAATTTCGCGTAAATTTAAGAAATCATTACGTAAACCAGTACGGACTGGAATATGGACAATAAAATCCGTAAAAGTAGTTATAATCAATATACCTACATTTTTTAAATCCCATCCCATAATTCTGTTCGGGTCTGGAACACGAAACCAAATATTTCTCGAAATTAAAAAAAACCGTGTCAAAGCGTACTTCTATCCCAGTTTTTTTATCTCTTTATCTGACCTTGAACTCACGTCGTTTCTCTAAAAGTTGTTACCTAATTTTGCATGTGGCTTTAACTTTACTCACTGTTTACTCCTTTATGTTCTTGCTGAAGTAATTCTATGTTTATGTACTTTAAATATATTTATTGATGATACCTAATATTTATATAATGGTATGTGGTATTAGATGTAATGCATATTTACTTTTCGTGCCGTTTCCGAGCCGTGGTAGCTCAGATGGTTAGCGCTCGCTGTAAACTTCACAGTACGCGAGCAAACCTTATCGGTGATCCTTGATCGGTGCTCGATCCCCGCCGGTACCACAGAAATTGTTAATTGCAATTTTAAGTGCTGATTTACCACGTGCTCGGCGGTGAAGGAAAACATCGTGAGGAAACCTGCATGTCTGAAAAACAAGAAAAAATATTTCGAAGACATGTGAAGTTTGCCAAGACGCATTGGGGCAGCTTGGCGACAATTCCTTGCCCTAAAACCCTCTCAGAAATGAGCGGGAGGGCTGTGCCCAGGAGTGCGACGTATATAGGCTGTAACTATATTTACATTAAACTATATTCACATCCTTTGCAATATCTGATAAAGATCGCTTTTATGTAATACAGCCGTTATATAATATATGTTGTTCTTTCTTTAGTTTATGGTGTACAATAATGTATTTTTCATTATTTCTTTGATTTATACCTATATTAACTTTCTAGCTACTATAATTTTAGAGTGTCGAGGACACTCGCAAGCTCCTATTTTTACACTTACTCCCCCCACCTCCCCCTTCCAATACGTATGACTGGGCATGGTTCTCCTGTAGTTAGGTTAAGTAAACTTTATAATGGGGTCAGAAGCTGAACTGGTATACATTTTGTTTCCTTGTCAGATACAATACATTCTATTATTTTGTCATATATGTACAATATGTAACGTATTAACGCACACCCTCAGACACCCCAATTAGTATATTATGCAATAATCATAATACATACACTGAATCTTTATTTAAACATTTTTATGCACTGATTATTTATCAAATTAGTTATACTAATTTCGGAAGAATGTTGTGGTCAAAGTACAAATCCACGAATGCAAAGACTTTAATGTGCTTGAAATAAAGTTAATTTTTCTTTATTTTTATTGAATGACATAATTAGTAATACAATTCAGAAGAGTTAGGAATGCAAATAAAATTGCACTCTTAAAAGTCTTATTGCCTTAAGTTACGGTCTATTTCAGTTTGTTTTGACCGTACAGATTTAGTGTGACTGTAATTTACGTAGTTTTAATTATTTTTGGGATAAAAAATTACCTATATTAAAAATGATAGGAATCGATTCAGTAAACGATTCTGAATAAACTACTTTCTCAAAGTGCGTTAATTATGTTACATGTTGTATAGTTAATTGTATTAATATTAATCTCTTCTAAGTTACAGTTTAGCAATGGTTACTTGTGTGATTGTGCAATTTGATTAAGATTTTTTTTTTATAGAAGAGGTGGCAAACAAGCATGCGGCTCACCTGATGGCAAGTGAAAGTGACTGTCGCCACCCATGAACAACCGCAACACCAGGGGAATTGCAGATCACGTTTTTTTTGTAATAAAAATTTAGTGACATACAAACTTACCGTCCACCTGATGGTAAGTGGTTACTACAGTATAATCCATGGGAACCTGCAGCCTATAAATTCAAACTAGTATGGATAGATGCGTAGTAATTATATTAATTCTCTATACACCCTAGACTGGAACATTATTTCTAATAAAAAATATGGTGTTAGCCTTCTAGGAAAATGTAAATGTAAATATAACTGGTGACTGAAGCTAGTAGAGAAGATAATAGAGGTAAAAATTTGAGAACATTTTTATTTTCATATCTCAGCTTCGTAAACAAGCGTATAGAAGGAATCTTTTGTTACATTAGTTTTGTTATAGGCTTACTCAAGCAAAACAAAACTTTGCAGCGCGAGCAAAAGGGAAATTTTGATATCGGATCAGCATTTTTGCTTTGCTCGTATATCGTGAGAATTGCTAGAGCGAAATTTACTTAGGAGAGGAATGTTTTTTTTTATTCCATCCGAACCGAGGAAGGTTTTGCGTGTGCTGATAGATACATATATATCATTGTGATGTAAAAATATTTTGATGAACGACGTGAAACGTAAAGTACTTCGTCATTTACATTGAATAACTGTACTTATCTATATTAATAAACCAACGGTTAAAAAAGTTATTAAAACTAAATAGTAGAATCAATTTCATAAATAGCTTTCATAAGAATAAATATGTTCATATTTTAAACACTAGAAACAAACAAGCTTGTAATACCAGTTACTAGACTCCACAGAATTAGTAATTCATTCATGGGGCAATGCTTTTACAACAAAATCCCAGAAAATTTACAAAATTTGTCATTAAACAAGTTTAAATGTTTTATTTAAAAAATGAACAAAAAGGGTTATTATAATATAAAAGAATACAAAAATGAAAATAACACCTGGGAATGAGGTGGTCGCCACCGTGCTGGTTCTATAAAAAACATTCTAAATTGTACAAAATTAATTTATTGTAAATTGTAATATGTTTAAAAAAGTCCCGCGGGATTTCCTGCTGGTTCTTCCCAGGACAGAGGTTTTTTTTTCGAACCAGTGGTAAATAAAAAAGTGACTTTCAATAAGTATTATACAATAATCTATATTGAATAAAATCATTTCATTTCAGGCGTTACTTCGCGGAAATCCATTATATATATTAAATATATTAAAAATTAATAAGCTTTTTGATATGCGTAAATTATGATAATTAATTTTTAACATCTTTAATAGTTATAAAAAAAAGACTGCGTAAAAAAGTTTTAATAATACTCCTAAAATTGCGTAAAGTTTTTTACACCCTATATCACATTCATAGCTAAGATGATTCTAAAGACACCCATTATTACGTTAACATTTATCCAGCCGTTTAGTCTACATATTGTGCTAAAAATAGACATACATACATACATAAATGCATTTGTAAAACAAAGGAGGTTACTCCTTATGAAGCAGTCGTTTAGAAATATTTTTTATAGAGCAAGAGTGACAAAAAGCACCTGTCCACCTGATGGTAAATTGATGCTGTGGCCGTGGGCACATCTATCCTCGATTCAAAATCATTACTGCAGATGCCTTGTAATCGGTTAGGACTAAGCAAGAAGAAGGCTTGTTTTCAGTAAAAAGGGTTTCTGGTGATCTAACTCACCATGCGCAACACAGCAACATTATTTGCTATTTTACGCTAGTATTTTGTGTTTAGGTAAAAACGCATTTGGCAGTAACAGCCATGGGCTTCACCGTTATAAGAAGAATGTATCTGAATTGGCACGTGTGAGAGTGGGATTCGGTATCGCAGTGAAATACGTCTCTCACCTTTGAGACATCTCCGCGCTTTGGCATAGAGTATAGTAATATAAAAGGAGCTCAATCTGGGTAAACAAGATATTATTATTAGATTTTATGTAGGTGTTGGAGACGCCAGTAACTTAAGGTATCTTCGATAAAGATTTAGTGGACTGTAATTTTGGTGCATACGGCAAAGGGGAAAATAAATAGGTGGGATAGCACGCACTGACCTGATGAGGGCTGCCGCGCCTTCCTCCTGGAGTGTCTGCTATACAGCGAGCTCGCTGCGTGGTTCGGCGCACACGCACTCTCGGAACAGTCTCGTGAAGTCCCACACTCTCCACCTTTGCCCTTACGGGGGCGTCTCACACTTTTATGAGTTACAAAGACACAATGTCTGATGCGGTGAGTATTAAAGATAAACAGGAGATCTCAATGTTCGTCCTGCGCGGTTTGCGGTTAATATATAAGACGCGACGGGTGGCCGTGCGTTGCGGATGGCGTAATATCACTTAGTATACTGACGCGCGCCGAGATCCTCTTTTTCACCTCGGCGGCAGCGCGTGCGGTAGGAAAGGGAAGGAAGGAAGGAAACAAAAAATATGCACTAGTCATGTTGATAAAGTAGATATAACTTAGGACGAACTCAATGCGATATGTAATGTAATGTTGATAAAGTAGATTGTTAACTGGCGTTACCATTTCCTCCCGCCCTTAAAGGGTCACCTTTAAAAGACAACCGTAATATAAAAGTAAAAGGAAAACAAATAAATAAGCGGTATATAAAGTGAGAGGATGCGCTCAATGCGCATGTCTCATCTACTAACCTTATTTGGTAAGCGAGAAAATGTATACATAAATATAATATTGCGGTTTAATACTTTTTCAATATATATAAATATAAACTTAATTCTTAATTTAGATAAATAATTATAATCAAAATAATCGTGATTTATTGTCTTGGGAGAGGGCAAATACGAGCAACAGGACGGAGATATGTTCCCTTAGTAGTTCTCACGGTCACTACTCGAACTACGCCATCCTTCGAAGGATGAACAGACTCGACAATCGCTAATGGCCAAGCAAGGGGCAGTTCATTATCATTTATCACAATTACAACCATGCCTGGTACGATAGCCGTAGACAGGGTGTTCCACTTCTGACGAACTTTTAATCCGTGAAGGTATTCCGTCCTCCACCGGTCCCAAAACGACTGAACTAATTTATCCAGTAAAGAATGCCTGTATAACAGACTGGTAGAGTCAGATTTGACTTTGGGTGCGGGTAATGACAATAAAGGTGCGGTATTCAAAAAATGACTCGGAGTAAGAGCTGAAGGCTCTGCAGGATCAGAACTTAATACTGTCAAGGGCCGCGAGTTTAGCAAGCACTCAATTTGCGCAAGAACAGTATTAAGCTCTTCGTATGAAAGTAACTGATGTCCTATAACTCGGAACAGATGCGTTTTTACGACTTTGATCATACTCTCCCAGGCGCCTCCAAAATGAGGAGAGTTGGGACAGATGAACTTCCATGTTATACGATTCTCAGCACACTCTTGCTCAAGCTTTGGGCGGTATTCAACGTTTAGAAATTTATAGAGATCGCGAAGATACGAAGCGGCACCTTTAAAATTCGTTCCATTATCCGAATATAAAAACTGAATCGGCCCTCGTCTAGAGAGGAAACGTTTAAGCGCAGCGAGGAAACTAGAACTACTAAGATCGGTAGCGATTTCTATATGTACAGCTCGAGTCGTGAGGCATGTGAAAACACATAAGTACGCCTTCTCGCTGCGTACACCACGACGACGTACAGGAGTGTATGCGATAGGACCGGCATAATCGCAGCCCGTATGTGTAAATGCCTTAATAGCTTGTCTTACACGACTATGGGGAAGATCAGCCATCAAAGGGTAAGTTGGACGGGGTCTAAGCCGGAAACATATATTACATTTGTAGACTCTGCTTCTCACAGTGCGGCGTGCGGAAAGTATCCAAAATTTTTGACGGAGCAATGACAATAACAATTCAGGCCCAGCGTGTAAATTTTTAATATGATAATAGTCAATGATCATGTTCACTACATGATCACTGCGCGGGAGTATAATTGGATGTTTTTGCGTGTAATCTAAAGCGGAGTTCGAAAGACGACCACCAATGCGGATTAAACCATTCTCAATAAAAGGCCTTAAACGATTGAAAGCGGGCGAGCAAGGTTTGTTACCTTCAATATTTAAATATTCCACTGCAAAATGCTGTTTTTGCAGGGCGCGGAGGATTATAACCTCAGAGAAACTGAGATCATCAGCAGTCACTACAGTAGTGCTGCGGCGGGGCAATAATTTAGCAAACTTACACACGTACGCAATTATACGTAGAAGTTTACTCCAAGAAGAGATGCGGAGTGCGAGCTCATAAATCGCAGAATTACAGACGGATGTGCACACAGTGTGCGACAAAATCTTCTTCTCGGGCATATTTGCAATAACCTCATTGTCTAAAGTACGAAGAGGCCATTGAGATGGATCTAACGAAGTCCACTGAGGCCCATGGAGCCACAGGGGGTTTGAAACTAATTTACTTGGCGTAACGCCGCGTGAAAGTATGTCAGCGGGATTCTCAGTACCTGCGACATGATAAAAGTTATCAGCGCGAATATTGTCGGTAATCTGAACAACGCAGTTTGCAACAAAGGTCTGCCACTTGTGTGGCGAACTCTTTATCCAGTACAGAGCTACTTTTGAATCTACAAAGGCATAGACTGATATTGCAAGGTCAAGAGAATAATTGTCGAGTACTCTGCGAAGCAATTTTGAGAGTAAAACCGCTCCACAAAGCTCAAGGCGTGCAATAGATAGTGGTTTCGTCGGTGCGACTTTAGTCTTTGCACAAATCAACTGGACGGTGTTACCATTGACGCTCTTTACATGTATGTAGACTACCGCACCGTATGCGTGCTCGCTATCGTCGGAAAACCCCAGGAGTGACGCAGTACAGTTTTTGGATACACCAACATGTCGCGGGATACGTAAATCATTAAGAGCTGGTAATTCAGCACAGAATTGCCTCCACATCTTAATAATTGGCGGTGGTGGTATGTCGTCCCAATCTTAATTAAGTTGCCAAAGCTGCTTTATTAACAATTTGGCGTACGCGACTGTGGGAGCAACGAAACCCATTATGTCCCACAGGCGAGCGACAGTAGATAAGATGGCGCGCTTAGTGCACGTCACATCAGCGGGAACAGATATCTTAAAATAAAAGGCGTCACTATCGGTAGACCAATGCAAACCTAGTATTTTATGTGGCATTGATTTATCGAACTCTACTTCTCCTGTAATTTTATGGGAAGTAGGGAGGTCATCTAAAACAGATCGACGGTTGCTATGCCATTTTATCAGGTCCCATTGGGCACCCTTGAATAAGTCTATCAGCTGCCGAGAGGTCTCACTGGCCTCGGATTCACTGGGCATAGAGAACGCGATGTCGTCCATATATAGCGAAGTAAATGCGATACGACTCGCAAGTGGATACTTTGCGCCGTCGTCATCAATGAGCTGTCTTACCGTGCGCAATGCATGGTATGGACTCGAAGTTAAACCGAAGCACACGCGATTGAAGTGGTATAACACAAGTGGGTCTTGTGGACGGAAGCGGTATAGGAAGCATTGGTAACGACGATCAGAATCGCGAACAACTATTTGCAGAAATTGTTGGCGACAGTCGGCTGTCATAGCGATTGGATGTAAGCGGATAGTTAAAATTATATTGAACAAGTCGCCTTGCAAATTTGGTCCTGAATGCAGAATATCATTTAATGATCGCCCAGTGCTAGTCTTACTGCTAGCATCCAGGACGATGCGCAGACGCGTTGACTTCTTATCTTCGCGTAAGACTCCATGATGCGGTATGACATATATTGGAGCGGGTTCATGAGAGTCATACGGCGGTGCGGGGGATATATAATTTTTAGCTAAGTATTCCTTTATGACGTCATCATATGCTAACCTTAATGTAGGCGAGGCTTGAAGTTTCCTCTCCAAGCACATGAATCGTCGTCGAGAGGTTTCATAAGAATCTCCGAGAGAGTAAACGTCATCTTTAAATGGCAGGCCAACAATATATCTACCAGTAAAAGGATCGCGGGATGTAGTAGATTTATAAAACTCTTCACATTCAACGTCTGAAGGACACTGAATGGGCGGGTCGGAGGGTGGCTGTTCAAGCTCCCAAAATCGTTGCACTAATTTGTCAACGATAGGAGACTCTAGAACTGAGCAGCACGTTAAAGAATGATTTACCTGAAGTGTCGGCACTGAGCCCATAATAACGTAACCAAATACCGTACTCAAAGCTGAGGGCCCGGACAAGTCGTTAGACGAATAAATTACGTCTGGACATAGTAAGTGCGGGAAAAGGGATGCGCCTATCAAAACATCAATTTTATTAGGCATGCTATAACATTCATCAGCGAGTCTTATGCCATGGAAGTGTGATAAGACAGATGTGTCTACCACAGCAGTGGGCAAAAGGTCGGTGATTTGATCAACAACTAGCGTTGAAATATTGAAGTTAATATTCGAGTCGAATCGTGAGAAAATTTTAATATCAATCGATTTCGATTTTACAATTTTTTCAACTCCACCGAATCCCTTTACTACAGTACATTCGGTATCGTGTTGTTGAACGCCTAAACGATGACAGCACTCTTTAGTCATAAAATGGCTTTGAGCCGCGGAGTCTAATAATATACGAATAATTTGTTTCTCTCCCTTAGCATCGTAAGCAAATACTTGAGCGGTTGATAATAAAACAGTTCTCTGCGAACGACTTGCGCGCGCGGGAGGCGGTGAACGTTGAGACACATTCTTGAACGAAGTACACAGCGCGACGTCTGAACGCGCACCTGCGGTGAGGGGTGGCGAGTGTGCGGGCGCGGGGGTTGTAGACTTCAGTGTAACTGGCTGAAGCGGTGGAGAACGCGCCAGCGCAGGGGAAGCATTATCGCTTCTGCGGTGGAAGTGCAACAATGTGTGATGTTTAAATTTACAAACTCGACAACTATAATTTGAAGAGCAACTAGACACTCGATGACTTAAACTGAGACAATCCACACATGCATTGTTACTCTTTACGCATTTAAATCGTTCCTGCGGCGTCATTTTATTAAAGTCTGCACACTTAAATAGGTGTTGATGCACAATATTATCGCACAAACACTTTGAGCAAGTAGTCGTCGTGCTTACGTACGCCTGATACTTCGGCGACGAAGTATTATTACAGCGACGATTATTACCGTTACCTCGTCGATTGTTTGGTGCGCTATTAGAATTTGTACTAGAATCGGTGCGTTGCAAAACTTTGGAGCGGGTCCTAATAAAATTTACTAAATCATCAAAGGTAGGTACCATCGAGTTATGACTATATTCAAAAGAGCGAATGGTATCCGGGTCCAGCTTCTTAAGCGCGATATGAAGAACAATTAAGTCCGCGAGATTATCTAACTTTAAGTTTTGTAAAGCGCGCACTGCACTTATAAAGTTATCAGTAAATAAATCAAAATTATTTGCGGTGGCCGATTGCAATGGCTTAAATTCGAACATCTGATTAATATATGTAGATGCTAGCATACGCCGGTCTTCATATTTGTCAACGAGTGCTTGCAATAAAATTTTATAATTTTCAGCGCAAGGAGTTATACCTGAGCATACAGGTAGGGCTTTGCCCGTTAGTTTTCCTAGCAAATAGTATAACTTTTCAGCGTCGGTAAGCGATGTGTTGTCATGGACGGTTGATTTAAAGCTAGCATAAAATAAAGGCCATGAGCGAATGTCACCCGAAAATGGCATAAGTTCGATAGGCGGAAGTGAGAATCTGGCTTTCGATGGTGTACTAGTACTTTGTGAATTAGATTGCGAATATTGTAAATAAAGCCTATTTATTCTACCGCAAAGAGACTCAAACGCAATGAGGATGTTATAATCAGGTTTAGCAATAGGGTTTATTTTTAATAAATGTGAATTATAATTATCTAAGACCTGTTTAAACTCAATACGTAAAGCATTAATATTAGAACTTCCATCAAGAAAACGCTCCATCGTGGAAGTGTTTATGTGGATGTCCGAGGACATATCATATATTTTTTGCACTATTTCAAATAAAGCATCTCGTTTAGCTAACAATAAAACCAACTCAGCATCAGGTGTGCCCTCATTATCCGAGGAATCGCTATTATTCGATGCTATTTGTTTTTAGGCGGCATTACAACTTAAGTTATGCGGCGTAAAATAATATAATTATAAGCGGGTAGTCTGTAAGCGACCTCGCTACGCGGTTGAATTATTAAATATTAGTTTTGTTAACGATGAACTTTAATTGTTAACTTTTATAATAATTATGAAGTTATTTATAACGAATATAATGCTTAAATATATGTGCAAATAATAAATGTAATTTAACAGTATAATCTATAGATGTAGTTAAAAGTTGATGACGTGATGACAACAAATAATTTATATAGATAATTATATGCTTATTCATTATATGAATATAGTTTTAAAATTACTATGAATGTCACCTATTAGGACCTATTCTAGTGTTCTAATAAGGGCGGGGTTAATCCGAAGTCGGATTAAAATATAAATAATTAATTATATAAACGCTTATTACGATAACGATCTAATAAGGGCGGAAAGTCAAGGTCAATCCAGCGAGAAGTGACCATTAAAAATGGAAAGTCAAGGTCAATCCAGCGAGAAGGACCATTAAAAATGGAGACGCCAGTAACTTAAGGTATCTTCGATAAAGATTTAGTGGACTGTAATTTTGGTGCATACGGCAAAGGGGAAAATAAATAGGTGGGATAGCACGCACTGACCTGATGAGGGCTGCCGCGCCTTCCTCCTGGAGTGTCTGCTATACAGCGAGCTTGCTGCGTGGTTCGGCGCACACGCACTCTCGGAACAGTCTCGTGAAGTCCCACACTCTCCACCTTTGCCCTTACGGGGGCGTCTCACACTTTTATGAGTTACAAAGACACAATGTCTGATGCGGTGAGTATTAAAGATAAACAGGAGATCTCAATGTTCGTCCTGCGCGGTTTGCGGTTAATATATAAGACGCGACGGGTGGCCGTGCGTTGCGGATGGCGTAATATCACTTAGTATACTGACGCGCGCCGAGATCCTCTTTTTCACCTCGGCGGCAGCGCGTGCGGTAGGAAAGGGAAGGAAGGAAGGAAACAAAAAATATGCACTAGTCATGTTGATAAAGTAGATATAACTTAGGACGAACTCAATGCGATATGTAATGTAATGTTGATAAAGTAGATTGTTAACTGGCGTTACCAGGTGTTGCAACATATATTTATAAATTGTTCAATTTGATAATGACAATCTAACTGGCCATAACTCGCTCTCTTTTCTATTAAAGGTTTAACACGATTTTGGTGCAATAAATAATAAAATAAACAAATAATACCGCCATCAATCAAATGCCAAGAACCCTTTCGGTAATTTTTTACAGTCGTCTTCTACGACATTCACGGGTCGATATAGTTAGATGGTTTCTCTTTCGTCGCCGCCACCAGGCTGTACATACATATTGTACTGATCTACTTGTGTAAGAGTGGTATTGATCAAAGTTTGAATTCAAAGTTTCAAACTTTGGTTACACAGCCGGAGACAAAAGCTATGCTTAGATACAAGTTATTGATTTCCAGGCTTGGTTTCAACTCTTACGAGAAATGCATGCTAACTAGCTTAATAAAAATATCATCACTAACAGTGGATCAAAAACATTAAGATGTTAATAATTACGATAATTAATTAAATTAATTAATAATAGAATTATAATTAAAGTATCTCCCTGATAACAGCTTATTGAAAATGTAAAACTGCGTTTGCCAACCCACTTGCCAAGTGTGGCAGCTATGGATCTATGTTCAGCAGTGGATTTTGATAGTACTTTGTTAGTTACTTTATGGAAATCTATATCTACTATTATATTAAAGATGTTGCAATTATTTTTAATACGTGGTAGAGCCACGTTGCATATTATGGTTATAGCACGAATAAGTCGGCTCGACCGGGAAAGAACTACGTTATCACAGGTTTCGTTTGGTGTGGGTAGAGATCGGAAGATCCTTTTTTACTGGAAACGAGGCATTCCTTCTTAGTTGTCAGGGGTGACAGCGCATCTGCATTTTGATTCACGATCGAGGATAAATGAAGATGTCTATGGGCCACAGCATTCACTTACATCGGGTGGACTGTGTGCTCGTTTGTCAACTTTATTCTATAAAAAATACCTAAGATGATGTTGAAAAATAACAAATCATTTTCAAACTAGGTATAGCATATTATATTTTTTTACGCAGGACTCGTCCAATTATATTAAATGTACGTTAATGCATGTTTCCATGTAATAATCGTAAGCAAGTTTACGTCACTTGAAAATTATATACATTTCAACTCATTGCGTGAAACGCAATTGAGATTAAAATAACACACATTTTAACACTAAAATAGCGTTATACGTTTGCATTTCGATTTCTAATACGTGGCACAATACGTGACTGTTTTGCTATTGTAATTTCGTATCGTATACTTAAGCGCATTGCTGAATAAATGCGTTAATTACGTAACTGATAATCAATGCGTAGTACGTGACATATTTTTGTTTGTATATCAGAATAGCGATCCGCCGATGATTTCTGGATCTTGACAAACGCCACCCACCGGCTCCAATTGTGAATCAAAATCCACCAGAATAAGGTTTAGGAATAGTTCAGTACCAAACATACTTACGAAAGTATTATCCGAGGCTTGAAAAAACGAACGGAACATGGAAGGAAAGTACTTAAAATATTAAAGATATCAAATTTCACTCTAAGGAAACATTCTATTGTTTTTCAAAATAGGAACATTCAATTTTTTTTTAAAGACTGACCGTGGCTCGCTCCACCTCTGGCGTACAATGTTAATTCCAGTGGTATGACTCTATCGATTGGTTAAATAAAATAATGATTGTCTACTTTTTGCATTTTTAATCTGTTCGTTTCCTGGCTCAGGTAGGCTATTTAAATTTAAAAATTATTTTGTAACTGTACATAAAGAAGATTATGCCACGTGGTGGCGGATTAAAATAATCAATTAACTCATTTTCTCCTGTGAGTTTGTGTACAGGAATTTGTCTTATGGCTTCCCATAGATATCGTGTTGGGATCTATCTCGTCCCATGAGTGTAGTGAGTGTAGTGAAGTGTGTTCGATAAAACACCAGCACACAGTCCACCTGATGGTAAGTGAATGCTTTAGCCCACAGACATCTACATTAATCTTTGATCATAATGCAGATGCGTTGACACCTCTAAGGAATAAGTGTCTCGTTTCCAGTAAAAAAGCGTCTCCGGCTCTCTACACTCACCATTCGAGACACAGTAGCATTACGCTGCCATTTTATGCTAGTATTCTGTGAGAGCGTTGACCTTCCACGGTCAAGCGGACCCGCTCGTGCTACAACCGTAATATAGCTGCAGCGTGACCCTACCACGTAATATTCGACTATTGGGAAATTCTTGAAAGATCCCAAGGTCGCTATTTGAAAATGACAGAGAGATTAGGTCATTCTTAGATGGTATTCTATTTGTGGGTAGAGACACCTATTTCCTCTGCAAAATATTATTGCTTGTACTGCTTTATTTCCGGGTTTAAAGTTATACAGAGCTAATATAAATAATACAATGAATGCTGTGAGGGTAGTTGGGATTGACATATGAAGTCACGTTTTGAGCTGACACAAATTGAAAAAAAAAACTCTACTCTTAAGGGTAATAAAATGGCGATTAAGGTTTTAAATGTAACGACTTAGACAACCTACTGGATATCGTAAGCTTGTGATGTTCTTTAGTCCAGTCAAGAGGCCATAAAATTTAAAGAACCAAAAGGAAAAAAAGAATTCCCTCATAATATTTCTAAAACCTTGAATAGTTTTCTAATAGCGTTGAGTATTGCAGAAAATCAACTTAGTTAAGTCACAACACGGTGGCAACGCTGGTATTCTGCGAGAGCGTAGTCCTTTCTCAGTCAAATCGACTCATTAATGTGCGGCCATAATATCGCTTCTCTATTTTCATCATCATCCGTCATTACAGAAATTCACACCTCTACATCTGAACATAGGCTTCTTTTAAAGAGTGTCACAATACTTCGTCGGTCTCTAAGTCACCTGCATGAATCGACTTTCTGGATGTCCTACCAAGTCATCACTCTAAATAGTGGGTGGCCATCCTACACCTTGATTACCGGTACGAGGCTCTTTTTTGAGAACCTTTCTTGTCTATAAAATGTAAGCTAAGCACAGTTCCACTTTTCTTTATCGTGGATCTACCATGTTAAATACTCATATTATTATAGTTCTAAATGTCCCTCGAAGTTATATTTGCGTGTCACATTAAGATATATGTAATAAAATTGCAAGGGTTCCTTATACAATAGAAGAGCTCACAAGCTCGCACTAACATTGATTAGTTGAAGCGATAGAGGCCTACGAGTAATAACATAGATACGGATAACATGATGTTTGTAGTTTTGAGTCAGCAATTTAACTGCTTTCGTAATCCTTATACGAGTTATTTAAACGGTCTGAGAAGTCTATTGAGGTTAAGGAGGATGTATGGAAAAAGGAAAAATATAATATTTATTTATTTATTTATTCACAAACATAACACACACACACACACACACACACACACACACAAAACACACACACACGTGTATATATATATATATATATATATATATATATATATATAATCATCCTTTCTCGGTAAATGTTGATCCAGTGAGAAGTTAGAACAATTGTTGATCCTCCTATTTGACGTGTTTGCTCAGCTCCTCGTCGCAAAAACTAATATACTTTGATCCATCCTTGATGCGCGTGTGACGTCATTGCATCTGCGCTAACAGGTTTTCAATATACTCGCCAGCGATTTGAACAACATTTGTTGATCTATCAACGGTCGAAAAAATCATACTGAATATGATTTTTTAGATCCAGAGTATATTTAATTTATATACGACATTTATTTAGACTAAGTGGATCCGGAGCCATAATTGACGAATAGGTACTCGTACACGAAGCGGCAACGTCGCGTTCTGTGTGTGACAGAGAACCCAGTAGGCTACTTCCTTATAGTAACAAGGTAAGAAAATGCGTTATCTGCTGATTTTGTGGATCAAACTTTGTCAGGTTTTATTATGGAAAGACGTTTGTTCGAGTTTTTGTCATCGTGTGAGTGAATTTGTGTTATTTTGTTCATTTGTCATAGATCAATAAGAAGATGATGGATAGTACTTTATTACAAATTAATTTATCACTTGAGTATGTGTGTTTTGTGCGCGCGCGTGTGTTTACGCGCGCGTGCGTGTGTGTGTGTGTGTGTGTGTGTGTGTGTGTGTGTTTTATGCGAGTTTGTATGTGCGCGTGCGTGAGGGTGTATGTGCGTTCATGTGTGTTCGTGTGAACGCATGTGCGTGCGCGTGTATGTGAGTGTTTGTGTGTGTGTGTGTGTGTGTGTGTGTGTGTGTGTGTGTGTGTGTGTGTGTGTGCGTGGGTGTGCGCGTGTGTGTGCGCGTGTGTTTACGTGAGTGCGCGTGAGCGCGCGTGCGTGTATCCGCGTGCACATGCGTGCATGCAGGTGTGTGCGTGCGTGTGTGTGTGTGTGTGCGTGGGTGTGCGCGTGTGTGTGTGCGTGTGTTTACGTGAGTGCGCGCGAGCGCGCGTGTGTGTATGCGCGTGCATATGCGTGCGTGCAGGTGTGTGCGTGCGTGTGTGTTCGTCTGAGTGTGTTTGTGTGTGTATGTGCGCAAAAAACGGAGGCGGAGAATGGAGACATGGTTGAGGCGGAGGTGAATGCAGCGTAGTTTGTGGTGAAGGCGGAGGAAAGAAATTTGTGGTGAAGTCGGAGATAGTGGAAACGGGGAGAGCGGGGTCAGAAGTGGGTCAACCTTAGATTGTATTGGAGGCGGAAAGAATAGTGACGACACGTAATGGTGGCGGCGGAGGGAGTTGAATTTATTGTTGAGGCGGAGGGAGCAGAGTTTATGGTGGAGGCGGAGTTAGCGGGGGTGGAGAACGAAGGCTTAGAGAGGGGTGCGGTGGTAGATGTGGAGGCGTAGGTGGCAGAGGTGGTGGTGGGTGCACTGGAGTGCAGTAAAGTGGGTACCACGTGAGGGCAAGTGAGGCTCACATAAAGGAAAGTTGGTTACAGCGAAAAACAATGTTGCTGGTAAGTGGATATCGATACTGCCCATAAAGATGTTACTACGAGGTTATCCATTTTTCCGAATATCAGCTTGGCTACCTATTGGTACAAGAGACAAAGTGAAAAGAACTTTTGTTTTGTGAGGGTTTCATCATAACTAACAAAACAAACCCAAACTCGGCGTACCTAGTTCTACTAGTCCAGGTGTTACAGTATTAGTTACCGAAGTACACCTTCAGGTCACTTCAGCAAGTCGGGAGGTAAGGACTCATCATAACTAACAAAACGAGCCCAAACTCGGCACACCCAGTTCTACTAGTCCAAGAGTTCCAGTAGTAATCCCGAATTACATTTTGAGGTCACTCCATCAAGATCGGAGATAGGGACTCATGATAATATCTCATGAAATAGTTCGATTCTATACCTATCAATTTTGTAAACGCGTCCTTAAAAATCTTCATTATGAAGATGTAGAAAACATGTTAGCCGGTTTATGGTAAACACACACACACACACACACACACACACACAAACACGCAAGCGCGTGCCAACATGCACACATGCGCACACGCACAAACTCACACACACACTCACACGCGCACACAGCCGCACACACCCAAACACAACAGCGCACACAGGCACACACGCACACGCATACACACACACACGTACACATACGCACACGCACACATATGCACACACAAACACACACACACACACACGCACACACACGCACATACACACACACACACACGCGCGCGCGCGCGCGCGCAAATACAAGCAGATAACCACACAAACACACGCACACAGCCGCACACACACGCGCACACACGCGTTCACACGAACACACATGAGCGTACATACACCCACACGCAAACACACACACACACACACACACACACACACACAAACACGCACTCAGGCGAATACCTTGTCGCCGTTGCCGCCACTTCCGCTACAAGAAGGGGCGTTGTCGAGTTATTCGTTAAAAAAATCGTTTATTTCGACCATAAGGATCATAGATGTTAGTAATAATACAAATCTTAAAACTAATTTTAGTTAAACTTGAAACTATTAACTTAATTTTAAAACTATATGTAAGACCGGTCCGATTAGTCAACACGTGCACCATATAACAATGGTTCAGGTACCGACCTCAAACCTGGCAGAAAATGCCCTTAGGATACCATTAGAACTGGCCCGCACCCTGCGCACCAGGGATGTGCATCGTTTACGCATGGTGGTGTAGAAACATTCCACACGCGGATCCGCAAACAAACCCGGCGCATTACAATAACGAGGCACACCCAACAGCACCCTGAATGCATTATTGTATTGAACACGCATTTAATCTGTAGCTTGTACCGCCAAAGATACGCAACGTCGCGGCTGCTTTCAGCCAATCCGATCGTTTATCTTATCATTTTCTGTGCTCTGATTGGCTCATTTAAATCGGATCAACATTTACCGTAACCATCGCAAGGTGGATTTGTATATCGGATCAACTTCGGCAAACGCTAGCAAACAGTCTCGTGAGTGCAGATGTTGATCCGGTTGGAGCCACATTAGTTACCAGAGATGCATATTGGATCAACAAAAGGCGCCGGATCAACATGCGTTTTCGGATCAACAAAGTGCTCGCGTGAAGTCGCGTCTCATCAACATTTACCGTAAAGAGATCTCTCTCTCTCTCTATATATATATATATATGTTGCGCGCCTAAGTTGACGTCTGGCACTAGCGGCATCTAGTGTCGGGTAACAAAGCGAGGAGAGCTTTCCAGAAAATGACAGTTGGCAGTTTTTAATTGTCACGAATCTCAATCTCGGAACATATATATTGTAATTGATAGAAACAAATAAGAAGATTACAATTTAAATTACAATAAAATTAATTTCAAATCTAGATGTACATAATAAATATAGAAAATACATAGCCTGTTATCCAAGTCAAGTGAATCAAATTACAAAACAGAATTAATTTACTTAAAAATACTTACAAACAGCAGTTTACATACGTATACAAACGTATGTATGTACATGTACATCCACAATACAGAAAATAATTATTATGTTAATGTTATTTTCAATATATAAAAAGGGAAATAGGTAAGAGGTAACAACCCTCTACAGCACACTACAACATTAATATATTGTACATTTTATGTGACATCGTAAACGATGATACAGATAATGTTACGTTTTAGGTCGCAAGGTTTTGACAACTCATATCCGTCATATTTATACTACGTTAACACTGTAATAATTTCGTATATTTTTGTTAAAATAAAGGAATTTTATCGTTTTTACGAGTAATTTAAGATAATTATTAAATTCCGTCATTTCGGGTTCTCACGGTTAAGGGAAAACGTCGAGAATTAAAATTTTATGAGATAAAATCCGTGAAATTAGTTTTACTGGAATTCGCCTTTATTTTATAATTATTTCTGTGCAATTATGAGAAATTATAACAATTTAGATAGCCATGTGGTGGTGGAAGAATCGTCGTCATAAAAAGTAACATATTACAGAATTTTTCAACGTGAAGAGATATGCTGCAGCTATACTATGTTTGTAGCACAAATAGGCCAGCTCGACCGGCGAAGGACCACGCTCTCACAGAATATCAACGTAAAAAGGCAGAAATTTTCTGCTGTGTTTCGTATGGTGACTATAGAGAACCGGATTACTTTTTTACTGGACACGCGGCATCCCATCTTAGTCCTTATGGGTGATAAAGCATCTGCCTTTTGATTCCTAATCAAAGATAGATGTAAATACCTATGGGGCACGGCACCAACTTATAATCAGGAGGGTTGTGTGCTAGTTTGTCATCATGATCCTATATAGAAAAAGGAAACCACAAAATATTATGTCTCCCGTTAGATGGGATCACACCGACACACATCCTTACTTACCTGTCCCATAACGCTTAAAGTAAAAATTAAAAATACAGCCCATGTACATCCTACTGCTGGGTACAGGCCTTCTTTCATTTATGAGAGGGTTTTATGGCAAACAAATGTAAGCCGCGCTGTTCTAATGCGTACTGATTGACTTCATATACCTTCGAAACATTCTATTATTTTAATTTCTGAGTTATTCCGGTATCCTCAAGATGTTTTTTTCACCACAGACTAAGTGGTAAATGAGCACATAAAATTGCATTTACGTGAAATTTGTAGCAAATGCTTAGCCCCGCTGCCACGACTGGCTAAGCTATTGCCACCATGTAACGCCTAAAATGTGATAAAAGCACAGAAATAGTAACAATAAGACCATAGAAATGATTTAGCGCTCGAATACTTCCAAAACCGATGTCGCCACATTTTAACACATTTAACACATTAAGTGACCGATGCCTGCAGCCGTATTATAAACATACGCAATGCACAATGATATCTAATATTTCACATTACATTGCTTGGCGAGTTCGTCAACGTTGCGTGCGTAGCGTATTACGGTAGATCAAAAGCAGTAATGGTAATTGTACAATAAATACAAGTAATAAATGAAAGTTTACAAAGGTAAATATCGTAGTAAAGTATTAGTCTAGATGTAATTTAGTTAAAACAATGATAATTAGTAAATAATCATCTTACTTCTTCATTATCTTACACGTCCTTGAAGAGTTTTTACTACTGATTATGCTGCAGTTCACTATCATAATAAGTTCACGTACGACGTTCCCCGTGCAACTAAATCACAAAATGGTGAATGATGTTCGTCAACACATCATAGCGGCGACAAGGTCATTCAGTTTTAGTCTTGCCTTGTTGTTGGCTTGCTTAGATTCGTCTATGCCACTTCTATTGTCTTATTATTACGCTTTCTGTGGATAACACCATTGGCAAAACTTAAGAGGATTGGCGTAAACCGGCACGCTTGGCTTGGACGACCGCAGTACCAGACGTTTCGCTCATTTACCGTGACTCGTCATTGCCAATATGGATATTATATATATACATGGCGTAAAATGAGGTGAGTATGCTGCCATCTTTAGAAATCTTTCAGGAACTTCCATTCTCACATGTATTCTCTTTACGACACCATACGGATAGATTTTCGTCTGTATTTTTAAAGTAAGTGTTTGCGCTCACAGACATCACGAGATGGCACGGCGTGGCAAGACACACTTCGGTATGTCGAAGGATCCTGTGACATCCCGCGGCGTGCCAAACAATTTAAGACGCGCTCGTGTACGGGGCGCTCGAGCAAGAGTCGCTGAGATTACGAAACACAGCTGCATAAAGTTGTGCTATTTTACGCTTGTATTCTGTGAGGGCGTGGTACTTCCCCGGTTGAGTTGACCCTTTCGTGCTACAACCCTAATACTGCTGTATTATTATTAGAACTATCTGCATTTTTGAAAAAAAAAACCAGAACTTAACTATTATTGTAATAAGCGTACTAAAAAATGTTTTTTTGAATGAAAACCTGTTGAATAGGAACATTCGCCTTCTATGTAACAATTTCAATAATTGTCATTTCATTCACATTGACGATAAAACAAAACGCTTTGACATTTGTACTAAATTAAATTTTTTAATAGATAGCCTCGACTACAACGAAAAATTCCTTAGCTTTAACAAACGTCATGATTTAATCCGTTTCCCCCATAAAAATGTCAATAAACAGAAAAGTAGAAAAATCACACAGAAAACTATCTTAGATTATTTTTGCTATGTAAACAATTATGCAAGGCACCGGAACGAAAATGTAAATGCTAATATCGAAGTAACAGCTGAAGGGTCAAAACGTGACAATTTTTTTCGTCTGTAAAAACCAAATCCTTACAATTTTTCACCAAAACATAGCTGGACTTCTTAATAAAACTGATTTGTTGCAGATATACATAACTGATTTTCCTCGTGAAATAGGATGTGAATTAGATGTTATATGCCTTAGTGAAACATTTCTGAAAGCAGGTGAAGAAGTGTGTGTGCATTTGAATGGCAACACTATTGCAAATAGTTATTCAAGGCTTGACGTAAAACGAGGTGGTGTATGCATACTTTGTAAAAATAATTTTAACTTTGTAGATCTTACAATAATTAATAAATATCAAGCAGAAAACACTTTTGAGGTATGCGGTATTATTTTGCCAGACCATCGCTGTTGTGTTATCTGCATCTATAGAATACCTAAGTCCAATGTAACAGACTTTTTAAATAAATTTCAAGACATGCTTTATAATATTTGTGACAGATATAATGACTTTAAAATAATTATAGCCGGAGATTTTAATATAGACACACTTAAGTGCACACAAGCTTCTGAATTCTACAAAGACATTTTACTAAACAATAACCTCACTTATCACATACAAAAGCCTACCAGACAGAAAACTTGTATAGATCATATCATAAGCAATGACCGAGAAGCCGAAGGTAAAATATATGCATTAGGGTTATCTGACCATAACACGGGTCAAACGCTTAGTATAAAACTTCCTTATAAATATAAAACTTACATAAATACATATTGGATACTTAGAAGAGACTATAGCACTGACAATAGGAGAAAATTTAAAGAAATAATGAAGCAATTGACATTTAATGACATATATGACGAATCAAACTTTGACATAGCTTTTAGTAATTTTCATGACATAATTAGATTATTCTATGACTTATGCTTTCCCGTGATTAAAATTAAACGTCAGATAAAAACTTGTGGCCCTAAATGGATAACAGCAGGACTTAGAAAGTCTTGTAAAACAAAAAGGAAATTGAGGTACATTTACTATACATCAAGACCAAATGAAAAAATATCAAACAAGTCAAAATATTACCTTTATACTAAAATTCTAAAAAAAGTTATAAGTAAGTCCCAAAAAATTATCAATTACAAGTATATCTCAAATAGTAAAAACAAATGCAAGGCAGCATGGAACATTATCCAAAACAAAACTGTAGCTAATAATATCCCAAAAAGTATAAAAGAATTAAAAATAAATAATAAAGTTATTAGTGACAAAATACTAATGGCCGAGAATTTTAACAAACATTTTATTCATTCACCGAATAAAATGAAGCAAATTGATAAAACATTAACCAAACATAATATGAAAAGTATTTTTTTGCGTCCATCAAATAAATATGAGAAAAAAAAGTAATAATTTCGTTGAAAAACACACTATCAGTTGGTTATGACAACAGGCAACTGGAATCCTTAAGATGTGTGCTGAAGAATTATCGCCAATTCTGTCACATTTGGTTAACATATCGTTTATAGAAGGATCCTTTCCAACAGCTCTCAAGTTTTTAATAGTAAAACCGCTACATAAAAAGGATGATAAATGCGACATAAATAATTATCGACCAATTACTTTAGTACCTATACTGTCTAAAGTCTTTGAAAAAACTATGTATTCTAGAATATACGATTATCTAACAAAATTTGGCATTCTAAAAGTAGAGCAAAATGGATTTCAAAGAAATAAATCGACCACATTAGCAGCCTATTCATTGGTTACCGAAATAATTAATTGTGTGGACAAAGACCACCTAGTATCTGCAGTATTTTTTGATATGAGTAAAGCTTTCGATGTAGTGTGTCATGATATCTTAATTGATAAGCTGTACTGCTATGGCATTCGGGGCCCAGCATTACAGTGGATAAAATCTTATCTAAGCGGTAGAGAACAGTGTGTTGAAATAAATGAAATAGACGTTAATAATGTAATGATATCGTACAGATCCAAATATAAACACAACCGTAGTGGAGTCCCACAAGGGAGTGTCCTGGGGCCTCTTCTCTTTTTGCTTTACGTTAATGACCTACCTGACTTTATCAATTGCAAGTCTGTACTTTTTGCTGACGACATTTCAATCATAATAAGTACTGACACTAAATCCAATTACAATGATAAAATAATGACAGCTGTTATAAGTGTCACAGATTGGCTATACAAGAATAGACTCAAAGTAAATTTAGGCAAAACAAAAATAATACAATTTAACCTAAGGAAATATAAAGAAACTATTGACATTAATATAAATGGACAAAAACTAGAGGAGGTTCAAAATACAAAATTCTTGGGGATACATATTGATGATGGTTGTACTTGGCAAAGACATATTATAGATGTATGTACAAAAATCAATAAGTTCATTTACCCATTACGAAGATTGTCAAGGACCTCATCTCAAAAAATTGCTTTACTCGCCTATCATGGCTATATAGATTCCGTTTTGAGATATGGCGTAATACTCTGGGGAAATGGATCTACAGTGAACAAAGCTTTTATTGCTCAAAAAAAGTGTGTAAGGGCAATCTGCAAGGTTGGTCCATTATATTCTTGTAGAGAACTTTTTCCAACCCTAAAAATTCTAACACTTCCTAGCATTTATATTTTCGAGTTGGGTGTCTTGGTAAAAAAACATAAACAGTTTTTTACAAAAAATAGTGATGTTGTTAGTTTTAATACAAGGTATAAGGATAAACTAGTTCTTCTATTTAGAAAGAAGGCAACCTCTCATAAGAGCTGTTACTCGATGGCAATAAAGGTGTTTAACAAACTGCCCAGCGACATAAAGTCATTGCCTCTTAGTAAATTTAAAGGCAAACTTTTTATGTGGTTGGTGGACAGGGCATTTTATAATATTAAGGAGTTTTTTAATTACAAATAAATTCACTTGACCATGAATATAATGTTTGTAATGTATTTTGATTTTAAATATGACTACTATAATAATAAAAATAATTGTACTGTTTAAATAATAACTAATTTTAATTCAATTTAATTCAATTCAATCTGTTTGTAATGAATTATGATTTTAAATATGAATATTATAATAATAATAATAATTGTACTGTTTAAATAATAACTAATTTAAATTCAATTGACCATATACTTAAATATTTGCACGTCCTAACAGGACAAAACATGTTGATCTTTTATTTGATTTAACAACTTATTTACCGTGTTTTATGCAAATAAATGATTCTTGATTCTTGAAACATGGCTCTACCACGAAGTAAATATAACATGTAATTACAGCCTTGAATGTGTTTGTTTTTAATAACTATTTTCAGTTACTTTAAAATAAACCTAATTTGTAAGTGAATAAATAAGTTAATAATTCATTACCATAGGCACATAAAAAGCAGCAAAAGAACAACCTTGAATGACGGTAGGGCATAATGATTTCTTATATTTACGCGAACACTACACATTGAAATAATACTAGTTTTAACGGAATTTATCGCGTATATTTAACTTTTTTTTTTACCCGACGTTTCGAGACCTTTACAGCACCCATGGTCACGGGAAGGACTGAGATGTTCAACGTCCAGCTGTCATAGTTAACCGCGGTTACCATAGATTAAAATTTTAACTTTTGTTCCGATCTACACAGTATGAGCTTATGGTATCATGGAGTCTTGCAGTTGTATGCTTGGGTTGGGATTTAATTTTATTTATTATAGGATCCCAAGCAGATGGTAGCACCCAGCCATCTTCTCTATTGAAATTAGGATGTTTTTTGATTTCAATAGCCTCGCGAATTATCCTTCGAAGGAATCGGTGTTCTTTAGCGAGGATTTGTGGTCTATCCTACCTACGCAAGGGAAACGCCACGGTGGTCATGGATACGTCAGATTATAATTCTAAAATACAAGAACTTTTGTCGGATATAAGTACTTATAAAAAGGTTAAAAACGACCCAACAAATAGCACACTAAAAACAACTAGTGACCTCATAAAGAAACACTCCGAAAAATTAAATCTGGACGTTGTATGGGTTACCAAAAATACACAAGCCCAATGCTCCATTACGCCCCATAGTGAGCCAAATTGATTCACCAACTTACAGATTGGCTCAACACTTAGCGAAAATACTCTCACCGCTCAGGGGACATACAAGAGCACACATAAAGGATTCCTACCATTTTGTCAGCGAGATTAAAGACCTACGTCTGGCAGACAATGAAACTATGGTCAGTTTTGATGTGCAGTCATTGTTTACATGCTTACCTGTTAAAGACTGCATCTCAATTGTAACTAGAAGGCTGGAAGAAAACAACATGCCCGCAGAATATGCAGTATTACTCAGACACTGCCTTACATCTGGCTACCTATTGTGGAAGGAGGAGTTCTACAAGCAAGTAGATGGTGTGGCAAGGGGCTCACCTGTATCTCCCATTGTCGCCGACATATTCATGGAAGACTTTGAGGAGAAAGCCCTGCTTACTTCTCCCATAAATCCAAGATTCTACAAGCGGTACGTAGACGACACTTTCACAATTCTACCTTTAGATAAAGTAACTGCATTTTTAGACCATCTTAACTCTATAAATTCTAAAATTCAATTCACAATGGAGTTAGAGGCAAACAATTCCTTAGCTTTTCTAGATGTGTTAGTAATTCGGCATCCTGATAACACCTTGAGCCATACTGTGTATAGAAAAAAGACCCATACAGATAGATATTTAAACGGTGATTCTCACCACCATCCTTCACAGTTAGCTACCGTGGGTAAATCTTTGTTTCAGAGAGCACGAGGGATCTGTGACAGTAAACACCTGGCTGCCGAGCTCCAACATGTCAAGCAAGTTTTGCATGACAACAAGCTTCGGGTCCCACGCCTACGTCACAGAGAACGAGTGAAGCCGGCCACAGTCGAGCGTGTACCTGCTGTACTGCCATATGTTAGAGGAGTCACTGACAAGATTGGCTACATCTTGAAGCGCGCTTCCATCAAAACATACTTCAAGCCGCCAAAGAAGATTGGTCAGTTTTTACCATCAGTCAAGTGTAACGTCCCTCTGCAAGATGCAGGAGTGTACAAGCTTGATTGTGAATGTGGTCTCTCCTACATAGGACAAACTAAAAGATCAATTAAAACCCGCGTCAAAGAACATATAGCTGATGTGAAGAATGGACGCTCCGGGAAGTCTGCAGTCTGTGAACATGTACAAGATCGCCCCCGTCACTACATCAGATTTGATAGACCACAAATCCTCGCTAAAGAACACCGATTCCTTCCAAGGATGATTCGCGAGGCTATTGAAATCAAAAAACGTCCTAATTTCAATAGAGAAGATGGCTGGGTGCTACCATCTGCTTGGGATCCTATAATAAATAAAATTAAATCCCAACCCAAGCATACAACTGCAAGACTCCATGATACCATAAGCTCATACTGTGTAGATAGGAACAAAAGTTAAAATTTTAATCTATGGTAACCGCGGTTAACTATGACAGCTGGACGTTGAACATCTCAGTCCTTCCCGTGACCATGAGTGCTGTAAAGCTCTCGAAACGTCGGGTAAAAAAAAGTTAAATATACGCGATAAATTCCGTTAAAACTAGTATTATTTCAATGACGGTAGGGCAATTAATACAATAACGATATTTAACCTTTTGATGTGATTTAAGGTCATATACTAATTATACGTTATGTAGTGTCATACAGCAAACAAATTAAATAAAACGTAATTAAATCGCTGTTTGTTATGGCTGTTATTTAAAAAAAAATCTGATTAAAAAAATCTTACGTTCTTATATTAGTTTCTTTTATAGTATATGGGTGATAAATGAGCACACAGTCCTCCTGATGGTAAGTGGATACTGTGATCCATAGACATTTGTCCTCAATTAAGAATCCAAATGCAGATGCGTTGCCAACCCCGAGGAGTAAAGATGAAATGCCTCGTTTTCAATAAAAGGGGTCTTCGCTTTTCTACACTAACTATAAGAAACAAGCAGCATTCAGCTGTTATTTTACGCTGGTATTCTGTGAGAGCGCCGGCTGAGGCCGATCTATTCGTGCTACAACTATAGTAAAGTTGCAGCGTGGCTCTACCACGAAGTTAAATATATCACGTAATTAAAACCTAAAATTTTAATAACTATTGTTATTAATTTAAAAGTGAACCTATTTTGTGAGTGAATAAATAAGTTAATCACTTAATAACCTGGGCATATAAATAAAAAAAAATTTCAACCTTGTACGACGGAAGGGCAATTAATACAATAATGATATTCAACCTTTTGAGGTGGTTTAAGGTCATGTAACAATTATACGTTATGTAAGATGACATACAATAAACGAATAAAACAACGCAATAGTAACTAAATTACTATCGGCAGTTATTTTAATAGACAATAATTTAATATAATACATCTTATGTACTTATACCAGGTTATCACCTTACTTATATTACACATGTAGAATTTTAAAAATCTTTCTCGATTTTTCTCTTCCAGCGTCGGCTCCGTGACGAAGTAGCTTATCAATGAATTGCAGTGCTTAGGGTCGCGGGTTCGAATCCCGCACGGAACTAGTATTTGTATGATCTATAAATAATTTTTCTGGGTGTGAATGTTGTCGAATAATATCTTAAAAATCGTAGTGCTTAGTAACGTTTTTATATAAAAAAAAATGTAACAGTTTTTAGAGAAGTCTCGAATTCTACTGGGTGCCTTTAAAAAATGTTATTTATTTATCCTACTGAGAAAGAAACAAAGAAAACTAATATTTCTTCAAACTCGTATAACTTTTCGTATTTCTGAAACTTTACCCATGACAAGTAGATGAAAAAAAATTTAGGACCATTTTGTCTGGGCTGAAATAGGTAAAATTTACGTTAAAAAAGAAGACTGACTGAGAGATGAATACATATTTGTGCCATTTGCTAAAGAGACTATCAATCCGGGGGGTCCACGTACGGTGAAGTTCCTAAAGAAACTTTATCCGCGACTGTTCGTCGCTGCTAGTGATAAGAGAGCTGGTTCTTTTCTCGCTCAAAGGCTAAGTATAGCCATTCAGCGAGGAAACGCAACCAGCGTTCTTGGCACAATACCACGGGAGTAGGAATGTATGATAATTTAAGTTATTAGTTTTAGTTTTTTATATTATAGTTTTTTATATTATAGTTTTCTAATATTGTACTTTTCTCAATTGTATGATTAATTTACATTATTTAAAAAAATCACTTTTAATACATTTCCTAATTATCTTGTAATTTTTTGACAAACTAAATTCTGTACATAAAAATTTATTTAATCGTAAGTAAATAAATATTTTGTGTTTTTCCTTGTGCAGTTTATTTTGAAAACTGTCTATACGATGTAGTAGAAAATTCAAGTGTGAGCGTAATGTTTTGTTTTTAATGTAAGAAAAGGTTAATTTTTAATTTGTTTATTTAAACTCTCAGTATTAAATTATTAATTTTCTCAAATTTACTTATAAAACCAAACCCGTCGAATATCTAAAATGAGAGCAACGTTTAAAATGCGTGACGTTGTAATTGTTAATCTGCCTGCGAAATGCGGTGGTTACAGCGACTTAGTGGATTATTAGATAGATTAATTTGTTTTGCGAATAATTTTAACTGGGAAGAAATTTTTGAACAAAGTGTACTCGAATGTGTCACTTACTTGTGGACGGCTAAGTCTATGCGTATTAATTAATTAATTAGTATCCTACAGACCAAATTTAGGTCACGGCGGCCAGCCTCAACGGAGACTAGCCATCAGCGCGTGACGGGATTATAGTTCCCAAATATGTGCCGCAAGCACAGGTGCACTCTCTGTTCCGTCACTCTCATTATCCGATGGGACGGTCAAGGGCAGAACCAACGGGTCCATCAGGGGCAGGACCAACGGCTTTACGTGCTTTTTGAGGCACGGGGGTGAGACACTGCCAATTTCCTGACTCCGGGCAGCTACCGAGAATTTCTTCACGTTTTCTGTGAAGAAATTCTCGGTAGCCGCCTCAATAATTGATTTTTTGGCAGAACCCGGGAATCAAACCCAGGACCTCATGATCAGCAGTCGCACTACTATAAACACCAGACCAATGAGACAGTCTAAGTGTATCGATATTAAAGCATCGAGTTGCAGCTAGCGGTTTGTGGAGTCCTAAGTTCCTAAAGAAACTGTATTTGCAACTTATCGTTGACTTTATGAGAGCGATAGCAAAGCGGTGTCGTCGTTCTATATAATTTTTAATAAGTTTATAATATTTTCTCACTCAAATGCTAAGTATAGCCAATCAGCGAAGAACGCAGCCAGCGTCCTTGGCAATATACCGCGAGGAGTATTTGATAATTATGTTAAATTAAGTTTTATTTAATAATAAAAAAATGTACATTACTTACACAATATTTTCAACGCTTTGAGTTAATGCTACGAAACTTGAAAGTTGCAACTTCGGTTTCTTTAGTTTACGTATTCTGCGAGAGCGTGAAATAGATTTCAGACTACGCTATAATATAATAGCATATAGTTTAGAGCTCATAGCACAACAATATCGCGCACCGTACATTGTTATGGACACGTTCACACTGATGTACTATATATTTTTGACTTTGTATGGTGCGCGATATTGTTGTGCCATCAGATTGCTCCGACCCATTCGTACTACAACCATGATATAGGTGCAACGTGATTCTAAAACGTATAATTAGAACCACGCTATAAATCCTATAAAATAAGTAAGCAAAGTAATACCACTACAGAGGTATTTATTAGGCGCGTAATCCCTTAAATGGGTCATGTTTGATTAAAATAATCTTATCTATCGAATAACATGATGTTTTGGTGCTACAAACCCCATATCGAATTTAGTAAATATTATGATATAAAGAGGTTTGCATATTGTTTGTTCTCGTATGAGCTTATTACGCTTCATTTAACATGATATTTTCCGGTGAGTCATGAATGAGCCAAGCCAATGAAACCTAGCAGCGTTAGACTCAGCGGAGAGACATGCTAAAACGTTTTTTAATAAGACCCTTCTTAGAACCTTGTAACCTCGATGTGTTGGAACCAATCTTTGCAACCTCGAGCACAGTCAGCACATCGATGTTCTATACTTCTATACGATTTAATTCGGAGAATGTGTACACGAACATTACATGCCTTAATTACTCCGTCCAAATTTCACCATACGGCAACCAGGTGGTTGGTGTGTCTTTATCGCTTTGTTGTTAATTTACCAATTAAAGTTAAAAAAAGTTACAGCCCATATTCATTCCACTGCTGGGCACAGGCCTCCTCTCATTTCTGAGAGGCTTTTATGGCAAGGAAGTGTCTGCTGCGTTGCCTCAATACATATTGGCGAATTTCATATGTCTTCGAAATATGTTTTTTATTATTTCTCAGATATGCAGGTTTCCTTACGATGTTTTCCTTCACCGCCGAGCACGTGGTAAATTAGCACTTAAAGTTGCAATTAACATTTTCATTGGTGCTGGCAGGGATCAAACCCGGGTTGTTAAATGTTTTTGTTTTTCTTAGTGCATACACCAAGGGAGTATAATAATCTGCCGGCGTCTGTCATTCCGAACAGTTACAATCTGCCATCTTCAAAACAAGAGTGAATGTGCCATTTTCCATCACTAGGGCTTCATCACCGGTTACCACTTGGTGGAATTGCAGTAAAGCACTGGCTTTTAATAAGTAAGAAAAGACGCGTGTATGGGTACCTCACCCTCAATAAAAAAATCAGCTCCTCGCTAAAACGGATGAAGGCCATATTCAACAGTGATTTTACGTGCTAAATAAACAAAGGTGCAAGGACAAATAGTAATTTTTATTAAATACTAACGGGGATGATCCCCTGCTTCATACGGATGATTTCTAGATCTCGACAACAGTGCCATCTACCGGTCCAAATATGAATTCCAACCATCTTAGGACCCATTCAAATATACAAAATTTTTTAAACGTTTTTTAGTTGTAGCGAGACTAACGGACCCCAACACATTTTTATATTATATAGATATGTGATTTTGTATTGTTATAGTAAAATTTTTGAGAATAGAAATGAAAATAAATAAATAAATAAATAAGGATACGCAAACAAATTAATTAGATTTTATGAGATGAAAGCAGCGAACTACGCGAGCTACGTTTAGCCAAAAATATGGGTAAAGATGGAAAAATGTTAAAGAATTCATTAGTGGTAGTTAGTGGCATATGATAATAAACTACCACATATAATCCCGTAGGTGCCAATATATCAGAGCAGTAATGTACCAGAATACCGGCAACAACATCTTTCTGATAGGTAATGTTAGAAAGATCATTGAATCTCTCACTTTCAATATATGTTATTTAACAAGTTGTTGTTATTTCCTTTTTTGTTTGTCTTAAAATATAATGAAATGATAGTGTCCAGTGCTAAAAAACTAACTTCAAATACTTAATGAATTAAGTATATAAAAATTCCATTCTTGTTAATTAGGCAATGTACTTGATGATAGTGTTCTGTAGCGTGACGATTTGATGTAGGTAATGGTAACTTGATGATAGTGCAAGTAGTACTCATGTTACCGCGTTTATAGTCGGGTCAAGTTATATAACGTCTTGTTATGTATGAACGATTTTAGTGTACGTACGTACAAAATATTTTTATAGAATAAAGGTGACAAACTATTCCCGATTAAGAATCAAAACTCAAATGCGTTGAAGCCCTTGAGGACTAAAATGGAATGCCTCGTTTCGAGTAAACTAAAAAGGCGTCTCCAGATCACTCAACATACGAAACACAGTATTATTGAGCTATGTTACTCTAGTATTCTGTGAGCGCGTTGTCCTTTCCCGGTCGAACTGACCCCTGTGTTTGCCCAACATGCTGTTGAGCCTACCCATGTAAAATCGCGCGGTGCGAGTTAGTTACCTTCTTGATGTGGGGCTCGAAAGTGAGCCTTGCGAGTGTGCAAGTGGGCAGGTAAGACTCATGGTACCGCGTTTATAGTTAGGTGCAGTTATATGGTGTCTTGTTACAATACACTGTATTGTTACACCATTCAAAGATTATTACATGTTTTACCCGATGGTAAGTAGATGCAGCAGCATGAGCATGAACAACAGCTCATAATAATCAACACCTATCCTCGATTAAGAATGCAAATGCGTTGTCGTCCCTGAAAACTAAGATGGAATGCCTCGTATCTAGTAAAAACGGGTCTCTGGGTTTTTACAGTCACCATACGAAACACAGCAGCATTGAGCTTCTATTCTACGTTGATATTCTGTTGGAACGTGATTCTTCCCCGGTCTGCAAAGCTGCAGCGTGGCTCTACTATGTTTGATTATAATATTACTAATATACAAATATTGAATGAAAACGAAAAATGGCCTTCACACAGCAATTTTTTATAAAATAATTAAATACGAGGGTGGATTGAAAAGTACTCGGCCTAACCAAGAAAATAAACACATACTAAATCAGTTATATTTTTATTTTTCTACATAATCACCATCAAGTTCAATACACTTTTGCCACCTCCCCTTCCAAGCATTTAGACCGTTGAAAAAAAATGATTCTTCCTTAGAGTCAAAATATGCGTCTACAGCTGCTTTGACCTCGTCGTTTGTCGAAAATCTTTGACCTCCCAAGTGCTTTTTTAGGTTAGGGAACAGAAAGAAGTCTGATGGTGCCAGATCAGGTGAATACGGCGGATGCGGTAACAGTTCATAGCCACAGTTGTGAATTTCAGCCATTGACTGTACTGACGTGTGAACACGGGCGTTATCTTGATGAAACAGGACTTTTCTTCTGAGCATTCCTCGACGTTTTTCTTTTATTTCCCCTCGTAAACGACGTAGTAAGGTGCAGTAGTAATCAGAGTTTATAGTCTGACCCCTTTCAAGATAATCAATCATAATCACACCTTTCGAGTCCCAGAATACTGAAGCCATCACCTTATTTGCCGACAAAATCGACTTAGCCTTTTTAGGGGGTGGTGAACCAGGTCTTCTCCACTGTTTTGATTGTTGTTTTGTTTCCGGTGTACAGTAATGAACCCATGTTTCGTCCATAGTAACAAAACGATTCAAAAAATCATCTTCAAATAACTCCAAACAGTCGCGTGAAATAGTCAATTGCGTCCTTTTTTGTTCAACTGAAAGCAGTCGCGGAACCCACCTCGCAGACTTCTTGTGGAAACCCAACTCGTTGACAATGATGTTTTGAGTTCGTTCATAAGAGATGCCTATAATCTCGGCTATCTCTCTAATTTTTAATCTGCAGTCTCCCATTATTAAATCAAGTACTTTTTTAATATTTTCGTCAGTAGTTGACGTCGAAGGCCTTCCAGAGCGGGGTTCATCTTTCACACTCTCTCTACCACGCTTAAATTCTGCTATCCATTTTTTGACGGATGAATATGACAGAGCACAATCGCCTAATGTACTGACCATGTCATCATGGATGGCTTTTGATGATAGCCCCTTCTTATGGAGGTACTTAATGATGGCACGCTGCTCGATTTGCTCCATTCGCGGAAATTATGTCCGATTACTTTGTTAATAAATTTATAAAATCACAACTAATTATCGCACACGTTTCGAACTTCACACAATGAACTAGTCTGAACTGAACTAAATAATGTGGGTAGATTTGATTTTTAGAATTGAATGGATCTGTGTTAGGCCGAGTACTTTTCAATCCACCTAGGTAAATGGAGGAGTTATAAGTATTAAACATAACTTTGGTGGAAATGGGTAAAAATTCATTTAACCTTCGGAGTGAAGCATACTCCGCAATAGTGTTGCCAGGTAGCAATTAAAATTTCGGGACGGAAGGTAAAAATAATCAGGAATTTGGTTTTCACATCGGGACAGCTACAATAGCTACAAAATATAGGTTCTTTGTAGCCTTTTTGTGCTTTATTGCGAGCCGTGGTAGCTGAGATAGTTTACGCTCACTGTAAATATCACAGCATGCGAGTAACCTGGGTTCGATCCCCACCGGCACCAATGAAATTGTTAATTGTAATTTTATGTGCTGATTTACCACATGTTCGGCGGTGAAGTAAAACATCGTGAGGAAACCTGCATGTCTGAGCAATTAAAAAAAATCTTTCGAAGATATGTGAAGTTCGCCAACGCGCATTGGGGCAGTGCGGCGGACATTTCCTTGCCCTAAAATCCTCTTAGAAATGAGTGGAGGCCTGTTTTCAGCAGTGGGTGTATATAGGCTATAACTTATATTTTACTTTTGTGCTTTATTAATATTATTCGGGTCTGATCTCATGAACGAATATCTTTTCATACAAACATCGTAAAAACTGCATTTTTTCGTCTATGTTTTGCCGTTTTAGGCAAACCAAAACAATATTGAACTATTTGTTTTTTTTTTAGTCTCTGATATTTTCAAATCACTCATTTTTATATAATTCTGTTAAAAACTTTTGTGTGTTTTTTTTCGACTGGTGAGAAAATGTTGTAGTAAAAATATTTTTATGTAGTAGTAGCTAACAGATGTAATCATTTTTGCTGTCAAAATTGTGGATTAAAGTATAGACTAAGAAGGAAGGAACTTGAAAATCGGGATGTCCCGCGCAAATCGGGACACCTGGCAACACTACTCTGCAAACATTTTATGTCTCACTACATTCATTTCAGCAGTCCAAGAAAGGCTCCATTAAGGAATATAACTGTGAAAGTATGAATATAAACATTTCCAAATTTGGGACAAATAAAAGTATCTCAGGTTCTTATTACTGATCGTATTCCATTGTTTGCCTATAAAACTACCTTTCTACTTACGACACTACGTTGCTATTTCTTATTTAGGAAAAAAATATTGTTTATTAATTAGTATATTTAAGAGGGCATAATGTATTCTTGCTTCGCTTTTTTATGTCTGGCTTGTGTTTAACTGTTTATAAATTTCCTATTCATTATAGCATAAATGATTCATTCCATATTTAACAAGAGCAGATGTGAAGCAGTCAACAATTTATTGAGAATTGACATAATATAGTATGGTGGGCTTCCTTTTAGATAGAGTAAAGGTCAATATTTTTCTAGAACATTGTATTTACGTATCAAGAAACACTACACTAGCGTACATGGATAAATCAGTTCGTGAGCGCTTATTCTTCTAACTTGTTCGAAACTCAATATTCAAAGCTAGCTGAGAGATATAGTTTAATGATACATATAGTATTCATGAATCTCGCTATTACATACAAAACGAATTTTCCAATTCGGTGTTTTATTTCCAGACATTACCATTTTAAAATAAACTAAAAACAACTCTTCCCCTTTATTATATTATAGTGTATTATATGATATATAGGTAACGTCTCATCTATTAAATCTATATACTTTTATCACTTCAATCGTATGATATGTCTTTTATTATTACTAAAAGGTGAGTTATTTTAATAATTAATAAACTGAGTCTAAAAACTAGCTAATTTACACCAATCCAATGGTCATTTTATAAAACCCCGAGCTACTTTGTGATAGTAATATGTAGTATATAACTTCGAGTAGGAAATATAAATAATTTCTCCTGAGAAGTTTAACGCTACTTTAGTACATCACCAAGACAACAAACTTGGCGTAACATTATAAGTAACTTTTCCTCTAGGCTCTACCTGAAACACTAAATTGTTTTTTTTTTCAATTAACAGTCACAAATTAGTCACTATATCTTTACACATATTTCACAGAAAAAGATATAGACGTTCTGGAGTTATTTTATGATATATAATTTTCATGTCAATATCCTCCCTAAGACATATGAATAACTGCAGTTCCTTTCGAGCAATATGTTTGAATATCAGTAAATGGAAGTCACCAATTAGCCACTAAATCTTAAAATTGAAATCCCATCTCAAAAGAAAACAGTAAAGGCGTTTTCAAGGAGAGGCTGCTAGCTTGAATTCAGGATAGAAGCCTCCTAAAAAAAGTCTATATCTCCTAAAGTACTAAGTGATTAATTTTTTCCCTAATTTTCAACAACTCGTCACTAAATCTTGACATAATAAAGCTTAAGATATTGTAGAAGAGGATTCCAGATGGTAGGTTGTGGTAGAATACTTATTGATTTACATTACATAAATATATTGATTCTGAATCGAGGATAAATGTAGATGTCTATAAGCCGGAGTACCCACCTACTATCAAGCGGACTGTGTGCTTGTTGCACCCTTATCCTATAAAAATAATGATATGGCTTCTGCGTTTATACTGAATAGCAAAGTTCAAAACAAAAATTACAAACAATAATTCTCACGAGGTTCGTAAAATAAAATAAAAAACCTTTGTTTGAGGTCAAACAAAACGATCCATAAAAACCCGCGTGAAAGAACATATAGCTGACGTGAAGCACCGACGCTCCGGGAAGTCTGCAGTCTGCGAACATGTTCAAGATCGTCCCCACCATTACATTCGATTTGATAAACCACAAATTCTCGCAAAAGAACACCGATTCCTACCAAGGATGATACGCGAGGCTATTGAAATTAAAAAACATCCAAATTTCAATAGAGAAGATGGATGGGTGCTGCCACCTGCTTGGGATCCTATAATTAACAAAATTAAACCCAAACCTAAGCATACCACTGCAAGACTTCATGATACTATAAGCTCGTTTTGCGTAAATCGGACCAAAAATTAATATTCAAAAACTGAAGGTAGCCGGACTAACTATGACATTGGGACGTCAAACATCTCAGTCCCTCCCGTGACCATGGTTGCTGTAAAGCACCCGAAACGTCGGGAATTAAAAATAAGTAAAAGTAGTGAAATAAACGCGATAAAATCCGTAAATTTAGTTTTATTCAAAAACCTTTGAAACAAACTTCAGTTTACAGTTTTCTTTCTGCTATTCATTTTAATAATTTACAAGTAAAAAGCGGGAAATTTAAATGCTTTTATATGTTTGACCTTTTGACCTACACTGTGAGCGCTCGCGAACTATTAGGGGAGTAAGTAATAACTGCGGCAAAAGTATATGAAATTTCTTCAACACTGACAACTTGCGTGCTCGTTTAATTAATGCGTTTTGAAATGTGGCTTTGCCTTGTAGTAGCGATAAAAAAGTTTATTCAAATGAATATAGAAAACTTGATCAGCGAAATAGGTTACAAAAAAATGAACAGGCCACATATAATATAAGTTGGATCTATTGTTAGCTAAAAGCCTAACTCATCCTATTAATATATACGACAAAGTTTTGATAGGAGCTGTAGTATTATATACCAGTTTTTGCTAACGTTTATAGAAAACGAAATTGAAATGCATAAGTATCGTTCCTTAAGTTAGACTTTAAGTCTCTCCTGGGTAGCCAGGTTGTCCAGGCGGTCCTTGTTGCATTGGGTAGCCGGGTTTTCCTAGCTGGCTAGGTTGACCTGGAAAGTCCTGTAGTCCGGGCTGTCCTTGTTGCCCTGGGTAGCCGGGTTGTCCCTGTTGACTAAGTTGACCTGGGAAGTCCTGTATTCCGGGCTGTCCTTGTTGCCCTGGGTAGCCGGATTGTCCTTGTTGAGTTGACTTGGGTAGCCAGGTTGTCCGGGCGGTCCTTGTTGCCCTGGGTAGCCGGGTTATCCTGGTTGACTAGGTTGACCTAGGTAGCCAGGTTGTCCGGGTGGTCCTTGTTGCCCTGGGTAGCCGGGTTGTCCTGGTTGACTAGGTTGACCTGGGTAGCCAGGCTGTCCGGGCGGTCCTTGTTGCCACGGGTAGCCGGGTTATCCTGGTTGACTAGGTTGACCTAGGTAGCCAGGTTTTCCGGGCAGTCCTTGTTGCCCTGGGTAGCTGGGTTATCATGGTTGACTAGGTTGACCTAGTCTTATATGATCTGAAGGAAAGAACAACGTTCTTGGAACTGATATTAGCTTACCACATCTTCAGAACTCAACTTTTTTATTGCGGAGTCGACCATCCTGAACGGCGTCAAATTTTTCCCCTTTTGACATATAGATTTTTTTTCTCGAAAAATCATTAATTTTTGGTAAAAGTTTATTCTTTTATTTATATAATTTAAATAAATACCTGCATACCTGACCTGCAACACTTTTTCTTGCATATAAATATATGACCTATAACACTTTTTCTTGCATTAGTCTCTGGTTTCATGATGTTGGTGCTGCTAGCCTATGCGGCACTTACAGCTCCATAGGACTCAGGCCCTGAGTCCTATGAAAATGCCTACTAGGAGGCAGACAAATGGCGCTAAGAGAGATTTCAGTACCCTGTTGCTAATGCCGTCAGGGCTAGTAGTATTCTGCGTAATACTACGTGCGAGAGGGTAATCAACAATAACGCGTCTTATTCCGAAAACGTTTTAGAAGATATTGATGATGAGCCCACAACAACATCGGTTAATCAATGATCGTAAAGGTTAATCAATAATCGAAGAAGCGATGATTGAACAACGGTTTAACAACTAGTATTTATCATTGATCGATTAGGATTTTAACACCCTATGTCGAACGTAAAACACCCAGACCGGTGACGAGCAGCAAGTTGAAAAGGCCTTGACTTTTGATGCTACGATCTGGTAAATCGGCAGAGACTGTTCAGATGTGAACTTGTAAAGAATTATGAAGAAGTAGGATAATATGGATTGCATAAATGTTGGTTGGTTCATTTCAATGTTAATCTATTATATAAAAATTAATGTTTTTTGTTTGTTCGTATTCTACGCGCTGCCATACCTTTCATCCGATCTAACTTATTAGATAAAACTTTGTCAACTTATTGCTTGCATTTGCGAAATGGTTGGTGGCATATTACAATTAATTTACAGTAGATGGCGCGCGTATCGTATCGACAAATGAGATGGCCAAAATTTGCCCCAAGCTGTACAAAAACAAGACTTTTTTGCTATTAACTTAACGTTGCTAGTAACTTAAATAAAATAAAAAAAGAGTTTTGAATAACTATTGACATTTCATAGCAGCTGTTGAAAAATAATCAAGTTTAAAAGTATTTGAAGTGATTTTTTCTCTTTGAAGTCACTCTATATCACCTTTAATGTGGCCATATAATACTTAAAAAGATTAGAGTAGGGAAAAAACAATAATTAAACTCATAAAAGTACTTTATTTATGATATCTTATGTATAAAAACAAGCCTTCAATTAATGAAATAATACATAAAAATAATCGAAATACACTAAAAGATATGATTTTATTTATTTGCTTAATACAACAACAGCTTAAACATGCAGTTGACATTACTAGGTAGTTGACATTACTAGGTTACTTTACATTAGTACTTGCAAAACGGAATCCATCCGTCAAGTATCAAAACAGTCAAAGTGTCAAAGTCCGACTTGATATGGAGTTTTGGCGCGAACTTGGCCGTAGACGGATTGTCGCTACTGTTTTGTCGCTTGAATAATGGTTTGAAGTGGATTTTGATTCGTAAACGTGATGCGATTTTGTGAATTAAGTGACCAAGCGTGTGAACAATTAGAGAAAACGACGAAACAAGTGATTTGATGTCGATATAAACCTCAAGTTATTTTGATCGCTTAGGCGCCTTACGAACTTGAGTAGCTGTCGTCATCAACTGTCCGCTGGGTTGAGCTGTCGTCAAAATCTCCCAAGAACTTCGCAATGTGACGCATCAGCATATTATGAAGTAAAGAAAAAAACGCGGGAACTTTAAAACTGGACTGATAAATCTATATGGATTGAAACTTATAAAGATTATAATATAAAGAAGACTTGGCTTTAGCCTTTGTGGTTTTTGAAAATATGAAGAATTAAAGAAAATGAGACTTGGCTTCGGCCTTTATGGTTTTTGAAGAGATGGAAAGAAAAAAAATAAGACTTGGTTCCGGGCTTTACACTTCAAAATTCTATATATTAAAATTAAAAAAAAATTACAAGGCTGTATGGCTTAGTTTCTTTGCCTGCTCTCTCGAGCGAATAATAAAAACAACAAAAACCGACTTGATATGATTCACGTCTACCGACTTACGCGCCGTTTTTAGGGTTCCGTAGACAACTAGGAACCCTTATAGTTTCACCATGTCTGTCTGTCCGTCTGTCCGTCCTCGCTTAATCTCTGTGACCATTAGCACTAGAAAGCTGAAATCCAAATGGTACCAATATGTGTATCAATCACGCCGACAAGGTGGTGTGGTGGAGCCACGTGTTTAAGGCTGCCGAAGTCTAGTTCCCCGGTCGAACCTTAAACCTATTACGCGAGATATTAACTAAAGTGGACTGTATATGCGGTTGCTTCTACGCTTACGTAAAGGCGACTACTATAGCATGCGGTATAATGCACTCGCTCTTCCCTAAAACTAAACTATTATTGTGCCAAATCGCTGAAAAGGAATCCTGCCTTATTAGGAGAACAAAAAAATTGGAGCGGGTTAAAACTATGTAAGGCAGGAGCTAAATTAAGGAATGTTGACTCACCGGGGTTTCTTCTATCCTGTTGAGCACTATAGCTGCAACTTCTGGAACTTCTTCTGGAACACTCCGGAGAGAGGCGGTGCGCGACTATATCTCACACGGGGTGAGGCGGTTCTCCTGGAGCTCGACTGCTTCCAGGCTAAAGCGGTTTCTACTAGCGGTGTGGTTTCAACGACGACTGCGGTGGAAAGAGCTGTTGTTCCAATGACTGGCGCGGTAGGAAAGAGGCCGCGCAACGGTCGCGCGTGCCTTATATGTCCTCGGCCCCGATGATTACGTGACATTCTAGAATCATCTTCTTGCCCCTCCCACCCCACCACCCCGATGTGTCGATGGAGGATCGAGGAGGGTATGAATAATATCGTTTTGTCGGAAAGGAACAAGCGGCTTGGCACCTCTACCGTCAAATATAATAATCCAATGGTTTTTTCCGCGCAACCATCTCCCCCGCCCTTGAAGGATTTCCTTCAAAATTAACTAATACAACTAGAGCTAAGATCAACTAACAAAATAACTAACTAACGCAAGATTACTTAAATTCAACTACAATTTAATCTAGAAAGCTAATTTAAATTATGGAAGAGGCAGGTGGCACAAACGGACAACCGGACGCAAGTAAGACCCAACCGTGGTCTTAACGCGAGCTATCCTAATTACTCCGTCGGAACCGGGAAAGACCTCTTCGACAATTCCTAACGGCCAGTGGAGAGGCGGCGTATTCTCTTTAGGTGAGCACAACTACAGTTCCTACAGCTAAAGGCTCAGTTGCTGTGTTCCATTTTTGCCGAGACTGCAAAGTATGCAAGTATTCCATCCTCCATCGCTTCCAAAACGATTGCACTAACCGATCTAATAATTTGTGGCGTGCGGAAATGCTAAGTCTGTTCTCATCCATACCTGCGGCTGGCAAATACTTTAAAGGCGTTAAATTCAAAAAATGTGCTGGAGTTAGAGCCAGCGGTTCCGAGGGGTCACTAGACAACGTACGACAAAGTGGGCGACTATTCATTACGCATTCAATTTGAGCGAGCACCGTACTTAGCTCTTCGAAGGACAAAATTTGATCTCCTATTACTCGGTATAAATGACTCTTTAGACTCTTGATATTAGTCTCCCAATTGCCCCCAAAATGGCTCGCGGCTGGGACGTTCAGAGACCACTCAATGCGGTTCTCGGCTAGAATGTGAGCGAACTCCGAATTATAATATTTGCTAGCTAAGAGCTCATGTAGTTCCGATAAAATACGTTTTGCACCGACGTAGTTCGTACCGTTATCTGAATACAATCTACTTACAGGGCCACGGCGGGAAAGAAATCTTTTAAATGCACCCATAAAGCCTGCTGTGCTTAGATCACCAACGAGTTCTATATGCACCGCTCGAGTAGTTAGACATACGAAAATGCAGACGTAAGCCTTTGTGGATCTTATACCACGCCCGCGAGTGAGCGTGACCTTAAACGGACCAGCGAAATCAGACCCGCTGTGCGTGAAGGGCTTTACTGATTGTATTACTCTACAAGATCTAAGTTCCGCCATTTCCGGAAATGACGGCTTGGGGCGTGCCCGAAAGCAAGCTATACATCGGTGCACCCGATTGCGTATTAAACTACGTGCAGAAAGAATCCAATAATTCTGACGCAAAATCGACATCAACAAGTCGGGGCCAGCGTGCGAGTTCAATTTATGATGGTAATCGACTAATAAGTTCATGATATGGTCTTTACGCGGTAAAACAATAGGGTGCCGTTGGTCGAAACTCAATTGCGAGTTGGACAAGCGTCCACCCACCCTTACAATCCCATCCTGTAAAAATGGCTTAAGGCGTTGAAAGGCGCGACTACAAGCTCTATTCGATTGTAATCTTCTAATTTCTTCAGAGAAGTGCGCACGTTGAAGTTCACGCAATACTAGCGACTCAGCATAGTTGTAATCGGACGTAACGATATACGAACAAACACTACTTATCGACTTTTAAACTACAAAGGCTACACTGTAACGACAAAAATGATTTAAATATAACACAGCGTATTGCTGTGGCGCGGCTAAACTATACTATTTTATTTTTAATTTTACGGAACACCAACAAGCTAAACAAACTCTAAGGAAATACCAATATATAATTCTATCAACGACAAACTAATATTTAAATAATAAAACTATCCAATCACAAGTATGCAATTTCTAAGCGACTAAGCTATAATTATTAATAAGCGGTGAAACTATGCGATGAACGCTTCGGAACAACACTGCATATGGCTTGTTGCTCGCGAAGTCTCACTTCCTTCCGCCAATCAAGATTGGCCTCAGCAGGTCTATTCCGTAGCCTCCAGTGAGGCACGCTTTCTGTCGCAGCGGCTCGGTGCGTCCATGCGCCGCGACCGTGACCTCGATCCGCGCCGCGCGCGCTTCCGCTAACTAGATCGATTCGAGCACTGAATATGTCACCTGACGGGTTGCGGGGCGATCTAATCTTGCTAATATGGGCCTTGTTCGCGGTGTCGGTAAACCTAGCTCCAGGGCTATCCCTACTCGGCATTCCATTCGGCTGCGACGAAACTACAACAGGTTTACTAACAACAGACTCTAACGTCTTGCTTCTCGACCCTTCGCATAATTTATTACCCGAGTTAAGTAAAAGCGGGATGTTCCCCTCCCCTATTTCCCGAAAATTGCGAGTCAATAATTCGGGAGGTTCTACAGCGACGGTGCAACAACAGGATGTTGCCGAAATGCTATCTATGATGGGGGCGGAGCCAAGGATAACATATCCCAATACGGTTTCCAGTGCGTAAGGCGCGGTATGCGAGGAGTTGCCCCTGACCTTATTGTTTAACAAAAGATAAGGGAAAAGCGATGCTCCAATGAGCATGTCTATGTTTCCAGGAACGGCGTAAGTGTCGTCCGCCAGAGTCAAATTCTTAAATTCAATCATTGCCGAGGTGTCAACCGAAACGGTTGGCAACCGTTCAGTGACCCTATCTACTACTAGTGCATTTATATCAAAGTTAACATTACGATCTATCCGAGAATAAATTTTTAAATTTATATATCCCTGTGTCGATTTACTAGTGCCTCCGATGCCTTTAATTACAGGACATGAAAGTGACCTATTTATTACTAAGCCTAAGCGCTGACAACATTGTCGCGTTATAAAGCTATTTTGGGCTCCGCTGTCCAGTAGTGCACGGACGCTTTGTTCGTTTCCACGCGAATCCCTAACCAAAATACGTGCCGTACCCAGTAACACGGTTAAAGGAGGTTGTGCTCCCATATTTGCCAATGAGCACAGAGCGACATCACCAGGTCGACCGCTAGAATCGTTGACCTTAGTAGGGGCGAATTCCTTATCCGCTTTACTTGACGCCGCTATGTTGCTATTTTCAAAATGTAATAGCGTGTGATGTTTCCTGGCGCACTTGCTACATACTCGAATTGCATTTTGCAACTAAATGCTTATCGCTTAAGCAGTTCAAACATAGGTTGTTTGTCTTTACTAATTTATAACGTTCGCTTGGTGAATATTTACGAAAAGTCGCACGATTATATAAATTACCGTGTCTATCTTTACATACTAAACAAGTATGCTGGAGTGATGTTGGCGTAGCGGTTACGTAAGTTAACGACCCTCCTATTTTAGATGGTTGAGTCTGTCTACGGTCGACGCACCTTTTAATCTCCTGTTTAACGTTCGGAGAGCGCTGCATCACCTTTATTTGATCTCGCACGAACGATGCTAATGAATGAAAGGAAGGCATCTCCGAGCTACGATGCTCCATTTCAAACGCACGCACGGTGTCGGGGTCCAACTTCTTCAGTGCAATATGGAGAAACACCACGTCCATAAGATCATTAAATTTCAAATTCTTAAGTGCAGCCACCGATGCCACAAATTTATCTAGAAATTGCTCTAAGCCGTTGATGTTCGCGGATGATATAGATTTAAGATCGAATATCTGGTTCCAATATTCGGAAGCTAACATTCTCCTATCTTCATATTTAGTTTTAAGCGTTTCGAATATTAATAAGTAATTGTTTGCTGTAGGTGTAAAACCAGAGCAGATCGACTGTGCCCTGCCACTAAGTTTACTGATTAAGTAATATAATTTTTCGGCGTCCGATAACGATGGGTTATTGTGTATATTGTTTTGAAAACTACTGAAGAAGAAGGGCCACGTCTTAATATCACCATTAAATACCGGAATATCTATTGGCGGCAACCTAATCGAGTCGCTTGGACGTACCTGTTTTTCCGGCTTTGCTTCGTTTTGAGATAGGGATCTCGCAATTCTTTTCACGCGACACAACATATCTTCGAATGCCAGCAGCGGTTGGTAGTTCACTATGTATTTCGGGTCGATTTGTAATTCCAAATGATTAATTTGGTCTAATATTTTTTCGTAATCTATTCGTAGAGAATCTATCGTTTCGATTTCAGTCAAAAAAGTTTCCCGCACTGCTTCTATATGGATGTTCTTTATATAATCACTTATATTCTGCATACGCGAAAAGAGTATGTCCCTCTTAGCATAAAGCGTTTTAATTTTGATTTCACTTCCACTAACTGCCATTTTAAACTATTATAATAAAGTTATATCAATCGCAATTAATCTCACAACGCACAAACAATAAAGGATGGACACTCGGTATGCCGTATTACGTAATTAAATCGAACACCTGCGCAGCGAGTCGAGGTGACGCGTCATTTGCTAGACTCAATAATTTTATCAAGATTGTGGGTAAGCGTATCAAACGGTTCCTATTACACTGTTTCAATTATTTAATAGGCTTTAAATTTAATCAAATACGAGCGCTATAAAACGAATAATTCTGTTTGCGAGTACCTAATCAAAATTTAAATTTAAACGAACACTATTTAAGTCTATTCTATAAATTAGAGTGCATTATCTAATTAATTAATTCAACAATTCGACCAAAATCCTGCTCGAAGTGACCATAAAATGGTGGAGCCACGTGTTTAAGGCTGCCGAAGTCTAGTTCCCCGGTCGAACCTTAAACCTATTACGCGAGATATTAACTAAAGTGGACTGTATATGCGGTTGCTTCTACGCTTACGTAAAGGCGACTACTATAGCATGCGGTATAATGCACTCGCTCTTCCCTAAAACTAAACTATTATTGTGCCAAATCGCTGAAAAGGAATCCTGCCTTATTAGGAGAACAAAAAAATTGGAGCGGGTTAAAACTATGTAAGGCAGGAGCTAAATTTAGGAATGTTGACTCACCGGGGTTTCTTCTATCCTGTTGAGCACTATAGCTGCAACTTCTGGAACTTCTTCTGGAACACTCCGGAGAGAGGCGGTGCGCGACTATATCTCACACGAGGTGAGGCGGTTCTCTTGGAGCTCGACTGCTTCCAGGCTAAAGCGGTTTCTACTAGCGGTGTGGTTTCAACGACGACTGCGGTGGAAAGAGCTGTTGTTCCAATGACTGGCGCGGTAGGAAAGAGGCCGCGCAACGGTCGCGCGTGCCTTATATGTCCTCGGCCCCGATGATTACGTGACATTCTAGAATCATCTTCTTGCCCCTCCCACCCCACCACCCCGATGTGTCGATGGAGGATCGAGGAGGGTATGAATGATATCGTTTTGTCGGAAAGGAACAAGCGGCTTGGCACCTCTACCGTCAAATATAATAATCCAATGGTTTTTTCCGCGCAACCATGGTGAAATAAAAATTGGAAAAAAATATTTTATTAGGGTAGCCCCCCTGTATGTAAAGTGGGAACTGATTTTTCTTTAATTTCAACCCTAACGTATGATATATTGTTGGAAAGGTATTTAAAAATGACTAGGGGTTTTCAAAAATCATTTTTTGATAATGTCAATAATTTCGGAAATAATCGCTCCAAAAGTAAAAAACAATGTGTCCCCCCCCCCCCCTCTAACTTTAGAACCACAAGTTTAGAAAATATGAAAAAAATCTGAAAAGTAGAACTTTATAAGGATTTTCTAGGAAAATCATTTTGAACTTGGATGGAAAGTCGGAGCGCCTGCCGCGGATCGTGCAATGTTGTACGCTCCATGTTCGCGCACGTACCCACTACCGGGAGCAGTTGCAGGAGCGCGTAGCGCTGCTGGAGCGCGAACATAATGGATACACACCTTTAAACTCATAAGTGGGAACACTTATTGTGACGGACGGGAAACTACGGAACCCTACACTGAGCGTGGCCCGACACGCTCTTGGCCGGTTTTATTTGGTTTATGATATATGTACGTTTTTTCTTCGTATTTATGTTTCAACGTATTTTACTTTTATTATATACGCGAGTGCTCCACTAATTATAAACGGTGTAATACGTAAGTTTAATTATTTTCTGTCTAATATACTTCGATCAATAATAGTTATGTTACAAAAACTAGTTACAAATAATAATTCCAAGGACTCAAAAAAACTGCTGACCTTGTTATTTATTACTAAATCAGTTAGGATACATCCTAATCATCATGCATATACATAACACTCTTGAATTGGAACTTTATTAATATCAACATTGTGTAATAATGATAAAAACTGACTGCCAAAATCAACTTTTTTTAAATCTTCATAACTTTTGTCTACTACTGCGTAGCTACATGTACTTTTCCAATTCTTTATATAGAAGATCTGTACTTTCAAATGATAAAGATTTCATCACTGTACAGTCTGGGGCACAGGTTCATATAATTTTTGGCCTTCTCCTTTATTTGAAAATTATATAATAATCAATTTCAAAGAAAATACTTTTATTCCAAATAATATAATATAATTCTTCCAAAAATTAAAACAACAATTATATCATCTGCAGCAACAATGCACCAAGTAACAGCTTGTAACTATTAAACAACAATAACCAATAATAGAAATTAAATACCGTATCTAGTTGAGGAAAAATTTATATCTGCACCACCACCACTAAAGGATCGGCTTGACCGGAGAAGTACCAAGTTACAAATACAAATAAATAATTGAAGTATACGTAAAATATCATATAACTGATGCTGTTTCGTGTGGTGATTGTAGAGAACTGAAGAATGTTTTTACAGGAAAAGAGGAATTTCATTTATCGTGAAGCAAAGCGGTGCAAGAATATCCACTATCTCAAATTATAATCCCGTGGATGTCGTAAGAGGAGAGAGAGGGAGAGAACTTAAGAGATGGGCAACAGCGTCTTCCTTATAACGACTAAACATAAAAAAACTGCGGTTATATATAGTTATTATATAGATATACATATATTGATATACATATCTTAGCGCCTACCACCCACTTACCATCAGGTGGAGTGTGTGCACCTTTAATATCCACTATCTCAAATTATAATCCCGTGGATGTCGTAAGAGAAGACAGAGGGATAGAACTTAAGATATGGGCAACAGCGTCTTTCTTATAACGACTAAACATAAAAAAACCGCGGTTATATATAGATATTATATAGATATACATATATTGATATACATATCTTAGGGCCCACCACCCACTTACCATCAGGTGGAGTGTGTGCACCTTTAATATCCACTATCTCAAATTATAATCCCGTGGATGTCGTAAGAGAAGACAGAGGGATAGAACTTCAGATATGGGTAACAGCGTCTTTCTTATAACGACTAAACATAAAAAACCGCGGTTATATATAGATATTATATAGATATACATATATTGATATACATATCTTAGGGCCCACCACCCACTTACCATCAGGTGGAGTGTGTGCACCTTTAATATCCACTATCTCAAATTATAATCCCGTGGATGTCGTAAGAGAAGACAGAGGGATAGAACTTAAGATATGGGCAACAGCGTCTTTCTTATAACGACTAAACATAAAAAAAACCGCGGTTATATATAGATATTATATAGATATACATATATTGATATACATATCTTAGGGCCCACCACCCACTTACCATCAGGTGGAGTGTGTGCACCTTTACACCCATTGCCATAATTTATCAAAAAACTGTTAACCACCTGTTTAATGCTATTATTACTCTTGACTTGTAATTATTAACTCCGGTAATTAAGACACTGATAATACTGTATTAACTATTTTTCTTGAGAACAACAACTATTTTCTCCGTTCAACGAACGGAAACGAACCAGACGTCCGTTTAATTTTGCTTAATGTACTGGTGTATCAGCAGTTTTTGAAAAGAACAATAAAAAAATATTTCAAAAGTAAAATTCATAAATTTTTGAGATTATTTTGACATAATATTTTTGTATAAAGCAGCAGTAAAATAATAAAGCGATACCCATACTAGTAAACCTTGAGTGCCAGACCAGCAAACAGCAGCATTAAGCGGCTATTATGCGCTGTCATTCTCTTGAAGATAAAAAAGTGAAAATTACAGCCTATATACGTCCCACTGCTGGGCACATGTCTCCTCTCATTTATTAGAGGGTTTTATGGCAATAAAATGTCCGCCGTGCTACCCTAATGGGTGTACTTCACATGTATCCAAAAAATATAATTTCTTATTTCTCAACCGTGCCGACTTTTCTCACTTTGTTTCCGTTCACTGCCGAGCACGTGGTAACCACCTACATATTAACCACGTTGCATTCTGTGAGTGTGTAATTAAATAGTCTAATTCAAACATACTCAATGCATTATCCACCAAGAAAACTTGGCGGCGTGTGTTGTAAATCCAGAAATAGAAGCTGTAATAAAGACAGTCATCAACATTGTCAATTATATACGAGCAAGAGAATTGAACCATAGAAGATTTAAAATCCTTCTGGAAGAAGTGAGAAGTCAGTATAACGACTTCCTTTTATATACCACGGTGAGATGGCGGAGAGGAAAGGTTATGGAAAGCTTTTTTTCCTTACAGAATGAAATAATTCTGTTTTTAGAGTAAAATAATAAAGTGTACCCTGAATTAGAAAATGATGAATGGTAGTGTATTTTAGCAATTATATGTAATATTACGGAAAAAACTTAAATAGTCTCAATCGGAGTCCACAAGGTGAAAATAATATTATCTACAATATGGCAAATAAAGTGTTTGCATTCGAGGAAAATCTAAGCATTTATCATGAAGAAATAGTGTGAGAATCGTATTTTTCATTTCATCTAGACGTCATTCTCATCTAGATGATGTAATAACGATAGCATGTAGCGATAAGCAAGATCTTGAAAAGTTTTGAAAAGTGTTCACAATATCAAAAATCGCATATAACATATAAACATCTTTCTTAAAACTTCTTTTTTTTTCCTTGAAATAATACTAGTTCTTACGGAATTTATCGCGTATATTTAACTTTTAAATACCCTTTTCTTTTTTTCATTAATAAAGTAAATAAATCGTTAGCTCTGAATTACCTTTTAATTAAGACCTAAATAATTTTTGCTTGCGGTCCTCGACACCATGACTGAAACATTTTTTTTATAGGATAGGGTGACAAACGAGCACACAGTCCGCCTGATGGTAAGTGGTTGCTGTGGCCCATAGACATCTAGATCTATCTTCGATTACGAATCAAAATGCAGATGCGTTGTCACCCGTGAGGACTAATATAGAATGTCTCGTTCCAGTAAAAAGGTCTCCGGTTCTCTACACTCACCATACGAAATACAGCAGCATTAAGCTACTATTTTACGCTGGTGTTCTGTGAGCGCGTGGTCCTTCCCCGGCCGAGCCGACCCATTCGTGCTACAACTTTACTTCTAATATAACTGCAGCATGGCTCTACCACGTAGAAACGTGTTTGTAGCCCCTATAAAAAAGGTTGAGTATGGCCCTAATTTAAATTATAATATAAAACTCAATAAACGTTGGAACTCTAAATGCAGCCAATTCAAATTAGTTCATATAGAATTACAACAACCCAATTCACCTCATTCCACTCACTTCGATCGATCGGTGTGGTAGAAAATATCGATCGAGCTAACTTCCCTGCATACACACTTTTTTAACGATTTACGCGATTGTTTTAACCTGTTTTTGTTGTGTCGCGTGAAAGGAGGTAGATTTTAAGAAGTAGTAGATTTTAGTAAGTTTTTAACTTAAACGACATAGCTATAATGCCATCCATCAGAAAACATAAGATTTTTCCCTTAGTTGCGTCTTAGGATGAAATTAAACTCACGCAACGAAATAGCTTAAAGATTCTTTAAATCAAAATGTAGTTTCACCGAAAAGAATCTTTAAGGACTTTAAAAATTGGAATAAATATCAATAAACGAAATCTATGTAACATGTAGGGTAAATCGTGTAGCATTTCCAGTTGAATAATGTCAATAAATCAAGGTAACCCGGTATTGGTTTTATGTACCTCAATTAAACGGACGTTGCAAAAATAGCCCCAGGGGTATTACAGTATAAACTGAATCAGTCGTCTATCGAACTCTTTATAAGTGCGCTTTGTTTTTATTTTATTTAAAAAGTTGTTTTTGTTCAATATGAGAAATTGATCCATAAAATTACAAAGTACTGCCTATATATTTGCGTGATCCATTTTTTACGTCCACTGACCTTACTTCTCCGGGAAGTGTTATTTATTTCGCGGTATAAAATTTAAAAATAGCTAACACTATTTAAATTTATAATTTTATACAGTACTTGATCATTTACATACTTTAAAGGTAACCAAACCATCAGTAAACTAAAGTAGAACAGCCATATTGTTGAAAGGACCGACAACCGATGGAAAAGTAAGGTTCTCAACTGGCACCCTCGTACTAGTAATAAGTGTACGGTAAAAAACGGACCTGGTAAGAGATGCAGTAAGTCTATTGATACAGGTAGCTTAGGATCGTACTTTGTGACCCTCCTTGGGGGAGGCCTATGTTTAGCAGTGAACTTATGAATGGCTGTATTAATATTAAATGTAAACCCGAAATTAGTTTGAAAGTGAACACAAGTAAGATGAAAGTGATGGTTTTTGAAATAGGAGAAAGTAAAACGTTATGTGAAATAAAAATAGAAGGCGAATTGATTGAGAAAATGGATGGTTCGTGTATTTGGGATGTGTATTTAGCAGGAAAGGTGGAATGATAAGAATATAGAACCACGAGTGAATGCAGGAAATAGAGTGAATGGGGCTCTACACTCTGGTGTCAAAAAAGACACGTATGGTAATTCATAATGATGTGTTAACCCCTACTTTAATGTATGGTAGTGAAAGTTGGGTGTGGCAGAAGAAGCACAAAAGTGGAATAAATGCTGTATAAATGCGGTCTTTAAGTAGTATGCTAGTGCTGAGTCTGAATGACAGGGTGAGAAATTGTGTGATAATAGCAAAATGTGATGTGCAAGCTGATCTTGTGACAATTAAGAAAGGAATGCTTCGGTAGTTTGGTCGTCTAGAAAGAATGAACAAAGAAAGAGTGACAAAGTAAAAGACATTGTTAAATCTCGCCTAAGAACCAGTATAAATTTGACAATTACTAAAATTCTTATCCTTAATTATGCATTAGATAACATTCATTAGATAGTAATGGACACTTCTGAATTATGGAGTCTAAATAAAAAGGACTTTTTATATTTTAAGCTTTATACGTATTTTTTATTAATTTGCTGCGTCTGGACTCCTGTGATTTGGCTAATCGCACAATGCCTCTTACATTTAACAGTATTTCAAAAGTTGTCATAAACTCAAATATATTGTGAAAACGTTAATAAAAAAATACATAAGATTATTATACAACACAAGGAACTGGAATACAGTAAAATCATGTGTATTCATTAAAAATAACAATACTATTGTACTCTCATTGGCCAATCAACATTGTGCCACGCAAAAAAAATTATGTTGACAGATGACAAGACGATAAAATAGATAGGCGTCAGACGTGCGATCGGTAATTATGTTGTTGAAGTTTGCATGGAGGTCGAACAGGAGTTGATTACTGATTAGTGAATTACATTTACCACATTTTGAAAATGTATGGCTCTTGAGAGGGAGAATACATAGCCGCCATATTAGTAGTAAAACTTATTTTATATACATTTTGGTTGATGAGCCAGAAATTGGGAGGGAGGCAATAAAAAAATATCGTTGTAATTGTGTTGTTGGGCCCAGAACTATAGGTTGCTGCGCCCATGTTATGACCATAATATGGTATTTAAGTTGGGCCCGATACCAAGAAAATATCAACCCCATGCTCAATTTTTGAATAATATTTTGCTCGAAAGTAATGATGGTTAATAGTATCAATCATTACTTTGGTTGCCAAATGAGTGTATAAATTGTATTTAATTGGTATGAATAAAACAAATACCTAATCGCAACCTGAGTTTTATTTACCGTATAAGTGCCAGGCTAAGACTAAACTGCTTACATTAGCAATAACATAGTAATATTTCATAAAAATAAAAGATAACCTCAAAATCTCTACGAGAACTGCTAATATCTCTGTTTTCGGAAGTATTCGTCAAGAGTGATTGTTCTTGCATACAATTATGTATAATTTCGGATTTAAAAAGGTATTTTTTGTTACTGTTGGTTTTTAGGCGAACATTGTATGGACGCAGAAAAATGTCCTTTATATTGCAGATGTGATAGACAGAGTTGGGAATGGATGCCCTAGACGAAGGTTTATCTACCAAATTGGCAATATTTTGAAAATTGGCCACAATAGTGGTACCATTAGTCGACAAGCGTGTATGCGTAGATACATGGATGTAAAGGAGGTGAGAGAGGTGTGTCAGGATCGTGCCAAATGGAAGTCCGTAGTCTCTGCCTACCCCTCTAGGCGACAGGCTTGAGTTTATGTATGTATGTTAGTTTTTTCAATTAAGATTATTTTTGGATATCACAACCTGTTGTAAAATAAAAAACAAGCTTAATTAATTTTCTCACCTTTTGTAATGTTTGTTATATATTCCTTTAAAATGAAAACGTTAATTCCCTCTCCACAATTTTCGAGCAAAAAGCACTAAAGTGGGGAGAGTTTTAAAACGCCCAACCTCGAAGTTGTTTTGCCGGCGGCAATTGCTTGATTTATTTTTTTCTTCGTGAGATAACAATAAAAACGACTTTATACCTATAATATGTTCTCAGCACGACCAAAAAAATAATGTCTTTTCATTTTACATACGTTGAACATAGTTTTATTTTGGAATCTCTACAATTATATTAGATTTATTGTCATCTTTATGACTTTTTTATCGAGATAATTATTATGATTCTCTTTTCTGTCTGTAAACAACCATGTAATAAAGTTTTAGTAAAATTATTTTTTTGAGCAATCATTACATAATTACTATATATTAAAGACATAATATAATAGTAAGATCTATGAAATAAAGTAAATATGTGGAAAGTCTTAAATATGTAAAAGCATTATATTAATGGAAATGGGACTTGAAAACGATTATTATAGTGGTGTGTTGACTGCATCACAAGCGTTTGAGACCGAGGTAAACTTGGACTTAACCTAACTAACCTTAATCTAGCTAACCGACGTGTCCTAGACATATCATCTTAGTTTTGTCGGTGTAAACGCAAACCCATACCCTGTCTTCGTGAACGGAGTTCACTTATAAGGCACTACCAATGGTTTTCAATTGCTCTAGTGAATATTCATTCTTCGAAAAGACACCTTAAAGAACTTTTAAAGTTACTAAGCAAACACAACGTAAATAAGGGTCCTTACTAAGACGATCACGCCATAAATATTACAAAAGGCCTATTATTAAACCTTTAGAAAGATCATTCAGAAAGATCAATACATATTTATTTATCGTGGTCACATATAAAGTAGTCGTTTTATACAAAATCTCCACCATGAGGCAATCTATGATATAGGCCTGTTGGTCTAGTGGTTAGTGACCCTGACTGCTATGCCGGAGGTCGTGGGTTCGATTCTCACCCAGGACAAATGTTTGTGTGATGAGCACGATCATTTGTTCTGTGTCTGGGTGTAATTTGTCTATAATATTTATGTATTTAGAAATATATAAGTATGTTTATCAGTTGTCTAGTACACATAACACAAGCTCTGTTTAGCTTGGGACTAGATGGCGTCGTGTGATAGTTGTGGAATATTATTATTATTATAATATTCCACAACTATCACACAAAGCAATATTTATTATTGTTATTAATTATTATTATTATCTATGGGTTAGGTCTATGTTTAGCAGTGACTTTTTGGATGGATAGATTGGTTGGATGGAATTTATTACGTCAAGTGACGACTGGAACGGACCGACCGGAGAAGGATCACGCTATCACAGAGTAGTAGCGTCATAAGGCAGAATATTTCCACCGTAGTAGTAAGTATAGAGAAGCGAAAAAACTTGACAAATATAGGCTTTTCATTTTAGCCTTCAGGGAAAAAAACGCATTTGTATTTTAGTTCTTATTCGTTGATAGGTGTTACGTATCTAACAGCTGTGGCATACTTACCATTAGGTGGACTTTGTACTCCTTTTTCAACTTTGTTCCTACAAAAGGACCAAATAATAAAGATATTATTAATAATCGATGTAACTTTGAAATATAGTAAATAAAAAGGGAATGGCAAACAGCGTAGTCAACAACACAAGAATGGAATTTATTTGTGTATTTTCAATCGTTCGTGGAAAAGGCATTGAAATTGAACTGTGTACGGTGAATATTGTGTTATAAAAAAGTATTGTGTAAAGGAAATTCTTGTTTTCTATAAAACGAAGACCTCAAAATTTCATTTCAGTTCTTTGTTTCCGAAATGCTATAGAATATTTTTGTCTTAAAAAAGGTAATTATAAACTAAGTAAAACTTATTCGTTACTTGTTTTCGTTGATACCGTCAAGAAAAAGAATCAAATCTTTTTACACTAACATTTCATACTACTGTGGGAAGTCATAGTATTAAAAAAACGCATTAATGGCAATTCGCAATTCTGTCTTAGTTCTTAATGTATGATAGTAAAACTTGGACGTGGCAGAAGAAGCACGAGAGTAGAATAAATTACATAGAAATTCTGGTTTCGTGGTGTATGGTTTAAAGTTCTGTGGGTGTGCGCGGTCGAACCGACCGCTGGAATTTTGACGGAATAGCGCCGCGGTCGAATTCGACCGCTTAAAAATTGAGGGGTTAAGAGTGTGATCGGAGAGTTTTTGTGTTCTTCTGCGGCGGGTCTTGCAGAACTTAGCTCCGACCGCATGGACAGTTTCCACCAGCTTGTCGTTTATATGTATATATGACTAAACGATATATATATATATATATATATATATATATATATATATATATATATATATATATATATATATATATATATATATATATATATATATATATATATATTACTAAACGATCAGAAGGGAAGTATAAACAACAGATCGTGCTTTATTTAAGAATGAACTATTTATTTAGTACATATAATCATAAATTTAATTTATACAATGATAATTTAACATCACATATGTCACAGTTTATGGTAAATATTATCGTAAACTTTTTAGTAAAACATTGGGATGCTGTATACTATCGTTTACGACACATCTCACGTGAGGTATTGAATACGAGTTTAAGAAAAAAAAAATCGCTTGCATAAAGTTTGACCGTCCGAACTTGTTCGAGGCCGTCTGAAAATCAGCGCTTCAAGCTCGCAGCTTATGCTGAGACGGTCGCCATCACCACTTCATCATAGCACATTGCAGATACATATAATGGACGCATTTATTTTCTTTAGTCTAATTACCTCTTTTTTGTTTGTTTGTTAATAAGTCACTCGTTTTATTTTTAATTGTAATTTGTCATGTGTATGTGTAGTGTTGTAGATGTTTGTATTGGAATAAATGTCTTTATGTCTTCTAGGCACTGAAAATGCTTTTGTATGTCGAGCTGAAAGGTGTTGGGACTTTGGATAAATAATAATAATAATAATAATAATATTCCAAAACTATCACACAACGCCATCTAGTCACAAGCTAAGCTTCTAAATACATAAATATTATAGATAAATTACACCCAGACACAGAACAAATGATCGTGTTCATCACACAAACATTAGTCCTGGATGGGAATCGAACCCACGACCTCCGGCATAGCAGTCAGGGTCACTAACCACTAGACCAACAGGCCTAATAAGAGATAAGATAAATAAGAGATAAGAGGGCCGGATAAGAGCACGAGGTGGACGGAGCATTGCCTTCATTAGACGAAACCTCTCCAACTTAACGTTAGCGTTCAGTGTGCCTCTAACCATCCGGTGATCGCTGTTAATTTTCACCCTTGCGATCAATGACACATAAGTGAACAGTTGCCATCTAGTCGTCATAATGAAGTCAATGTCATTTTTGTCGAACCATCGGGGCTCAACCAGGTCCACTTTCTGTGAGGTTGTTTCTGGAAGAATGTGTTAATCATAAAGAGTCCCCTTTTCTCTATGAAGTCAGCCAGCTGCTGGCCCCTTGGGTTCCGTTTCCTTATGCCAAATTTTCCTACCTTCAGCTCGCCGTTCTTTCTTGTGTCTAGTTTTGCACTGAAGTCTCCCATTAACACCGTATAGTGGATTTTGGAGTAATGCATGGCTCTAGAAATATCCTCATACATTTCCTCTACCTCCTCATCGGGATGTGCCGAGGTTGGTGTGTAAACTTTCACGACCTTCAGCGAATAACGTTTGGTGATTCTGAGTATAAGGTAAGCAACCCTCGTCGACACACTCCCAATTTTTACAACGTTGTTAACGAGAGACTTGTGGACGATTAATCCAACACTTCCTTGGAACAAATGGTCGGCCCTCCCGGTCATAGAAAAAATTGCCGGATTCAAGAATCACCGTGTCCTCTCCCTCTCTTCGGACCTCGGATAATACTATAATATTCCACCGAAACTTGTCTATCTCTTCTTTCAGTTCCAGGATCTTCTCGTCAGTCTTCAGGGTGCGTGCGTTGTTTTTTGCCAGGTCGAGTCATCTTAGGTGTCCACCAAACCTCCACTGGAGATTCTTATCACCCCCTCCCCCTACGTTATCATGGTTGCCACCGTACCCAGGACTAGCGGGGCCGCCGGGGACTGGAAGCCGTTTATTTATTTCTTTTCTCACCGTAGCCGTAGTTGCCATATTGCCGTAATTGCCACGCCTGGCGAGTGGGCTGGAAACCACAGTTTTTTGTTGTAAAATTGCTGTTATCAGGAAGATGCTGCTGCACATCTCCTGCCTGTATCCCTCTGTCGCCTTTTACGACACCCACAGGAAGATATGGGATAGTGGATATTCATATTCTTAACCGCCACTACACGACACAAAACGAATGATATGGGGTAGTGGATTCTCTTTACGCCGCCGCCATGCATACGTATTTACCTATCTAATTCTCAAATCATTTTCGAAAACGTCGAGAATATAAAATAAATTAATATAAGCGATTAAATCCGGAAAAAATTGTTTCAGTGCATGATTGTAATTTCGATGTATGTTATGGAAACTGGAATTATATACAAAATTATGTATGTAAAAAATCTAAATAAGTAAAATTAAAAAATAATGAGAAAATAAGTTAGCAGATAAAATAAACACGAACAGAACTAAGTAAATTTCACCCTCATGAGATGCTCGAAAGTATAGTTCACTCTTTCCACCGTTTCTAGTCAACAAATCTAATTGAAGAAAAGTTAACGGTAAAGGAAAACGTTTATTTAAGTTATTTTAGTCTCACTATTTTGTGGCTGCGGCAAGTCGTGTCGATCTCAATTACTCGAAGAAAATTGAGACGTGTTCTGTGCTTCAATGTACTTTAAGTAAGGAGTTTTTTTTTATAAAATGCAATGACGTAATTCTTTGCTAGTTCTACGAACAACTTCGTCAAAGAAAATTATGGTACATAATGTTGAAATTTATTTCAGACAAGGAAGGGAATGATTTTAAGTTTATGTAATATTGTGTATTAATGTATGTACAATGTTATACATATAAATGTACGTCTATATGTTTATGATCAATGGAAATGATTCATTATATCTTGTTTTTCTTCATATTCTTAATAGAGGATATATATTGATGACTGCCTCGTTGGTCTAGTGGTTGTAGTAGTGCGACTGCTGATCATGAGATCGAGCCAAAAAATTATTACTACTATTATTATTACTATTAGTTTTTGCCCGTCAAGAAAATCTCAGTAGTTGCCCGGAGTCATGAAGTTGGCGATGTCTCAACCCCGTGCCTCGGAAAGCACGTAAAGACGTTGGTCCTGCGCTTGATCTCTCTCCCCTCGTGTCGGCTTACCGTCCCATCGGATTATGAGAGTGAGGGAATAGAGATACACCTGTGCTTGCGCATACATTACGCCGATGGCTAGCCTCCGTTGAGGCAGGCCGCCGTGGCCGGAATTCGGTCTGGAGGACATAATTATATATTGATGCATATAAGCCGAACCATCCTTTTACCATCTGATGGACCATGTACTCATTTGATAACTTAATTTTACTAAAATAATCCGAAATTTATGTATGTAAACTGTCTCTGAGCCGTGGTAGCTCAGATGGTTAGCACTCGCTGTAAATTTCACAGTACACGAGCAAACCGGGTTCGATCCCCGCCGGCACCAATGAAATTGTTAATTGCAATTTTAAGTGCTGATTTACCACGTGCTCGGCGGTGAAGGAAAACATCGTGAGGAAACCTGCATGTCAGAGAAATAAATAAAAAATATATTTCGAAGACATGTGAAGTTCGCCAACACGCATTGGGGCAGCGAGACGGACTATTCCTTGCCCTGTAACCCTCTCAGAAATGAGCGGAGGCCTGTGCCCAGCAATGGGACGTGTATAGGCTGTATCTTTACTTTACTTTTTAAACTGTCTCCACTACTGAGAAAAAAATTTGTGGATCCCAGTAAAGTTAAAAAAATGAAAGTAACAATTTATTTATTTAAAACCACTAACCGTGTGCCTGGCATGGCATGTAAGAATATCCGCTACCCCATATCGTCTCGTGGGTGTCCTAAGATGCGACGATGGGTAACTGAAAGGGTCAGTAACCCATCTCGGTAGCAGCATTTTCCTGACTACAACTTAAAATTACAAAAAACTGCGGTTTTTGATTGGCCTAACAAGTGTGGCAACTATTGCAAAATCCCCCTTATGAGGCATTCTATGGGGAAGGCCTATGTTTAGCAATAGACTTTCATAGGCCCTTATTATATGAATGGATGAAATGGAATTTGAATAACGAGAAATCAGTACCCTGCTATATTAAACAAAACATAAAGGTAAAAAAATTACACAAGTGCTTGTTGATTAAAGTAGAAATCTATGCCATAATAGGAGATCGATAGATATTGGAATTCGTCCTTCCCTCTAAATTATGTTTTGTAATTATTTTTTACAGGTTGACGTTCCAATGCCATAGTTAGCCCTGCTACCTTCAGTAAAAATTAATATTAAAAACTGAAGGTAGCCGGGATAACTATGACATTGGGACGTCAAACATCTTAGTCCCCCGTGACCATGAGTGCTGTAAAGCACCCAAAACGTCGGGAATTAAAAATAAGTAAAAGTAATTAATTAAACGCGATATAATCCGTAAATTTAGTTTTATTCAATGTGCAATGTTCGTGTAAATTTAATAAATCATTACCTGGTATATACCTTTGATATTATACCTAATACCTGGTAGTAATCACATAAATTTTCAACATTACGTGGTTAAAATCTTTATGTTTCTCATCAATAAATTCTAAGTATTTTCTTTCTTCCACAGATGCCGTCCTCAACATGAACGTGACTTAATACCAAACACCATTAAGTAACAATGGCCAGCATCGCTCTTAGAAAATTAACATTCGTTATAACTTAAAAAGGGGGAATAATCACATTAATCGACAAAATGGGAAGATATATGCAGTTAGGAACAGTAACTGCCATTTTAGTATGCAATTTATGTATTAGTGCAAATGAAGGCATAGGTAGGAGATATTTGAATGAAGATAAGTTAATAGATCCGATAGATAGCCTTTCAATAAATTTAAATAATTTAGAAAAAAAAATTGACAACCCAAAGTTATCAAAAAAGTTTAATTATAATATAAGACTAAGTAAAACATCTCTATTAAATATAACAAAAGACGCAGAAAAGACCGGTAATGAAGATTATAATGACCTAGAATATTTAAATAATAATAATCTAAAAATAATTGCACATGAACTCTTGGATAAAAATAAGACTATAAGTAATGATACAAAAGATCTTTCAATTTCATCAGAAGTAGAATTCACAACTGAATATGATCAGTATAATTTCACGGAGGAGCCTTGTGTTGGGGATCCAGAATTTTGCAATATGACCAAAGAAGAATATCTGGAGATGTTAAATGATTATATTTATCCGCAGCCATACGAATGGGTACTTATAGTAACGCATGCTATTGTATTTGTAATTGGGTTGATAGGAAATGCATTAGTGTGCGTAGCTGTTTACCGAAACCACTCCATGAGGACAGTTACTAACTATTTTATTGTGAATTTGGCAGTAGCCGATTTCATGGTGATCCTGATATGCTTACCACCGACAGTATTATGGGACGTAACTGAGACTTGGTTTTTCGGCACTGCTATGTGTCGGATTGTTTTATATTTTCAGGTCAGTATATTAGTATATATTTCTTATGACTTTAATAGTGATTTAGTAATTTAAATTAATATTTCAGTGGTTTCATTTTGTGAGCCCAATAGAAAGTTAAAAAATAAAAATATTATCGTGCAGTATGTATCTGAAACTAGAATCTATACATGTAACATTGCGTGATCTCTGTAGCAACTTACTGAGCATAATATATTTTTGTTACTTCTGGTTGTATTGGAATGTTCAAACTCAGAGTTAGGTTCGAGAGGCTTGGAGTTTCTCGGTATGATAAAATCTGTAAATCTGTTATCTGTCTCTGTAAGGATGCCCACAGTAGAACATTTGTTTTTTTTTTTACTATTCTAAGCCACCGCTTAACTACTATCCCACCTGATGGTAAGTGATGATGTAGCCTATGATGGTGAAGCGCACTGACTTAGCAAAAGCCTATTCACCCTTGCCTTGAAGACTTGTATATTGTAATCGGATGGAAAATCAGATGCTGGCAACTTATTCCACTTCTTTGCTATACGCATGAAGAATTATGTAGCAAACTGTTAAGTTGGAGTGAGTGGTAAGTCTACAACAAAAGGTTGGTAACGTCTGGTTGTCGGATAGTATAAGGGAGAGAGAGGAATTAAGTTGTACAATTCCTGCGCACACGCTCAAGAAATGCACTTGTAGAAAACCGAAAATCTGGCATATTTGTGCCAGTGATTGAGACTGGTAAAATTGGTTTTAACCAAAATTTGTGTCAACAATAAGCTTCAGGTTCGAGGTTCCGGTTTCAGAATATCTCAACCCCCAACAACTGAAGTAGAAGAAGAAGAAGTGTATTTCAGTGATTCGTTTCGGAAAGAAGGAGTCTAGGTAAACTGGCTCGTTTTTACAGTGAAGACGCTTGTGCTTTGTAGGCGTGGAATTTCATAAGATTAGCATCGCACCATTCGAAGACTACTTGTAGCGTGAGATTCATATGCTCAAACATAGCTTCTCTTTCGGAATAGATTTGATCCTGACTGGCCCAAGCACTTAGTTCATATCTCTTCAAACTACGCTGTCGTCTGCACACCAATAGATACTGGGTAGAGGCAGATCGCTGATTTGCAGCAGAAAGAGTTGCAGAGAAATCGGACCCCTGAGCGAGCCGGTGTTCGACATAAGATCGGATTAGCAACAATCGATGACGACTCAGGGAGACCGTTCGCTCAGAAACTCCTTTACCCAATAAATCAAGCCAGAGCATAAGACGTACGCTGTAAGCTAACCAAAAAGGATAGCGTTCCAAACTCTATCAAAGGTCTTTGAGACATTAAAGGAAATAGCTAGTGCTTCCCCACTATTCTCGAGTGCCTCGCTCCATTTGTACATAGCATACGCAGGTCGGAAAAACTGTATTTTATTGTAACATGCTGTACGTTAGCAAGCTTCAAGGATTTTGTTTTGATTTAGAAATGTTTCGAAGTTTTGAAGTATGTATTTTGATTTGACATAGGCCAAGGCATCACGGGATTAAAGTGATAATGTGTCACACACATTATCACTTTAATCCCGGCCACATAGCTCGAAGAACTGCCAAGCGATAGGAAAAAAGGAAAATTAAGGTGGGGTGACAACTTGGTGAAACATAAAGGGTTTCTATGGATACATATAAGAGTGTAATTAGCGTTTCTAGTTTTTACATTTAACATGATAACTAGTTAATATCACGAATCAGACAGCTAGACTCTATTTATAGAAGATTTAGTTTAAAGCAACAAACAGAAATTATATTTATGTTTCATTTTCAGTCAGTCTCAGTGACGGTATCGGTGCTCACACTAACTTTCATCTCAGTTGATCGTTGGTATGCCATCTGCTTTCCGCTCAAGTTTAAGTCAACTACAGGACGTGCGAAGACTGCTATACTAATTATATGGCTTCTGTCACTTCTATTCAGTAAGAATTTTATTAAATACATGTAATTTTCGAAGACTTAAAAGTATTTTAACATAAACAAGCACACAGTTCTATTAATAGTATGTGCATGATGTGGCCTAAAGCATTCTACATTTATTCTAGATCAAAAATCAAAATGCAGATGCGTTGTTATGCTTAAAGATTGGATGCCTCGTTCCCAGTAAAAAGGATTTCCGTTGTATACATTCATCATACAAAACACAACAGCACTCAGCAGCTATTTTACGTAGGTATTCCGTAAGGCGTGGTCCTTTCCCGGCTTCACCGGGGAAGGAGCGTCCTCCGTATTAAAACCGAAATAATGTTCTACTATGTATAACATATTTGTAAACTAAGAAATATGTGAATTATATTTTTATATTAAGGCAAGCGCTAATCCCCTAAACTATCATGTTAATTTAATAGGAATACTTTAAAATATCAGTATGTAGTTGACCTGCATGAATTTGAAAGTTTTTTTTCATCAGATGTACCGGAGTTTGTAGTACTACAGGTGCAAAGGAAAATGCAGTTAAGATTTAATGTGCAATACTTTATGCAGTGCACATCAACATGGTCAGACGATAGTGATCTCAAGTGGCATATCATAAAGGCTCTTTTCCTTTACACGTAAGTAGCGCAGTAAAAATGTTTTCCGTATTTGTAATTTTTGACCTCTTTAGACATTCCGCCGGTGTTTTTATCGTGATTTGTTTCGGACATATTTTTTATTTTAACATAACATTCAAAAATATTGTTTGAAAGTGTGTGTGTAGAGTAAATGTTTCTTTCTTTCTAATTATACAAAATTGGGCCGGCCATATAGCTCGAAGAACCGATAACCGATGGGGAAGAAAGGTTCTCGAGTGGCAGCCTCGTACCGGTAGGCGTAGTGTAGGGCGACCCCCCTAGATGGAGTGACGACCTGGTAAGACATGTAGGAAGTCGATGGATGCAGGTGGCTCAGGACCGTGCTTTGTGGCGTTACTTGGGGGAGGCCTACGTTCAGCAGTGGACTTGTGAAGGGCTGTAATGATGATGATGATGATGAATTATACAAAATTATCTAATAAAACTTCGAGAAGCTCAATGTCAAAGACGTCTAATATGAACTTTTAGAAGATCTTCTATATAGCAATAACTCTTGCGGGCGTTGAAACATAGTGTCTTCAAATTCATTTCTCCTAACTGTTTAGTGGCGGTGTAATAATATCTACTACAACATATCGTCTCGTGGGCATCATAATTAGGTGACAGAAAAAACAAACCAGGAGTTGGGCAGGAGTATCTTCCTTGTAACTACTAAACGTAAAAAACTGTAGTTGCCAACCCGACTTCCAAGCGTGGTAACTATGGCAAAAGAGACAACCTGTGGGAGAGGTCTATGTTCAGCAGTAGACTATTATGGAAATGAAATTTCGAACACTTGAGTTGTTATCGCGAGATTCAACAAAGGATAGAACTACAGTGCGCTCATATCATGTTACTACTACGGAGAGGGTTTGTCCATTGCGCAACGAGAATCATGCTCTATGCCACTGTAAGAATTTTGGTAAAATAGAACCAACAATGAGGAGATAATTAGTAAAGAAAAAAACATATGTTTTAACTGTTTAATTCCTGGTCACCCAGTCAAAGCTTGTCGTTCATCCAGCAGATGCAGGATTTGTCACAAACGTCATCACTCTCTTCTTTATCATTTACGAGCTACTTCTACTATTATTTCTATTAATATACACTTTGATAGTAATAGAAATAATAATAATTCATTTCCCCACGACATTTATTTTCCTGTTTAACTACAAATTAACTAGTTAGCTAATCTAGGATAATTTATTTTATCTGTGTGATTTTTTCTATATTCATTTAGCTGTTGATTATAATATGATAATTATTATTACTTTACATACAAACATCGTTACAATATTTCTCACAAATAATGTGTATATAACTATCATACCAGGATAATAAAGTTATAAGACACTTATTTGAAATCATTGTTTATCCTTCTGTTCCGTACAAAAATATTGAATCCACTCTACTGTTCTAATATCTGAGAAAATTTACCACGTATGAGGACAGTGTGACGGACTATTTTTACACTAAAACTCTCTCCGAAATTTGAAGAGCACAGTGCGTACCAAGGGAAATCGTTCATTCATTACACTCTATCAAAAGTCATCCCATGGAATACTTCACTGGGGAGATGTTTGCTGTAATTTCACGAGATTTAAATTTTTTGGTTACTATAAGGAAGACGCCGCTGCCCAACTCCTGGCTTCATGGCTTGTACCCTTCTGTCGCCTCTTATGACACTTACGAGGTGATATAGGTTAGTTGATATCCTTACATCGCCACTACACGTTGGGATAAATATATTTGTACCAACCCACGGGCTGTTAATTTACATTACTAATAACGGCCTACTTTAACTAACTTAAAACCTAGCAAAAATGCTTTATTGTAAGTTCTCTTAATATTCCTACAGTTTCGATTCTTAGTTTCAAACTCGTAACTCTACCTTAATTTTCTTAATGTAGAAAGTTCGTAGTTTCAAGGTGAGTCTTTATACAATAAATTTAATTATTATTCATTCTTGACAGGTTCCCGTTACTTTTAATGATGATTGCCTACTGTCAAATAGTGAGGGTCTTATGGAGATCGGACAATATACCCGGCCATACGGAATCACACAAACTTTGCTCAACACCAAGTGGTCCAAACAATTGTAAGTATCTAGGTATTTATTTTTATGGAAGTAGGGGAAGTACGTCAAAAATGACATACAGTTTTATTTTTTGATCATATATTTTGTAATATCCCCTTGGCTGTTCAACCTATTTATGGACCGGTGTTTGCAAACTTTGAAAGATGAAGAATGTGGGTTAAGAATGGGCGAGTTAACCGTCAAATGCCTTTTGTATGCCGATGATCAAGTCATACTTGCGTCATCGGCGGCAGAGTTGCAGATAATGGTTACATTAATGAACTCGGAATTGAAAGAAAGGGGAATGAAAGTGAACGCAAGTAAGACGAAAGTGATGGTTTTTGAAAGAGAAGAAAGCAAAACGGTATGTGAAATAAGAATAGAAGGAGAGTTAATTGAGCAAGTGGATGAGTTTGTGTATTTGGGATGTGTATTTAGCAGGGATGGTAGATATGATAGGGAAATAGAACGACGAGTAAATGCAGGGAATAGAGTGAATGGGGCACTACACTCTATTATGAAGAACCAGAATGTGTCAAAACAGGCACGTATGGTAATTCATAATGCTGTGTTAGTCCCTACTTTAATGTATGGTAGTGAAAGCTGGGTGTGGCAGAAGAAGCACGAAAGTAGAATAAATGCTGTAGAAATGCGGTCTTTAAAGGAATATGCTAGGGTTTAATCTGAATGACAGGGTGAGAAATTGCGTGATAAGAGATAAATGTGGTATGCAAGATGATGTTGTGACCAGGATTAAGAAAGGAATGCTTCGGTGGTTTGGTCACGTAGAAAGAATGAATGAGGAAAGAGTGACAAAGCAAATTTATATGGCAGATGTGAATGGCCGAGTCGGAAAGGGACGCCCTAGAAAAAAGTTTATTGACCAAATTGACGATATTTTGAAAATGGGCCACGTTAGAAGTACCCTTAACCGACGAGCATGTATGCGTAGATATATGGATGTAAAGGAGGTGAAAGAGGTATGTCAGGATCGTGCCAAATGGAAGTCCGTAGTCTCTGCCTACCCCTCTGGGTGACAGGCGTGAGTGTTTATGTATGTATGTATTTTGTAATAATAAAGTTATAATCACTTTTTATTTTCAATAATAATCCTAGGTTTACTAGGTTTAACGTTCGCAAACTTATAATTGAATAGGAACCATACAAAAAATATAATTAAAATGAATCACCAGCCTTTAAGGTAATTTTTTTGGTTCATAATAAGATTTTGTCCTTACTATACGGACAAAACGGTTTACATAATAAACATGAAAATTATTGATTACATAATCCACAGACGGAGATTTTGCTGTTCTTGAGTAAATCAGCGCATGATGTATGATATACGTATGTCATTTTGCAATATTTCATTTTGTCAATCATGTTATTCAAACAATAATAACGTCATATTTTCTACAAACATGCAATATTTATATCCAAATTTGTTAATGTTATTGTGTAATGCTACACTACGGCGATCTACATCAAAATACGTAAGAAAAACAGCGTAAACCTCATCAAAAAACAAGACGAAATAAATCACAATAAAAAATTATTAAACAGATTTTGCACGCACTTGACACGTACGCTAACATGGCCGAAGCCACGTGATGTAATGTCGAATGTAGCAGTGTAGCTCGCCATTTTCGAAAGACACCCGCTATGTTATTTTTAACATACTGGTGAAAAATGATATCACAGTACATCTGATTGAAAGAGCATGCTGTGGTTAATAGACACCTACTACATCTTTTATTCATTAAGAATAAAAATGCAGATGTGTTGCATACCAGAAAACTAAAATGGAATGCCTTGTTTCTAATGAAAAGGGCTTCTGGTTATATCTATACTCGTTATATGATCCACAACTTTATTATACTGCAATTTAACGCTAGTATTTTGTAAGTGGCCCTACCACAGTTAAGTTGGATTTAACATTAGTATTAAGCTGATAAACCAAGTGCAAGGTGGCCCCCACTAAACTTGATGGGTGCTTGTGGATCATGACCGTTAATGGTAATACACTGTTTGAAATTAAAAACTAATACTCTTTTTTATTTTTTTATTACTGAAATTGAGTAATTAAATCCTATTGTTATTGTAATAGAAATTTGATGTAAAAAAAGATTGTTTTTTCAAACTTATACAACAATTAATAAATAGAATGTTTTTATTTAATACAATATAATTCCACCCCTGGCTCGAACACATGCGGAGATCAAGTTTTCTAGTATTACTTGCGTTAAATAGTCCTATTCTAGAATAACGGCTTCCCTGATCTTTGGCAATGTCTCGGGTGACGGCTGACGGTTCCAAATAGCTCGCCTAAGAGCGTCCCACTTGTGCGCTATTTGGTTTGGGCCAGGCAAGCCGGCAGGCCAGTCTAATCTTGTGATGACGTATTCTCGGAGAGCATCATTGACTAGTTGAGCTGCAGACGATAATGTACGGGCACATTATCATCGACGAATACGAATTGGTGCCCACGGTTTACTTAGAATGGTCTATCAATTCCATTAATAGTGACTGTTTTGTATCTACCTGTCATGATGGAGCCTCAATACAGGATCAAAGACATTCTAGCTCCAATCATAATTTAACCCCAAAATAACACCGATTTGTCACCAACCTGAACAGTTCCAACGGCAGTTCTTTACTTTTCAGAGTCTCCAATACTTCTCTATACACGGACACGTCGGTTTCTGGATGAGTACTGATTCTTGATTCATCAACGAAGATACAGTTTTGCCTAATGTTTTTTCCTCATCTTCTTCATTTTGATGGAGCCTAGCCCACTGCAACCTCCGTCGTTGATGTTGCCGTGAATTCAAAAGTGCTCGCCAAAACCTCCGTACTCTTGTTCGAGCCTGGTATAAGCAATTCCGAATGGTCTGAGTGTTAACTTCAAGTCCAGAGGCAACTCCCGTTTTGTTTTTATTGTGGTGGCGTTGATTGTTAGGTCACGGGCAGCCAGGAATCTTAGTATAATATAGCGCTTCTGAGCAGCAGTAAGAACAGTTGGGTGACCATTGTGTGCTATTTCTCCTTCCTTCCCTCAAAATTCACTTCTTGCTCGTAAAACTTCTGATAATCCATTCATTGACATTTTTAATCGCAACTTTCCTCGAAAAAATATTGAAAATACGTTAAATAGGACTAAGTAATATTTCTAAATAAGCTTACTTACTTTCTTACTTATCTTCACGCACAATCCCTAACGGGGTAGCCAGAGAGAACAGATCGCCAAGTGTCACGATCCTTACATACCTCTTTCGCTTCTTTCAGGTTCATTAACTTCTTCATACATGCACGTCTAGGTATCCGAGTACTCTTGACCCTCCCCTCTTTGAGCAATTTGCTCACATGGTCTTCGAAAGTTAGTCTCGGTCTACCTCGACACCTTTTAATATTTACTTTCGCTTTATATATTTTCTTCACCATTCGGTCTTCACTCATTCGTTCAACGTGCCCAAACCATTGGAGTAGGCCCCTATCAATTTTTGTGATAAGGTCATCTTTCAATCCTGAAATAAGCTTAAGCTTGAATTTCTTTTCATATGGAAAACAATCGAATTTGTTTTATATTATTATTCTATATATTAAAATAAATACTCTTAAAACAAGAAGAAATAATAATATAGTCTACCATAACAAAAAAAAATCGATTTTTCAAACCGATTGAACTTTTTGGTGTGTATATACGACGTTATATTCCCGAAACCCTTCACCGTTGCATTGGAAGACGTTTTCAAGCTACTAGACTGGAAAGGATACGATATTAACATCAATGGCAAGTAAATCACTCACCTTCGATTTACCGACAATATAGTCCTTACGGCAGAATCGTTGGAGGACCTAAGCACTGTTCTCAATGACCTCAATAGTGTCTCCCAACGGATAGTTCTTAAGATGAACATGAACAAAACAAAGATCATGTTTAATGTCCTCGTCGCACTTATGCGGTAGTTGTTGGGATTACTATGCACGAAGTTGTTGACGAGTACGTTTACCTGCGACAAATAGTCCGACTAGGTAAGTCCAACTTCGACCCAGAGGTCAATCGACGGATTCAACTCGGCTGGGCAGCGTTCGGTAAATTACGAAACATCCTCACCTCAAACTATACGATACCTCAAACTCTGAAAACTAGATTGTACAACAAGTGCGTGTTGCCAGTGATGACTTACGGATTTGAGACGTGGTCCTTCACTGCTGGCCGTATGAGGACGCTCAAGGTCGCTCAGCGAGCTATGGAGAGGGCTGTGCTCGGGTTTTCTCTGCGTGATAAACTCAGAAATGAGCATATCCGCAGTAGAACCAGAGTGACTGACATAGCACAACGGATTAGTAAGCTGAAGTGGCAATTGACCGGCCATATAGCTCGAAGAAACGATAACCGTTGGGGAAAAAAGGTTCCCGAGTGGCAGCCTCGTACCGGTAGGCGAAGTGTAGGGCGACCCCCTACTAGATGGAGTGACGACCTGGTAAGACATGCAGGAATTCGATGGACGCAGGTGGCTCAGGACAGTGCTTTGTGGCATTACTTGGAGGAGGCGTATGTTCAGCAGTGGACTTGTGAAGGACTGTAATGAATATGATGATGATATGGGAAGTTCTTGTTCAGCAGTGGAGTTTTATAGGTTGTAATGATGATAGTAGTGACAAAGACAAGATCAGGGGTCAATGAATAATAAGCGAAAGCTGTGCTTAATTTTTTTTAAAGATACGATACACGAGAAAATACGCAGTCAGATTCGAATTCAGCCCCTAGCGCTTCCTTGCTAAGGCACTGCGCCATGAAGCTGTCTATTTATAATGTCTATATTATATGTCTAAATTGGACCTAGTAATACTTTCGTTTCATTAGTCATTATTTATAAAGAAACGAACTCTGCTTTTGCAAAATCATTCAAGTTTGATAATTAATTGCTTATATTCTGTTTATTTTAAAGTGGGTAATTAATTGCTTCCTCAATTTTGTAAAAGATTGGTAATAAAAATCAATTTATCAAAACCAATTTCGCGCACTCTGCAATCCATCGGATTTTGACACGGGTGAATAAAGGGTGACTCACTGTACAATAATTTGGCACGGTACATTTGTTTACGTGGAAATCAATTACGAGTTGTCTTTTTCAAATAACTTGTATGACAAGTACAAAAACATCGAGGCCACATAAAAATTAAATTCATGCGAAAAATTGCAAAAAATTGCTAATGAATAGAGAGGCGTTGTTTGAATTAACCCGGTAAATTACACGTGTCTTAAAATATAGAGGTATGCGCAACTGAAGTTCAGTTTTATGTTTTAGACTTTAAAACAGAAGGAGGTTTTTAATTCCACAGATGTTCTTTTTTTAATTGATAGAATCAGGCATTACTTTGCGGAAATCCATTATAATAAAAAATAAAAATATAAATATAAATTTCTTCGCAACCTTTCGCTAAACAAATACAATGATGTGTCTTACCTGGATTAAAGAGCACCTCCCGCCCTCCCTCAATTGCATGCACTAACTCCATCACCACTAGTCTCAGCAGCACTACTCCCAACACCACTATTCCAGGCAAGACACACCATCGACGATAATACGACACGTGTTTCGCCTCTACACGAGGCATCTTCAGGTAATGTAGACTCTACGGCGTCTGACCGCTAAGTACACTTGGCGAAACACGTGTCGTATTATCGTCGAAGGTGTGTCTTGCCTGGAATAGTGGTGTTGGGAGTAGTGGTGTTGGGACTAGTGGTGACGGAGTTAGTGCATGCAATTGAGGGAGGGCGGGAGGTACTCTTCAATCCAGGTAAGACACATCATTGTATTTGTTTAGCGGAAGGTTGTGAATAAGTTTGTATTTTTGTTTTTTGTTCTTTATTTTGTATGTATATTATAGAATATTTTCGTTAATTGTAGTCAGATATTTTTATAAAATTTATTTTCTTTAATACTTCAAATTTATAAGAAATATATAATAGAGATAATAGGGGATAGTGGAAGTTAATTATGTATCACCAAATGTACGACGTATATCACCATAATATGGTTTAATCCTTGGTAGAGCCATGCTGCAGTTATATTAGTAATTAATATAGTTGTTGCACGAATGGGTCGGCTCGACCAGGGAAGGAGCACGCTCTCACAGAATACCAACATAAATTAGTAGCTTAATGCTGCTGTTTTTCGTATGGTGAGTGTAGTGAACTGGAGACCCCTTTTACTGTAAACGAGGCATTCCATCTTAGTCCTCACGGGTGACAACGCATCTTCATTGCGTTCGAAAGTGTTTCATCAAACTTAGATTTTCAAATATTTCAACCGATTTGGAGCGGTAAATTTTGAAAAATCTCAAAACTAAAATTAAAAAAAAAAAACGATTTTTGAGTATCTTTTGAACAGATGTAACGATCAATTCCAAACCCTAATCAGTTCTTAATGGAAAACGAAATCGATCACTGCGAACCGTTTCTAAATCGTTTAATGCGTTGAAGAGAAATACTTTGAAGTCCGCTTTTACTTTTTATTAAAAGCCTTATTTTCATATTTTATATGAATATTACAAAAATACTTTCATTTTAACTGGGTAATCTTAAGCAAAGAATTTTTTTTTAAAAAGATGAGTGAAAAAAGAGTACTTGTAAGTGGAGCTGATACCATAGACACCTTTGGGGACTGACATGGATTGCCCTATTTACATTGAGAGAGTATCCGGTTCTCAATATTAAAGGGAACCTAGCAACACTAGCCGTGATAAAGCCGTATCAGTTTGAGTTTCTTACCCATCCTGAAATATCATAAGTTTCTACCTGAAACTGTATATACGACCATGAATTAATCATTTATAAGATGCACACACACACACACACACACATATATATATATATATATATACATATATATATATAAACTTCATTGATGGATAAATTATTTTATGATTTTAATAGGGTTAGCAGCAAGCCGACGGACCACCCCCTCGATCCATGCTAACGCATCTACAGAAGGTCAGTTAAGATCTCGTCGGAAAGCAGCGAAGATGCTGGTTGCAGTGGTTGTTATGTTTGCAGTTTGCTACTTCCCTGTTCATCTATTGTCAGTCCTGAGGTGAGAGACCATAAACTTTTTATAATGTCCCCCAGACTGAATTTCGGTCACGGCGGCCATTCTCAACGGATATTATCAATCTGCACAGGGCAGGATTATAGTACACAGGTGTGTGTACTACAATTCTGCCCTGCGCAGATTGGACTACGTGCACGGACAAACACAGATGCACTCTATTCCCATACCCCCATAGTCCGATGGGAAGGCAATACGACACGACCGGAGAGAGATCAGGTCAAGGACCAACGACTTTACGTGCTATCTGAGGCAAAGATGTGACTCAACTTCCTGACTCCGAACTACTGGTGAGAATTACTTTGCAAAAAAATCCCAAATTTAAACCCGGGACCCCATGATGGACATTCGTACGCGTGACCACTAAACCAACAAGGCAGTCAATTTTAAAAGCATTAAAGTGACAAAAACTGAGAGTGAATTTGGTGTGTCTACTGAAAACAGTGAAAAAAAATATCATTCAGGTGGCAGCAGATGTATTATTATTTCTGTGAATTAAAAATACCTAAAAGATTGTAATCATCTCAATTCTTTTCAGATTGTTATATAGTAGGTTCTGCGTAGAGCTAGTGTTTGATGTTTGACTACCATTCTAACATCTTCTCTTATATCATGGAAGCAGTTTATGTACATAAATTCACAAAACAAACATCAACTCGCAACAATATTTTGTAGGCCGTGCCATGCCAAATTTGTTCATTGAGGGAATTGAAGCTGCGGCCCTAATCGCTATAACACAATGTTATGCCTCAGTGCTACGGAACCATCATGAATAAAAATAAATTACAGGTTACTAACTATCCAAACGATGCCTACACAGAAATGAAACGCTACCAAGTTGAAAATAAGTTTGATAGTAACAAATAACGGTTCGTTAGCATCACTGAATTATAATCAAATCAAGTTCCTCTTGTTTGCATTATTACGGAAATACTGTATGCTGATAACGACCGTAATTATATTTTGTTCCCTAGTTATAACCACTTCATAGATATCATCTGATCTGTAATGATAATATGTAAAGGTCAACAATAGTGAACAGCATCAATAGTGCGAGATGATCATTGGTAAATCACCTGACAAGCATAGTAATTGAAGTGCCCCATGGCTTGTTTTAAATATTAGCAACGCTATTATCATTAGCAGCTTAGTAAGCTTAAAATGTTTGTGTGAGTAGTTCATGACAGTAGTCGTATGCCGTATTCGAACCGACGACCTTTTGAGTTCGCGGTCCGCACACTGTCTGTCTGTCACTGTCACTGGAAATTAAAACCGGTGATGGGCAGAAGCATTTTCCTTGTAACAACTCAAAATAACAAAAAACTGCGGTTGACAACCCGCTAGCCAGGGGTGTCAACTATGGCGGAATCCCTCCTATGAGATAATCCATGGGAGGCCTATGTTCAGCAGCAGACTATTATAGCCTGTAACAGATAGATGAATAGAACTATACGCCAACATTCACAGTATTATTCAGTATTACTTAATGTTTTACATCAGCCTTCTTTAGACTTGAAATGTCTAATACTTTGTAGCGCCAGGCGCAAAATACCCAGACTGATACTGTGAACGTTAATCCGCCTCCAAAGTTTGACGTCTAGACAAATCCTCTACAAAGTGAAAAAGGACCATGCCTAGTAGTATACTTATACGGACTGCTGAAGAAAAAAGTCTGTATAGACTTTAGATAATTAATTTAAGAACAGTCTCTGTTTTAACATGCTGATAAAAATAATTACATAAAGTCCATTCATGAATTTAAGAACACCTTTATCTATTTGCCTATTTTAATATAGTGTAATATAAACATTAAACAAATTAACAATTCGTACATAGAGTGGCTTACGACGTACAACAAAGCGACGTGATGACATGCATAGCCCTGATCTCACACGTCATGTGCTACGCGAATTCAGCCGTCAATCCACTTATCTATAACTTCATGAGCGGTAAGTTTTCTATCATAAAAATTCTTTTACTAATTCAAAAAAAAATCTTTAGGACATATAGTGTTTACTATTACAACCTTCTAAGAACTATATTACTACAATTGGTAGTAATGTTTTTAGTATTATTTTTTTTTAAATATTTTCTCTGATTAAATCGACATCTATTAATAATTTAATAAATTTCAAGCTACAAATCAACATTTAATTCTAACAATTGATGATAGTTAACGAACGCAACCAAAATAATTTCGGCACTATTTTTATTATCCATATTAGTTTAAAGTCCCCAATAGCTCGGTTTTCTTCAAACAAAACCGTCAATATAGAATCCGAGAAACTGAGATTGTAAAAAATAAAGCTATGCTACAATGCACTGCTTAAGAAAGAGTATAACTTTTCTACTTTATCTGTGGCAGAACTGAAAAATAAAAGAAATAGACTACGTATAGAGTATAGTTATTATTTTAAAAGAACAAAGATTCAACATAAGCCCACTCAGCTCAGAGGTTTTCGTTTCGAATTTTGTAATAAAAGCCGCCCAAACAAAACAGATAAACACCCTTTCAGCCGTATTTTGAATAAATGTGAATGCAATATTTGAAGACAATTTGAGTAAGTGGTTTTGTGTTCCTGTACGCGCATACTATATTAATTCGTTTGGTATTCGTTTTGAAAATGTGTTCCCAAGTTTTCCTCTAGTGTCTGGTGTCAGAGTACGCCAATTGTTTTTTCCTCATCAAATACGACACAAATTCCATTATAAATTTTATTTACAAATGAGAGGGTAATATTTACAAAGACAATAATATTTATAAAAATATTCAGAGGTAAATAATTCTCGGTTATTTAATAATTCTCAATTCTTTGTAGAATTATAAACATAAATACTAAGATTTAAATAAATCGACGAAGGCTTAAGATATCCATTTAGCTGAAAGATTTGTAAATATGGCTTCATGTGATTCGTTGTATATTACAATATGTATGTATCTACCCTTACATAATTACTTTGAAACATTTTCTAACATTTTATGTCAAGTATTTTATAATTTTCAATTGTGTGTAACAAGCAATGGTTATAGACAATACTTTTTTCGTTTTCGCTTTTATATGCTCTGTTATTTCTTGTTAGTTGTTTCAAACTAAACAGATTACCTAATGAAGTTATACGTTACGTTTCCAAGCCTCATGTTCATTTTATTTAAAAATACGTCACATAAGTATTTTGCTTGCAGGATTTCCTGGGTTTTCAGGTTAGTAAGTGATCGCTGGCCTTGACCAAATTTACATATCACGCAAAGAATGACCTATGCCCGTTTATTTTTTGTCGCATGTGTTTGATGTTTACGCTACTTAAAATGATTTAAGGTTTAACGAAAAGCTCTAGGGGTTGAAACAGGGAAATTAACTTTGAAAAATATTTTTTGTAGATGGATTATAAATATCAATAACACGCAATAAAAATTCTTAAATGTGATATTGATATTAATAATTGAAATTTCAATGTAGGTCGTATGCAAATGATTTCTTTATTCATTTGAGTAAAATGTACATCACAAGGCGTAGTAAAGGGGTACTGCAATCGAAACACTTCTTAAGAAATAATTGATGAATATTTTGTATGTAGTCACAAAAATCACAAAGCATATGTACAAACTTCAAATGTAAAATACCTATGACTACAAATACAAATTTCAATTGAGAAACAGCTACCTATTTTTAATAATGCGTAATAATTTATCCAACACGTTTTAAGTTTTGGAGTACCTACTGCTTCTATCCATCTAAATTTATACCAAGCACCCTATCTTTTGGGCCGTATCTCACACGGGTGCTAAAGCGACAATGCTGGCATTATTGACAAAAATTTCGTGTATTATTTTATAAAAGTTAACTCAAATGGTGACGATTTAGCGCCGACGTCCATTTGGTAGTACGTGTGCAGACTAAACTTCTGTAACTCAAACGCGAGTAGCCATCAAGGTTACCCTGTCGACGTTGGTTATATTATTATTAATTGGTATTTTTGTATATATTATAAAAAACAATCATTCGTCAAATGATGCTAAGGATCATCATCATCATCAGCTTGCGGCAGTCTTATGCTGGACACTAAAATCTCCTAAGGCGCACCTTTTAGTTCGATATTCGGCTTCACGATTCCGTTTGCAGCCGGCCGGTTTACCAGTTTATCATTTGACCTAGTCGTAGTCAGACAGGTATAATATTGTAGTGTTTGAAATAAATAAAGTGTGCACTCTCTTCTACTCGTTTATTTTTTTCTATGTCTCGTCGGTGAATTCACCATGGCATCCCGGTGAGGTGCGGCCATAATAAAATTAGCACAATAATTTTGATTTTGTTACCGTAACTAAATGTTATACATTATATTTTAAATAAATGTTATATTATTTTATATTCGACGTACACCACGTAAACTTCTAGATTTTTTTATATCTGTATGTTGACAATTTGTTTATAAAAATCGTATCATAGTAATTATTATTGTTACAGGAAAATTTCGTCGGGAATTTCACAGGTCCTACTTCAAATGTCTCTGTTGCTGCTTCACTCCCGCTGCTGCTGATCAAAATGGAACATCTTTCGCTCCCATTGGCAGTTCAAGGACTGGCACTACTCGAACCATCGTAAGACGAAACGACTCATGCGTCAGTTATAGATTGACACATCTGTCACCTTCCAATCACCACAGCATACACCGAGATTGTGGAAGAAACACTAATACGTCGTTTATTGAGCACAACATGAACGGTAACAGGCGGCCTAAAATTAGGGATGACTCCATAAGTGAATCGGCTACACGGTTCACTTTAGCAACAGACGTTAGTAAAGATTGACATTTGGGTAAAGACAACTTTCTAGTCTGCTACAATAATGATTTAAGGAATCGTGACGGAATAGAAAGCTACATTGCAAGGAGTACGAACAGCATCGACTGTAAACCTTATTACGATTGTTTTAAGGGTGCTGGCCCTAGTGGATGTGAGTTCAAAGCATTTTCTGACAAGATGGTCACTGATGAAACTCACAGTGATACGCATGCGGACTACCGAGAATGCGACAATGAATGGCGCGAACTTTTCAGGGTCAGTGACGAAAACAAAAACGGGTTTACGTTTAAATTTAACCGTAGCTTAAACAGTTCTCAAATTAAGAATAAAAGAAAATTTAATATGATGTATTAAAATATAATAAATGAGGGTAAATATTAACAATGTATGTTAGTAGTGAAAAATAAATATCAGTTTTATGCGTATTGAATTGGAGCTTGTAGTGTATGTAATAAACAGTTGTTAGACAGCTGTTGATAATTATGTATATATATTATTTAAGTAAGTACATTTTAAAAGTCACAAAAATATAAGTTTTACAATTTTTAAAATATCATCACATGCGCAAAGACCATCACGTCCTAATTATATGAAACACAACATCACTAAATAGTTATATTAAGTGACTATTCATTCATTCAAATTAATATTTAAATATTCATTCATGCATTCAATATATCCTATTAAGTGTTTACTGCTGAACGTAGCGGACGACTGACAACCGCACTTAATTCTTTTTGGGCCGTTAAATGTAAGATACTACTGCCCATCTTCTGCTTTATTTTCCTCTGACACCTCTTAAGACACCCACCGGATGATATGAAGTAGTCGATTCTCTTACCAATGCACGGCACGGGTCGTAATTTAAATCATAGTTTCTTAAATTCATTTTTTAATATTGTGTACTTTATACCTTGTAATTTTCTTACCGAATTCAAAAAACGGGAAGGTTTTAATGTAATATATGCGCGTATATTTTATTAATGTGTAAAACAGCTTAACCGATTTAAATTATTCTTTTTATATTAAATAAATAATTATTGTGCTTCAGGAATGGCCCCATATAAATTTAAGGAAAAAAATATCCCTAATGTGGAAAAGTAGAGGATGAAGACTTAAATGTATCTATTTGAACGATATTCCAGTTGGCTTCGAAAATTAAAAAAATAAACTTGATTAATAATAGTACATGTAATTCTTAAATAAACTATGTTTTTGAACCGACTTCAGAAGCATCATGTCACTTAGGTAACATTTAGAATAACAAAAAGAACATTATACATAAAATATTCATCATTAAATATTGTATATATATTTATAAAAATGTTTCTTATTAAGAAACATATTATATTTCTTTTTTTTAGTTTATTTTATATTGTACGTTGCACCTATCTGTCAAAATATAAAATTACAGTGTCATTTTTACGTTCGTTTTGTCAGGTAGCAATCGCTTAAAGCGAAATGACTACCGTTTGTAGTTCGTAAGCTTTCCGTTATTTAAATAGCTTTGTTCAAAGGCAATAAAGAGTTATATCTATCTATCTCAATTATACATGGTTATCTTTAATTAAACCAATCGCTAGTTACTTTTACAAATAATATATTTTTATATTCTACATTCTGTAATATTAAAGGAAAAGTGAATAGAATAGGCACTTTATATTTAAGTACAAAAATATATTTTTTATAATAACGTAATAATTTTTTTATCTTCACGAATACTTTACAAATTAAAAATAATTTCCCAGATTTAATTAGTTAATATAATGTATAATATAACGACAGGAAATGAATAAATCAAAATCAAACTTTTCATCAGAAAAGCAAAAATCATTTAATGATTTCTTAAATTTACGCGAACACTACACATTGAATAAAACTAAATTTACGGATTTTATCGCGTTTATTTCACTACTTTTACTTATTTTTTAATTCCCGACGTTTCGGGTGCTTTACAGCAACCATGGTCACGGGGGGGACTGAGATGTTTGACGTCCCAATGTCATAGTTAGTCCGGCTACCTTCAGTTTTTGAATATTAATTTTTTGGTCCGATTTACGCAAAACGAGCTTATAGTATCATGAAGTCTTGCAGTGGTATGCTTAGGTTTGGGTTTAATTTTGTTAATTATAGGATCCCAAGCAGGTGGCAGCACCCATCCATCTTCTCTATTGAAATTTGGATGTTTTTTAATTTCAATAGCCTCGCGTATCATCCTTGGTAGGAATCGGTGTTCTTTTGCGAGAATTTGTGGTTTATCAAATCGAATGTAATGGTGGGGACGATCTTGAACATGTTCGCAGACTGCAGACTTCCCGGAGCGTCGGTGCTTCACGTCAGCTATATGTTCTTTTACGCGGGTTTTTATGGATCGTTTTGTTTGACCTATGTAAGAGAGACCACATTCACAATCTAACTTGTACACTCCTGCATCTTGTAGAGGGATATTACACTTGACGGATGGTAAAAATTGACTAATCTTCTTCGGCGGCTTGTAGTATGTTTTAATGGAAGCTCGCTTCAAGATGTAGCCAACCTTGTCTGTGACTCCTCTGACATATGGTAGTACAGCAGGTACACGCTCGACTGTGGCCGGCTTCACTCGGTCACTGTGACGCAGGCGCGGGACCCGAAGCTTGTTGTCTTGCAATACTTGCTTGACGTGCTGAAGTTCGGCGGCCAGATGCTTTCTGTCACAGATCCCTCGTGCTCTCTGAAACAAAGATTTACCCACGGTAGCTAACTGTGAAGGATGATGGTGAGATTCACCATTTAAATATCGGTTGGTATGGGTCTTTTTTCTATACACAGTGTGACCAATTGTGTTATTAGGATTTCGAATGACTAAAACATCTAAGAAAGCTAAAGAATTATTTGCCTCTAACTCCATTGTGAATTGTATTTTAGAGTTTATAGAGTTAAGGTGGTTTAAAAATGCAGTTACTTTGTCAGGTGGTAAAATTGTGAAAGTGTCGTCTACGTACCGCTTGTAGAATCTTGGATTTACAGGAGCAGTAAGAAGGGCTTTCTCCTCGAAGTCCTCCATGAATATGTCAGCGACTATGGGAGATACAGGTGAGCCCATCGCCACACCATCTACTTGCTTGTAGAACTCTTCCTTCCACAATAGATAGCCAGATGTGAGGCAGTGTTTGAGTAATACCGCATATTCAGCAGGCATGTTATTATATTCTAGCTTCCTAGTTACAATTGATATGCAGTCTTCAATAGGTAGGCATGTGAATAGTGACTGAACATCAAAACTGACCATAGTTTCATTGTCAGCGAGATGTAGGTCTTTTATCTCACTAACAAAATGGTATGAATCCTTTGTGTGCGCTCTGGTATGTCCTCTCAGTGGTGACAGTACTTTTGCCAAGTGTTGTGCCAGCTTATAAGTTGGTGAATCGATCTGGCTCACTATAGGACGTAGTGGAGCGTTTGGTTTGTGTATCTTTGGTAACCCATACAACCTCGGTGGTTTGGTACATGATGGTATTAGCGAATTCACGTCGAGATTTAATTTTTCGGAGTATTTCTTTATTAAATCGCTAGTTGCTTTAAGCGTGTTAGTTGTGGGGTCTGTTTTGACCTTTTTGTATGTACTTTCGTCCGATAAAAGCTGTAGTATTTTAAAATTATACTCTGACGTGTCCATTATTACCGTAGCATTTCCTTTATCCGCGCGGAGAATCGTTAGCTCTGGTCTGTTCCGTAAGTTAATCAACGCTGTAAGCTCGTCTTTAGGAAGGTTTGGTTTCGGCACTGAACTACGACGTAACAAGGACGAAATATCTTGACGTATAGCCTCCAAATCTTCCTTACCAATATTATTTTTAAACAGACAATCCTCAACGCTGCAGATAATTTCTTCGTACGGGATTTTTCGCGGTGTTAATGCGAAATTCATTCCCTTCGCTAACACCTTCATTGTTGGTTCGTCCAGTGTATGTTTTGACAGATTATAGACCGTGCGCTGTTTATTGTTTGCGTCTGTGGTCAACGGTTGTGTTTCGTTCTGACGTTGACTTAGATGGTTGGCATTTGATTTGATTGTTAATTTTTGGTATTTTTCTATTTGTTTATTTTTGCATTCATTGTATTTTGCTGTTTCTCGTTTGTTTAAAGTTTCGATGCAATTATTAAAATCAAATGTCGTTAAAACTGTCTTTAGTTCACTGAACAAATTGTCTATGGTGTTGTTTATGAAATGTAAATCGAACCGTTTCTGCTGAATCACCGTTCGTAACAACTTTTTACTTGCCTGATTTAAGATCTTTGCGCTTCCTCGAATGTCCTTTTTTGTTGATATTTTGACACACGTAGGAATGAGATTATGGTCTCTGCATCTCTTCAAGAAATTTAAAGATGTTATATATCTTGCGCGCTTGGTTTTAAGATCTTCTAATCGGCGAATTTTATTTGCTATTACCAGTCCGTACTGGTTCACATAATGATTTCTTAAATTTACGCGAACACTACACATTGAATAAAACTAAATTTACGGATTTTATCGCGTTTATTTCACTACTTTTACTTATTTTTTAATTCCCGACGTTTCGGGTGCTTTACAGCAACCATGGTCACGGGGGGGACTGAGATGTTTGACGTCCCAATGTCATAGTTAGTCCGGCTACCTTCAGTTTTTGAATATTAATTTTTTGGTCCGATTTACGCAAAACGAGCTTATAGTATCATGAAGTCTTGCAGTGGTATGCTTAGGTTTGGGTTTAATTTTGTTAATTATAGGATCCCAAGCAGGTGGCAGCACCCATCCATCTTCTCTATTGAAATTTGGATGTTTTTTAATTTCAATAGCCTCGCGTATCATCCTTGGTAGGAATCGGTGTTCTTTTGCGAGAATTTGTGGTTTATCAAATCGAATGTAATGGTGGGGACGATCTTGAACATGTTCGCAGACTGCAGACTTCCCGGAGCGTCGGTGCTTCACGTCAGCTATATGTTCTTTTACGCGGGTTTTTATGGATCGTTTTGTTTGACCTATGTAAGAGAGACCACATCCACAATCTAACTTGTACACTCCTGCATCTTGTAGAGGGATATTACACTTGACGGATGGTAAAAATTGACTAATCTTCTTCGGCGGCTTGTAGTATGTTTTAATGGAAGCTCGCTTCAAGATGTAGCCAACCTTGTCTGTGACTCCTCTGACATATGGTAGTACAGCAGGTACACGCTCGACTGTGGCCGGCTTCACTCGGTCACTGTGACGCAGGCGCGGGACCCGAAGCTTGTTGTCTTGCAATACTTGCTTGACGTGCTGAAGTTCGGCGGCCAGATGCTTTCTGTCACAGATCCCTCGTGCTCTCTGAAACAAAGATTTACCCACGGTAGCTAACTGTGAAGGATGATGGTGAGATTCACCATTTAAATATCGGTTGGTATGGGTCTTTTTTCTATACACAGTGTGACCAATTGTGTTATTAGGATTTCGAATGACTAAAACATCTAAGAAAGCTAAAGAATTATTTGCCTCTAACTCCATTGTGAATTGTATTTTAGAGTTTATAGAGTTAAGGTGGTTTAAAAATGCAGTTACTTTGTCAGGTGGTAAAATTGTGAAAGTGTCGTCTACGTACCGCTTGTAGAATCTTGGATTTACAGGAGCAGTAAGAAGGGCTTTCTCCTCGAAGTCCTCCATGAATATGTCAGCGACAATGGGAGATACAGGTGAGCCCATCGCCACACCATCTACTTGCTTGTAGAACTCTTCCTTCCACAATAGAGCGAGTGAAGCCGGCCACAGTCGAGCGTGTACCTGCTGTACTACCATATGTCAGAGGAGTCACAGACAAGGTTGGCTACATCTTGAAGCGAGCTTCCATTAAAACATACTACAAGCCGCCGAAGAAGATTAGTCAATTTTTACCATCCGTCAAGTGTAATATCCCTCTACAAGATGCAGGAGTGTACAAGTTAGATTGTGAATGTGGTCTCTCTTACATAGGTCAAACAAAACGATCCATAAAAACCCGCGTAAAAGAACATATAGCTGACGTGAAGCACCGACGCTCCGGGAAGTCTGCAGTCTGCGAACATGTTCAAGATCGTCCCCACCATTACATTCGGTTTGATAAACCACAAATTCTCGCAAAAGAACACCGATTCCTACCAAGGATGATACGCGAGGCTATTGAAATTAAAAAACATCCAAATTTCAATAGAGAAGATGGATGGGTGCTGCCACCTGCTTGGGATCCTATAATTAACAAAATTAAACCCAAACCTAAGCATACCACTGCAAGACTTCATGATACTATAAGCTCGTTTTGCGTAAATCGGACCAAAAAATTAATATTCAAAAACTGAAGGTAGCCGGACTAACTATGACATTGGGACGTCAAACATCTCAGTCCCCCCCGTGACCATGGTTGCTGTAAAGCACCCGAAACGTCGGGAATTAAAAAATAAGTAAAAGTAGTGAAATAAACGCGATAAAATCCGTAAATTTAGTTTTATTCAAAAATAATTTTTTTAAAGTGACGTAATTCCAAAAATAGTTTTCATTCATGTTAAAGTTATAGTACATTTATAGATCTCAGAACTACCATCACTATCATAGGACTTAGTTAATTTTAATTAAGGTAATGCAAGCTTTGAAACTAGATCCAGCTCATTAATGATATAATGTTGGTAAACGTCGCACGTTGAAATGAGCAGGAAGTAACTTGTTTACGTTTATACGGCATTCGTTCGTTAGCTACTAATAACGACGGTTTCCATTTTATTTTTAGGTCACCATAATGTTTCAAGATTGCGATCTTTGATTGGTGTTATTTTGGTTTGTGAAACTATTGTGTGACGTTGCCAGGGAAACTCTTAAAAGCTGACGGAATGTTAAAAATTTGAAATTTAAAATAAATAATACATTCATTAAATTATTCAACTTTTTTAAAACCTAAATTATGTTATGAAATATTTTTTAGTATAATTATATAATATTTATGTATAATTATATAATATTTATTTTATTAATTAGGTACATGAAAAAGGAAATTAAGACAAGTCGTTCATTTCAATACATGTATTGTTGTGAATAACTTGCAGAAAATATTATATCTCTTCCTTATTATTAATAAGGATGTTTATGGTATGAGATAATAAGATTAAAATTTACGAAACAACCGTAAGCTGTTATAATATTTAATAGCGTGCTCCATCGAGCTGGTGACGCCTGTGAGCCTTCTTCAAGGGACCTTTTTCTGTTCAACTCTCTTATGTAATAATGTGCAGTAACATTAGCTTACCCATATACCTTATAAAAACTTTAAAACGCCTGCAGGCACATAGATACCGGGTATCTGCTTATGCCTGACATCTAGTAGATAGCAGTATATTGATAGATGCCGGACATACTCACCCTGACTCCTACCTTCCATTAAATTTAACTTCTTTTTTGGATTGTAGTAACTACTCTATTTGGGTTAAAAGCTAAGAATGTTTTATAATATTTTCAAATTTTAAATTAAAAAAATACCGTGGAAGGTCACAATTTGAAATAATAAACAAAAATCGCTTGATACTAGAAGTGATCAAATTATTGTTAATTTTTTTAGTAATTAGGTTATTATTATATGTACTATAAACCATTATAGTATATCGTCATTATCAAAGAAATAAACGTTCACAAGTCTTTTGTGTAACATAGGCCTCCCCCAAGGAATGTCACAAAGTATAGTCCCGAGCCACCTGCATCCGTCGAATTCCTGCGTGTCTTACCAGGTCCTAACTCCATCTAATGGAGAGACCATCCTACACTTCGCTTACAGGTACAAGGCTGCCAATCGAGAATCTTTCTTCCCCATTCCCTTATATACTATATTTAAGTAAAACTATCCGTAATTGTAAAAAATCTAAAATATATTTTCTAATTTATAGATAATTTTAATATGTAGAGCATTATACTGTTTTGTACATAAGTCATTTTTGTGAACTTTTAATAGTAAATAAAACAAAGGATCACTAAAATATTTATTATTCATAAAATTAAGCTACGTGATAGATGAAAAACTTTCACATTGGTGGTAATATAATATTGTGGATGTATTTTGTGTACTTTCACTTCTATTTATTGTACAAATAAAGTTGTGGAGATATATCAAAACTGTATTTTCATTTCCAAAAAACAAAAAATTTCATGATTAAAACTACTTTTACGGATTTTATCGCGTTTATTTTTACTTTTTATTTTGAATTCCCGACGTTTCCGGGAAGTCTGCAGTTTGTGATCATATCTTAGATGGTGATAGACCACAAATCCTCGCGAAAGAACACCGATTCCTACCAAGGATGATACGTGAGGCTATTGAAATTAAAAAACATCCTAATTTCAATAGAGAAGGAGGCTGGGTACTACCGCCTGCTTGGAATCCTGTAATCAATAAAATTAAAACTAAACCCAAGCATACCACTGCAAGACCTCAGGACATAGTTCATTTTGCATGGATCGGGCCATAAACAATAATTAGAAAAGCTGAAGGTACTCCGGGTTTAACAATGACATCGGGACGTCAGTCATCTCAGTCCCCCGTGACCATGGGTGCTGGAAAGCGCCCGAAACGTCGGGAATTAAAAATAAAAAGTAAAAATAAACGCGATAAAATCCGTAAAAGTAGTTTTAATCATGTGTAGTGTTCGCGTAAATATAAGAAATCATTAAAAAATTTCATTTTTACATCATAAAGACACGTGGTATCACTCCAGTATTTTCTACATATTTACTATCATAGGCGTTTTATATACGTAATATGTGCTTTATCGACAAAAATTCGGAACAATTATTTACCCGCGATCTAATATCTCTACAACCGAACGCTCGATCACTGCACAACCGAGTTATCTATATATTATATTTATTATGAGTGATTTTATTATGAGGTAAGAATCTATTAAGGGACACACGGGCAGAGGAAGGCCGAATAAAAGATGGATCGATTGTGTGAAGAGTGATATGAGAATGAAAGGAGTAAGTATGGAAATGACGGCTGATAGAGAGGAATGGAACAAGAAGGTTTACTGCGCCGACCCCAGATAATGGGAAATGGTTTAGAGAATGATGAATCTATTAAGAGTTTGTTTTATATTGAGTACTGGTGACAAACGTGCACTTGCCTTTGGAGACTAAGATGGAATGCCTCTTTTCTAATGCTCCCGTTCTCTAAAGTTCTCTAAAGTTCCTGTCACTCATCATACGAAACACAGCATTAAGCTACTATTCACTGAAGTCTACTTATTCGTACTGCAACCTTTAATAGGTGTAGCCTGGCTCTTCCACGTTGAGAATCTATTTCTTGAAACTATAATCACGTATTTATATAAAAATTATTTTTATAAGACAATAATTACGTAGATTACGGTTTTTGGTAACAAAATAAAAAAAATCTAAATTTAGTGTGTGTAATGTTGCGTTATGGTGGGGTACGTTTTGCAGAATAATCTGAAGATATTTCTGATTAGGGATACCTGTAATATTTGTAAAATTTACACACTTTCGTGTTAATTATAATTTTGGCCTAAAGCTCTTTTTAGAACAAGGGTGGTAAACGAGCACACAGTCCACCTGATGGTAAGCAAATGCTGTGTTCCGTATATACATCTACATATATCCTTAATAAAGAATCAAATTAAGATGTAATGCCTAGTTTCAAGTAAATGTGGTCATCGGTTCTCTGTACTCACCATACAAAACACAGCATCATTAACCTGCAATTTTACGCTGGTATTCAGTATTCATAAAGCTAGACGAGAAGACATCGATCGACAAGTATTAAGCCGTCAGAGCTGGAATCCGCACACCGATTTTCAGACGACGGTTAGATAGCTCATCTGTACACTGATTGACGTGAAGAAACACCATACTGTTCAATAACAAACTGAGTCATTTTAAAAATTAATCATCATCATTATCATCATCATAAAGCGGTAAAAACCAACTGGCTAACAGCAGTAACATCATATAAAAAATAATATTTATAACTTGACAAGTAGACAGACGTAGGGAAGAAACTCAAAAGGGTTCCCTGTATGATAATGCAAAACGTAAAAGACAAGACAATGATCCTTAGCAGGCACAAAAGGAGAAAGAAAAAATCTAAAGGAGAAAGAAATAATGACATCAGCAAACTTTCACTGTTATGATTTTCTTTAAAATAACTTACAGGCGCCTCTGCATATTGTGGACAAATAGTAATGATCACAATCACAATAAAAGTAAAATTTATCTGTTCAACGTTTTAAATTAACATAAAACGTTAGCATAAAGCCATTGTGGATCAATCTGGTGGGATTTGCGGCGTAACAGGCAACTTTAAAATTCTAAAGGCGGTTCGATTCAGTAGACATTTACATTTACTAACATCCTCTCAACTTTATATAACACGACCAAACTCTACAACGACAAATTCTCGATACCGTCTTGAAATGTGTGCCTTGATTTGAAAGCTTTTTCATTATTATTAATCAATTAGCGTTTTCTTCTTTACGTAATGAAATAAAAACCAATTGGTACATACCCAATTTCAATGTGCTCAAATTCATTTTATCTCTTTCATTTAAGTTTCGTCTGTATTTCTAATTTTCTTGAGTTCGGGATTCTACTAAATCATTGAAGTAAGTACGTCATATAATAACAATTAAGAGAAATATTACAAGAAATATAATATAATAATAATTTATTTCATTTTAGTATTTTACAATTCGCATAGGGTAGGGAGCATCTTTTAAGTGCCTTAAGGCGCTTGTGTCAGAGACTCCCGCCCTTCCATAGTCATATAAAAACAATCTAAAAACATGAGATTACATATTATACAAAAAAAAAAATTATTCAAAAATAAATGTGTGTGTTTGTGAGATTTTTTTATTAATTTTTTCACCCTATGTGTCGAAACATAAGTTTTTCTGTGTGTTCGTAAGACTGGGTCTTTAGCCAATTTATATTGTCTTGTATGTTCATATATTAATTTATATTGTCGTGTATTAATATTGTCGAGTAATGGCACCGTAAGATAATCTATCTTGTAATTTCATCGCTTATTTATTTTATAAGAAGGGGACTTTGGGAAATGCAATAAAATTCTTATGACGTTCCATAGATGGCGGTATAAAATCGTATTAACGGAAAAGGTAAAATATACTATAATATATTGAAAGAGTTATGAAAGAAACTGATGGAAAAATTTGGGATGTGCAAGCGGGTTTTAGAAAGGGAATGGGGTGTACAGACCAAGTCTTTTCCATGCGCATGATTGCGGAGAAGTTTTTGGCCAAAAACCAGAAAGTTTTTTGTGCATTCATGGACTTGGAAAAGGCTTATGACAGAGTGGACAGGAATGTGTTATGGCAAACACTGAACTCATATGGGTTGAGCGATGGTTTGATACAGGCATTAAGGTCTCTTTATAGGGACTCTAGTGCTTGTGTCAGGATCAATGGGGTCTACTCGGACTGGTTTGGCATCCAAAAAGGTGTCAGACAGGGCTGTGTAGCTTCCCCTTGGCTGTTCAACCTATTTATGGACCGGTGTTTGCAAACTTTGAAAGATGAAGAATGTGGGTTAAGAATGGGCGAGTTAACCGTCAAACGCCTTTTGTATGCCGATGAACAAGTCATATTTGCGTCATCAGCGGCTGAGTTGCAAATGATGGTTACATTTATTGACGACTCCGTGGCGCAGTGGCTTAGCAATGAGTGACTGCACTGGGGTCGCGGGTTCGAACCCCGCACGGAACAAGTATTTGTATGGCCTACAAATAATTGTTCCGGGTCTGGATGTTTGTCCCTGTGCAATTTATGTTTGTAAACTGCCCCCACGATACAGGAGAAAATCCTAGTGTAGGGGTAACGTTTTAAAAAAAAAATATGAACAGGGAATTAAAAGAAAGGGGAATGAAAGTGAACGCAAGTAAGACGAAAGTGATGGTTTTTGAAAGAGAAGAAAGCAAAACGGTATGTGAAATAAGAATAGAAGGAGAGTTAATTGAGCAAGTGGATGAGTTTGTGTATTTGGGATGTGTATTTAGCAGGGATGGTAGATATGATAGGGATATGGAACGACGAGTAAATGCAGGGAATAGAGTGAATGAGGCACTACACTCTATTATGAAGAACCAGAATGTGTCAAAATAGGCACGTATGGTAATTCATAATGCTGTGTTAGTCCCTGCTTTAATGTATGGTAGTGAAAGCTGGGTGTGGCAGAAGAAGCACGAAAGTAGAATAAATGCTGTAGAAATGCGGTCTTTAAGGAATATGCTAGGGTTTAATCTGAATTACAGGGTGAGAAATTGCGTGATAAGAGATAAATGTGGTATGCAAGTTGATGTTGTGACCAGGATTAAGAAAGGAATGCTTCGGTGGTTTGGTCATGTGGATAGAATGAATGAGGAAAGAGTGACAAAGCAAATTTATATGGCAGATGTGAACGACCGAGTCGGGGAGGGACGCCCTAGGAAAAAGTTTATCGACCAAATTGGCGATATTTTGAAAATGGGCCACGTTAGAAGTAACCTTAACCGACGAGCATGTATGCGTAGATATATGGATGAAAAAGAGGCGAAAGAGGTATGTCAGGATCGTGCCAAATGGAAGTCCGTAGTCTCTGCCTACCCCTCTGGGTGACAGGCGTGAGTGTTTATGTTATGTTTATGTTATGTAAAATATACCAGCAACGTCTAGCAGCGTCTCAGTTGTCTCTATGAAGAATTCCTCTATGAATTCCCAGAAGACACAAGTTTGCGCATTTACCGTTAAAAAGAACCCTTTTGTCGTATATCCTCAGTTTTAAGGCACTCCCTTCGAATCGTCAACAACCAAGTTGTTTCTGATTAGATCGAATTACTGGTACTGCGAAGGGATGTTGCATCCCTTTGCATTTTCCATCGCATCTACCACGGAGAGTGCTCTGAGGAATCGTTCGGATTAATTCCAGTCGCCAAATTTCACGAACGCACATGGTCAAACTTCACGATACCATCCACACATTTTGGATGCTTCGCTGTACATTGCTGTGAATTTTACCAAGATTTTATTTCCTTGTACAACTTCCCGGGTGGTGGTAGTCACTTACCATTAGATGAGCCGCATGCTAGACCCCCCCCCCCTCTTTTATAAAAAAAAATGTTCTTGCCTTGGTACGTTACCTAAAATGAAAAGCGATAAAACCAGTAACACCTATTCTCGTTAAATCTCCGTTTTCACATTCGAATTCACACAAACTCTTGTATCCATACTTTAACGTAGAATTGGAATATTTAGGTAAAAACAAATAAACTAATGTAAAATTTATGTTAAGTTTTGATGTAACAATATAAAGAAATTGTTAACTAATAATTCTCAGAGTTACAAGCTTAGAGTAATGTACATATGTAGTCAATACAAGCATAGAGGGAATATTAAAATAATTGTAATTGAACTCTTTATGCATTTGCAAATTTTATCTGGTACAAAATGAGATAGCTGTATTAATGTTACACTCTTTCTCTCACAATGTTGTTGTTTTTTTTATAGATGATTCCATTAAGCAATTGATGTGCCAATAGTGAAACAAAAATGTTTTTGATAAAGTAATGTTGTTTATGACTTGTGCAATTAGGAATTTTGATTGATCTGGTCCATATAATACGTATATATTCACAAACGTAAATTAAAGCTACGGACATCCGATTATAAAAGAAGTGGACTGTGCAATTTCGCACTAAAGAGGTAAGTTAACAGACAGCGTTGAAAATATCACTATATACATATCTACTTAAAATTAAATATTTCTGCCTTATTTTAGGTTTGACAGCAAACATAACATGTTTATTTGTCATACCGACACCAAGTTTGCTTCGCGGAATGCACAGAGATTACTGCTATAACTGTATCCACGTATATACCGTGGCATGATCACGGACTGGCTCTTCTTTTCTCGCTCCTCCACAACTACCATCAAATCGATATTAGTTCTCTTAGTATTATTAGTTCTTATCTCTGCTCCTTCAAGATATTATATAAAAGTCCGCTCCTAAACATAGGTCTTCCCATTAGATTGCCTCACAGGATGGATATTTTCCATAGTTCTTGATTTTAGTTCTTGACATGCGAGTTGGCAAACAGAGTATTTTATTATTCTTATGATTATTTTATTAATAATATTGTCCTTTTCCTATTTCATTTCCCTCCGTGGCCTCTTACGATACTCCCTGACGCTGAACTACACAAAACAAAAGCGTTATCTTTAGGTAATACTCATGATTTAATTACTCCCTTTTCTTTCCATCATAGGACCAAATGCTCCGTGAGTATCCAACAATTTATAGTAGCAGTGTATGTTCTACACATACACATATGTGGAACACATGGTCCATCTGATGGTAAGACGATGCTGTAGCACATAGAATAGAATAGAATATTATAGATTATAGAATAAGACTTTCAATAACTATTATTATATTACTTATTAAAAGTCATTTTTATATTTACTCATAGACATCCCCAATGAAGAATCAAAATACGATGTTACGATTCGATGTGTTGTCACCACAGATAACTAATATGGAATGCCTTTTACCAGGAACAATATATCTAGCACATGGTGATTATAATTCGTTAGATTACATTTTTTAACACTGGAAAATAATAAGGTGACCTATATATTATGTGTGTGTACACACGCACACACACACACACACACACACACGCACACACACGCACGCACACACATATATATATATATATATATATATATATATATATATATATATATATATATATATATATATATATATATATATATACATTATCTTTTTATTTTTCATTGTAACATTACTTCGTGTGTACATAAATTGTTAAATAAATAAGATGCTTATTTTATAAGCCCATCTGGTGCAGAAATTCAATTAACCAGCACAAAAGATTCCTAGACTGCGCTCGAGAAGGCAGTCGAAAACAAAAGGGACTGGGCTGAAGATTTACTTACAAATGCATAAATTATCTTTAAATCACTCCAAGTAAATCCTTTAATAATAAATCCTTAAATAAAATACCTTTAAATAACATAAGCCCTAAAGTTGCGAGCATTTCAGCTAATAATTTGCTCTTATATTAATCTCAAATACGGTTAATTCAGCTAGTGCAGCGTAAAATTATCATCCATTACAGAACAGAACATTACAAAACTCCACTGCTGAACATAAGCCTCCTCTATAAATTACCTTATAGATGGTATTTGCTATAGATGACGCTTTGCAAACGTGTTGGCAGTTTCTTATTTTGAGCTTTTATCAGGAAGATGCTGCTGCCCATCTCCTGTTCTTATTTCCCTCAGTCGCTTCTTACGACACCCACGGGTTAATATGGGTTAGTATATAGTCTTGCACTGTCACTACACAGTTATTAAATCATCTTAATGTGTCAAAAAAATTACTATTCACACAAGTCCACTGCCAAACATAGGCCTCCCCCAAGAAATGTCATACAACACGGCCTGATTCATCTGCATCCATTGACTTCCTGTTTACCTTACCAGGCAGTCGTTACGCCATTCAGTGCAGAGGTGCCAACCTACACTTCGCACACCAATACGAGGCTACCAATGCAAAACCTTTTTACCTCCACCGGCTGTCGGGTTTTCGAGCTTTATAGCCACATACCTATTACAATCACATTATCCTATGTGTAAAACAAGTGGAGAGAATTATAGAAGGCATATGTCACAAGACTACCTTACCTGGAAGCTGAAATACATAGTTAAATTTAGATTATATTTGTGCTATTATTATTATATTTTAATTATTATATTACTGTATCTGTAAATAAGCGTTTTAAGAATTTCATAGATTGCAACTATTTTCTGTATAGAAACATCACAGTAAATAATGGCCATTTATAATTATTTTATTAATTTATTCGTAAAACTATTTAAAGCAAAATAACAGGATTATCATAACATCTGGTGTTATATTTTGTGCAAAATATGAAGTCGATGTGAACAAAGTATTGCATATGTTCCAATGGTGACGTACGTTACCATTGGAAAAAAAAATACCGTGTATGTTTCCAGTAATACACATGGACATCTAGATCTCATCAATATTATTTATTTATTTGAATCTACGTATAGCTCAAAAATCTCATCATCATGTTTAATAAATTGTATTGTGACATTTGTTAGTTTTCAGTAAATCTAATAAAGTCACTGTCAAAAGCTTTTTAACGTTGAGGGAAATTTGCTATATCTTTCTTAAAAACTAATGTAAAAGGCGCATGACTTGGAGGATTTACCATTATTGCAAAGTTTGGCAGGCAGCAGCAGTACATTTGATCGTGACAACTTTACTGCCTATAATTCACTTTGTTTCACCAAAGGTTAGCTAGTAGAGAATGCCATATAGCATTGAGCTCTCCTTTTGTACAAAATATTTGGTGCAATAAAGAACAAAATAATAAAAAATAATACAAGATGTTACCCACCTTTGACGCTTACTCGTCACCGGTCTTCAATTTACTTTACCATCGCCCATCTTCCTCTTACGTCTTATTTATAATTTTTTAATAAAACAGTCCTAACTATGTATTTCTGAAATTATTACAAATTTCAGTTCTGCCGTCCAATGACATTTCTGGCATATGGATGCTGCCCATAGATACCAACATCTACACTAGATTAAGTATTTAAATGCAGATGCATTGCTACAAATGATGACAAAGTTGGAATATCTCGTTAATATTGAAAATTATAATGGGTGTCTCAGCGCTGATTTTAAACTTTAAATACCAATTTCTCGGCAACCGGCGGGGTTAGCGGGAGGGGAGAGGTAGCGTTCGGTAGGTGATTAGTGCGGGCTTTTTAGTCGCTATGTCCCAGAGGTCTGGCGCGCACCGCGCGTACGCAGTAGAGGCGTATTTTTGCAACGAGTTTTCGCTCAGGGAAGCACAGCGCAAGTTTTGTAATCGCTATGACATCCGCCGTTTAAGTGATGCCCCGAGTATTCAGTTAATTAAGTCGTGGGTAAAAAAGTTCAGAGCGACAGGATGTTTAATGAAACATTCAATTGGCCCTCGAATTAGACCTGTTCGATCGATTGAAAACATCGACCGCGTCGCCGCTGCGGTCGCGGAGCATCTACGACGATCAGTTAGAAAACATGCTGCCTCTTTGAATCTTCATCGTTCAAGTATTCAACGAATTTTGGCCTTAGACTTAAAATTACATCCCTATAAAATCCAAATAGTTCAAAAAATCAAACCAGAAGACTATAAGAAGCGAAAAATTTTCTGTCAGAAGATGTTAGGGATTTTTTCAGAGGAAAATGGGATGTCCAATGTTTATTTTAGCGATGAGTCACACTTTCACCTCGAAGGGTACGTCAATCACCAAAATTGCCGTTACTGGTCACCCCGCAATCCAAAACAAAAACATCAGAAGGCATTACACAGCCCCAAAGTTACTGTATCGGCGAAGAAAATCATCGGGCCATTTTTCTTCGAGAATGATCGAGGTGCAACGGTTACAGTGACGAGCGAGCGGTATATCGACATGATTAATAACTTTGTTGTACCGCAGCTGCAAGAAGAGGATGTTGATGAGTCCGGTGTATGGTTTCAGCAAGATGGGGCCACAGCCCACACAGCTAAGGTCTCCATGGACACACAGATCAGACAGATCTCCCGACTTAACCCCAGCTGACTTTTTTTATGGGGTTATCTTAAAGCAAGAGTTTTTGATACCCCTCTTATGAATTTAGAGCAGCTGAAGACTAAAATAACGACAGAAGTGAGGGCCATATCAATTGACGTTCTGCAGCGTGTTTCTGCAAATTCGTTAGTCCGCTTTGAAGAGTGCATTCGTCGTGATGGAAGACATCTTGACGGTGTAATATTCCGTACATAAAATTCGCACTAATGTACTATAATTTACTACAATTAAAATATTATAAACACAATTGTTTTTTTTATATAAATATTCAAAGTTTAAAATCGGCGCTGAGACACCCTTTATCTGATTTTCGTCACTGCAAGCAACTTAATGCTGCTATTTTACGCTGTTATTCTATGTTAGCGTATCACTTTCCATGTCGAGCCGACCCGTTCGTGCTGCAGCGTGGCTCCATTCCATTCATTCATCCATCCATAACAGCCTATAAAAGTCCACTGCTGAACATGTGTATCAACATAAATGGCGTCATAATTGTGATTTCGCTATAGTTGGCATGCTTGGCAGGCGAGTTGCCGACACCCACGGGACTATATGGGGTTGTGGAGTTCTTAACACAGCTACTACACGGTAAAAGCCATCGCATACAAAAATAATAATATTTTGGCGTTAGTGCTCATTGTTTGGCTTCTTCTATCTTGTTTCTCATACACCTAATATTACTTAGACTGGTCCGAAGGGGGAAGCTGGTGATTTGTCTTAAAGAGAACCATGGTTTAGACACCAGTCTCTCACAAATCTGTTACAGCATATTGAGCACACAGCATATTGAGCACACAGCATATAAAGCTGTATGTTATGTTTATCTCTAAGAAACAAATAATCATTATTATTATTTATAGAAACATCATTCTAATCGTGCTGAAACATATTAAACATTCTTCATGTGCAAACTGTTTGAATAATTACCCAAGTTCTTCACATTACATGAGTTTTTAAAAAACTTTATTCAATTGTGCGTTATTTGCGTCTGCCGCAAATGTTAAAGTTTAGTGCGGTAGTGGAACACGGGGTGTTGTGACGGGTAAGAATATTCACTACCCCATATCTTCCAGTGGGCGTTGTAGGAGGCGACAGAGGGACACAGAAAGGAGATGGGCAGCAGCATAATTCTGATAACAGCAAAAAGCAATAAAAAACTGCGGTTGCCAACTCGCTCGCTAAGCGTAGCAACTATGGTAATATAGCCTGCATGATGAAAAACATAAATAAACGGCCCCCAGCCCCTGTTGGCCCCGCTATTCCTGGCTACGTTGGCGACCATGGTATGGGATGCTAAGAATCTGCGGCAGAGGTTTGGTTGTCACCTAAGACGACTCGACCTAGCAACATACAACGCACGCACCCTGAGCGCTCACTAGAAAATCCTGGAGCTGGAAGAAGAGATAGACAAGTTGCGCTGAAACATTTTAGGTATATCTGAGGGTTGACGAGAGTGGGCGGATACCATAATCCTCGAATCTAGCTTACAACTTGTTCTGTCACCGGAATTGCGATCATTTGTCCCAAGGAGGTGTCGGATTTATCGTCCACAAGTCTTTCGTTAACAACATATACCCGTTTGCACACCAATTTTGGCACATCTCGATGAGGAAGTGAAACTGAAACTTCAAAAATCAATAGACGGTGTTAATGGGAGACTTCAACGTAAACTAGATACAAGAGAGAACGATGAGCTGAAAGTAGGGAAATACGGACTAAGCCAAGGGGCAGTAGCTGATTGACTTAATGGAGAAAGAGGGTTTTATGATGAATTCTTTATGATGAACTCTTTCTTCCAAAAGCAGCCCCACAGAAAGTGGACCTGCTCGAGCCCTAACGGTTCGACAAATAAATAGAATGACTTCATTATGACAACCAAAGGACAACTGTTCAGTGGTGTCTCAGTGATTGCGAAGGTGAAAACTGTCAGCATGCACCGAATGGTGAGAGACATACTGAACCTAAACAAGAAAATGGAGAGCTCAATTCTAATGAAGTAAGAGCTCCATCTCCATCGTGCTCTAATCCATAGTCCAGAAAACATTCAAGTCGAATTACAAAAATAGAGAGAAGCTTCTGAAAGTGGGTGGAAAACCGATATTTGAAGTCCTTCAGAATCACTTCAATTCCGTCCTCTATAGTGGCATTATGCCGGAAGCAGAGAAGTGCGAGGTTATTTTTCTTCAAGAAAGGCGACAATGCTCTCTAGAAGAACTACAGACTGATTTCCCTTCAGAGCCACGTCTACGTGCTGTTTTCGAGTTATTACCAATCGTCTCGCACGCAGACTCGACGACTTCTAGCCCCCCGGACAAGCCAAATTCCAAAAAGGCTTTAGTGCTATAGACCACATACATATCTTTCTGCAAATTTTACGGAAGATCAAAGAGTATCGTCTGACACTTTGTCTTGCATATATGAACTATAAGAAATTCTTTTATTTCGTGGAAATTTGGGCGATGCTGCAGTCCCTTCAGCGGTTCCAAGCTGTATATCGAAATGCTGAAGTATTTATACAGTAGGGCTCCGATAGCTATCTGAGTAAAAAGCACGAGTAGGAGACCTATCCAACTGCAGATAACCGACAATATCCCGGAATCTCTTCACTGCTCCATTGGAAGATGTTTTCAAGCTACTGGACTGGAAAGACGGTATTAACGTCAATTGCGAGTACATTACTCACCCTCGATTTGTCGATGATATAGTCCTAATGACATAATCACTGGAGGACCTAAGCTCTACGCTCAAAGACCTCAATAGTGTCTCCCAACGGATAGGTCTTAAGATGAACATGGACAAAACAAAAGTTATGGGTATCATTCATGTCACATCTATACCGATAATTGTTGAGTGCACTAAACTCGAAGCTGTCGACGAGTATGTTTACCTGGGATAAATAGTCCGACTAAATAAGTCCAACTTCGACTGAGAGGTCAATCGACGGATTCAACTCGGCTGAATAGCGTTCAGGAAATAGCGACACATTGTCTCGTAGGGCATACCTCAAAACTAGATTTTTCAACCAGTGCATGTTACCAGTGATGACCTTTGGTTCTGAGGCATGATCCTACACTGCTAGCCGTATAAAAAAGCTCAAAGTCGCTTAGCAAGCTATGGAGAGGGATATTCTTGGGGTTTCTCTTTGTGATAGACTTGGAAATGAGGATATCCGCAGTAGAACCAGAGTAAATTACATAGCCCAACGGATTAGTAAGCTGAAGTGGAAGTGGGATGGCCGTATAGCTCGAAGAATCGACAACCAATAGCGAAGAAAGGATCTCGAGTGGCAGCTTCTTACCGAAAGGCGGAATGTAGGGCATCCCTTCACTAGATGGAATGACGACTTGGTAAAACATGCAGGAATTCAATGGATGCAGGTGGCTCGGGACCGTGTTTTGTGGCGTTTCTTTGGGGAGGCTAATGTTTAGAAGTGTACTTGTGAAGGGTTGTAATGATTATGATGATGATGAACTATAACATGCATTTTATTTAAAAATTTCACGAACTTTTCTGTTATTTTTCAAGAATATATAATCTTAAAAGTAGCTACTTAGCGTAAAATAACTCCCCTACAAAACTTAAATAGTAATAATGATATGAGATCTTACTGAACAAGTGGTGAAATTAAAAATTTTGTACAACTGACCTCTGTCTTGTTCAATATAAATACAATTGGTAAAGTTAAAAAATTTATACAACTGACTTCAATATAAATAAAATGTTAATATCATCAATGTAAAGTCAATTGAATACGCATTATTAGAGATTTTTTTTATTATTTTATATTTTTTTAAGAAAGAATATTAACAATGCTATAAACATTACATACTAATATTCCCCTTAACCACTCGTGGTAAGCTTAAATTGCTTGTGTTAAAGGTGGTTCACACCAGTAGTCGATTTCAACCTGGATTTGAAGGCTACTGTCGCTTACACATACTCGTATTATAACTCAAAAACTACTAGTCAGACTTTAACCAATTTTTATGGAACCACATGAGCTTCTCATCAGCTTTCAAATAAAAATCATCAAACTCGGTTCACTTAAAAAAAGTTCTGAGGTATAAAAATTCAGTCGTGTTGTGTACCTCCTCCTTTTTCTGAAGTCGGTTAAAATATGAAATCCAGTGCGCATAATTGCAACCGAGAATTTTATTCTGATTATAGTGTAAAGCCTGGAACCCACTGATCTGACGACATGGTAAAAGATTTAAGTATTTTATTTTATTTTTATTTTAATAAGGATAACAACTGCGTATATCAATGAGTACAATTTTCAAATTTACTTCAAGTATGCAAATAACAGTTATCCACATATTAAATGTAAAGGTAAGCTAGGTACAATAATAATGAGTTAAAACGATGGAAATTAAAACAATTTAAAACAGCTGAATAAAATAACAGTAATAAGATTTATGTTATTTTTGGTTTAGATCTTTGAGCATTCCAAGATGAACAGCGAACACTCTGAAGTTCCAACAATATTCCCTATCATTCTTCGGCAGACCAAGGTCGCAAGCCATATCATTGTTATTATAGTTAGTTGACGTCAAGTACCGGGCACTAGCGCCATCTAGTATCGGGGAAAAGAGCGAAGAGGGCTTCCTAGAAAATTTCAATCTTCACTTTCGACCAACAGCGCCATCTAGTATCGAACAGAAGAATTAAGCTTTCTAGAAGCCTCACACTCGCCCGTATCTACGGGAATATTCTGGATGTTTCGGTGAAAATATGTAGTTAAAGGCGCTGCAAGGCGCGATCGGGGCAGTATATAATTGGGGGAGACAAGCGCAGTTTCAGAGCGAAATAAAATGAATCAGTGTGAATAATTATTAGTGTATTTTAAGTTTTAATTGATGTTCGGTACTAAAAGTGTAAATTTTGGTAATTCAATCGGCAGTTTTATTGTCACGAACCCTAAGCTCGTAACATAGCTATGATTACTCCTACTGAAATGTCATCTTTAATGTTATTTTGTGTTTCTTATTATTAATTCTTAAAATTAATAACGGTGCTGAGGGCCGCGGGTTCAAATACCCCACTGAATAAGTATTTTTTTTTATAGAAGAGGGGGCAAACGAGCATGCGGCTCACCTGATGTTAAGTGACTACCGCCGCCCATGATCAACCGCAACAAAGGGGGAATTGCAGGTGCCTTGCCGGCCATTTAGAAAGGAGTAAGCTCTTTTCTTGAAGGTCCCCAGGTCGTATCGGTCCGGAAAAATCGCCAGTGGTAAACTATTCCACAGAGAGGCTGTACGCGGAAGAAAACTCCTTTTGAAACGTACAGTGGTGAACCGCCAAGCATCCAGATGGTGTTGATGATATCGAGACGTTTGCCGCGTAATGCGTTCACGAAATTTGGCGGCTGGGATTAATACGAACAATTACTCAGAGCATTCTCCATGGTATATGCGAAAGAAAATGCAAAGAGATGCAAATCCTCTTCACAGTGCCAGTGAATCGAGCCGATCAGAAAGCACTCGGTCGTCGACGTTTCGAGCCACTCTGCGCTGGATGCGGTCAAGTAGAAAGAACTGGTACTGGGGAGCCCCAGCCCAGAGATGGGAACAGTATTCCATGTGCGGCCGAACCTGCGCCTTGTAAAGTTGCAGGCGGTGTGCCGGCATGAAATACTGTCCCGCTCTGCTGAGTACGTCAAGCTTTCTAGAGGCCTATTTGTTATGGTCCTGGGACGTGGTTAAAATAAAAGTGGACTGTATATTCTTACAGGGCTGCTTATAATCATCCGTACTTTACAATTACCCGGTCTACTTAATAAAATTATAAAATAAAATAGTGTCGTCGTCCGACCACGGTGGAGTATCGTAAAGCGAGTGGCCGCTGCGTCGCTGCCGCTTGACGTGACGTCGACGTGTCGACCTCCCGCGCGTCTCCACCCGCGCGTATATGCGACCGGTTCCCAACACTATTTGGCCCTCTCTTCCAAGTGACCACGAAACTGCATGTCACTCGATATGTCGACGCCGAGGATTCCGATCCTGGCTGAGGCAACAAGGGGAGTGCCTTGAACCTGAGGAGATACGACAAAGGGGTTTTTTTAGCAGTAAACGCGCAAACGCGTGTCTTCTGGGGGTTGAACTGGACTAAATTTAGTCGCCCCCAATCCGAGACTCTTTTCAGCAAAGACGACGTAGTGTCGACTTCAGACACCAGTTTGTCCCGGCACTCGGAGACTTTTCCCGAGAAATATTGGCTCAGCCGGTGTAAAGAGCATCACCAGTGCTGTAATCTGCCATAGCAATAAATGTTACGGGTTTGCAACATATCATTGATATGCAGAAGAAACAATGTTGGCGATAGCACGCGGCCTTGTGGAATACCAGCATTAATAGGCTTGCAATCGGGGCTTGCACCGTCAACAACAACCTTGATGCCCCGATCTGCAAGAAAGCTGGTGATCCAATCGCACAATTTCTCGGTAAGCCCATAGGAAGGGAGCTTCGAAAGAAGCACTTTGTGCCAGACCCGATCGAAGGCCTTCGCAATGTCCAAACTAACGGCCAATGCCTCACCTTCGGACTCTACTGCCTCCACCCATCTGTGAGTTATGTAGACCAGAAGATCGCCAGCTGCCCGACCACGGCGAAAACCGTATTGGCGGTCACTAATCAGCTGGTGATCCTCAAGGTACCTCATGAGCTGGCAGTTTACAATGGACTCCATTGTTTTTGAGAACAAGGAGGTGATGGCGATTGGCCGGTAGTTGGACGGGTCTGAGCGGTCGCCTTTTTTAGGGATCGGGTGGACGAAAGCCGTCTTCCATGATTTTGGGACTACGCCTAGGGAGTAGGAGTACCGGAAAAGACGCGTTAAAACCGGTGCCAACTCTGGAGCACGCGTCCTCAGCACAATTGGGGGGATTCCGTCAGGCCCACTCGACTTGTGGATGTCCAGGGAGAGGAGTGCTTTGCGAACCGAGCGCTGTGAAGAGAAGGCGAAATTGGCCTCTAAAAAGCTTGGCGTGCACAGCAGAGCGGGACAGTATCTCATGCCAGCACACCGCCTGCAACTTTACAGGTGGAATTCTGTGCCCATCTCTAGGCTAGGGCTCCCCAGTGCTAGCTCCTTCAAATAGACAGCATCCAGCGCAGAACGGCTCGAATCGTCGACACCCGAGAGCTTTCTGATCCGCTCGATTCACTGGCGCTGCGGAGAGATGTTGCATCCCTTTGCATTTTCTTTCAAATCTACCACGGGGAGTGTTCTGAGGAATTGTTTGGTTTAATCCCAGCGACCAAATTTTATGAGTGCATACCACGGCAAAATTTTAGATACCATCCACACAATCTGAATGCTTGACGGTCCACCACTCTACGTTTCACTAGGAGCTTTCTTCCGCGTACATCCTCCCGTAGAATAGTTTACCGCCGGCGATTTTTTTAGACCGATACGACTTAGAGACCTTCAAGAAGGAGAAATGAGGGACAAACTTCGCCCCTGGTGTAGTAATTGTTCGTAGGCGGCGGTAGTACCTTACCATTAGGTGAGCCACATATAAAGAAAACTTTACTTTTGCTGCGATGACCTCATTCCTCACCTATTTCAGCTGCCAAGGTAATACGACGTATATTGTTGTTTCGCTGCTACGTTCTCGTCTTGAGGATAAGTGAGCTTGTTTAATTACGAGATTTGAGAAATTATACCTTAGACCTTTGTTTGAAGTTTTTTGTTAATTCTCTGAAGTGGCCACTTAGCATTGAATGGACGAGCTTGTATGTGAATCCAATATTATAAAAGTAATAGTAGCCTAATGATCAAGGCAATGGTCTACGAAACTAGTACGTCGTGAATTCGTTTACTTTCGTAAATAACCTTAGACGTGGTTATCAGAATTATGGGTAGTGTTGCCAGTATAAATTGTGTAATTATGTTTTTTTTTTATTTTAGGATTATTTTTTTGTATTGTGGAGGCGTTATATGTACGTATTTTTTGTCGAATAAGAGCGTCAAACGAGCACATATTCCACCCATTGGTAAGTGGATCTTTGTGTGTTGTCACCCCTGAAAACTAAGATAGATACATACAATACAACATAACTTTTACCGTATTTTTTAATTAAATTAAAAAAAAATATTTAGTATTTATGCGGGAAGTAAAACCTGCGACTACGCACTGCCTTTGCGAAAAGCTTAAGCAATGCGTTACCGACCCGTCAAAAGTCATAAGAAAATTACTTAAACCCCAATTATAATCTTGTTATGTAATCACACGGCTCTGTGACGCAGTAGCTTAGCAATGAGTTATAGCACTGAGGGCCGCGGATTCGAATCCCGCACGGAACAAGTATTTGTACGGTCTACAAGTAATTGTTCCGGTTCTCGATGTTTGTCCTTTTGCAATTTATGTATGTAAACTGCCTTTACGATACAGGAGAAAATCCTAGTGTGGAGTAATGTTTTTATAAAACAGAATAAACAACGTATTGTCAAGATGATGTCGTATAAAATAGGCAACTGCCTCGTATAGTAACTCATAACATTCTGTTATTAATTTTTTCATTGTGTTTTCTGACTGGTGCATTTAGTATTGCAACCGCTGAGTTGAAGTATTTTCCATTACCATCCGTTCGGCGAGAGTTGATATTAGAAGAATGCCTCGCAATAACGACTGTCGTTTTATTATCGCAATCTGTGTGACGGGCATAGTTTATCGCCGTAATACTGAGAGTTTAGTTTCAGTATTACGGCGATAAACGTTTGGTGGTGGTACTAGAGTTTAGTGGTACAAGGCTCTCAGCTGCTGTCAAGCACGAGCCCTACGGGCAAGTTAACGCCATTACTTTTCTTATTACCTATCAACAAAAATAAATAGCAGGCCGCAATTTGTAACGAACTTAGGAGCCCAGCTACTTTATCAACTCTCGCCGGATAGATTTATACTAGATAGCGCCATGCTGCAGCTATTTTATGTGTGTTGTGGCACGAGGGGGTCGGCTTGACCGGGGAAGAACCAAAATCTCACGGGATACCAGCGTAAAATAGTGGCTAAATCCTGGACAGCCTTGGCGAGAGACCAGAATGCACGGGTTCCAGAAGAAAGGCGAACTAGTTTCTCGCCTATTCTTCCTATGTGCTCTGACTTTGCCTTCGCAATGGCTCTTTTGAAGGACCTAGAGGCGGAATTATACTTGTTTTTTAGAGTGCTGGTGTTTAAATCCCGGGACGCTGATGCGTCAGCCCAGGCTTGGTAATACTCCTGCTTATTGCATGATGCTATTTTACAGGAGCGATCAAACCGTGGCAGAGATTTGCCTCCAATGGGCACCACAGAGGAAGGAATAAAAAGTTCCATACCCTGAAGTACCACATCAGCGACAGAATCCGCAACAACGTTGGGATCACCGGTGAGAAGTAAACCCGTCCCCAAGGGTAGGATGCAAAGAAAGACCGCATCCCATCCCAATCGGCTGACCTATAGTGCCAAACACGGCGGCAGCCTGCAGAATGCAACTGTGATTTAGGCGTGAGTAGCACCACACTCCGGACAAGACAATGGTCCGAGGAACCTAAAGGGGCGTCGACGGAAATCTGATGTCCGTCCGGATGAGAGGTCAGCAGAATGTCCAACAGGGAAAGTGCACCATCCTCCACATCTGGAATAATAATGGCCAAGGCAAAATCAGAACAGATCCCCCCGCATGATCGGTTAAAACGTGAACCAAGCAATTCGGCGGGATGGGTGTTAAAGTCGTCGGGGATCACGATCTCTGCGGAGGGGATCTGCTGTAGAAACGAATCTGTAGCCATTTGGACATGGTCGAAGAGTCGGTCTGTTTCGGCATTACCGCTATGGGACCTATAGAGCCACCCGTAGACGCGCGGATGGTCGTCGCTGTCTACGCGTAGCCAAAGGATGGACAGATCCGAACCTTCAAGTCTGCCGAGGCGTCGAGAACAGATGTCCTCTCTGACGTAAACGCAAACTTCAGCCCGAGGCACAAATGTGTGTTCCAGTTTGTACCCCGGGTAGGAGAGATACGAGACATCAGCCGGAGAGGACACCTGAGTCTCGGTCAGAAAGAGCAGAGCCGGCCTCGCCATCTCGAGATGGTAGTGGACGGCGTTTAAGTTAGAGTGAAGTCCCCTGAAACATGGTCATGGTGCTCAGCGAGGGATTCCCCAGGGGTGCTGGTACCCTCCTGGGGTAGTCTATCATCATTTAATTCCGCTACCATGTTATGGTTTGAGACATTTATTTTCTCAAAAGATTTACAAATCACTTACAGAGAAAATACAAATTATAAAGAAAAAAAAAACATTAAGCCGATTGGCGCAGTGAGCTAGTATTGTAATAGGTCGCTAAAACTTATTTTCTAATTGAGTGCTTAATAACTTATTTAGTAAATATTACACATAAGTAAATAGGGTAGTTTCAAAAGTATTCGTACCAAAGCTAAGCAGACCATCGTTACTTCGGTCAAAATTGAATGAATGTGGCGAGTTATTTGTTAAGGCCTATGACACATTAACTATTTTATTGTGTTTATAATTAATTTATAGTGTTAGCTGTTATTGTTTGTGTTTATCTTTTAAAACCATTACTATATGTAATACGATACTATAATTAGGTAGTGTTTCTTTATTTAGTATATTATATATTTAGGTATTAATTTGTTTGTAATAATATAAGTAGTGTTGCACATACGCATAATGCAACATACATATACATACATACACACATACGTACATTCTCATATATACACACATATAGATATATACACAAATATATGTATAAGTTATCTTGTCTCATATCTATAATCATACCGTGTGTAAGTAGTTATATTGTATTATCTCTATACAACTATTTTATTGTAGATATTATTATTACGGTTGCATGTGTACTTCATATACTATGTAGATTAGAGATTTGTGATTATTAAGTTATTATGAAAAATCCTTTAAAATGTGGCTTTTTAGCAATTTCTTAAAAGTGGACAGGGATTTTGTTTCTTTAATGTTTTTAGGTAATTTGTTGTAGTGTTGAGCTCCCTCATAAGGAACACTCCTTTTTCCATAGTTTGTTCTATATAATCTCAAACATAGGTTATTAGCCTGCCTTGTCATACGTTTATGATAATCTATCTTTTTTGTAAATGTTATTTGAGAGTGGCATCTTTATTTGTCTTTGGACATAAAATAGATTACGATTTTTTGTTCTTACCATGGGTACACTTTATTTGCAATAGCACTATATTTTGGCACAATTAAGTTTAGAATTATGTAGCACTACTATTTTGAATTTTATTTGTCGAAGTAAAGAGTAAACACGTCCGCTCACTACGCGAGTCAACATGAGCCCAACAAGGCCCCAATCCCCTTCCCCCCTCCATCTAAAATGTTGATGGGGGGAGGGGGATTTGGGCCTTCGGCCACCTGCACCCACCAGACGAAACGCGGAAGCAGGATTTCCACTTCACGCTGGTATTCTGTGAGGTCGTGGTACCACCCCGGTTTGAGCCGATCCATACGTGCAACAGCAAAGCTGCAGCGTGGCTCTACCACTGTTAAATACGGAATTAAATAGTTTTTAAATTTATACGGGCTTTAAATAGTTGTTCTGGGTCTGGATGTTTGTCATACTTATATATGTAAACTGCCTTCAAGATACACGAGAAAATCATTGTGTGAGTGTAACGTTTTTTATGAAAAATAAAAGAATATAAAAACAGGGCTTTATGCTATAAGTATTAATATGTCCTCCAGACCGAATTTCGGCCACGGCAGCCTGCCTCAACGGAGGCTAGCCATCGGCGCAGGACAGGATTATAGTGCCCAAGTGTATGCGCAAGCACAGGTGCATTATCTATTCCCTCAATCTCGTAATCCGATGGGACGGTAAACCAACACGACCGCGAGAGAGATCATACGCAGGAACAACGGCTTTACGTGCTTTCCGAGGCACGGGGGTGAGACACCGCCGACTTCCTGACTCCGGGCAGCTACTGAGAAGTTCTTGATAGAGAAACTCAACAATTGATTTTTTGGCCCGACCCGGGATTCGAACCCTGGACCTCATGATCAGCAGTCGCACTACTACAACCACTAGACAAACGAGGCAGTATGGTATAAGAAATTCCTAGTCCGAGGGCAGACTGTGGATAATGGTAACGTCAGCAAATAAGCTAACAAGACATGTTTATGGATCATAATGTGTCTGTCGTCACACTTTTTACTCCTAATAGATACAATTACACCTCAACTATGTAGCTATTATTTTCGCACTAGTAGTAGTATCTCGATTACACTAGATCCACTAGTATTACTCGAGCTAATAAAACATAGCAAAGTTTTATTTAAATTTATTTATATCTGTCTTTTATTTGCTTCATCTTTTATTAAAATTTATTTTAGTTTATTTTTTATTTAAATCTATCTTTTTACTGCCAACACTCATTAAGTTGATCAAATTATGTATATTTTTTTAATTTTAATTATATACTTCATAAAAATCTGTGTGGATTCACAAGGAGTTACTCGACAAATGAAGCTGGTATTGATTTAACGCCTCCAGCTCTCTCAGAACCTCAATTATAAACGGTTCATTAAATCGAAAGCCAAAACTGCCGCGTGTGTCTTTGCAATATATCACGCCGATACAGTCTCGGCCTTTACCTTATCAAAACGCAATTTCAATCATCCATGGAGTACTGCTGTCACTTATTGCATTAAATAATCCACCTGCAATAAGCCTCCTAGCATTTCTCTCCATTGGACTTAGCAGATAGACATGATTATATGGCTTATTGGTAAACTTTAGCAGAAAACTGGGTGCCAAGTTGTCAGACCCTTGGTTTTTTATAGGATATGGTGACAAACGAGCACGCAGTCTACCTGATGGTAAGTGGTTGCTGTGGCCCATAAATATCTACATCTATCCTCGATTACGAATCAAAATGCAGATGCGTTGTCAACCGTGACGACTAAGATGAAATACCTCGTTTCCAGTAAAAAGGGTCTCTGGTTATCTACACTTGCCATACGAAACACAGCAGCATTAAGCTACTATTTTACGCTGGTATTCTGCGAGAACATGGCCCTTCCCCGATCGAGCTGACCCATTCGTGCTACAACTATACGTATAGGTGTTCTATAGGATGCATTTCTGAGTGTGCACTGGAATTGCCTGCATATCTATGTGCCAACAGTGTTACTTGTCCAGTAGGTCGTAGTAAAAAGTGACTAATGAAATATTGTAACCATATAGGGGATAGTCTAGCCACACATCGTATCTTCCACATTTTACCATCTAATCAATTCATTGTCTAAAGATGGTCCAAGTACTTCGTAGGCTTTTTGGACGCAGTCGATCCGCTTAGCGATTACAATCGCGATGCTACATATGTAATAAATGATGTTTCACTTGATTAAGATTAATTACTGGCTGGTTTAAAAGCAGCATCTGCTCAATTTATTCTGAGGAGATATAAAATAAAAAGACATCCTTTGGGATAATTGGAATTTACAGTGATTCAAAAATTTGTGACGAGGTGTAGGCTCGAGTAAAACTTATGTTCAAAAATTAAATACGTCCCGAATGTCCATTACCGTTGTAGCCCTTATAAATCTTCTGCTGAACATAGGCCTCCCCTAAGGAAAACCACAAATCACGGTCCTAAGCTACCTGTATCTATCGGCTTCATGCATACGTTACCAGATCGTCAATCCATCTTTTTTATAGAATTAGGATGACTAAGGAGCACACAATCCATCTGATGTTAAGTGGATGTGTGTGTGGTCCGTAGACTATTGCAAATGGGTGACAACACGTCTGCATTTTGATTCTTAATCACGTAGTAGGCCCAAGATGGAATGCCTTGTTTCCAGTAAAACGGGTATACGGTTCTTTAAACTTACTATATGAAACACAGCAGTATTAAGCTGCTATTTAATGCTAAAAATAGCATAAAATAAAAACACTAGCCACGGACGGACCACGGTCCTTCCCCGGTCGAGCCGACCCATTCGTACTGCAACCATGATGTAGCTGTAGCGTGGCTTTTCCATGTATAAAATCTAGTAAGGAACCGCCGCTTTGCTTACCGGTACGAGGCAGCCACTCCAGAATCTTTCTTCCCCACTGATTGTTGATTTTTAAACTGTATGGCCGGCCCATTCTCATTTCAGTTTACATATCCGTTGGGCTGTGTAGGTTACTCCGGTTCTACTGCGAATATCTTCACTTCTAAGTCTATCATGCAGAGAAACTCTGAGCATAACACTCTCCATATCTCACTGATCAAGCTTTAGCTTCCTCATAATAGCCAGCAATGAAGTACCACGTCTCAGATCCATACGTAACTACTGGTAATACGGAATCTACAATCTAGTTTTCCATTTTCTGAGGTGTTACGTGACGAGATTATAATTGACAACGACTAATTACTTACAACCATTGCAACTGTCTTTGTACTGCAAGAAAATATTTTAACAGATACCGTACGAAAAATACATAAAATAGTTACTTGAATTTGATTTTACGTGGTGTACGCATCGTTTCGTCATGTTTACCTACTGCTGCCAATATTGTACCTTACTATGTAATATAATATATAACAATAATTTACCTTTTATGTTAAAAGGCCTGGCCTTTATTTACCTACAGATTATCAATATATGTACAATGTATAATAATTAAGATAATTTAACTAAAAGCTGTAATATCTGAAGTTGGATTTACCGATAAAACGTAATGAAAAAATCTTTTTGTGTTATACTTTACTAGTAGCAGAATTAAATATTCATTTTTCCATGGAGATTTTAATTTTAAGAACAATATTTTTATTCATCATACTTTACAGTCCATCAAATTCCCACTGCTGACTGTAGGTCATCCTATAGACTTACTCATAGAGAGAAATTTGCATAGTTGCACGCTTCGCAGGCTGTTTGGCAACCACAGCACTCCATCAAACATAACTCCATTAATGTAGTGTAGTGACGATGTAAGAATATCCAATACGCCATATATTTTCATTGGTATCGAAAGGCGAGAGGGAAACTAAAAGAGACACACAGCAGCATCTTTCTGGTAACTATTCAAAATTAAAAAAAATACTGCAACTATCAATCAGTCTGAGGTACTCTGCGGGGAGCCCTATGTATAGCAGTAGACTTTTATAGGCTGTTTTGGATCGATGGATGGCATGTCTGGTAACGTATGAACTGTATTAACAAGTAAGTATCAAATATCAAATATATAATACATAATATGACGTCAGCGTAGTTATAATCAAATGTACCATATAGTTAAGTTTTCTCAGCAAAGCTGAACGTTTTTAAGAAGAATAATTTTGTCTGGATGACATTTACATATTTCATAACAATAATGAATTAAAACTGAGTACAATACTGACTTCCGTAACAAGTTGAATCTATTCCTACGATGAAAACTATAATGAATATAATTCTAAATGATATGGAAAATTTTATAGGCTGACAAAAAAAAGTCTGTTGACTAAAAGTATGACACTTTGGTCTGAACAGCAATAACATTTATACGAGTGTACTGGAGTCAGCGTCTTCTCTAACGGTACATTTCATGACATATGTTGAATAATAATCTAATATCCGAATCTTAGTCACGACAATTTGCAATTAACAGGATGTTACGATGTTACGACTAACTACTTTTATACCCGTTAATGTGTTATTAATATATTTAGAGTACATTTATTTTCATATCATCACACATAAGTATATTTAAAAAAAGGAATGGACCATGATGTATGGTGTACATAAAGTGCTAAATAAATAAAGAAATAATATATGCTCCGTTCCCTTTTACAACAGTAAATACCCATGTATTTTATTACTTCATCATTCATCATCATCATTACAGCCCTTCACAAGCCCACAGCTTAACATAGGCACAAAGCATGGTCCTGAGCCACCTGCATCCATCGACTTCCTGCATATCTTACCAGGTCGTCATTCCATCTAGTGGGGGGTCGCCCTACGCTACGCCTACCGGTACAAGGCTGCCACTCGAGAACCTTTCTTCCCCATTGGTTATCGGTTCTTCGAGCTACATGGCCGGCCCATTGCCACTTCAGCTTACTAATCCGTTGGGCTACGTCGGTCACTCTGGTTTTACTGCGGATATCCTCATTGCTGAGTCTATTGCAAGTATAGGGAAGAAGAAGAAGGTAGTATAGGGAAGTGAGCAGGGCAGTGAGCAGGGCAGTATCTAAATAGGCTACTCGCGCTGACACTGCCGCTGCTGCTGCCACTGCCCGACTATCGCTCAAATGTCGGTTTTTCGTGCGGAAGTCAAAGGACGGGCAGCGCGAGGGGCAGTGAGTGTTCACATTCAGCTCCATCGCTCACTTCGCGCCAAGCGCCTGGATGAACGGACGTGCGTGCCGTCTTGTTATTAAATAAGTAAGTTCTACCAAAATGCCTTTCGAGTGGAATAATGAAAATACAATAAAGTTTTTAGAACTGCTGGAATCAGAAAAAACTATATGGGATTTCAACGATAAAAACCACAAATCATCATCTTCTACGGATACGAATTTTATTTTTGAGATAACGTAGTGCCTATGTACACAATTAATTATAAATTCGTCAAATTTATTATATTAATATAAAATTTTGTTTAACGAATTAATGAACATTGACATTTTATTTCTAAAAACGATTATTAACTCATATTGATTATTTAATTATAAAAATGTAAAATAAGTTAAATGGTAATATTTGCGTAATAGCCTGAGATTTTTGAATTGTTATTTTATTGCAGGTAATTAAAATTATGAATTAATTTATACTGTAGTGTAATTATTAAAATAATAATAAATTAAGTAATCTCATATAATATTTAATATTATTTATGTAACAATAATGTGATAATTCAATTAATAATTTATAAACAATTTACTGTATAAGAATACAAATAGAGTGGATCTGTATAAGTATTTAATTGTACATAATGTTTGAATTCAAAAAGAATTAATTTATTATTTATATATAATTAACATTGGGTTTGTGTAATTAGCTGTATTTCATATCATTTTTGCATGCCAATTATGGCAAAACATGTCAATTCCACGTCATTGATCATCTTATGTACCATGTTTTTAAGCAAATAAAATTTCTATCTATCTATCTATCTTCTTTTGAACTTGATATCTTTTTAAATTATTAACATAATTTTGTATTGCAAGTAAACACAGCGCGAACGCTGTAATTATTACGACATCTGCCATAGTCGAAAGCCGAAAGTGATGTGAGTGGTAGGGCAGAGTGTGAATACACACTTCCCGCGATCCTGCTACGGCAGTATTTAGCGAAGTATTGCCGGCAGCGCGAGGAGCAGTGGCAGGGGCTGAATGTAAATGAGGCTTATCACGCAGAGAAACTCCGAGCATAGCCCTCTCCATAGCAATATTATTACTTAGGCCACTGTAATCAGGTTCTCTGTGTTTAATAATACTTTTTTATTTAAATGGGTACTCAGAGTGCTGAGGCTACAAAGATACTTTTTTTACGTGGTAGAGCCATGCTGCAGTTATATTAGTAGTATAGTTGTAGCACGAATGGGTCTCACAGAATACCAGCGTGAAATAATAGCTTAATGCTGCTGTACTTCGTATGGTGAGTGTAGAGAACCGGAGACCCTTTTTACTGGAAATGAGGCATTCCATCTCAGTTCTCATGGGTGACAACGCATCTGCATTTTGATTTGCAATGGAAGATAGATGTAGATGTCTATGGGCCGCAGCAACCACTTACCATGAGGTGGACTGTGTGCTCGTTTGTCACACTATTCTATAAAAAAATACTTAATATTAATTTGTATCAAATATTGCATTATATGCAATATTTGAATCACTTGAATCCATTTCAATGTAAATATTTCGAATACATTTTCAACGAATACTTCGACACTCGTGACTAAAATATTCATGTCGCATATTTTATAAACAAATGTGACAATGTGTCGCATATTTTATAGACAATACGATCGGAATTGTTAGTAAATATTTTAATCCAATTGATGATTTTACCGCGAAATTAAAAACAGAGTTACGCTTTTCATGTGTGGGTATCTTTGTGAGAATCTATGTAGAATATACCCACGATGCATCCAAACGGCTGAATGTCTTTTAATCAACTGAGAATCTATCTATTCAACTAGATGCGCAAATACTAGGCATTGTTTACATAAAACCAAAATGGTGACCGAAAACTACAAAATGGTGGGAGAAACAAAGACAGAAATGTGCATCATAATAAACGATAATTCACTAAATGGTTTTTTCATAAATATAGCTTTTAACAAATAAGTAAAAACCGAGTTCAAATTTCTAAATAAGTTACTGCAACCCTTAGTGTGAAAGTTTTTCTTCAAGTTAATATGGGACTACCCCTGATTATTTTCTTCAAATTGATATGTTTATACCCTATTTAAGAAAGATGAATCATTAAAATAGGTTCTTTATACACGAAGACATAATATGAAATTCCTTAAACAGTAGCCTAATATGAAACTTTTTCTTCAAAATCTAATGGGACCTCACGCGTGGTCCCATTAGATTTTGAATAAAAAAAGAATTATTTAAATCAGTTCACAATCTGCGAAGATATCGCGTAATATACATAAAAAACATACACTTGAATTAAGAACCTCCTTCTTTTTGAAGTCGGTTCAAAATCAAGACGATATTTCCAGCTACAAGCTTAGTTTAAGAATTACACAACGTAAAAGTTGTGTAAGTAAATATATATAGAATATTTACTTACACAACTTTTACGTTGTGTAAGTAAATATTCTACATTTTCATGTTCTCATCATTACTACTGCGTATTTGACTAACATTTAACATTCAAAAGCTGAAGGTAGTCGGGATAACTATGACATCGGGAATACAAACACCTCATCCCCCACACCCAGCCGATATAGGTGCTATAAAACAGTCAAAACGTAGACAGTAAAAATAAGTTATATAAATTAAATTAAAAATTATTTTTATTTACATGCCCAGTATTTGTGACAAAAGCAAATAAAAAGAAATCACTCAATGGTAAATTACAATTACTAGAAATGCCTTATTAAATTTAAAAGAGAAGAAGTTGTGTCTAATTATTATTAAATATGAGAACTTTGATTACAGTCATTTCTTTAAAAAATTAAAAGAGGCATTCGATAAGAAGTTTATTAGAAAGAAAATTAGAAAAAAGTGCATTAGCTTACGAACATTGGGCAAAAATAATTTTGTACATTGAATTATTAACTAACCCAATAATTAATTAATAGTGTAAACAATTGCGGATTTGAATTGAACTAATTGTAAGCAATTAAGAAAACTTATTTATTTTAAGAAAAGTTCATCGGTTTTAAGTATATTGGGCAAAAAGAATTTTGTATTTTTAAAATAATTATAATTAATTAATTAAATCATTCTGAGCACTATTGTCAAGTGCTATTTTAGCAGATATTTCAATTATTATAATGGTTTGTATGGGTAGAGTATAATAACGCCGCCTACGAAAATTCACTTCCCTATATAAACCTGCAGGTGTCACAAAAGAAGTCATAAAGAAACCGAAACAGCGGTCAACTATGGCAATTAATCTCTGAGGTAATTTTTGAGGAAAGGATGAATAATTAACGTCCGACAACTTTCCTATTTAATTCAGTTTATAATTAAAACACACAAATACACACACAAACACACATATCACTTCATACACAAATATCACTTCCAATGATTAACAAAATCACATTTGATACATTGTTGTACCGCTGAACCAGCATTCGGAGTTCGGCGGCCTTTCGAGTGACGCCGGGGTTCTAGTCGAGGATTCTAAGTTGTCGGCCCTCTGTTGATAGCTGATAGCTGGGCTAGAGCGCCTAATATCGCCGTTAGAGGATTGGACCCCGTAGTCATTGCTTTTAGAACTCCTAATATCCTAGTCACCACACCCACCACTTCCGTGAGGGCTTCTTCGATGGTGGTTGGTACGTGGGTGGTCTGTGTCATGGGTGTGGCGACTGTTGCAGTCCTGCGTTGGAGTTGTTCTCGTGGTTGATTTTGTGGCCATTGCCGCGGTTGCTGTAAGGTTGAAGTAAGGGGGGGGGGGGGGAATGCGAGGTCGGTATTCCTCTTGCTTCTTGTACCTGAGTGGCCGCCTTCTTTTTCTTCCTCCTCTTCCTCCTCTTTTTGGAGCCTGTATACCAGCCTGTATATTGTATGCCTGTATACACTTCGTGGGGCGATTCGCTGCGGGGGGGAGGCTAGAGTTGCCCCTGTTGTTGCGTATGTTGATAGCACCGATGCAGGAGTATTTGTGTGCAAATGTTGTGGCTGCGGCGCTTGGTCTGTTGATGATGTTGCCGCTGTTGCTGGTGTAGGTTGCGTGGGCGAAATGAAGTAAAGTTTTTTTGTACAGTCTATATATATTCAAAATTACACGCAACACTTATAAGTTCAGAAGGAGAATAGCACAAGCACAGATAGTTTAGAATAGTTCATACAACACAGACAGGAAGCAAACAGTAGGAAGAATAGGCAGAGAAGTTTTACAGCAAAATTAACAATTAAAACAGTTCTAAAATACACAATTTATAACAGTACGTAAGCGACCAATTCGACAATGCGACGTACACTTCGCGTCAGGAGCAGGTTCCGACTGGCGGGGCGGGATGGCGGCAGGTCCGTAGAACTCGGACGATGCGCATGAGTTGAACGAGGCGTTGAAAACAAAGTAACCGGTTTCGGCAAGGAAGTTTTCATTTGCGATATACGTCACGACGGCGCGCTGGCTGTTACTATGTGAGTTAACATGAACTGAATTTGTAAATACATATATTTAATATTTTACATAAATATTAAAGACGTAAACTAAATACATTTTAATGTTAAAAAATAAATATAAAAGTAGGATATTATAAATAAACATATCATGTTATAAATGTGAGAGAATAGCCTACACTGGTATTGCGGTTGTGGTTGATATTGATGCTGCGGAACTCTCACTGCTTGCGAAGGCATCGGCGGCTGCAGATTGATGCCCCTTTTACTTGCTATTCTCTGCAGTTCCGGGCACCGTCGGTTGCTGGCTGCGTGCAGTTAGCGCACTTAGGCTGTACATCACGCGGCTTTTGGCATTCTGATGCGGGATGTTACCCACACAGCGAACATATCTGAAGGGGTGGTGACAATTCGCCGAGGCGTGCCTGAACCCCTGGCACCTATGACATTGTGCACGGCCAATTCAGCCCTACCAGTCCTCTATGGTGATCCCCGGCATGTACAATAACTCGTCTATTTTATAAAGATGGTTAAGTTCCTCCGGGGACAGGTGGTCAAGCTTTACGTGAAAAATACATCCGGGCCTCCCCTTTTAGGCGAAATCGCCCTCACGAAAGTGACTGGAAATCTCAATGAGCGCACCCTGGTACCACCTGGTGGTGTCCTTTCTGCTTTTTTCAACAAGATATTTTTGTATCTTCCTTTACTCGTCTCCTGTTTGGGGCCGGAATCGAACCCAAGCAAGTATTTGGGGCGTGTCCGACGATTTTGTGTAGTACTCTACAGTGCTTCGCCCAGTTTGGGAAACACTCCACTATTATAGGAGGGTATTTCGCCGCTGTTGGCGTCTCGGTGGGTGGTGATGGTCCTGATGTAGGTGGTGATGGCGGTCCTATTGTTCTGGGCGCGACCGCTATGCGCGCATATGTGTCCGGCGCTGTAGACGACCCCGGCACTGGCTCGGCATCCATTTCTCACATCTGGGTTGAGATGCCCGTCGAGGATTTTATTGGCGATGGCGACTTTGGCGATTGACTATGCCTTGTTACTGGAATTTCTATTTCCCTCTCCGGTGTTATTGAGGGCGTAGATGACGCGGATTCAGAGTCTGAAGATGACGTGCGAGACCCTCTCTTGAGTTTGAGTCTCTTCTCATCCAGGAGTTCGTCGATTTTGGTTTCTGGCGGTGCTCTTTTTACCACTAGGCGAGATGTTGTTGCCAGTTCGAGGCTTAAGGGCCATTCAGCCCGGCTATAGACGGGTGCGTTGCTAAGCGGTGGAATCCCTACTCTTCTCGGTATTTGGCTGACCGTGGCAATGATGTGCAATTTCTCAGGAGCGAAGAGGTTCCGCTCTATGAGAAGCCTGTACAAAACCTCAGGTCACCTGTCCGGTGGTCGTCACGGTTGATGGGGGGGGGGGGTTCTCCCTTGTCCGACATTTTAATTGATGTTTCTAGTGCACAGCCCTTGAACAATCAAACACCTTACTCCCCTCAGCGCGTGCAACCACACCGGGTGAGACCCCTGGGGGAAACCCAGCGAGGCGCCAGCGAGGGATAAAACGAATATATTTAACAAGACATTAACAAAATGCAAGGCATTATTAAGTAATTTACATCTTATTCTACATGGTTGTACACCTTAAATTTTACAAGACATTAACAAAATGCAAGGCATTATTAAGTAATTTACATCTTATTCTACATGGTTGTACACCTTAAATTTTACAAGACATTAACAAAATGCAAGGCATTATTAAGTAATTTACATCTTATTCTACATGGTTGTACACCTTAAATTTTACAAGACATTAACAAAATGCAAGGCATTATTAAGTAATTTACATCTTATTCTACATGGTTGTACACCTTAAATTTTACAAGACATTAACAAAATGCAAGGCATTATTAAGTAATTTACATCTTATTCTACATGGTTGTACACCTTAAATTCTTAAATATAAAACTTTATTATGGCTTAAAGTACTAAGCTTTTTACACGTGGTAGAGCCACGCTGCAGCTATATTATCGTTGTAGCATGAATGTGTCGGTTCGACCAGGGAAAAACCACGCTCTCACAGAATACCAGCGTAAAATAGCAGCTTAATACTGCTGTGTTTCGTATGGTAAGTGTAGAGATCCGGAGACCCTTTTTTACTGGAAAACGAGGCATTCCATCTTAGTCCCCAGGGGTGACAACGCATTTGCGTTTTGATTCCTAATCGATAATAAATATAGATATCTATGGGCCACAGCTTCCACTTACCATCAGGTGGACTGTGTGCTGCTTTGTCATCCCTATCCTATAAAAAATACACTTTTATTTACACAGGTCTTATCATTGTTAGCATTCATCTTAAACAATTAAACAGCTAACACAGAAAATAAAGCTTTAATCACATCTTTAAGCAAAGTTTTAAGCTAAATTATTTATAGCATTTGACATTGATAAGAAATTTTCATCCTCTCGCTCTAACAATGGCCATCCTTGTCTTTCTTTACATATATTTCTACTAGTCTAACATTAAACTATCTCTTTTCTTTGAAAGCAGTGGACTCCTGTCGAAACCTTAAATAAATAATGTTTTTGCATTATTTTTAATTTTTGTAATACAATTTCCTTCTAATTGTTTAATCTCTCAACTCGTGTTACGTAATCAATTATTACGTAGCATATGAATTTAAATTAATTAAAAAATCGTTAACACCTCTTTACAATTATTCATCATTTACACATTCACACACTATCTTAAGGTTCAGGAATTAGCTTTTCTACATAAAAACAATGAAATAATATCAATTTTAGGCTTGTGACGCGACAATGCCCTTTAAAAGAAAAAATAAATATTAAATAAGGGAAACTAGCGTTTGAAAGAACGTTTTACCCACGTTATTCGGCTTTTGTGTGATCTAGACAGCATTGAAAACTTTTCGTTTAAGAAGTCCCTTTCGAGACAAAATTTATGACACAAGATGGCAGGTAATGATCCGAAATTTTACCAGAACAGTCGAGCACATATAACATGGTTATGCATTCGTTTTTAAAGTAATCCATGACTTCTTTTCAACTACAACATCTTTCAATATAGTTCTTTTTATCCTTCAATTCCATCCATTGCAGCTCATAAAAGTCTACTGATGAGCGTGGATCTGCCATCCCCCGCTAGAAATCCCTTATTCGCCACTTACGACACACTCGGAACGATATGGACATAGTCGACATTTTTACACCATTTCTACGCTGCTCATAACCAAATCATAATTTTAAGCATCCTTTAAATAAAACTATTCCTTACGAATTCTATCGCGTATATAACTTAAATTATATTCTTGATGTTTCAAAGCACTTTACAGAACCCATGGTCACGGGGGAGGGGGGACTGAGGTGTTCGACGTCTTAATGCAATAGTTAACTACGGCTTCTTCTAGATTAAAATTATTAATTTTTGTTTCAATCTACGCAGTATAAACCCCTAGTATCTTAAGGTCTTGCAGTTGTTAGCTGGGGTCGTGATTTAATTATATTATCCAGCCACCATCACCCAGCTATCTCCTCTTTTGCAAATAAGGATGTCTTTTTTATCAATAGCCTCGTGAATCATCCTTGGAAGGGATTGCTTTTCTTTTACGAGAATTTGTGGCCTATCAAATCTGCTGGTAGAGAATGCTCTTAGGCACCAAGGCGCCCTTTGTATCCCCTTTTTCTAAGTGGACGTAACAAGAATTTAAAATAAAATTTACTAAAAATTAAATATAGTGACAGTGGCGATCCTGTACACACGTACATAGACTGCAGAATTCTCGAAATATCGATTCTTCACAACAGATATGTGTTCTTTAACGAGGTTTTTAATTAATCTTTTAGTTTGTCCTTAGAAACCACATTCAAATCAAGCTTGTGCACTTATGCATCTTGAAGGCTTGAAGTTAAGGTGATACCTCAAAAATTTTGTGGTTTTTCTACTTACACTTATATTTTTTAAAGTTTTATAGATTACAAACCAAAATTTTGGTATATGATTTTTGACTATATGATCTTGGATTGCATAAAAGGAAAACACGATATTATGTAATTTTCTCGATAGAAAAAAATTGCAAAGTAGACTCTAATTATTTACATTTATCGATGATACCACAATATTCTTACGAATAATTTCATGGAATTATTTTTAAGGTATAGTAAATAATTATATCTTAGTTCTCATAAACCAGTTTTTAATCCATAACGAAGTTTTGTTAAAATAAATAAAAATGTCGTTTGGCGCTTACTTAGTTTTTTTCCGAGCGTTGCTCGGTATGGCTATCTTATAATTTGCGTACTATGAAGTCATTGCATCACTTTCATTTTGACACTCCCGCATGCGTTCGTTAGCTTCCTTCCTTAGCAAAGGAATAAGCCACGCCCCCAAAGTTTCAATTTATTTTCAAGGTATCCTCTTAATATACGCGATAAAATCCGTAAAAACTAGTTTTATTTAAATGTGTAGGAACCGCGTAAAAAAAAGAAATCACTCACGTCTGTCACCCTGAGGTAGGCAGAGACTACGAAATTCCATTTGGCATAATCCCGACACTACTCTCTCGCCTCCCTTATAGATATATGGAGTACCTATGCGTACATCCTCGTCGATTAATGGTACCCTTTATTTGGTAGAGGCATGGTAGCTCAAATGGTTAGCGCTCGCTGTAAATTTCACAGTACGCGAGCAAACCGGGTTCGATCCTCGCCGGCACCAATGAAGTTGTTAATTGCAATTTTGAGTGCTGATATACCACGTGCTCGGCGGTGAAGGAAAACACCGAAAGTAAACCTGCATATCAGAGAAATAAGAAAAAAATATTTCGGAGACATGTGAAGTTCGCCAACACGCATTGTGGCGGCGCGGCGAACAATTTCCTTGCCCTAAAACCCTCTCAGAAATGATCGGAGGCCTGTGCCCAGCAGTGGGACGTATATAGGCTATATATATAGTAACTTTACTTTTTATTTGGTTCATCTTGCCAATTTGATAAACTTTTTTCTAGGGTGTGCCTTCCCGAATCAGTCGTTCACATCTGCAACATTCTTTCTATTGATTCATCACTTATCGTTAATTTTTCTACATGACCAAACCACAGAAGCACTCCTTTCTTAATCGTGGTCACAACATCCTCTTGTAAACCACACTTATCTCTTATTTCCTTATTTCTCACCCTGTCATTCAAATTTAGCCCTAACATACCCCATATATTAATGACCGCATTTCTACAGCATTTAACCTCCTCTCGAGTTTCTTCTGCCATGCACATCTTTCACTATCATGCATTGTGGTAGGGACTCAGGTTATAACACAGCATTGTGAATTACCATGCGTGCTTTTTTCATACATTTTGTCTTCCCACAATATAGTGAAGAGCTCCATTTATTCTGTGTCCTGCGTTAAATAGTCGTTCCAAATCCTTGTCATATCTACCATCTTTGCTAAAACGGTAAGTGTGTTCTTTAAATCGGAGATTTTCGCAAGCAGCTAAGTGTTCTATATTTACTTACTTGTAGCGCTTGCTCATAAATATTGACGTCAATTTAATAAACGCTTAAAGTTCCCCCTTCCTTTTTCACTACACCACAATGTAGGAAAAAGTGGTATAGAGATAATTATTAGAGATATTAAGTAAGCGATAATCGACGATTGTAAATAAAGCCGTATGTCTTAGCATTGACTTTATTGTGTTAAAAAAGTTACAGCCTATATACGTTCCACTGCTAGGCACAGGCTTCCTCTCATTTTTGAGTTTTAGGGCAAGGAAATATCCGCCGCGCTGCTCCAATGCGTGTTAGCGAACTTTACATGTCTTCTAATTAAGTTTTTCTTATTTTTCAGACATACAGGTCTCCTAAAGATTTGATTTTTATTGACTTTAGCTCTGAGCACTCGGCAAATCAGCACTTAAAATTTCAAGCTTAAAAAAAGTGTTTTTTCTCTTGAACTTTGGTCTAACTTTTGGGTAAGTTGTATGACACGTAAAATTATATGTCAGCACTAAATATATAACCCTTAAACGTTAAAATACTAGTACTTACAGCTTATATACATCCCACCGCTGTACACATGCTTCTTATCATTTCTAACAATGTATTGGGGCAAGGAAATGTCCGCTGCGCTATCCCAATTTTTGCGCGAGTTGGCTAATTTCACATGTCTTCGAAATTTCCTTTTATTTTATTTTTTCTCAGATATGTCGGTTTCGTTACGATGATTTCCTACACCGCCAAGCACGTATTAAATCAGCACTTAAAATTGCAACAACAATTTCGTTGATGCCAGCGGGGATCGAACTCGTGTTACTCGCGTATTGTGAAATTAACAGCGAGCGTTTAGCACTGAGCTACCTCGGCAATTGTGTATAGACACTTTGGGCTTTAATTTTAATGGGTATTATAAATTAACTTAAATACACCTTAAGTCAAACGTAAACTTTAAAGTAACAAACTAGCACACAGTCCACCTGATACATCATTATTATGTATTTAGATATATTTCGTTGCTATTTTTATATGTTTCTTTTCGTTTCGTTCGTTTTATTGTTTGTAGAGCCACGCTGCAGCTATATTATCGTTGTAGCATGAATGTGTCGGTTCGACCAGGGAAAAACCACGCTCTCACAGAATACCAGCGTAAAATAGCAGCTTAATACTGCTGTGTTTCGTATGGTAAGTGTAGAGATCCGGAGACCCTTTTTTACTGGAAAACGAGGCATTCCATCTTAGTCCCCAGGGGTGACAACGCATTTGCGTTTTGATTCCTAATCGATAATAAATATAGATATCTATGGGCCACAGCTTCCACTTACCATCAGGTGGACTGTGTGCTGCTTTGTCATCCCTATCCTATAAAAAATACACTTTTATTTACACAGGTCTTATCATTGTTAGCATTCATCTTAAACAATTAAACAGCTAACACAGAAAATAAAGCTTTAATCACATCTTTAAGCAAAGTTTTAAGCTAAATTATTTATAGCATTTGACATTGATAAGAAATTTTCATCCTCTCGCTCTAACAATGGCCATCCTTGTCTTTCTTTACATATATTTCTACTAGTCTAACATTAAACTATCTCTTTTCTTTGAAAGCAGTGGACTCCTGTCGAAACCTTAAATAAATAATGTTTTTGCATTATTTTTAATTTTTGTAATACAATTTCCTTCTAATTGTTTAATCTCTCAACTCGTGTTACGTAATCAATTATTACGTAGCATATGAATTTAAATTAATTAAAAAATCGTTAACACCTCTTTACAATTATTCATCATTTACACATTCACACACTATCTTAAGGTTCAGGAATTAGCTTTTCTACATAAAAACAATGAAATAATATCAATTTTAGGCTTGTGACGCGACAATGCCCTTTAAAAGAAAAAATAAATATTAAATAAGGGAAACTAGCGTTTGAAAGAACGTTTTACCCACGTTATTCGGCTTTTGTGTGATCTAGACAGCATTGAAAACTTTTCGTTTAAGAAGTCCCTTTCGAGACAAAATTTATGACACAAGATGGCAGGTAATGATCCGAAATTTTACCAGAACAGTCGAGCACATATAACATGGTTATGCATTCGTTTTTAAAGTAATCCATGACTTCTTTTCAACTACAACATCTTTCAATATAGTTCTTTTTATCCTTCAATTCCATCCATTGCAGCTCATAAAAGTCTACTGATGAGCGTGGATCTGCCATCCCCCGCTAGAAATCCCTTATTCGCCACTTACGACACACTCGGAACGATATGGACATAGTGGACATTTTTACACCATTTCTACGCTGCTCATAACCAAATCATAATTTTAAGCATCCTTTAAATAAAACTATTCCTTACGAATTCTATCGCGTATATAACTTAAATTATATTCTTGATGTTTCAAAGCACTTTACAGAACCCATGGTCACGGGGGAGGGGGGACTGAGGTGTTCGACGTCTTAATGCAATAGTTAACTACGGCTTCTTCTAGATTAAAATTATTAATTTTTGTTTCAATCTACGCAGTATAAACCCCTAGTATCTTAAGGTCTTGCAGTTGTTAGCTGGGGTCGTGATTTAATTATATTATCCAGCCACCATCACCCAGCTATCTCCTCTTTTGCAAATAAGGATGTCTTTTTTATCAATAGCCTCGTGAATCATCCTTGGAAGGGATTGCTTTTCTTTTACGAGAATTTGTGGCCTATCAAATCTGCTGGTAGAGAATGCTCTTAGGCACCAAGGCGCCCTTTGTATCCCCTTTTTCTAAGTGGACGTAACAAGAATTTAAAATAAAATTTACTAAAAATTAAATATAGTGACAGTGGCGATCCTGTACACACGTACATAGACTGCAGAATTCTCGAAATATCGATTCTTCACAACAGATATGTGTTCTTTAACGAGGTTTTTAATTAATCTTTTAGTTTGTCCTTAGAAACCACATTCAAATCAAGCTTGTGCACTTATGCATCTTGAAGGCTTGAAGTTAAGGTGATACCTCAAAAATTTTGTGGTTTTTCTACTTACACTTATATTTTTTAAAGTTTTATAGATTACAAACCAAAATTTTGGTATATGATTTTTGACTATATGATCTTGGATTGCATAAAAGGAAAACACGATATTATGTAATTTTCTCGATAGAAAAAAATTGCAAAGTAGACTCTAATTATTTACATTTATCGATGATACCACAATATTCTTACGAATAATTTCATGGAATTATTTTTAAGGTATAGTAAATAATTATATCTTAGTTCTCATAAACCAGTTTTTAATCCATAACGAAGTTTTGTTAAAATAAATAAAAATGTCGTTTGGCGCTTACTTAGTTTTTTTCCGAGCGTTGCTCGGTATGGCTATCTTATAATTTGCGTACTATGAAGTCATTGCATCACTTTCATTTTGACACTCCCGCATGCGTCCGTTAGCTTCCTTCCTTAGCAAAGGAATAAGCCACGCCCCCAAAGTTTCAATTTATTTTCAAGGTATCCTCTTAATATACGCGATAAAATCCGTAAAAACTAGTTTTATTTAAATGTGTAGGAACCGCGTAAAAAAAAGAAATCACTCACGTCTGTCACCCTGAGGTAGGCAGAGACTACGGAATTCCATTTGGCATAATCCCGACACTACTCTCTCGCCTCCCTTATAGATATATGGAGTACCTATGCGTACATCCTCGTCGATTAATGGTACCCTTTATTTGGTAGAGGCATGGTAGCTCAAATGGTTAGCGCTCGCTGTAAATTTCACAGTACGCGAGCAAACCGGGTTCGATCCTCGCCGGCACCAATGAAGTTGTTAATTGCAATTTTGAGTGCTGATATACCACGTGCTCGGCGGTGAAGGAAAACACCGAAAGTAAACCTGCATATCAGAGAAATAAGAAAAAAATATTTCGGAGACATGTGAAGTTCGCCAACACGCATTGTGGCGGCGCGGCGAACAATTTCCTTGCCCTAAAACCCTCTCAGAAATGATCGGAGGCCTGTGCCCAGCAGTGGGACGTATATAGGCTATATATATAGTAACTTTACTTTTTATTTGGTTCATCTTGCCAATTTGATAAACTTTTTTCTAGGGTGTGCCTTCCCGAATCAGTCGTTCACATCTGCAACATTCTTTCTATTGATTCATCACTTATCGTTAATTTTTCTACATGACCAAACCACAGAAGCACTCCTTTCTTAATCGTGGTCACAACATCCTCTTGTAAACCACACTTATCTCTTATTTCCTTATTTCTCACCCTGTCATTCAAATTTAGCCCTAACATACCCCATATATTAATGACCGCATTTCTACAGCATTTAACCTCCTCTCGAGTTTCTTCTGCCATGCACATCTTTCACTATCATGCATTGTGGTAGGGACTCAGGTTATAACACAGCATTGTAAATTACCATGCGTGCTTTTTTCATACATTTTGTCTTCCCACAATATAGTGAAGAGCTCCATTTATTCTGTGTCCTGCGTTAAATAGTCGTTCCAAATCCTTGTCATATCTACCATCTTTGCTAAAACGGTAAGTGTGTTCTTTAAATCGGAGATTTTCGCAAGCAGCTAAGTGTTCTATATTTACTTACTTGTAGCGCTTGCTCATAAATATTGACGTCAATTTAATAAACGCTTAAAGTTCCCCCTTCCTTTTTCACTACACCACAATGTAGGAAAAAGTGGTATAGAGATAATTATTAGAGATATTAAGTAAGCGATAATCGACGATTGTAAATAAAGCCGTATGTCTTAGCATTGACTTTATTGTGTTAAAAAAGTTACAGCCTATATACGTTCCACTGCTAGGCACAGGCTTCCTCTCATTTTTGAGTTTTAGGGCAAGGAAATATCCGCCGCGCTGCTCCAATGCGTGTTAGCGAACTTTACATGTCTTCTAATTAAGTTTTTCTTATTTTTCAGACATACAGGTCTCCTAAAGATTTGATTTTTATTGACTTTAGCTCTGAGCACTCGGCAAATCAGCACTTAAAATTTCAAGCTTAAAAAAAGTGTTTTTTCTCTTGAACTTTGGTCTAACTTTTGGGTAAGTTGTATGACACGTAAAATTATATGTCAGCACTAAATATATAACCCTTAAACGTTAAAATACTAGTACTTACAGCTTATATACATCCCACCGCTGTACACATGCTTCTTATCATTTCTAACAATGTATTGGGGCAAGGAAATGTCCGCTGCGCTATCCCAATTTTTGCGCGAGTTGGCTAATTTCACATGTCTTCGAAATTTACTTTTATTTTATTTTTTCTCAGATATGTCGGTTTCGTTACGATGATTTCCTACACCGCCAAGCACGTATTAAATCAGCACTTAAAATTGCAACAACAATTTCGTTGATGCCAGCGGGGATCGAACTCGTGTTACTCGCGTATTGTGAAATTAACAGCGAGCGTTTAGCACTGAGCTACCTCGGCAATTGTGTATAGACACTTTGGGCTTTAATTTTAATGGGTATTATAAATTAACTTAAATACACCTTAAGTCAAACGTAAACTTTAAAGTAACAAACTAGCACACAGTCCACCTGATACATCATTATTATGTATTTAGATATATTTCGTTGCTATTTTTATATGTTTCACGTGGTAATGTTCTTCTTAACTCGCTTTTGTGTATGTCGAACTTATTAGTTAGTTTTAAACTAAATTCCCGCTGAAGATTCCAATTTAGGAATATGAAAAAAATCATTTTAATGTACCCCTTTTTTCTTGTAATTTCACTTGTTTCTATACACGTTAGCGATTGTGCAAAATCTACTTGGCTTACCACACAAGAAATAAAAACTTAGACGGCTTACTGATTTATATAATTACTTCACAAGTACCCATATTACGTCGTTGGTAATTAAATTTCAAGTTTTAATATTATGTTCATGTCACGAGTATTTCACCTCGAAAGTTGTGAATACGAGTATGTTAATGTCACAGATAAGTTATCCGTTTCAAGTTTGGGCCTTCTTGCTTAGTAATTAACACACACAACACATTACAAACTTATTTACTTTGACCAAGTTAGCGTTGGTAACTGAATATAATAGTTTAAGTTGAAACGTTACATAAGTTAAAATTTAAAGAAGTTTGGGTCTATAATAAATAAAATATAATAAAATAATAATGTCTGAGGAATCATCACACCCAACTTTCACTACTATACGTTAAAGTAGGGACCAACAGAGCATTGTGAATTGCCATACGTGCCTTTTTCGACACATTTTCACTAGATAATATTTTTTTGCAGTACTCGTAAGTAAACATCACTTAAGTGACACTCGTATAAAGCTACCGAAAAGAGTGTCGTTTAGATAATCGACAAAATAATCTCGCCTCTTTACGGGTTACTGAAGCGCCACTAAACTGCTTCAATTTCAATGCTACCTAAATAGATCGATGCAGAAAAAAATCACTGATTCCGAATATATATGTAACTCAATGCCCAATTCGACGGTTAAATGATTTTTCCTTTTCAGTGACGATTATGATTAAATTATATAAAAGCATAGCTGCCAAGTGCCGCAACTGTGACAAGGGTCCACCTATGAGGCAATGTAAAGGCTGTGATTTAAAAAAAGATTTAAATGTATATTCTGTTACTGTTTCTTTTATAATAGATATAATGTCTTTCAAACCGAATTTCGGTCACGGCGGCCAGCCTCAATGGAGACTAGCCATCGGTGCAGGACAGGATTATAATGCCCAAGTGTGTGCGCAAGCACAGGTTCACTTTCTATTCCATCACTCTCTTATTCCGATGGGACGGTAAACCAACACGACCGGAGAGAGTTCAGGCGCAGGTCCAACGGCTTTACGTGCCTTGCGAAGCACGGGGGTGATATACCGCCAACTTATTTCTGACTCCGGGCAGCTATTGAGGATTTCTTGACGGAAAAACTCAATAATTAATGTTTTCGCCCGACCCGGGATTCGAACCCAGGACCTTATGATTAGTAGTCGCTATAAATAGATATATAAGTTGTCGAATAATGTAAAATAGATATATAAGTTTTTGAAAATAAAAACAAAGTTGTATGTAAAACTAAAAGAAATCAAACTATGCGACACAATTTCTTTTAAACATGCGAAGAACTTGTGCCTACTAAGGTGTATGTAACATTTCCCTGAAAATTTTTTCAACATGAATAGGCATTTCACTGTAGAACACTGAGTATATCTTACGAAGAATTGAGACCTTTTTCATACCCTTATGTTTTATAATGGAACTCTACGGGGCTCCTGATATCGCACTGATATCGCACTTTAACATACAAAACAGGTAATATAAATAATATTGGGGTTAAAAACTTTGAAAAATCTTCCGATCATAATCTGTGATGAAACTAATAGGAATTATCGTTTTACGTGATAGGGCAGCCATGTATTAAGGCTGTAGCACAAATAGGTCGGGTAGAACGGTGAGGGACCATGGTTTCACAAAACACCGTCGTAAAATAGCAGCTTAATGCTTCTGACGCTTTTTACTGTAAACGAGGCATTAGATCTTAGTCCTCTGGGTTGGCAACGTATCTGAAAGTAGATTATTAATCGAGGCTAAATGTGGATGTCTATGGGCTACAGCATCCACTTAGTATCAGGTGGACGGTGTACTCGTTTGTGATCCTCATTCAATGAAAAAAATTACCAGTTCATAATCATTAAAATATTTATTTCCATCGGTTGTACGTTTATAAAGCGAACTGATCATTCAGACGTCTGGAAATGGGTAAAACTAAAAAAAAATCCATTTATACGTATCGTACATACATACTTTTTTTTTATAGTATGGGGTGACAAACGAGCACACAGTCCACCTGATGGTAAGTGGTTGCTGTGGCCCATAGACATCTACATCTATCCTTGATCAAGAATCAAAATTCAGATGCGTTGTCACCCGTGAGGACTAAGATGGAATGCCTCGTTTCCCGTAAAAAGGGTCTCCGGTTCTCTACACTCACCATACGAAACACAGCAGCATTAAGGTACTATTTTACGCTGGTATTCTGTGAGAGCGTGGTCCTTCCCCGGTCGAGCCGACCCATTCGTGCTACAACTATACTACTAATATAACTGCAGCATGGCTCTACCACATCAAAAATACATACAGATTAATTTAGTTAATGTTAAAATATAAAGAAGCGTAATGATTTCTTATATTTACGTGAACACTATATATTGATTAAAACTACTTTTACTGCTGGGGGACCCCCGTGACCATGGGTGCTGGAAAGCACCCGGAACGTCGGGTATTAAAATTAATATAAATAAAACGCGATAAAATCCGTAAAAGTAGTTTTAATCAATATAAAGAAGCGTGTTAAAAAGCAAAGTAAATATTTCAGTTACATTTATTTCATCATCATCATTATTCATCATCATTACAGCCTATAATTTACTGCTGTACATAGGCTTCATAGATTGCCTCTCAAGGGAGAAATAGTTGACACGCTTAGCAAAAAAAAAGGTGTTGGCCACCGCATTCTTTTATTATCAAGCTGTTATCAAAAAACGCTGCTGTCCGTCTTTTGGTTTGCGTCCGCCTCTCTGACACCCATATGACGATTTGAGGTAGTGGATGTTCCAACACTACATGGTTTATTTGAATTAATTCGCTTTAAAAGTGTAGCACGCGAGTAAATAAAATTCGAGCCCATGCTGACCTTAACAACCTTAATAACCTTATATAACTGTTATAACAATATTTATAACCGTAAAAAAAAAAACGAAAAACTTAAATATTTATACAGTCCTCACCGTATACGACTTAAGTACGCTGGCGGCGTTTCCGCGCTTATTGACTATACTCAGACTTTGAGCGAGAAAACATCCAGTCCTATCACCGGCAGCGACAACTAGTCAACTTCACCACACGTGGACCGCACAAGCCGATAATCTCCACAACAAATGGCAATTTACTATTTTTAGTCTCAGAACTACAAGAAATGCCACAAAACATACGAATATGTCAAGTAACGTCGTAACTATGCTCTATTTAACCCACACACACACACACACACACATACAATTTGTTAGTTTCAAATTATTTTTTATGCATTTGTGTAAGTGACAGCGTATCTACATATTGATTTTAATAAACGATAGATGTAGTTTTTCATATTTGGGCCATAAGATCCACTTACTTTTAAGTACACTGTGTGCTGCTTTGTCACCATTATTTTTATAAAAATTGTATAAAAAACAAACACGAACTTGAAGGACGCAGTTGGCTTAGAACGGCGTATTGTAGTATTCCTTAGGAGTAGCGCTTATTCAGACTTTCTACACTTTCATCAGTGAATTAATGAAAATGTAGGAAGATGGACTGACTTTTTATTTCATAATTTATGAGTGTTTTGAAAAACCCTGAAATAATAATCTAAGCCAAACGTGTTTGTATTAAGCCTAACAAAACTTTCCATTTAAGTGTTTCAGCATAAACATAATTGTATTTATTCAAAATTTTCGTTTGCAGACCATTTATAAAAACAATACCTTTGTGTTATCGAAACAACATTACATTAATTATAAAGACGTTAGCAGGTGCAAAAGTGGAACAACAACGTTAAATGCCAGGAAGCTTTTACTGTAAGCAAAACAATAGCGTTGTAGTAGTAGGCAGTTTTCAAAATATATTTTGATTTTCCAGCGGTGAAATGCTGATCGCAGTCATTTGTTTCTGCTTTATGATAATTAAGCTTCCCCGACAGATGTTGTTTCACACTTTTATGCTGCAGGAGATGGTTTTGGTCATATTTTATCCAATATATATGAATTAATATTTGTTTGTTTGTGGATATTATGTGCTCCCATACCATTTGTCGGCTTTCGGTAAAACTTTGTCTACATATTACTTGCACTTCCGCAAAAGTTATAGGCATGGTTAGACTCGATAGGTGGCGCTGTTGTAGAATTCAGATATCATCCATGCGAAACCGGCCCAGATCGCACAAAAGTGAGTTCATCTGATGGTAATTGTCTATTGCATTCCATGGATACGTTGAGTACACTTCAAACAAAGTAAAAGCGTGGTAGTACCCAGCCTCCTTCTCTATTGAAATTAGGATGTTTTTTAATTTCAATAGCCTCACGTATCATCCTTGGTAGGAATCGGTGTTCCTTCGCGAGGATTTGTGGTCTACATTACATCATACATTACATTACATTACATCAGATTTGATAGACCACAAATCCTCGCGAAAGAACACCGATTCCTACCAAGGATGATACGTGAGGCTATTGAAATTAAAAAACATCCTAATTTCAATAGAGAAGGAGGCTGGGTACTACCACCTGCTTGGGATCCTATAATCAATAAAATTAGAACTAAACCCAAGCATACCACTGCAAGACCTCAAACCATAGTCAGTTCATTTTGCATAGATCGGACCATAAACAATAAATAAAAATGCTGAAGGTATTCCGGGTTTAACAATGACATCGGGACGTCAGTCAACTCAGTCCCCCGTGACCATGGGTGCTGGAAAGTGCCCGAAACGTCGGGAATTAAAAGTAAAAGTAATTAAAAGTAAAAATAAACGCGATAAAATCCGTAAAAGTAGATTTAATCATGTGTAGTGTTCGCGTAAATATAAGAAATCATTATACATCATTATCCCCTTCGATCCTTCATTCGAAAAAAAAATTCAAGGTCAAACGTACAAAATTGAGTTTTTCTCCATTTTTCTCGAAAACGGTAAGTTTAGTCTTTAAAATAGGTCCTACAAAAGTTGTAGATCATATAATTTTCTACAAATATGGTCCAGTCACATTTTCTCTTACGACTCACCATTCGTGGGACATCGCGGTTTTAATAATTAGAAAATTCATAATTTACGTAATATGAACTAAAACTTGAAACCTGGGAAAGATGTGCAATCAACAATATATTCATATATATAGTCTGACTGCATATCCGAAAATTTTATTTTATTTTGACATAAAATAACTGGTTGCGATACTACATAAGCAATTTTTAAAAGAGGTAAAATAGCAGTATTTAATTGTTCGAAAAAAGTAGGATCGAAGAGTATTTTTGACTTTTTATTTATAATGATGTATTGAACGTCTCTGCCAATTTTCATCTCTATGCTAATTTTGGCTAAGTTATGACTTATTGTGTCTATTTTGACGGGACTATTATTTTTGATCCAAGCGTTAGAATCAAGGAACATACTACTCTCTGGCACGAGTAGTTGGTTAGAATTAAATTCATGCCAGTCTGCTTATTTAGATTGCTTGCTTAGTAATTTTAATACACGCGGATCCCACGCCATCTGGCTAGCCGTAGTGCGCATTTGTCGTCTCGCGAATACTAACTTCTTTTTTTTTGCTTTATACTCCTTTCGCTTTCACTTTCTACTCCTTAAAATTTATGTAGCTATTAACATTTGTATTGTGTCATGTGGAACTATAGATACTGTATACCTGTCTATAGTGATTGAATGTTAACTAAAATGTGTACGCTTGAATACAATTAATTTTTTGCCAGACAGTGACCTATACATAGGTATACATATTCTATCACGCAACCATCTCGCCATATGTGAATACGAGTCATTTTGGTCCATAATAGAATATTTAACTTGACTACAGCGTCACCTATCTAATCCTAGCATAGTTATTAACAGTTTTTTTCAAGAAAATAAATATATTGTGTAAATATAAAGTCAGTTTTGAGGTTACATGATCACCAACAGACATACGTATATCGCCCTGGAATGAAGATAAACTAACTGCGCGCGTGTGGTTTAAAAGGAAAAAGATCTAATTTACAAAATATGATATGGCAGCTTAAACCTGTAGATTTTAAAATTCCCTGCGATATGTATAAGAATCAAAACGCAGAATGTTTTCAAAACCAAGATCAAATTCTTGTTACCAGTGAAGTCTCTCTGGTTTTCTACACTCACTATATGGAAAATAACAGCAGGAATATACTTGTATTTGCCGCTGGTATTCTGCGCGTACTAAGTGTTTCCACGGTTGAAACGAACCAGTCGTATTTCTTTTATAATAAACCTGAAATGATATTCAAACTCACAATTCACCAGATGCTAAAAGATTACAGCTGTCCATGAGCACCGAAAGCCAATTTCAAGCGAAAAGGCTTTTTTTATCGTAGGGAAATCCTCATGGATACCTTCTGCTACGGTGACAATAGAAAGGTTATGCCAGACTCTTAATGGCCAAAACCCCACGGTGGTCACCATCATATATATGAGAGATCCCGGGATCTCCGTTCGGAACGTAACCGTGGCCCCTCTCTCCGAAGGAAGCACGTCCAGAGGGCAGTTCTTTCTGCAGCACGCTCGCAGTGTTATCAAGATGTCTCGGGAGCACTTCCGAGATATCGTCCTCCTCATGGGGTTACATCTCCAGGCATTCGGGGTCCCCGTTTCGAGCTTCTTCAACCTCAGAGTACCCGTTTCTGGTAGGGGAATACCGTTTATATGAAGAGGGCCGTGACGAACACCTTGGCGACTTCGTCGCTCAGCGGCTTCCTTCTGGACCATAACGGATTCACAGAAGGTGGCTACGGCCCTCCGAGTCCCTACTCTGCATCGCTGACACGATTGCTGGCAGGAAGAGGTTCTGACCGATCCGACTTACCAGGACCGTTCGCTCCCGCTCCCTCACTGGACATTTTGCCAGCGTATAGGATGCGGAGTCCTCATCTTAACCACCACTGTGGAAACAGTTCGCCGTCGCTTCGCGTCCTATCCTACACAAATAATAAATAGTGTAGGTCTGTAGGCAAGCCTTCCTGCTCGTCGATGCTTCCAGGCTTCGAAGTGCGGCAGGATTCTTTCAACAACGCGTTTGCGTGCATAATACTGTTCCACAGTGATGAGCGTGCCACGTTACGAGTGCGATAAGCCGTTCCTGCCTCTTAACTCTTTCGAACACCTCATCTGGCTCACTCCCACCGCTCTGGCGGAGGACACGTGTCCAGCCGTACACCCTCGCATCCATGTCCGCCCGTATGTCATGAGGTGAAAACCAAGCCAGTACTGTCACCGCTTCAAAGGATATCGTGCGGTATCCTCGCAAGATCCGTATGGCCATCCTCCGTTGCACACTGTAGATTTTAGTTCTGCAGCGTCGGATGGCCAGCCTTTTCGCTTAAACAGGCGCCCCGTACAAGGCTACGGACCGTATCACTCCTGCATAGAGGTGACGCACTTCTTTCCTTGCCCGCCCTAGATTGCTAATCAGTCTATGCATAGCACCCGCTACCCTTTCAACCCCAGGGACTAGGCGCTCGGCAGTTCTTCAAAGCCCCATCGACTTTCCATGTGGAGGCCTAGGTACTTCAAGTACCGCCCCAATCTGACTTCAGACTCACCCAGGCGGTTGCACGAGTCTGGTGGCTCCCTGCGGCGTCGTAATTTATTCCAACCCTTCCCCACCTTCCCACGCAAGTACCGGATGTCTATAGTTTTACCAAAACAGTTTCCGCCTACCTAGTTTTATTACACTACAAGCTTAATACGCTAGGACGTGGTTTTACTACATATAATTTTTAAACGAGTAATATTACATTTTCTTTTATTTCAGTATTTAAACTTACGGTAACATTTTATTAGCACAACGTTATGTAACTATGAATTTTATAAGAAAACTTCCACTGTCTTATTTCTTGCATAATTTCTTAATGAATCTCTTTAAGCGGAGTCGGTTTTAGCTCAATGGCATTCAGTCGGTAACAAACCCTTTTAATTAATTGTAAAAGAAAGATGGAAGAAAATAACAAGTAAGGAAATGTAACTACTTTCACGAAAATTGTAGAAAATTAATTATATCATATTACAAAATTAAGAAAGAATAAGCAATATTATAAATTTTTAGAGCTTATTACAAACTTAAAAAATTAATAGCAATTAAAATCCAGCACTTTCAGATTTGGACGTCCTACAAATGACTGTGCCGCTACGTTCAAATTCTTTATGTATTACGCCCCCAAGAAAAATCCTTGTAGGGTAGTAAACAGGTTCTTTGAGCTTTATCGCCGACCCTCTTCACACTTTTCAGCTTACTAATCCATTGGGCAATGTCTCTTGATTTAGTTTTCCTGTGGATAACTTAGTTGCACATTCATCTCGAGAAACTTCCTTCCCCTCATTTATCAAGCGTGGCAACTATGGCAATATACCAAGAATTTTGGTCTTATGAAAACAAAAATAGTATGGAAAGGCACACGCTATACTTTTTTACAAGCTCAGGAATCAAGTCGATTAGAAGAAATTTGTTCGTCGATTATTCGAAACATATTATCTATATTGGACATCTTAAATGATAACCTTTTTACGTAAGGTGTTTTTCCTATGTTACCAGATTTTGGTGTAAGTAAAGTTTTTACATATGCCTCAAATTCTCAAAACGTAGCTGCAGAATAAGTTTTTCGAAGTTTCAATTTGATGAAGTATGTAACAACAAAAATAACGATATAATATTTACCTTATTACTCGGTCATACATTAAGAGACTACGAGAGCAGAATTACGTTAAGAGTAATTCAAAATTAGATTATTTGAAAGATAATTTAGTTTTGAATTAAATTATCGTTAGCGTTAGCAATGTTTACTTTATAGATCCTACATACTCGTATTTACTATGTAAGCGATCTTTAGGGTATTCCGTGAACTCTGGCTTTTAGTAATGTACATACTAACTATTAACTTAACACGTGTTTCTTATTCAACGAAGTTTCTTAGTGAATTCAGATATAACATATAGTACATATAAGTACTTACAGTATTAGGTAAAGTACATATTATATACTAGTCCTATGGATGTCATGATGACCGGCGGTTGTTCAGGGGCTTAGAGCTAGTGCGATCGACGCGGGTTATTTTACTCCTGGCACCAATAACATAATTGATTGTATTTTTAAGTGAAACCTGAGTGTCTAGAAATTAAAAAAAAATATATTAAGAAGATATATGAAACCCACCGACAGGCATTCGGGCTGAGCGGTGGATATTTCCTAGCTCTGAAAATATCTTTTAAATGCGATGCCAGTGCTTTATAGTGGGGCGTGTACAGGCTGTAACTTTACTCTACCGTTACCGTTACAAAACGTTACGGTAAAACATCGTATCAAAGCCTATAAAATATCGTAGACTGGCTCATAAGGGATATATTTTCGCTGGTATATAAACGCTGCCTTCGGGTCGGCAGCCGCAGTTTTTTTAGTTGTTGTTAGCTGGTGCCCATCTCCTAGTTTGTTCTGCTCTGTCAACTCTTAAGACACCCACGGGACGACATGGGGTACTGGTACACCGCAAATATTCGGTCAGTCATCATATCATGGTCAACTTTTTTTACTTTAGATTTTAGTGTCATTAGAGACGACTATGAAACAATCAGAAAATTGGTTTTGAATATATTAAAATTGATTAACTAAGATCCGCATTAAAAATAAATTAAAATAATGTGCCTCGCTTAGTTTGAAGAGCGCCGCCTGCCCTAGCGAGGGAGGGTAGAGGGATAGACGCTCTGCAAACATTATTTAATTTATTTTAACATCTTTTGAATAATGGATTTCCGCAAAGTAACGCCTGATTCTATTATGATAACATAGCAAGTATATTTCATATCAAAATAAAAATACTTTTAAAAAAAGTTGTAAATTCGAATCCATTGAAGTAGTGTTGTGAACCATTTCTAAAACGGGAATTTTTAGCTTTGAGCTTTGATCAATATTATAATATAAATACATTGTTTGCCAATACTATTTTTGTAATAAATCATGAATTTATATAAAAAAACGTGTGCATGAATGTAGTTAATTATATTATTATGTTATTATTAAATTTTGTCTTTAAGTTCCAAAGGCTAACTTTTTACTCTTTGCTTTGTTAGTCACGACCCATATCACATAGTTGCTTTGATATATTTGCCAAGGACAAAGGATTACATTGTCACATAATCAACAAAACTACGTTAATAGGACGGGTGATACTTTGCTAATTATGAATTTAAAAAGATTTTAATATTAACTAAAAAAGCTTCCCTTAAAAATCTGATGTAAACTGGTTTTTCACATTGCCCTCACAAGTTTTTGTGATGAATAAGATTTTGACGAAGACCAACGGCTGGATATGCTAGAGGCCAGTCGAGGAATATTTTAATCGAGGAAAGGTTTAATCAAAAAATTTTAGTAACCCAGTGCTTCCGCAAGTTCGTAAGTGTATTGCAGATAACACTGTTCATGGTCTTATAAATGTGAAGATTAAGTATGATGAAAATAAAGTTTTAGATTTTCATAAAAAGAATAAGCGTAACTAACGATGATACAGCTCTCCTGATAACCACTTACTGTGGTTCAAAGACACATACTAAAATGCGTTGTCACCCCTGAGCACTAATGTTGAATGCTTTTTAAAAATATTTTTCAGTAAAAAATGGGTCCCAATTCTCTACACTCACCATACGAAACACAACAGCATTGAACTGCTATTTCGCGCTGATATTCTGTGAGATATTCTGTGAGAGCGCCGTCCTTATCTGATCGAGCCGACTAATTGGTGCTACAATTAAATATAGCTGCAGCCGTGGTTCTGCCACGCATATTCAAACAAAAAATATGAAAATTTTATAATTTAATTCATTTTCAGGAATAAATTTTATTAAAAAACCTACCCCTCATCTTAATTGCGCGGGCAGTATACATGCAAAATTGCATATGCACACGAAATCCAGGAAAAGTATTTGCAGACAATACCAATACTTGTTTCGTGCGGGAATAGAACCTGAGGCACATTAACGCCGCAACGCAATGCTAAAGCTCAGCGCTACAGAACAGTCATTGAATTAAATAAAAAATACTTCCCTATTCTTTTTTGCATTCCTTATTGCAAAAGAGCACAAGAGGCGGACTTGATGCCATAAGGCATTCCCTGTGTGTCAACCCATGGAATGGTGAGAGTTTGACGTAATATTCTCCATCTCGATAAATCCTTGCAAGTACAAAAATATTCTGATAAACAAAACAGCAGGTACAGAGATGAACTTTTGGTAGATCATGTTTTAATAACTAAAACACTTTATTAGTTCTTTACTTTCCTTTCTTATTTCCTTCGGTATGATACCATACGAATATGTTTTATGAATTAAATCAATTATATTTTCCTTATGTAATAAAAACAATCTTCATATCTATGCAATTAAATAAAATTGATGGTCTGTGTGTAATATCAGAATAACGTCCTGAAAAGTAACAGCTAATATACGTCCCACTTCTGGGCACAGGCCTACTCTCATTTCTGAGAGGGTTTTAGGGCAAGGAAGTGTCCGCCGCGCTGCTCCAATGCGTGTTGGTGAAATTCACATATCTTCGAAATATTTTTTTTCTTATTTCTCAGACATGCAGGTTTCCTCACGATGTTTTCCTTCACCGGCGAGCACGTGGTAAATCAGCACTTAAAATTGCAACAATTTCGTTGGTGCCGGCAGGGACCGAACCCGGTTTGCACGCGTATTTTGAAATTTACAGCGAGCGCTAACCATCTGAGCTACCACGGCTCTTATAACGTCCTTGTATTGAGGTAATAACCCCCTTATTTGCATGTCAGATATGAACAACCATTTTCAAAAGTTTTGTCTTTTTTGTCTGTCTGTCTGTTAACGCTAAACTTCGAAATGGCTGAACCGATCGTAATGAAGCTTCACAAATAGATAAAAAAAACAATGCCAGGAGTGATCTGGGCTTATTTTATCCAAAAACTTAGCGATTTTGTAAAAAGCAAAAAATATAAAATTTATAAAGTAAATCGTCTTCGATTAACTTAAATCTAAATGACGCAGTATTAATAGATCGTTTCCAGGCGAAGCCGAGTCCAGTCGATAGTAATATATAAATATAAATATTTTTTTAAAGAAGACTTCCCCACACTAGGTAATTATCCCTTTGAAAAAAAAATGAGTGATCCTTTTCCGGTCGAGGCCACCCATTCGGGCTGCAATCATAAAATAGCTACAGCGTGGTTTAACACGGTAATACTGACAGCGTAATCGTCGAAACGCCTGGCAGATTTTTATGTGGTAAAGTCACGCTGCAGCTTGAGGTTGTAGCACGAATGAGTGGCCTCGACCGGGGTAGGACCACGCTCTCCTGTGTTTTGTATGGTGAGCGTAGGGAACCCGAGACCAGAAACCAGTTATTACAGGAAACGTGGCGTTCCATCTTATTCTTCAGGGGCGACAACGTATCTGCATTTTGATTCTACAACGAATATTAATCTCATTAGTCTATGAGCCACAGCACACACTTACCATTAGGTGGAATGTGTGCTCGTTTGTCACTTATAGTCATAGCACGAATGGTCGGCTTGACGACTAATGGATGAAAGTTATCACATCACATTAATAAGAAGGATGATAATATTAGCTTGATAAAATAACAAAGGGCGAACTTAATTATAGTCGTCACTTTTCTACCAGTTAATCCACGATGTGAAGAAAATGAAGTGGTAGGTGACGAAAATAAGGGTTGAGAAGTTTTTGAAATATTAACATTTTTTATATACCTAAATTTTATTTAAAAATATAGGTAATTTATGTATACATATAAACAGTATAAGTACGTAAATTCATAAAAATAACCTTGTTAAATGATTTCCAATAAAGGTAGCTGTCATAATTACAGTTATGAGTAATTTTTTTTCAAATTTGCTTTTACTTTTTCCTGATAAAACGTTACGCCTTTACTAACATTCTCTTCTGTACTGTGGAGACAGCTTACCTACATAAATTGCACAAAGACAAACATCCAGACCTGAAACAATTATTTAAAGCATTACAAATACCTGTTACGTGCAGAACTTGAACTCGCGGCTATTAGCGCCATATGTCACTACAAAGTTACTAAGTACTGCGCCAAATAACCGTCAAATATGCTTAAAATATGTCTAGAGAGCCAGCCATTTTATCAAAGTAGTAATAAAAAATATCAATGTCGAGTTAAGGCAGCCACTACAAGTTCGTTTAGCCCCGTCCATTATCATACTGAAATTGAATTGAAATTGGATTCGCGCTTCATCAATCTACCACTTAAATTGATGCATTGAAATAAAGTACCTTTTGTGTCCTATAATTAACATGTAAATTCGCACAATAGAACTTTTTCGGTTTGGCGTATTTAAAAAAAAAGTTGTAACAATTGAAGTTTCTATAGATATTTAATTGAACCGAGAAGGTTATTTGCTTGAGTTGACATTTTTAAATTTTGTCTGTCCAGGATAGTCTTGGGATTGGCTGAACCACAATTCAACAAAAAATTGCGATTGCAAATTCGCTTGCCAAACACCTCACGAATAGATGTAAATGTTTCTGGGTCGAAGCATCCATTTACCATCTGGTGGACTATGAGCGCGTTCGTCAATCTTACTCTAAGTCATATATATATATATATATATATATATATATATATATATATATATATATATATATATATATATATATATATATTCAGGGGATAGCAAGCGCAGTTATTTTATTTCTTAGTTGTTTTTAGGGAGACACATCTGCCATCCCCCGCTATAAATCCCTTATTCGCCCCTTACGACACGCTCGGAACGATATAGGCATAGTGGACATTTTTACACCATTTCTACGCTGCTCATAATCAAATCATAATTTTAAGCATCCTTTAAATAAAACTATTCATCATCCTTTAAATAAAAACGGGGTACATTAACAATGATTTTTTTTCCATATTCCTAAATTGGAATCCTCAGCGGGAATTTAGTTTAAAACTAATTAATAAGTTATACATACACAAAAGCGTATATATATATATACATATATATATATATATATATATATATATATATATATATATATATATATATATACACATACTATTAATCTCATCTAATTTTATTGATGCTAATATCGGCATATCTATATCACATCAGTGTGAGATATAGGACAATAATTAAATATAGTTTAAGTATTATAGTGAAACGATAAAGTTTGCCTTATTAACTGATATATATTAGAGCGAGATGACTTGCCATAAGTATACACGTATATTAAAGATATAAATTCAGAAGCGCTATTATCCAGATATTTTTCCTTTAGTGTTTAAAAGCCGGCTTTCACTTTCCATTAGAAGTTTATTTTTATAATCTACCTTTGACTGCTCCGGCATTGCTCTCTATCTGTTCGCAAAGTCTCTTTACAACCGGTTCAGCCACTTTGAAGATTATTAGCCCAAAAGACAGATTAGATGAGATAATATTAGATAGAAAGACAGATTTTTTTATTGATGTATTTTTTATTGATGTAGTATAGATTAATCTCATATAATGTTATAGATGTCAATCAAATCTACAGCTCACAAGTGTGAGATCTAAGACACTAATTAAAGTAATTATATGTGGTGACTCCATAAACTTTGCGTTATTAGCCGTTATATATTAGGGCGAGACGAATGGCGTGAAATTTATGGTAATATGCTGATACGCTTCTGCGAATTATTCAATTAAGTGTATTCCAAATCTTTCGTAACTTTTCCTTACGTTGAACAAGAAATATTTCTCAAAAATAATTGATTAACATGGATTCGTATATTAATAAAAGGTATTCCTGAAAATGTTGCTTTACCTCCTTGGCAGAAAATTTATTAAATTATATTTTTATTGTTATATTTATCGCTGATCCGTACTACAAGAAATTAAGTTTGTGCCATATAAGAAACCCACAAGAGTTTTTTTTTTAATTTGTAGGTTGGTTCGATTCAAAAGTGAGAGGCAACAAGAGACGCCTGCACGTCGGTACTGTAAATTTAACCCACTGTCAATATATCTAATAATGAATAATAATAATATCCTCCAGATCGAATTTCGGTCACGATGGCATGCCTCAACGGAGGCTAGCCATCGGCGCAGGACAGGATTATAGTGCCCAAGTGTATGCGCAAGCACAGGTGCACTCTCTATTCCCTCACTCGCATAATCCGATGGGAAGGTAAACCAACACGAGCGGAGAGAGATCAGGCGCAGGACCAACGGCTTTACGTGTGCTTTCCGAGGCACGGAGGCGAGACACCGCCAACTTCCTGAATCCGGGCGGCTACTGAAAATTTCTTGACAGAAAAACTCAATAATAGATTTTTTTGGCCCGACCCGGGATTCGAACTCAGGACCTCATGATCAGCAGTCGCACTACTTACTACAACCACTAGACCAATATATCTATACTATATAATATATAATATATCTATATAATATATACTATATAAAATATATACTATATAATATATCTACTTAGGTTAGTAGCTAGTACCTAACCTAAACTAAGCTAACTTTTTTTTTACATGGGGAAATGCCTACGCATACCCGCCTCGCGGGGGCAAGGACGGATTATGTCGGACTCGCACCGACTAAAACCCCATGGTGTTCCACCTTCGTCGCATATTGGCAGGGCCACGGGAACGCTTTCGCACACTTCCGCGGCCCTACCAGCGCTTGCCGCCCCATGGGAGCACCTCCTCGGGAGAGGAATATTCCTCCCCGTTCTCCATCCCAGGTAAGGCGCACCAGAACACATGGCGCGCTTTCCTCCACGGCCTCCAATTAAATATGCGCATCAGACGCCCCCGCGTCCGATGCGCGAAGGCCATGGAGCCGCGAAAAACGAGCACTTAGAAGTACTAGCCTTCCCGACCCCAGCGGCGGATCTGGTCTATGGCTCCGCCGCCAACCAAGATTCGGCTGCGGAGGATAGGGAGAGCGGCGCCTCGCAATACCGACAATCCTCTTCCCCCGCAGCCCCATCACCACCGCATCAACGGTGCGGCTCCGTTTGAGTCGCGGAGGATAGGGCGAGTGGCGCATCGCCATACCAACACTCCTCTTCCTCCGCGAGTCCACCTCGGCTGCAGCGGTAGAGGGTGCAGACAGCCCTCTCGCTGCAGTCCACCTGCACACATCCGAAGTGGGCTCCCCAAGCTCACTCGGAGTGGCCACCTCGGGCCGGCCTTTCACCTCGGGCCAGCCACGTAGGTTCCTCTTTGTTCACCGCGGGCGACCAAGCCGTGGCTACTAAGCCCCCCCGCCACGACAAGGCGGGAACCCGTTCGGGGGGGGGGGGGGGGGAACTAACCTAACCTTTTTTTTTACGGGGGGAAATCCTCATGGACTGCCTCTGCCTGGGGAAAGGCGGAGGGTGTGCCGGACTTTTACCGGCTAAAACCACCCCGCTGTCTCCTCGCACGTGCACGCGAGGGGCCGCGGGAATCCACATTCTTCAGCAGCCCCACACCAGTGCTGGCCCGGTCTGTACGGGCCTCGTCTCCTGCACGGGGTAGTGAGGTGTTCAACTACCCCGTGTATCACCTCAGAGGCGCGCGCCGACACCCACGCGTGCCTCCGCCTCGGGTCCATCGAATAGGAGGGCGGGGATTTCCCCTAGTCCCTCGCCCCTGGTCTCATTCATGGGGGCTGGAAAAGGGCGTTGTCCGCCCTTCTCCTGCGCCCGGTACGCCTTCTGCGGCCAGGGAAGGGAGTCGAGATCTCCCTCTCCCGTTCCGCAGTTTCCTTCTGCGACATCACGTCCTCACAGAAAGACACCACTGCATCCCACGATTCTGCGCTACCGACCATACTCCGCACCAAGGCCGACAGCGACTGATCGCCTCCTACTTCATTTGTGAGGACACGGCGCTGCTCCTCCCAAGCTACACACTCAGCGAGCGTGTGTTGCGGCGTGTCCTCCCCGCAATGGGTGCAGTGGTGGCACCGAGCGTCCGGCTCCCTGTCTATGCGGCACAGGTACTTGCCAAAGCAGCCGTGCCCCGACAGCACCTGCGCCACCCTAAATGACAGGGAGCCGTGCCTTCTCCCGAGCCAGTCGTGGAGTACTGGCCGGATCGCCTCGACGATAGCGAGGCCGGCGGTAGGGCGCAGAAGCCTTTACTGCCATTCCGTCAACAAGACCTGACGGAGCTCCTCTCGGCGCAGCGCGATCTGTCGCTGCACCGGCCTCAAGCCCCGTCCCCGCTCTTCCTTGCGCCATCGATATAATGACGCGAGTACTTTTGCCTCTAGGTCCCAGGGCGGGGATCCAGCCAGGACGCAAGCCGCCTCGTAGGAAATCGTGCGATACCCGCGGATGACTCTGACGGCCATCGCCCTCTACGGTTTGCGAGCGCTGGCCGTCATTTCCAAGTCCAAGTCCAGCTGCACGCATCAGCTTGGGCGCCAGCCGCCGGAAGTGGGGCCCAAATTCCCATCGAGCACCAATCCCAGGTACTTCATGGTGGACTCGACAGCTATCCGGGCCCTGCTGACCACGATGTGCGATCCCGGCGGCGGCGCGCGTCGAAGGCCATGAAACACCATGGCCTCCGACTTGTTAAGGGCCACCTCCGGGCCCAGGCACCGGATGCGGTTCACCACTTGTGAAACCGCAGCCGTGGCAACCAACGCTGCTTCCCTGTGCGAGCTCCCCTGGGCGGTGACGAGCGTGTCGTCTGCATAACAGGTCAGGTAAGCGCCCGACGGGAGCTCACCTCTCAGCACCCAGTCGTAGCCGATGTTCCACAGGAGCGGTCCCAAGACCGATCCCAGCGGAACACCGTAAGACATGACGCGCCGACCAGCGCTGTCACGTCCCCAATACGTGACGCATCTCTCCTCAAGGTAAGCCCCTATTGAGCAGCGGAGGTAGGGAGGCACGCGATGGTAATTAAGCGCCTCCCGAATACAACTCCAGGGTAGGGTGTTGAAGGCGTTGGAGATGTCTAATGACACTGCCAGCACCACCCCTTTCTGAGTAGGACCAGCCATCCCTCCTTCCACACACTGGGAAGCTGACTCTGCTCGAGACATGCCGTGAAGAGCCCCCTCAGCTGAGGCTCCAGCTCCTTCAGAGCCAGGACGAGAGCTCGACCAGGAACTCCGTCGGGTCCGGGCGCTGTGTTCTTGGCCCGAAGTCGCGCCATGGCCGCTCTCATCTCTGCTTGCGTCACCTTGGGGACATCGGTGCTCTCCTCCTCTGGAGAGTCTGTGGCTGAGGGCGAGGCCATCGCCGGGGGAACGTGTCCCACTCGTTCAGGGAAGAGAACTGATACCACCGTCTCTAGCAACTGGGGTTGCATTGTTTAAGTTAGTGGAGGCGCCCAGGAACGCAACTTGCCCCGTACCCAACGATAGGGGCGCCCCCACGGATCCCGATCTAGGGACCCCAGCAGCTCCTCCCTGGCACGCGACTTTGAGTCGCCGATGGCCAGCCACAGAGTCTCCTTAGACGCGCGATCCCCTATCCGCCTCCTGGGGACGCGCCTGATAGGAAGACTGGCAACTCCACACGGGAAACTAACCTAACCTAACCTTTTTTTTTACATGGGGAAATGCCTACGCATACCCGCCTCGCGGTGGCAAGGACGGGTTATGTCGGACTCGCACCGACTAAAACCCCATGGTGTTCCACCTTCGTCGTATATTGGCAGGGATACGGGAACGCTTTCGCACACTTCAGCGGCCCTACCAGTGACTGCCACCCCATGGCAGCACATCTACGGGAGAGGAATATTCCTCCCCGTTCTCCTTCCCAAATAAGGCGCACCAGAACACATGGCACGCAGTCCTCCACGGCCTCTAATTACATCTGCGCAACAGACGCCCCCGCGTCCGATGCGCGAAGGCCATGGGGCCAGGAAAAACGAGCACTTAGAAGTACTAGCCTTCCCGACACCAACGGCGGATCTGGTCTATGGCTCCACTGCCAACCAAGATTCGGCTGCGGAGGGTAGGGAAAGCGGCGCCTCGCAATACCGACAATCCTCTCCCCCGCAGCCCCACCACCACCGCATCAACAGTGCGGCCCCGTTTGAGTCGCGGAGGATGGGGCGAGTGGCGCATCGCCATACCAACACTCCTCTCCCTCCGCGACTCCACCTCGGTTGCAGCGGTGGGTAGTAAGGACTCCCCTCTCACCGTAGTCCACCAACACACATCCGAAGTGGGCTCCCCAAGCCCACTCGGAGTGGCCACCTCGGGTCGGCCCTTCACCTCGGGCCAGCCTCGTGGGTTCCTCTTTGTTCACTGCGGTTGACCAAGCCACGGCTACTAAGCCCCCCCGCCACGACAAGGCGGGAACCCGTTCGGGGGGGAACCTAACCTAACCTAACCAGTTGCTCCGCAAACGAGTCGTAAGCATCGTTTCCTTACGCTCCGCTCTTAATAAAATCATTAAAAATAGTAAATTAAGTGCTATTTACATGTGAAAAGTGTCAAAAGTTGTGTTTTAACGGCATCTACATTATGGTGTAATTATTATTTTCCGGACGCATTTAACAAAAGTGATGTTTTAGTTTTTCTGTGTAAAACACGTGGTAAATTAGGTTATCTGGACAGTTTTCTGCGAACGCCTTTCGATTTAGATCGACAACATACATGTTTTTGTGTATCAAACTGTGAATCTTGTTGTCCTCTAGGCAACTGAAAAAGAATTGGATTTATTCATAGTGTCATTGTCCAGTTATTAACATAATTATAAAACCGGCGTGGTTACCAAAATCGACACGGAAATCGTGCGGCTAAAACACGGACTGGATTTTTAAGTAAATGTAAGTTTTATACCATAATCAGTTTTCAAAATTAAAAAACAACAATTTTTAAAAAAGTTATAACTAATAGTAGTTGATAAAGTGACAACCCTAATTTCAAATGTTTACATTTCAAAAAAACGATCTATGACAGTATTGTTAAAGACAAGAATCTAAATAAGCTATTAATGTGCTATTGAATGATATGAACAGGAAACAAAAAAATTTACAGTCTATAGATTTAAAGTTATAGATTTTTAATTATTTATTAGCTATAAAACCAACCGCAAATACGGTAAAATTAAGTTTGCAATCTAATTTAAGCCTATGATTAAATAGTTTTTGCAAAACTAACTATAATGTACTGTAGCTGAGTAATTACTTATGCATCTTTGAGAAATAAATATTGTTTTTTAAGAAAATTTATATACATTTAAGAATTTTATTAATTTAAATAATATAGATAATTATAAAAATACATTAAAATTATAAATAACGCCTCTCAGTATATGCGCAATGAAATCCCCACAATTTTGAACCCAAACACGGCCTAGTTCTGCCTTTTTTGTTTTTTTTTTGTTTAGATTTGATAGAATAAATCTACATTAACGCCATCTTGTCGGCCATCTTGCAAAAATAAAAACAGCTATAACTTTTGAACTACACATAGTGCGCAACTTCGGTTTTGGACGTGGTGCTGGGTGGATAAGGGGCTATGTTTATGTGTACATTTGAAAACTCTACATAGAGTCAATTTTTTAAAGTAAAACTCCATTCTATATAATAAGATCTTTTTGAATCATTATAAAGAACCCAAACACGAGTTACTTGCAGACACTGGAACGGAAAATATAAAACCCTAAAGCAATTATCGTCATCTTGGGCGGCCATTTTGAAATTTTTTAAACTTACATAACTTCCGAACCAGTTGTCGTAGCGACTTGCGGTTTTCGGTATACAGTCTGGCATATAGAGAGCTGTATTTTTATATGGGAATATACTAAACTGTAAAATTTTTGCATTAGTCTGTACGAATTAGACTTTTCTATTATAAGAAAAAAAAAACAAAAAATGGCATCGAGACCAAAAATTGACAATACTGTGGGCTCACTGAAGTCCAAAATCGTTGTAACAACGGCCAGGGTAATTTCTACGGGAACATCAAGTAAGCGGGTACCACCGACAACCGGAGGAAATACCTCCGACTCACCCACGAAGTCGCGCACATCCGATATATCCTCAGCACACTCCAGCTTCTCTACACCAGGAAGCTCCCCTGCAAGCCTTTCAACCAAGGCAAATCGGTTGTACCAAGAGGCCAAAACTCAAATGGAGCAGTCGGGAAATATAAAAACATCTATCAAGGAAACCGTACTCAGTAATATCGCAGGGATGTATGAGATCATTCTCCGACTTAGTGAGTCAAGACAGACACTCCAGGTATAACTGGAGAAGTCTCGAGCAGAAAATGCAGCGACATTGTTAAAGCGCGAGAGGGAACATGCGGAGCAACTATCTAAAGCGAAGAAACATAGTTCATTACCCTCAACTGCAGCGTCTCCACCAATCGAGCTAATGAAGGAGCTTATAGAAAATTTACAAGACCATCCAAAAATAGTGTGGAATGCCAAAAACATACAATAACACTCACCGAACAACTTAAGCAAACTCCACAGAATAACATCGTGGGACGAACATATGCACAAGCAGTAGGTACCTTAAAACATCAACAGGCACACTCGGTTGTAGTAACGTCAGATGAGCCGAAGGACACTAATGGTGAGGTTATTGATAAAATTAGAATGGTGGTAAATGCAAGACATGAGGGCATACAAATAGAGAGGTTACGCAAAGCGAGAGATAAGAAGGTAATCGTAGGATATAAATCCAAGGAAGAGTTGGCAAAAGTGACAGAGAGAATTAAGCACTCGGACGGAAGCTTGCATGTCGAAGAGGTAAAAAATAAGGACCCTCTTATAATCCTTAAAGACGTGTTAGCATACAATTCAGATGAAGATGTCGTGACTGCGCTTACAAATCAAAATAATCACCTAATAGGAGATATAAAAACAGAAGACCAGAGACTCGTCGTGAAATATCGACGTAAGACTGGAAACCCTCATGCAAACCATGTAATCATGCAAGTTTCCCCCCAAGTGTGGCAGCGACTAACAGCAGTGGGGCGAGTGCACATTGACCTGCAGAGAGTTCGAGTGGCAGATCAGACACCACTAGTGCAGTGTTCACGTTGCCTAGACTATGGTCACGGTCGAAGGTTCTGCAAAGAAACTGCTGACATCTGTAGCCACTGTGGTGGCCCGCATATAAAAACAGAATGTACAGAATGGCTTGCAGAAAACGCACCATCATGTCGAAACTGCTTTCACGCAAAACTAGGTAGGAACGACCACAACGCCTTTGACTCAGAATGCCCAATAAAGAAAAGATGGGATACCCTGGCTCGATCGACGGTACCGTATTGCTAAAGACGACATAGACGCAAATAGCACTTCAATGGATGCACAGACCCTCTACAGACGTATGGAGCCGTACAGGCCAACCTACAAAAGAAAAAGCTGGCAACAATGGAATTTATTATAGAGGCTGCCAAAGAAAGGATTTCTTTTGCGCTAGTACAGGAACCCTACATAGGCTCCCAAGGAAAACTTAAAAGATATGTTGGATCTCGTGTGGTTCAACGTAGTAACAACAGGACAAAACCTATAAAGGCGGCTATAGTAGTTTCCGACGAGAATGTGGAGATTATTGAAAGCCCCACATTGACGACAGAAAATATAGCTGTTGCTATATTAAAAACTAAGGAATGGACCATGAGAGTCATATCGATCTACATGGAGGATTATTTGCCAATCGAACCCTACTTAGATAATATGAAAACTATTGTTGGGTCTATAGGAACCAACAAAATACTGCTTGGAGGAGATGGAAACGCATGGAGTACATGGTGGGGAAGTGTGACAGAGGACCATAGAGGAGAGGCACTATCAGGGGTTTTAGACGAGCTAAACTTGCAAATTCTTAACATTGGTAACGAACCAACATTTGACACCATAAGAGGAGGGAAACATTATAAGAGTCATGTTGATATCACGGCATGCACATTGGAATTACTAGGAGCCGTAAATGACTGAAGAATAGACAAAACTTTAACTAGTTCAGACCACAATGCAATCAGATTTAATATAAAATTAAAAAGACCAACACAAGACAGACAAAGAATTACAACAAGAATATATAATACGAAAAAGGCGAATTGGCCTCTTTTTAAAGAAGAATTGATGAATCAGCTAAAAAGAAGGAATATAGACAAAAATGAGGTTAGTAACATCAATATCAAAGAAGGTCTAGAACAAATGATAGAAAATTATATCGACGGAGTAAATAACACGTGTAAAAAAAACAATACTTCTCATTAAAATTAAGAACAAAACGAAAAATTAGAAAAATTGAAAAGAGAAAAGAACACCAAAAAGAGAAGAATACAGTGTGCTGCACCTAGCCGTAAAAAATGGGTAGTGGAGGAGTTTCTCCTAGCAAAATCACAATATGAAGAAGAGACGATGAAAGCCCAAACAGAAAGCTGGAAGAACTTCTGTACAAAACAGGATAAAGAGAGTATCTGGGAATAGTATTTATAGAATAATTGCAAAAACGAGTAAAATATACGAGGACCAACCACTGGTAAGGAATGGGAAAGCCCTGAGTGTGGATGATTCAGTGAGATGGCTAACAGAGACATTCTTCCCAGACGATCGGGAAAATGATGATAACGCTGAACATCAGCTAACAAGATTAACGGCAAGCAAGTTGGACTCACTAGCCACTGACGAAATGGATCCGCCCTTCACTATGGCCGAACTTAATTACGTGTTGAACAGTTTCAATGCGAAAAAAGCGCCAGGGCCAGACGGTTTAACAGCGGATATCTGTTCGGTTGTAATATCCCAAGCGCCAGAAGTTTTCCTGAGCGTTGTAAACAAATGCCTACAACTGTCACACTTTCCTATACCCTGGAAAGTAGCAAGATTCATAGTAATAAGAAAACCAGTCAAAGATAACTATATGGCCCCAAAATATTATAGACCATTAGGTCTTTTGTCAGTCATGGGTAAATTGCTTGAGAAAATTGTCATTAGGAGGATTAGATGGCACCTCCTACCACTAACAAATCCTAGGCAGTATGGTTTCATCCCTCAACGCAGAACAGAGGATGCTTTGTATGATCTTTTACAACATATAAAACAAAACTTAACAAAAAACTCATTAACGTAATAGTTTCGCTCGACATAGAAGGAGCGTTTGATAGCGCCTGGTGGCCGGCAATTTAGTGCCGACTGGCAGAGAAACGCTGTCCGCAAAATCTATTTCGTCTAGTTAATAGCTTAAATAGCTATAATAGAAGATAGGAGGGTTTGTGTAGGCTACGCGGGTGCTATTTGTTCGAAAAAAATGTCAAAAGGATGTATTCAAGGCTCTATTGGGGGCCCTACATTTTGGAATCTACTATTAGATCCTCTGTTGGATGGGTTGGAGAAACGTGGGGTACATTGTCAAGCATTTGCCGACGATGTTGTCCTGACATTCTCCGGAGGAACTACCTCAGTAATACAAGAAAAAGCCAATAACGCCCTGGCTTATGTATATGAATGGGGAGTCAGAAATAAACTCAAATTCGCACTACATAAAGCACGCGCTATGATTATAACAAAAAGCTTAAATATGAGGCCACACATATACAAATGTGAGGAACTGTGATAAGTTTAGTGGAAGAAATGAAACTATTCGGCCTCACGATAGACCACTAATTGACCTTCCAGAAACATGTGCAACTTGTTTGTCGAAAAGCTGCTAACATCTACAAGCAACTTGCACAAACGGTTAAAATCGAATGGGGTCTCAATCCGGGGATTATCAGGACAATATACGTAGCAGTGATAGAACCGATTATCTTATATGCGGCTAGCACGTGCTAGCAAAATCAGCTGAATGTAATCCAGAGAGGATTTGCGCAAAAAATGTGTAAGACTTATCGCACAGTCTCCCTAAATGCCGCAATGCTCCTAGCAAGATTGCTTCCTCTAGATCTTCGTTTCCAAGAAGCAGCTTCTCTTTATGAAGAAAAGAGAGGTAAACCTCAGGAGAGAGTAGAAAGTAGAGTCTGCTTCGTAAAGGCACAACATCCAGCCAAGGAAGTGGAAGTCACATTCGAATGCCTGGAAGATACTAAGCCTGAAACATTCAGAAAATTCAATATAATGGGTGATCAAATTTACACAGACGGGAGCAAAATTGAAGGTAAAGTTGGAGCAGGATTATCCTGCTGGCATAATAACACCGAGATTAAAGCCAAAAAATATAAGTTGGAACCGTTCTGCGCCGTCTTTCAGGCTGAACTTTATGCTATCTTTCAGGCGACAAAACTTGCACTGGAACATGAAGCAACAAGAACAAACGTGTTCAGCGACTCTAGATCAGCTCTGGAACTAGTACGTAATAGAGACTCATACCATCCCCTAGTAATAGCTATTAAGAAAAACATCATGCTTGTGAAGGAACAGAACAAAACTATCCGCTTGTTCTGGATTAAAGCCCACGTGGGAGTCACGGGAAACGAGCGAGCTGATCAACTTGCAAAAGAGGCTGCGTTATACAAGAAAACTGCGTCCGACTACAATAAATGTCTCATTTCGTATATAAAACGACAAATCCAGCTAGACAGTATTGAAAAATGGAAAAATCGATACATTTCAGCGAACACTGCCACAGTAACAAAAATGTTTGCCAGATACAGAACAGGCGTACAGAATATTGCAAAAGTTAGAACTAAGTCCAATTTTAGTACAGGTACTAAAAAATAAAAAACAACAAATCATAAAGCAGACAACACACACACATACCAAAAACACAGGAAATTGTAAAGATACTTACGATCTTTACACCATCCAACAGATTAAGAGCTGAAAAAAAAAGCGTTGAAGCTCGTACATAGTTGAGGAAAGTCTCCGACCTGTGTTGGAGGACACCTTAGCGGTGCAAAAAAAAACCTAACCTAACCTGACCTTGTATACGAGACAATATATCTATATATACAATGACAGTCTTTTATTTGCTTAATTCTGGAACCAGGCGAAGTTGGGGTGAGTCATTAGTCAACGATATGATCGATGAATATCCGTTTTATCTCATTCATCTGTGGTTACCTTTTCTGGGCAACCAAAACGTGATATCCACGATGATATAAAAGCTTTTGCTACACTCTCCGCTCTGATGTCCTTTAACGGCACTGCCCTGGCCACCTGGTAAACCTATCTATAGCTGTGAAGCAGTATCGGTAATCATCAGAGACGGGAAGTGGACCTATCAAGTCTACGTGAACATGAGAGAAACGGGCCGTAGGAAGCTTAAAATCCTGGATAGGGGCGTGTACGTGTCTCGATACTTTCGATCTCTGGCATGAGATACACGAGCGCGCCCAACTCCGGTAATCCTTCCTAATGCCCGGCCATACATACCTCTCAGTCACCAGTTTAATAGTGGCCCTAGCACTTGGATGACTTAGTCCATGAATATTGTCAAAAACCATTTTACGGAATGCAGGTGTTATGAATGGTCTGTGTCTGGGCCCAGATATGTCACAGAAGATTTTCGTACCACCAATACAGACCTTCTGTAACTTGAGAGACGAACCGGTTCGTAAAATGTTTTTGAGTTCTGAGTCCGTGTCCTGAGAAGCTGCTAAGGCAATAGGGTCTAGCGAGCATGTTATTGCATCCGTTCTTGATAACGCATCCGCAACAACATTGTCCTTCCCGGTAATGTGACGGATATCCGTTGTAAATTGGGATATAAAATCTAAATATCTAAATTGTCGCGGAGAGCAAGCGTCGCGAGACTTCTTAAAGGCTGAAATAATTGGTTTATGATCAGTCATTATAAAGAACGGTTTTAATTCTATCATATATCGAAAATATTTTACTGACTCGTAAATAGCTAAGAGTTCACGATCATATGCACTGTATTTAACTTGCGTTGGTGAAAGCTTACGAGAAAAGAATCCTAACGGCTGCCAATGACCTAGGACCTTCTGCTGCAATACTGAACCAGTGGCGGAGTTGGATGCGTCAGTTACTATGGCCAACGGAGCAGACATATCTGGATGAGCTAGAAGAGCGGCATTAGCAATGCTTGCCTTGCAAGCATTAAAAGCACTTTCTAGGTTGTCATTCGTCGTTATCAAACGGCCTCAGCGCTAGACCCCACGCTCGCGCCGCCAGAATAACGGTTATTTTAAATCGCGACTAACTTATTCTCGGCTTCCTATCTCAAGCACTCCTTACTTCTAATTAATTGTATTTTTCTTATTCATTTCTTTTTATCTTTTTGGCCTCGTGCTTGTAATTATAAACTATCTTTGTAAAAGAAGAATATACACATTTTTAGAAGAGTGAAGACGCTTTTATTTGCCTAGCAACTAAGCCCACAAGTGGTGACGCCGAGAAGAACATAGCGTACAAATTACATTAAAAATGTGGCAAGATGCTAGCGCAGATGCAGCGAAAAGCAGCACTAGTGACAAGGGAGCGGTACTTTACTGCCATTTTGGCCCGAGAAACCGACGCTTTGGTTTGCACAGTTGGATTGACAATTCGCATTAGCGAATATTACATCGGATGTCACAAAATATTATCGTGTAATATCAGTGTTGGATCCAAAAATTGCTGCGGAAGTCGAAGATCTGATAATTAGACCACCGGTGAACGAGAAATACGACACATTAAAACGTGAGTTGATTGCTAGACTATCTGCTTCAAGAAGCGAGCAAATCAAACAGTTGCTCATGAATGAGGAATTGGGAGATCGCAAGCCAAGCCAGTTTTTGCGGCATATTCGTGGTTTAGCTGGATCAGGGTTTCCAGATGAGATCCTGCGTACCTTATGGTCGAGTCGGCTACCCAGTTTGCTACAAACTATAGTGGCTATGCAAGATAACCTTCCTCTCGACCAACTTGCCCAATTAGCCGATAAAGTAGCTGAGGCCACGCCACAAACGTCAGCACAACAAGTAGCTACCACATCCACTTTATGCTCATCTCCAGCATTCGAAGACCCAAATCGGAAGATTGATGCGCTGACCAAGAGGCTCGATGAAATGTCGACAGCAAGAAGACGTCGTGACTTCCCGAAAAGGAGGTCAAAATCCAGCAGCCGGCGCCGCAGTCAGTCGAGAAGTCGTTCTCGTGCTGATGGCCAGCGATACTGCTGGTATCACTTCAACTACGGCGAGAAAGCAGCTAAGCGTATAAAGCCTTGTAATTATCCAAAAAACTAGTTGGGCGGTCGATAGCTGCGACCGCTGATGAGTGTAAGTCGAACGCTAAGCGTTTGTTTGTCACTGACGCTAAAAGTAAAGTGCAGTTTTTAATCGACACTGGATCTGACTTGTGTGTTTACCCATTGAGCTTAGTGCGCATGCAGCGACGCAATAAAAGTAATTATGAGCTTTTTGCTGCAAATAATACTGTAATCGCTACATATGGTTGGTTAAGTTTATGTTTAGATTTAGGTTTAAGGCGCGTATTTTCTTGTCGCTTTGTAATAGCTAATGTGAGCAAGCCGATAATAGGTGTAGACTTTCTATCCTTTTATAACTTACTCGTGGACGTGCGTAGTTCGCGATTAATTGATAATTGCACTTCGCTTACATCAGTCGCCTCGATTGCATTTGCTTGCCCGTGCCCGCACATAAAGGTCATTTCAGGTGATTCAGCGTTCCATTGGATACTCCAAGAATATCCTGATATAATGCGGCCGGTCGGAGCTCCTGTGGAGCCAAAAATCAAGCACCATACGCAGCATTATATCAGAACGACCTCAGGCCCACCTGTGTGTTCGCGACCAAGGCGACTAGCACCTGATCGCTTAAAAATCGCGAAGCAGGAGTTTGAAGAAATGGTTCGTACGGGTATAGCGCGTAGGTCGCAGAGCTCATGGTCGTCACCCCTCCATTTAGTGCCTAAAAAAGGTGAAGGTTGGCGACCCTGTGGGGATTGCCGTGCACTAAACGCTCGCACGATACCAGATCGATACCCAGTACGCCACATTGCTGACTTTTCGCACAATCTCTTTAATTGAAAAATTTTTAGTAGATTAGACTTAGTGCGAGCGTATCATCAGATACCGGTTGCAATAGAGGATGTAGAGAAAACAGCTTTTACGACACCCTTCGGACTTTTTGAATTCCCACTAATGAACTTTCGCCTGAGGAATGCCTCGCAAACCTTTCAGCGCTTTATGGACGAGGTCCTCAGGGATCTCGAGTTCTGCTTTGCGTACATCGATGACGTATTAGTTGCTTCCGCTAATGAGATGGAGCACCAGGAACATCTACGTGCGGTATTTTCGCGTTTCAGCGAATACGGTATTTTATTAAATACAAATAAGTGTGTATTCGCCGTGCCGCAGGTGGAGTTTCTGGGCTACCTGGTGTCTTCGGAAGGCACTAAACCGGTTGGTGACAAGGTGAAGGCTATTCTTGACTTTAAACTACCTGAAACTATCAGGGATCTTAGGCGGTTTTTAGGAGCATTAAACTTTTATAGACGCTTTATACATGATGCTGCCAAGCTTCAGGCTCCTCTCCATGCACTACTTAGTGGTCCATCGGTGAAGAGCAAGAGCAACATTAACTGGACTGCTAACCTAGAAAGTGCTTTTAATGCTTGCAAGGCAAGCATTGCTAATGCCGCTCTCCGTTGGCCATAGTAACTGACGCATCCAACTCCGCCATTGGTTCAGTATTGCAGCAGAAGGTCCTAGGTCATTGGCAGCCGTTAGGATTCTTTTCTCGTAAGCTTTCACCAACGCAAGTTAAATACAGTGCATATGATCGTGAACTCTTAGCTATTTACGAGTCAGTAAAATATTTTCGATATATGATAGAATTAAAACCGTTCTTTATAATAACTGATCATAAACCAATTATTTCAGCCTTTAAGAAGTCTCGCGACGCTTGCTCTCCGCGACAATTTAGATATTTAGATTTTATATCCCAATTTACAACGGATATCCGTCACATTACCGGGAAGGACAATGTTGTTGCGGATGCGTTATCAAGAACGGATGCAATAACATGCTCGTTAGACCCTATTGCCTTAGCAGCTTCTCAGGACACGGACTCAGAACTCAAAAACATTTTACGAACCGGTTCGTCTCTCAAGTTACAGAAGGTCTGTATTGGTGGTACGAAAATCTTCTGTGACATATCTGGGCCCAGACACAGACCATTCATAACACCTGCATTCCGTAAAATGGTTTTTGATAATATTCATGAACTAAGTCATCCAAGTGCTAGGGCCACTATTAAACTGGTGACTGAGAGGTATGTATGGCCGGGCATTAGGAAGGATTACCGGAGTTGGGCGCGCTCGTGTATCTCATGCCAGAGATCGAAAGTATCGAGACACGTACACGCCCCTATCCAGGATTTTAAGCTTCCTACGGCCCGTTTCTCTCATGTTCACGTAGACTTGATAGGTCCACTTCCCGTCTCTGATGATTACCGATACTGCTTCACAGCTATAGATAGGTTTACCAGCTGACGCGATTTTCACAAAAAAACACATGTTTCAAACACTGTTTTCTGTCTGAATACAAAAATCGTTTGCATAATCAAGGACATGTAGTGAAATATGTTTGATAGTTTATTGTAATTACATATTTATACTATATTATATCTTCATAACTACAGAAACAAACTGTTTGAAAACAAATTTGTAGAAATATTGTCAAGTTGAAAGATAAGTTTGAATATCTGTTGAAAATTTTGCACATTTTTTGTGAGTGCGAATGCCACATTCAACAAAACATGTTGTGTGATTTATTTTATGCGATTTGTTTCAAAACATTACGTTACTGTTATAATCGAACGTGATACAAACTCGTAGTCGGCCCATTGCCTAAAATTTAGCAAATATATTTCCTTAAGGAAATAGTAAAAATAATATATCTTTCTTTTTTAGCACAGTAAACGGTATAAGATTACTGAATTGAGAATTATTCCCGTATATCAGATATCTCTCACGATATTAATATCATCATCGCCATCATCATTACAGCCCTTCATAAGTCCACTGCTGAACATAGTCCTACCCTAAATAATGCTACAAAGCACGGTCCTGAGCGACCTGCATCCATCGACTTCCTGCATGTCTTACCAAGTCATCACTTCATCTAGCGGGGGGCCGCCCCACGCTTCGCCTACCGGTACTTGGCCGACACTCGAGAACCTTGCTTTCTCATCGGTGGTCGGTTCTTCGAGCTATATGGCCTGCTCATTGCCACTTCAGCTTACTAACACGTTGGATTATGTCGGTTACTCTGATTCTACTGCGGATAAACTCATTTCTAAGTTTATCACACATATAAAACCGGAGCACAATCCTTTCCATAAATCGCTGAGCCATCTTGAGCTTTCTCATACGGCCAGCAGTGGAGGACCAAGTCTCACATACATAAGTAATTAGTAGCAACTCGCACTGGTTCTATAATCTTGTTTTCATGTTTTGAGGTATATCTGACGAGATGTGTCGTAATCTCCCGAACGCTGCCCAGCTGAGTTAAAACCAACCATTGGTCTCTCCTCGGTCGAAATTTGGCTTACCTAGTCGGACTATTTGTCCCAGGTACATACTCATCAACAACTTCTTCAAAAAGAAATTACTGAAACGTGTTGCTTTTACGTTCAATTTATCCCGAACCTTTTATAAAGCTGCTATGATGTGTTCATAGAAGCTTGATAAGTTCTATATATTGTTAATTTTTAGCGAACTTTGATGTGATTTTTTGTCCCTCATTGCTGGCCGTATGAGCTCAAGGTCGATCAGCAAGCTACGGAGAGGGCTTCGGAGTTTCTCTACGTGATAGACTTCGTTTTAGGGATATCCGAAGTTAAACCTGAGTAACCGACACAATCAAATGGATCTGTATGCTGAAGTGTTACCGGGCCAATATATTGCATTAATGTTTTCAAGCGGCAGTCTTGTACCGATAGGCAAAGTGTTGGGTGCTACAATATGCGAGTACTGAGTACGCTTCTCGCACATTTCCGATATTGACAGAGTAAGCAGGTTCTAACGGTGGGGCCAATGCTATTGTTCTTCTAAAATTTACAGTACCGAAAATTAAATTATTTTTAAATATAAATAATTTCATAAATCAATAACAATAAAACAATATTGGATATGGTATAAATATATTATGCACAAGAACTTATATATAAAATAAAAGGTTAAAGTTACAGCCTATATAAGTCCCACTGCTGGGCACAGGCATCCTCTCTCTCTAATAATAATAATAAATAATATTTAATATAATATTACTTTCAATTAATTAAAATTGTTTACCATGAACAACGTACAGTAGGGTTGCCAACTGCAAATTTAAAAAACTAGGAATTGAAATTGGAAAAACCAAGACAACTCAGTTTAAAAACAGGACGCAGTAAAGCCCTTGTTAACTGCGAACTGAACCGAAAACGTGTCGAATGTATATACTATGTATGCAAGTATCGGTTCGTTTTCGCTTTTTATATGTGACTACCTGTACGGGCTGCAGCACGTACATTTTTGTGGCGTCGGCAGTTTACGCTATAACGCTACAATAATGCATTTTGCGCCAGTGCGCTAATTGAGCCCAGCAATACCGGTCACGCGTGCTCGCAGTATCCTTTCCCATCTATCATTAAATTAGATTTAGTTGGGTCTATCAATAAAATATCGATTATCAACTTCCCGGTATTGACTATCATTTATTATCACATACTATCAACCGACCACGTGGGGGTCCCATCGCAGCCCATACATATTTTTGGTCCTTCGACAAACTCGCGTGTGTGTACAAAAAGTGTGCAACGCAAGTGAGAGCAACCAGCAGGAGACGTGAGCTATCATCGGATTGTCAACATCGGGAGTCGGTGAACTGCAAACAGCTGAGCAGATCTGAACAAGTAAGATCTTTCCTTTTTTTTCTATCACTATGTCCAACATGGAGGATATTTTGGCAAATCAACAACAATTGTTCGGGGCAATAGAGCAGACTTTTACCAATTTTAAAAAGGATAGTGCCGATCGAAAGACGGCAGATTATATCAAACGGAGGTTAGATACTCTAGACAAATACTGGGCAGAATTTCAATCTAATCATGGTATATTAAGGGGAATAGAGTATGCGAAGTCTCATTCCTATTTTACGAGTAACCAATTTGAATCGTGTAGAAATAAATACGAGAAAATTAGAACAGCAATCGCTACCTATCAGGTTAGAGAGGACAGGCCGGCAACTCCAGTGTTGAAACCCGCTACACCGCTAGGGACGCCTGGACCATCTTAGCAGCCGTCGCCGCAGGTTACTCTGTCCCAGTCCCAGGGTACTAATAGCAAGACGGACGAAATGTTACGCAAGCAAACTAGTAATTTTAAGGCATTCGAACACACAGTATCCAATATCAACTTAGATTCGATATCAGAAAAGTGGGAATTCGATCATTTATTACGTGCTATACAATCGCGTTGGTCTTTAATTGATAATATGCATTGGGAGTTAGACAGTGAGCTTGGGGGTAGTAACCCAGATTATGAGTTATCATTTTTCACATACGAAAGAAAATACAACGAGATTATCAAAGCCATCAACCGTAAACTGTGGTCTGTATCATATCGAGAGCAATCGACCCCTCACGTAGAGATACCTACATTTAGTGGTAGCTACCATCAGTGGAGTTCCTTCAAAGACCTATTCACGGAAACTATTCACGGCAACCCGTCATTATCTAACGCACAAAGGATGCAATTCCTTAAAACTAAAGTTAGAGGTGAAGCGGAGAGACTAATTCAACATCTACCAATATCATCTGATAATTATCCAATCTGTTGGGACATACTTAACAACAAATATAATAATAAACGCTTAATTTTCCGCTCGCATATCGATATCTTACTAAATATTCCCATAATGCAACATACGTCTTTAAATCGTATAAAGCGTATTCACGACACAACCCTAGAAACATTAAACGCTATCAAAAATTTAGGCGTTAACGTTGATTCATGGGATTCATTGATTGTGCATCTCCTTTCGCAAAAACTCGATGCTGACACGCATAATGAATACATGGCGTCAGTCAAGGAGCCCCGCGAGTTACCTAATTTGCATGAATTTCTGTCATTTTTAGAAGGCAAGTTTACAAGCTTAGAATCTTCTCGAAAGAAGTCTGAGACCTCTGCAAAAAATGTACATAGCAACAACAATTATTCGCCGCGACCTTTCAATAATAGGTATCAAAGAAACTTGAATAAACAAGCCTTTCCGTTGCACGGTAAATTCACTTTACAACAATCAAACGCTAATAACAATACTTCTTGGAAATTTTATAAGTGTGCACTTTGCAAAACCAATGAACATTGTCTTTATTACTGTCGACAGTTTTTAAACATGACACCTTACCTAAAGCTTAAAACTGTATCAAGACTGAATGTATGCGAAAATTGCCTTTATTCACATAATGGTAAGCCATGTATTTCCGAAAAAAGATGTACAGAGTGCAATGAAGCGCATAATTCTACTTTGCATAAATCATTTCAACATAATTATAATAATTCGCCGAAGGCAGCACCCCGCGTAAGCAACCAGAAACCTGAAATTTCGGGTCAAGTACGAAGCAACTTACACGTGTCGATGCAATGTGACGTGCCTGAAATTCTTTTAGCTACAGCTTTACTTAAGGTACAAAAATATGATGGGAGTTTCGTCAGCATGCGTGCTTTAATAGATCAAGGGTCCCAAGCTTCTCTCATCAGTGAACATGCGGCTCAGTTGCTCGGCCAACCTCGACTTCGATGTAGGGGAGTGATATCTGGAGTAGGTACTAAAAAGAGCAATTGTAAAGGCGTCATGACTATCAAATGCAAAGCTATAAATAACGATTTTGAATTTGAACCGGAAGTATACATAATGAAAAGCCTTATCAAAAATTTACCTAACTTTAGCTTTTCAAAACCGTCCTGGACATATTTAAATAACATCACGCTAGCAGATCCCGAATTTAATATCAGTCGCCCGGTAGACCTTCTGTTAGGAGCAGATGTTTACTCTTTGATTTTATTAGAGGGAATTTGTAGGTTGAATGATAATATACCGATAGCTCAGAATACTCGTTTAGGCTGGATTTTAACCGGTAACGTAAAAACTTTACAATGTAATGTGATCATTAACGACTTAAAGGAGATTCAAAAATTCTAGGAGATGGAGGATATCAGTGAAGAACCTACCCTATCATTTGAGGATCAACTATGCATCGACTATTACAAGTCTACTACTATCAGGCGCGAAGACGGTCGATTCGAAGTACGTTTGCCCCTCACCCCAGACTTCCCGGATAAGCTGGGAGAATCAAAATCAAAAGCTATCGCTCAATTTAAATCGTTAGAAAACACATTCAAAAAACACGAAAACATTAAAAATCAATATCAATCATTTATAAAGGAATACCGCGTCCTCGGACACATGATTCCAGCTACCAATAAACCGACTCAGAGACGTCAGCATTGTGTATTAACTCATCATTGTGTGCGTGCTGACGACACTATCATTAATTCCAAATTTAGAGTGGTATTTAACGCTTCGTGTAAAACATCATCAGGTAATAGCTTGAATGACGTCATGAGATGTGGTCCTAATCTCCAACTGGATCTGCAGTCTCTCATAATCAAGTGGAGACAATATCAGTTTGCGTTCACAGCCGATATTGAAAAAATGTTCAGGCAGATTTGGATCCACCCCGATGATCAACAGTTATTAAGGATCGTTTGGCGTGACTCTCCCTCAGAACCTATCAAAGACTATCAACTAACCACAGTCACATACGGAACGAAAGCAGCGCCGTTCCTAGCGATGATGACTCTCAAGCAACTTGCATGTGATGAACAACCTAACTATCAAAACAGTCAGGCGATTGACGTATTAAACAACTGCTTTTACATGGATGACCTGGTCCATGGGTGTCACGATATAAGAACCGCACGTCAATTACAGCTTATCAATTTATTAAAATCAGCTGGATTTCATTTGAGGAAATGGAGATCGAACTGCGATGACTTGATCAGAGAGGAAGAGTCAGCTCTATCAAAGGATGACAACTTTGATTTCAAGCAATCAGCGCAAACGAAAACCCTTGGGTTAAGATGGAATCCACAAGAGGATGTTTTCATGTTTCAATCAAATTTAGAACCGACGGAAGTCTCCAACAAGGTCACAAAGAGAAACCTTTTATCAGACATATCAAAACTTTTTGACCCGCTCGGTTGGCTATCACCACTATCAACTAAGTTAAAAATTATTTTTCAACAAGTGTGGACTGCTGATAACATTAACTGGGATGATCCTATACCGAATGAAGTATATGTCGAGTGGAAGAAGGTCAGAGAGGATATGCACAATATTCAAGACCTTCAGTTACCCCGATGGCTGCAGATCCATGAGTGCGACAGTATCGAGCTACATGGGTTCAGTGAATTGTCTGTCAGAGCTTATGCATGTGTGATCTATTGTCGTATCAACCAAAGTAATAAATTGTCTGTAGTGTTGGTGGCCGGCAGAGCCAGGCTTGTGCCAACCAGCAAGACAGTCTCGCTACCGCGGTTGGAACTGAGCGGAGCACTACTCCTATCAAAGCTAATGGGTAAAGTCGCAGAGTGCCTTAGTGGGTACAATATCAAAATATATGGTTGGACTGACTCCATGGTAGTACTGGGGTGGCTCAACGGAGAACCATCCAGATGGAAAACGTTTGTGGCAAATAGAGTTCGTACAATAACCAAAAATATGCCACCTGACTGCTGGAGGTACGTTAAGAAACCCGGAACGTCGGAAGAAAACCCAGCCGACTGTGCCAGTCGTGGTCTAACTGCATCACAACTCAAAGCCCAGACCTTGTGGTGGCTGGGCCCGACTTGGCTATCAACATATAATGATCAAGGGCATAAGATCGCTTATACCACAAACGAAGAATTAAAATTATCAAAAACAATTTTAGTAGCACAACATCAACCTGATTTTATCATTCAAGAAATCCTATTAAAATATAGTACAATTAATAAAGCGGTAAGAATAGTTGCATGTATTCGGAGATTTCTAACTATCAAAAAAGGACAAAATATAAAATATTTAACAGTACGAGAGTTGAAAGAAGCTAAGTTATTAATTATCAAAAATATACAACAAACGGGATTTGCAAGAGAGTTATCAGATTTAAAACAACGAAATAAAATAAATCGAAAAAGCAACATTTGTGAACTAAATCCGTATATTGATCAAGATGATGTATTGAGAGTCGGTGGGAGGTTGCGAAATGCCAATCTGGACCCAGACATGAAAAATCCTATCATTATACCCGGCAACAGTCGTCTTGCGGAGCTTCTTATAGACCAGGCGCATGAAATGACATATCATGGTGGTGCTCGGCTAACGTCAGCCAACCTGAGACAAAAGTACTGGATCGTCGGTGGCAACAGAGCTACAAAGAAGAGATTACGTCATTGTATCAAATGTAGAAGGCACGAACCAACCAAACACTATCAAATTATGGGTGACCTTCCAGCAGCTAGAGCAAACCCTTCACGCCCCTTCCATCATGTCGCTGTAGACTACACGGGCCACGTGTTCATCAAAGCTAACTCAGGCCGTGGGATCAAAACTACGAAAGGTTATATCGCTGTGTTCACGTGTATGGCAACAAAAGCTGTACATTTGGAGTTGGTGTCTGACCTGACGAGTACTGCATTCTTAGCAGCGTTACGGAGAATGACAGCTCGCCGTGGCAAACCTAATCATATTTATAGCGATAATGGCACGAACTTCATAGGAGCCAACAAGGTCTTACAGCAGGAATACGAAGAGCTCCTCAAAACATTTAGTGATGAGTTCCTCTCAGAAGTGTCCGAGATGGGTATAAATTGGCACTTGAATGCACCTTCGTGGCCGTCAGCCAATGGTCTTTGTGAAGGAGCCGTGAAAAGCCTCAAGTATCATCTAAGGAGGGTGGTTGGTGATCAAAAACTCACCTACGAAGAGAACAGCACGCTGCTAGCACAATTAGAAGCTTGCTTAAATTCGAGACCACTATGTCCATTGACGGAGGACGCTGTTGATTTAAATTATTTAACCCCTTCACATTTTCTATCAAGCGGTCCGATTCTATCAATTTATGAGACGGAACGAGATCTTAGGACTAGGTGGCATTTAACACAAAAAATATTCCAAGACATTTGGAAAAGGTGGCAACAAGAATATTTAACAAATCTATCAACCCGGAGCAAGTGGCGCCAACCTCAAGAAAATATAAAATTAAATGACATCGTACTCATCAATGATGGCAACCTTCCTCCAGGCAGATGGGCCCTCGGTAGGGTGGTCGAATTGCACCCTGGTAATGACGGCTACGTGCGTGTTGTGACGTTAAAAACAAAAAACGGTTATATGAAAAGACCTGTTATCAAACTATCAATACTCCCTATCATCTCCGAAGAAACACAAGATCAGGAATTAAAGCAAGAGAAACCAATAAAGCGTAAGATAAAACAAAGGAATAGAGGATACAGTTTCATTACAGTTGCAACTTCTATCTTATTATTTTTTATGACCCTTATAACTAATACTAAAGGACTATATACTATAAATAAACTGCAAAATAATACTAGCCTATTTTTCGACAAGATTGTAAACATGCATTTGATAGCTGACGATTGGAAACTCGTTGTCTATTATGATCTCTACCCATATTGGGAAGGCACCGCCGCGTCCTCGAAGTACATGGAATACCTAGAAAACATCTGTTCGAAGATAAGAGGGCATTCACACTGCGAGAGTGTCATGTATCAATTGAATCACGAGCGGTCGGAACTACGGCGCTACAATATCGTGTTGCAAGATAAGGACGACCTACTCACACGTAAGCGCAGGGGACTCATCAATGGTGTAGGTAATATCGCAAACGCGTTGTTTGGGGTGCTTGACAGCAACTTCGCTGAAAAATATGAAAAAGATATCGACTTAATCAGAAAAAACCAAGGACACCTAGCCCAGTTGTGGAAGAATCAAACTTCAGTCGTAGAAGCAGAGTTCAATGTCATCAAGAGGGTAGAGTCGATCATGGAACAGCATCATAAAACAGTCAACAAAAAGATGATCGAACTTGAACAATCAATGAACGCACTAAAGTCACAAGTCTCAAATAACTCATATATAAACGAATTTACCTTGGCCGCTATAGTTACAAACAACATTTTGAACAAGTTAAAAGAAATACAAACTTATGTTATTGAAACTATCACAGACGTATTTCACGGGAAGTATGATATTCATCTCCTAACCCCCAAGCAACTCCAACACGAATTAAATGCCATCTCTACTCAGATACCTAAAGACCTATCACTACCTACCGATCACGCGAATTATTCAAACATATACAAATTACTTAACGTAAAAGCACGCTTATCGAAGTCCTTTCTTATTTTCGAAATCCGAATACCATTATTAGCACGAGACGCTTACGAAGTCCTTAAAGCAATTCCCATACCTAAACAATCGGGTAGCAACATGATCAGCATTGTCCCTATTAGCGAATATCTTGCTTTAAACTTAAAAAGGGATTCGTTTATATTGCTATCATATGCTGATTTACGTGACTGCATTGATCGCGATTTAAATACTGTGTTGTGTCGATTCAAGAAGCCTATTTATCATATGATCAATGATAAGAGTTTGTGTGAGAAGGATGAAGGACTTGGAAGCTGTAGAACGATCATTAACACCTGCAAAAATATTTTCATTGCAACAAGTAAACTCAATAACTACTTTTATTTCTGTTGTAATAAATGCTACTTCAAGTTGTTATGAGAAGATCAAGTTACGGCTATTCAATTGTGTGACGCCGGACTTATTACGCTGGGACAGGACTGCCTTATCAAATCAGCTGATTTCCATTTTTATGCATACAAACCAGATACATCTCAAATCAATTTAAAGCTCGACATTGGTATACCAAAGATCGCTTCGATTAATCATTTAATAAATATCTCGATACCGGAAATGAACGTCAGCACGAGCTTTGAGACTATCAGCCAACAACAACTGCTTGCCATACGAGAACAATTGGATGTCTTGAAACAGACTGAGCCGTTAGCAGCAGGTGTATCCTATCACGACATTCACCATTACACCGTCCTCTACCTGGTGATTATAACGGCTGGAGTGTTCGGAGGATTCTACGTGTGGCGGCGCGTGCGGCGCGCGCGGAGGCGTGCAGGTCGCGATCGCGTACAAAATAAGTGTAGTGAAGTGCAGTGTAATAGTGAAGTGCAGGGTAATAGTGGAGTGCAATTTGTAGACGTAGAGTTGCAAGCAAGTGCAGTGCAGTGTAACAGTGATGACATTACTAGCGAATTAAATGAAAAATTTAAGAACTCGCGTAAACAAAAACAAAACCGTGGCACCTCACCAGTGCTTCAATCGGTGTTTACTATCACGGACACGGGTGTCTAAATACACTGTTATTATTTATTTGTATCAATTATTTGTAACTAGTTTTAAGCCAAAATGTTTATCACCTTGTAATTAGTTTTAAATTCATCTCATCTTCATGACTCTCTATCTTTCAGCCCGGGAGCATGTACGGGCTGCAACACGTACATTTTTGTGGCGTCGGCAGTTTACGCTATAACGCTACAATAATGCATTTTGCGCCAGTGCGCTAATTGAGCCCAGCAATACCGGTCACGCGTGCTCGCAGTATCCTTTCCCATCTATCATTAAATTAGATTTAGTTGGGTCTATCAATAAAATATCGATTATCAACTTCCCGGTATTGACTATCATTTATTATCACATACTATCAACCGACCACGTGGGGGTCCCATCGCAGCCCATACACTACCCTTTTTATATTCAATCGATACCATACTTAATAAAATATAAATGCTTCCTCACGCTATCAGTTCGCTGTCTATTTGAATCAGGCTTATTAGAGTTGCAATAGTCAAATTAATTTGTAGTGAATATAGATGAAAAAACCGGCCAAGAGCGTGTCGGGCCACGCTCAGTGTAGGGTTCCGTAGTTTCCCGTCCGTCACAATAAGTGTTCCCACTTATGAGTTTAAAGGTGGGTATCCATTGTGTTCGCGCTCCAGCAGCACTCCGCGCTCCTGCAACTGCTCCCGGTAGTGGGTACGTGCGCGAACATGGAGCGTGCAACATTGCACGCTCCGCGGTAGGCGCTCCGACTTTCCATCCAAGTTCAAAATGATTTTCCTAGAAAGTCCTTATAAAGTTCTACTTTTCAGATTTTTTTCATATTTTTTAAACTTATGGTTCAAAAGTTAGAGGGGGGGGGGACACATTGTTTTTTACTTTTGGAGTGATTATTTCCGAAATTATTGACATTATCAAAAAATGATTTTAGTAAACCCCTATTCATTTTTAAATACCTTTCCAACAATATATCAGGCGGTCCCATAATGAACCGCCCTGATATAGTTCAACACGACATGTCGCTACATGTTGTGTTGCATTAAATAGTACGTTTATCGTGCACTTAATATAAGAAACATGCATCGACATGAAATGATTAGTCTTAGTTTAACAGGCATTTGAATAACGAGAGTCGCATATTTTTTCAAAATGTCGAAAACTGAGTATTGAAGTGTCATAAAGTTTCTGTTTAAAGAAGGTTTATCCCCTGCCCAAATAAAAGAAAGATTGGATGGCGTGTATAAGGAGTCTGCCCCCTCCTATAGCACAGTGAAAAATTGGGTGAAAGAGTTTCGCCTCGGGAGAGAAACCGTCGAAGACTTTGGCCACGACGGTCGACCTGTGGAAGTGCTCACTCCCGAAACGATTGCTCTTATCGAAGAGGAGATTCTGAGTGACCGCCGTTTGAAGATTAGAGAAATTGTAGCAAGGCTTGGGCTCTCTAAGAGTACCGTTCATCGCGCGATTCATGAACATGTTCACATGAAAAAAGTGAGTGCAAGATGGGTACCGAAACTTCTTTCAGCGGTACAGAGACAGGAAAGAGTGCGCTGCGCTTCGGAGTTTTTGGATCTTTGTGGCGAAAATCCAAAGACTGTGATCGAGCGGCTAGTGACTGGTGATGAGACTATGATCTTGTATTATGATCCAAAAAGCAAGCGCGAGTCAATAGAATGTCGTTATAAGAGTGAAAAGCCCCCTAGAAAGGCAAAGGTGCAACAATCGACTAAAAAACTGATGTGCACAATATTTTGGGATTTTCAAGGCATTTTGATGGTGGATTTTAAAGAACGTAATACAGTCGTGAACGGCGAATATTATGCTTCTTTAATATATAAATTACGAGACAAGATAAAGGAAAAACGAAGAGGCAAGCTATCTAAAGTTGTCCTGTTGCTCCATGACAACGCCCCTGTTCATACCGCTGGTATTTCGAAGGATGCAGCTCGTCAATGCGAGTTCACAGAAGTTCAACATCCACCTTACAGTCTAGACATGGCCCCGTCCGACTATTATTTATTTCCAAATTTAAAGAGGAAGAAAATTTTCAAGCGATGAAGAGTTGCAGGCAGCCGTCTTCAGTCATTTTGAGTATAAAAAATGTGATTATTTTTATAAAGGTTTAGGTTCATGGTGATTATATTGAAAAATAAAATTGGTTTCGTTTCATTCCCTTCATTGGTTCATAGTCAGGCCAATTCATTATGGGACCGCCTACGTATCACACGGTAGGGTTGAAATTAAAAAAAAAATAACTTCCCACTTTACATATAGGGGGGCTACTCTAATAAAACATTTTTTCCAATTTTTATTTTAGCACTTTGTCGGTGTGATTGATACACATATTGGTACCAAATTTCAGCTTTCTAGTGCTAACGGTCAGAGAGCGCGGACGGACAGACGGACAGACAGACATGGCGAAACTATAAGGGTTCCTAGTTGACTACGGAACCCTAATTAAATTCAAGTAATGATAGTAGTCGTATTTTTATGAAAGTGTTTAAATAAATTAATACGTATTGAAAACGTTATTAAAATATAAAACAAACAATTTAGTTTGTAACAAATTCTTTAAACTTAGGTTAGTTTTCTAATAAATTCTAATATTACAAACTTATTTATTTTTACTATACTTTGCAATCCCACCAATTTATTTCAGTATCTGTGGGTGAGTTAACAAATAATCATAAAATTTTTCACACTTCATATCTATGTTATAATGTGGGTAGAGCATGGAGGGTCATGCTCCTTCGAAGGCCAATTACTATAACGTCGAGATTATTGCCATGTGATGACAAATTCCTTCCATTTACACAAACACCCATCGAATTGAAAATCACAGACGCGACGGTGAATCGCTCTCACTACTATTTTTGCAGTACGGTCTCTCGCTTCATTGATTTCGGGAATCGACGACGTTAAAGTAAGGAAGTTGTACCATGGAAGGCCACTCTAACTAATAAACAGTTACTTTTCGTTTATTTACTGGATAAATGAAACCAACAAATATTTAAGTAATTTTTTTTTATTACGTAACATATAAACTACTTCTTTCTGTTGTAGATTTAATCGTTATTTATTAATCTTTAGTGTTAAATGACCGATTTATTATAATGTCCTTCTAGGCAGCTTAGTTCCTAGAAAGTTCATTTGAAAGAGTTCAATGAAAAAGTTCAATCAATATTGATTAAATCTGCAATTTAAAAAAGTGGTTTATATGTTACGTAATAAAACAAAGTATTACGTAAATATTTGTTAGTTTCATTTATCCAGTAAATAATAGATTAATAATGTTTATTTGTTAGAGTGGCCTTCTATGGTACACCTTAGATAGTTTTGATTATTGCAGCTACTGTTGATGGTAGTAATTGATTCTTTTCTTTTGACCACTGTGAATTTAAAAAAAGCCTCTATCGATATTAGCATTATGGCCCGGTATACTTAATACATAATAAGCCACTTTTTGTAGTTTTGCATACTATTCCTCATGTGAAGGTGGCCTCATGTGATGTAGGTTTTCTAATGATGGTTTAAAAAAGCGTGTGGCTTACTTCTAAATAAACGATCACTTACGAGTTTATGATAATTAATATTTTTAATATAAAAATTACGATAAACAATAAATCGATAAACATTATATCGATGAAACTATTCGAGGACAGACATTTACAGAACTAGTGTAATTCGCCTATATTGGTAGCACAGTTGTTCTAAAAATTAATTTCATGTCTTGATGTTGGTAGAGTAGTTTTGCGCCTTTTCATACGTTTACTTTTACTAAGGGAATTTTTATTCTCTTTGTTACGCATATGCAATGAAAAATGTATTTTGTGTGAATTGTTTTATGTTGTTGAAATACGTTACTAAAATTGTTAAATGTAACACGATATTGTTTTTCAGATTCTTAAAAATCACGTCAAATGATGAAAACCATAATATTTGTAGTTCTATTATAACCCCAAAATCTGATACTTTTTTTGAAATATATCTTTTCTGCAGCTAGTCCGCTATAAAAATAAGATCATATAGGAATTCCCTAATGACCGACAATACAACACACAATTTTCCGATTCTTTTGGTTCCAGGGCGAACAATGTATGGGCGATGAGCAATGTCCTTTACAAGTAACTTTCTATTTTAATCTGTAACAGAATAATAAACTTCATAATACAATCGAAAATAAGTTTAAATACCTACGTATTTCCCCTTTAAAATAAATATTTTTAAAACTTTACGTTCATATAACCTATTTCCCTATACAAACAAATTACAACTAAACTAAATAGTTAAAAGTACAAGTTGTAAGCTGGCTGGTTAGCTCTGTCTGTCTAAAGCAAGCAATGGAGGAAAGAGAAAGCACTGCGCGACAATAGTGGAGAGAAGGAGATGTCACCGAGTGGCACATTGCGCCTTTAGCTTAAAACAGCACGGCAGTGCGTACACTCGTTAGCTTTGAGGCCGCCCTTAACGTTATAATTGTAAAAACAGCGCGCGAATTTTAAAATACATGACCTTATCATATCATTAAAACCCACATTCAGACATCACATCCATCCACAGACATCCCACGACACTACAAAAACTAGGACATGTGCTAGAAAAACAGGACGGTTGGCAACCCTACCGTAGAGACATGTAGGTATTCCTATTGAATTTGATATTGTCTGGGCAATTTCATTATGTGTTTTATTAGAAATAGAATCTTTAATAATTTAAATAAATTGTATATATATTGTTTTTCTGTAGATTAGACGCGCTTAGTACGCTTAACTACAGGAAACATGTCCGCCATGACTCAATGTCGTCAGGTTTAATTTATAGTTCTACCTCTCTGCTTGAATAAAGCTCTTTGCTATTTTGTATTAGAATTATAATGCCGCCGGCGAACCTCAAGTGTCAAATATGTATCCCTTCTATGCATATACCTCTTTTATCCCAAGTTAGTTTTCCGATAATCGATTCTAGTATTATTACCCTTATCTTGGGGAGAGGGGGTAAAACCTATTCTAACGTGATATTTTGTAAGTCAACATTTAATATTAAAACTCTAGTTCCATCATTAAGTAAGTAAGTAGTAATTTTTCCGTTGCTCATAATAACGTAATAAATCAGTCGTTCATATACTAATATCTATTGGAAATGTATAAATCGATTCAATTAATTATGACTTACTATATATATTCCCAAGGGTGAGGTAACCTATATTATTACTTACATATATAGGTTACCTCACCATTGGGAACTTCTGACCACTGTCTGGTTAAATCTGTGTCGTTATATTCCCCACCCAACTACGATTTACACGGTGTGCGGCTAGTGTGGCAATACAAGTCGGCAGATTGAAATGAGATGCGGCATTTCTTTGCATCTTATCTTTGGCGGCAGGTCTGCATCTCGTCTGAAGATCCGTCAAGCTGCGTGGATACCACAACCAATGTTATACGTCAAGCGATGGAGTATTTCATCCCTTTTGCTGACGTGCCTATTGGTGGTAAAGCTCACCCATAGTTCGACGCCGTGTGCGCTCGTGATGAAAAGCACAAGTATGTGGCGTACTTATCCTAAGTCGGTGCTCGCGACCACAAAGCTCCGGATTTATTAAACAAAAAATAAAGAAAATTAATTTATTGAATTAAATTAATATTTAGTATGTAATTATAAAAACAGAAATGAAAACAAATATGTTATGAAAATTATTAAAAAAAATGTCAAAAGAATATTAATAATAATTAATTAACCATGCACTTTTGAAACGAAAACATTAACGTTTTCGTTTCAAAAGTGCATTGCATGCATTTTTAAATTATGATATTGTGATTATCAAAATATTTTATTACAATTATAATTATTTCAATAAAATATTGCGTAATATATATGGAGACGCCAGCAACTTAAGATATCTTTGATAAAGATTTAGTGGACTGTAATTTTGGTGCATACGGCAAAGGGGAAAATAAATAGGTGGGATAGCACGCACTGACCTGATGAGGGCTGCCGCGCCTTCCTCCTGGAGTGTCTGCTATGCAGCGAGCTCGCCACGTGGTTCGGCGCACACGCACTCTCGGAACAGTCTCGTGAAGTCCCACACTCTCCACCTTTGCCCTTACGGGGGCGTCTCACACTTTTATGAGTTACAAAGACACAATGTCTGATGCGGTGAATATTAAACATAAACAGGAGAACTCAATGTTCGTCCTGCGCGGTTTGCGGTTAATGTAGGTACATAAGACGCGACGGGTGGCCGTGCGTTGCGGATGGCGTAATATCACTTAGTATACTGACGCGCGCCGAGATCCTCTTTTTACCTCGGCGGCAGCGCGTGCGGTAGGAAAGGGAAGGAAGGAAGGAAACAAAAAATATGCACTAGTCATGTTGATAAAGTAGATATAACTTAGGACGAACTCAATGCGATATGCAATGTAATGTTGATAAAGTAGATTGTTAACTGGCGTTACCATTTCCTCCCGCCCTTAAAGGGTCACCTTTAAAAGACAACCGTAATATAAAAAGTAAAAGGAAAACAAATAAATAAGCGGTATATAAAGTGAGAGGATGCGCTCAATGCGCATGTCTCATCTACTAACCTTACTTGGTAAGCGAGAAAATGTATACATAAATATAATATTGCGGTTTAATACTTTTTTAATATATATATATATATATATATATATATATATATATATATATATATATATATATATATATATAAATATAAACTTAATTCCTAATTTAGATAAATAATTATAATCAAAATAATCGTGATTTATTGTCTTGGGCGAGGGCAAATACGAGCAACAGGACGGAGCTATGTTCCCTTAGTAGTTCTCACGATGCGGCGTGCTGAAAGGATCCAAAATTTTTGACGGAGCAATGACAATAACAATTCAGGCCCAGCGTGTAAATTTTTAATATGACAATAGTCAATGATCATGTTCACTACATGATCACTGCGCGGGAGTATAATTGGATGTTTTTGCGCGTAATCTAATGCGGAGTTCGAAAGACGACCACCAATGCGGATTAAACCATTCTCAATAAAAGGCCTTAAACGATTGAAAGCGGGCGAGCAAGATTTGTTACCTTCAATATTTAAATATTCCACTGCAAAATGCTGTTTTTGGAGGGCGCGGAGGATTATAACCTCAGAGAAACTGAGATCATCAGCAGTCACTACAGTAGTGCTGCGGCGGGGCAATAATTTAGCAAACTTACACACGTACGCAATTATACGTAGAAGTTTACTCCAAGAAGAGATGCGGAGTGCGAGCTCATAAATCGCAGAATTACAGACGAATGTGCACACAGTGTGCGACAAAATCTTCTTCTCAGGAATTTTTGCAATAACCTCATTGTCTAAAGTACGAAGAGGCCATTGAGATGGATCTAACGAAGTCCACTGAGGCCCATGGAGCCACAGGGGGTTTGAAACTAATTTATTGGGCGTAACGCCACGTGAAAGTATGTCAGCGGGATTCTCAGTACCTGCGACATGATAAAAAATATCAGCGCGAATATTGTCGGTAATCTGAACAACGCGGTTTGCAACAAAGGTCTGCCACTTGTGTGGCGAACTCTTTATCCAGTACAGAGCTACTTTTGAATCTACAAAGGCGTAGACTGATATTGCAAGGTCAAGAGAATAATTGTCGAGTACTCTGCGAAGCAATTTTGAGAGTAAAACCGCTCCACAAAGCTCAAGGCGTGCAATAGATAGTGGTTTCGTCGGTGCGACTTTAGTCTTTGCACAAATCAACTGGAAGGTGTTACCATTGACGCTCTTTACATGTATGTAGACTACGGCACCGTATGCGTGCTCGCTGGCGTCGGAAAACCCCAGGAGTGACGCAGTACAGTTTTTGGATACACCAACATGTCGCGGGATACGTAAATCATTAAGAGCTGGTAATTCAGCACAGAATTGCCTCCACATCTTAATAATTGGCGGTGGTGGTATGTCGTCCCAATCTAAATTAAGTTGCCAAAGCTGCTTTATTAACAATTTGGCGTACGCGACTGTGGGAGCAACGAAACCCATTATGTCCCACAGGCGAGCGACAGTAGATAAGATGGCGCGCTTAGTGCACGTCACATCAGCGGGAACAGATATCTTAAAATAAAAGGCGTCACTATCGGCAGATCAATGCAAGCCTAGTATTTTATGTGGCATTGATTTATCGAACTCTACTTCTCCTGTAATTTTATGGGAAGTAGGGAGGTCATCTAAAACAGATCGACGGTAGCTATGCCATTTTATCAGGTCCCATTGGGCACCCTTGAATAAGTTCTTGAATAAGAATCAGCTGCCGAGAGGTCTCACTGGCCTCGGATTCACTGGGCATAGAGAACGCGATGTCGTCCATATATAGCGAAGTAAATGCGATACGACTCGCAAGCGGATACTTTGCGCCGTCGTCATCAATGAGCTGTCTTACCGTGCGCAATGCATGGTATGGACTCGAAGTTAAACCGAAGCACACGCGATAGAAGTGGTATAACACAAGTGGGTCTTGTGGACGGAAGCGGTATAGGAAGCATTGGTAACGACGATCAGAATCGCGAACAACTATTTGCAGAAATTGTTGGCGACAGTCGGCTTTCATAGCGATTGGATGCAAGCGGAAAGTTAAAATTATATTGAACAAGTCGCCTTGCAAATTTGGTCCTGAATGCAGAATATCATTTAATGATCGCCCAGTGCTAGTCTTACTGCTAGCATCCAGGACGATGCGCAGACGCGTTGACTTCTTATCTTCGCGTAAGACTCCATGATGCGGTATGACATATATTGGAGCGGGTTCATGAGAGTCATACGGCGGTGCGGGGGATATATAATTTTTAGCTAAGTATTCCTTTATGACGTCATCATATGCTAACCTTAATGTAGGCGAGGCTTGAAGTTTCCTCTCCAAGCACATGAATTGTCGTCGAGAGGTTTCATAAGAATCTCCGAGAGAGTAAACGTCATCTTTAAATGGCAGGCCAACAATATATCTACCAGTAAAAGGATCGCGGGATGTCGTAGATTTATGAAACTCTTCACATTCAATGTCTGAAGGACACTGAATGGGCGGTGCGGAGGGTGGCTGTTCAAGCTCCCAAAATCGTTGCACTAATTTGTCAACGATAGGAGACTCTAGAACTGAGCAGCACGTTAAAGAATGATTTACCTGAAGTGTCGGCACTGAGCCCATAATAACGTAACCAAATACCGTACTCAAAGCTGAGGGCCCGGACAAGTCGTTAGACGAATAAATTACGTCTGGACATAGTAAGTGCGGGAAAAGGGATGCGCCTATCAAAACATCAATTTTATTAGGCATGCTATAACATTCATCAGCGAGTCTTATGCCATGGAAGTGTGATAAGACAGATGTGTCTACCACAGCAGTGGGCAAAAGGTCGGTGATTTGATCAACAACTAGCGTTGAAATATTAAAGTTAATATTCGAGTCGAATCGTGAGAAAATTTTAATATCAATCGATTTCGATTTTACAATGTTTTCAACTCCACCGAATCCCTTTACTACAGTACATTCGGTATCGTGTTGTTGAACGCCTAAACGATGACAGCACTCTTTAGTCATAAAATGGCTTTGAGCCGCGGAGTCTAATAATATACGAATAATTTGTTTCTCTCCCTTAGCATCGTAAGCAAATACTTGAGCGGTTGATAATAAAACAGTTCTCTGCGAACGACTTGCGCGCGCGGGAGGCGGTGAACGTTGAGAAACATTCTTGAACGAAGTACACAGCGCGACGTCTGAACGCGCACCTGCGGTGAGGTGTGGCGAGTGTGCGGGCGCGGGGGTTGTAGACTTCAGTGTAACTGGCTGAAGCGGTGGAGAACGCGCCAGCGCAGGGGAAGCATTATCGCTTCTGCGGTGGAAGTGCAACAATGTGTGATGTTTAAATTTACAAACTCGACAACTATAATTTGAAGAGCAACTAGACACTCGATGACTTAAACTGAGACAATTCACACATGCATTGTTACTCTTTACGCATTTAAATCGTTCCTGCGGCGTCATTTTATTAAAGTCTGCACACTTAAATAGGTGTTGATGCACAATATTAGCGCACAGACACTTTGAGCAACTAGTCGTCGTGCTTACGTACGCCTGATACTTCGGCGACGAAGTATTATTACAGCGACGATTATTACCGTTACCTCGTCGATTGTTTGGTGCGCTATTAGAATTTGTACTAGAATCGGTGCGTTGCAAAACTTTGGAGCGGGTCTTAATAAAATTTACTAAATCATCAAAGGTAGGTACCATCGAGTTATGACTATATTCGAAAGAGAAATTGGTATCCGGGTCCAGCTTCTTAAGCGCGATATGAAGAACAATTAAGTCCGCGAGATTATCTAACTTTAAGTTTTGTAAAGCGCGCACTGCACTTATAAAGTTATCAGTAAATAAATCAAAATTATTTGCGGTGGCCGATTGCAATGGCTTAAATTCGAACATCTGATTTTGATATGTAGATGCTAGCATACGCCGGTCTTCATATTTGTCAACGAGTGCTTGCAATAAAATTTTATAATTTTCAGCGCAAGGAGTTATACCTGAGCATACAGGTAGGGCTTTGCCCGTTAGTTTTCCTAGCAAATAGTATAACTTTTCAGCGTCGGTAAGCGATGTGTTGTCATGGACGGTTGATTTAAAGCTAGCATAAAATAAAGGCCATGAGCGAATGTCACCCGAAAATGGCATAAGTTCGATAGGCGGAAGTGAGAATCTGGCTTTAGATGGTGTACTAGTACTTTGTGAATTAGATTGCGAATATTGTAAATAAAGCCTATTTATTCTACCGCAAAGAGACTCAAACGCAATGAGGATGTTATAATCAGGTTTAGCAATAGGGTTTATTTTTAATAAATGTGAATTATAATTATCTAAGACCTGTTTAAACTCAATACGTAAAGCATTAATATTAGAACTTCCATCAAGAAACGCTCCATCGTGGAAGTGTTTATGTGGATGTCCGAGGACATATCATATATTTTTTGCACTATTTCAAATAAAGCATCTCGTTTAGCTAACAATAAAACCAACTCAGCATCAGGTGTGCCCTCATTATCCGAGGAATCGCTATTATTCGATGCTATTTGTTTTTTAGGCGGCATTACAACTTAAGTTATGCGGCAAAAATAATATAATTATAAGCGGGTAGTCTGTAAGCGACCTCGCTACGCGGTTGAATTATTAAATATTAGTTTTGTTAACGATGAACTTTAATTGTTAACTTTTATAATAATTATGAAGTTATTTATAACGAATATAATGCTTAAATATATGTGCAAATAATAAATGTAATTTAACAGTATAATCTATAGATGTAGTTAAAAGTTGATGACGTGATGTGAACATACAACAAATAATTTATATAGATAATTATATGCTTATTCATTCTATGAATATAGTTTTAAAATTACTATGAATGTCACCTATTAGGACCTATTCTAGTGTTCTAATAAGGGCGGGGTTAATCCGAAGTCGGATTAAAATATAAATAATTAATTATATAAACGCTTATTACGATAACGATCTAATAAGGGCGGAAAGTCAAGGTCAATCCAGCGAGAAGTGACCATTAAAAATGGAAAGTCAAGGTCAATCCAGCGAGAAGGACCATTAAAAATGGAAAGTCAAGGTCAATCCGGCTCGAAGGACCATTAAAAATGGAGACGCCAGCAACTTAAGGTATCTTTGATAAAGATTTAGTGGACTGTAATTTTGGTGCATACGGCAAAGGGGAAAATAAATAGGTGGGATAGCACGCACTGACCTGATGAGGGCTGCCGCGCCTTCCTCCTGGAGTGTCTGCTATGCAGCGAGCTCGCCACGTGGTTCGGCGCACACGCACTCTCGGAACAGTCTCGTGAAGTCCCACACTCTCCACCTTTGCCCTTACGGGGGCGTCTCACACTTTTATGAGTTACAAAGACACAATGTCTGATGCGGTGAATATTAAACATAAACAGGAGAACTCAATGTTCGTCCTGCGCGGTTTGCGGTTAATGTAGGTACATAAGACGCGACGGGTGGCCGTGCGTTGCGGATGGCGTAATATCACTTAGTATACTGACGCGCGCCGAGATCCTCTTTTTACCTCGGCGGCAGCGCGTGCGGTAGGAAAGGGAAGGAAGGAAGGAAACAAAAAATATGCACTAGTCATGTTGATAAAGTAGATTGTTAACTGGCGTTACCAATATATATATATATATATATATATATATATATATATATATATATATATATATATATATATATATATATATATTAATAATTTGTAAATAAATTTTATAATCCTGTAACTTAGAAGTTGTGTTAGTTATATATAAAGTATCATATACATAAACATAAACACTCACGCCTGTCACCCAGAGGGGTAGGCAGAGACTACAGACTTCCATTTAGCACGATCCTGACATACCTCTCACGCCTCCTCCACATCCATATACCTACGCATACATGCTCGTCAGTTAAGGGTACTCTTAATTTGGCCCATTTTTAATATATCGCCAATTTGGTCTCTCCAACTCTTCCATTCACATCTGCAACATAAATTTGCTTTGTCAGTCATTCCTCATTCATTCTTTCTACATGACCAAACCACTCGCCACCGCATCATCTTGCAAACCACACTCTTCTTTTATCACACAGTTTCTCATCCTGTTACTCATATTCGGCCCTAACATACTCCTTAGCGACCGCTTTCTACTGTATTTATTCTACTCTCGTGCTTCTTCGGCCACACGCAATTTTCACTACCATATTATGTTAAAGTAGGGACTAATACAGCATTGTGAATAGCCATACGTGCCTTTTTTTGACACATTCTGACTTTTCACAATAAAGTGTCGAGTGCTTTATTTCCTGCATTCACTAGTAGTTCTATATCCTTATCATATCTCCCATCCGTGCTGAAGACACATCCCAAATATACAAACTTATCTACTTGCTCGACCATTTCTCCTTCTATGCTTATTTCGTTTTACGATCTGCCAAACCTGCTCTCGGATATAAGTGGGATTAGACATGTGATGACCCCTAGAACAAACAAATTCTTTAAGCTCACTTTCTTTTGTATCCATAGGAGCCTCGGGCTTACACATGCAAACTCCTTCACAAATTGATCAATTCTTTCTGAAGACATGATACCGACTCTCTGGCATGCCCGCTCGGTCTCGTCTATACCGGACTAACATGCGGTATACATGCCACGTGTAGTGACATCTTTTCCCTTCCGCTTCGTCTCATTTACACATAACACATCTATTCCTCTATCATACATCATATCGCATACTTCATCCACTTATCATTCATTGCTCGACATACATTCAGCGTAGCTAGACGGGCCTCCGAAATCCTCTTTTCGCCCCTTTGGAAGACAGAACTCGACGGGTGGCGAACCTCGTCACCGGTTTTCCTCCCGGAGATTCTTCGCACCCCTGTCCCATTCAAGGGGCGCCGGGAACTCGGGGCCATTACCTTTCTTTCATGCCTCATGGTGTGAAAACTAGGGGATGTTATATTTTACGCCGCCACCACACGGCGAGGATACGAGTTTGTTCTTTTGTCTTTGTTACTCTTTTAGCACCATCTGTGGGAAACGTGTAGGGTGGGCCTAGGGTTAGGTGGTCGAAGCCTACGGACGCGAGCGACTTATCCCCCAAAGTATCATATACATATTATTATATTACGTAGATCTTAGCTAACTAATTTTTTAATGTCTTTAAAATTTATTCAAGAACATTTTAAGAACATTCAGTCGTATCGAACACCTTTTTTAATGTCTGCTAAAATAACTCAGCGCATCATGCGAGGGTTCGAAAAAGTAGTAATTAAAAATGTTATGATAATTATTTCATGCTATATTATATTACCAGGTGTTCAATGGCAGATTTATGTTTTTTTTTAAAGCTAATGAAACAAAACATTACGAACTTTGGGTTTGTTAAATAGTTTAAAGTACCTAAGAATTACGCGGATTTCAGTTTTTAAAAATATTATCGTCCAAATGATGCCCGTTCAGTCGTACACACTGTTGGAAACATTCCATCGTGGTACGTCCCACGAACTTTAGCAGACTCGGCTGTAGTCGCTGTATTTCATTGCGAATACTTTACTTCAACTGTATGATAGTCCGGGGGTAATTGGCGTACATTTTACTTTAAAGATACCCCTACCAAAAATTCGAAGGAGTGAAATCTGGCGACCTTGGTAGCCACGGGATGTCTCCAAAGCGACTGATCTTTTTTTGTGTAAAATTTGCCGTCGCAAATACATAGAAACTCTGGCGATATGTGAAGTCGCCCCATCTTGTTGAAATTACGTAGGCATCAAGTAAGAATGACGTGCTTGCAAATTTAGTAAAAAATACTCAGTGATCATGAGTCCACATTTGTCACTGTTAACGTTTAATGCATGTCCCATTGAATAAAAAAAAATAGAGCCCGGTAATACCGTTCGTCAATAATGCACACCAAACTGCAACTTTTGGACAACGTAAAGGACGTTGGTGTTTTAGACGAGAGTTATGTGTTCGTGGTACCTCATAGCGACAGTTTCGTTTATTTACGTATCAATTTAAATGAAAGTGGATTTTGTAACGGTGCATTATTATTATATATATATTCATAATTACTTTCTATTATTTTTTATAAAGTCGTCTAAAATTATTTTTAAAGTTATATACAAACAATTAAAAATACATTAACAAGCATAAAGTTAAGATACATTCATTTCCGACATTACAATTAAGTACTCGTAGTCGTAAGTATTATACAAGAGTAAAGGCTTAATATTGTCTTTAAAAATCATTAAATTTATTAATAATATTACAAGTCGAACATTTTATAATAATAAAGATAAATAACATTTATAATATAATTGGAAAATTGGTCAATATTTTTTTGTTATTGAGCGTGTTCTTGTAAAGTAGCCACGTGTTCTTGTATAGATGGAGGGTGTTCATGTAGCGACTGCATATACAGGGTGATTATTTTTACCGTCTGGAAAAAATAGGTGTAACAGTTGAACGGAATAGAAACCTATGACACAGATATTTTACCATATTTTACATTATGAAATTGATCTATCAATAAATAACAACAACTCTCGATAGTTATTTGCTATGATGTTTTGTATAATAACATAATAATACATCTCTGTAACTTTCCCACCTTTGAATGATTGAAAGCAACTTGTTAATGGGTGAGACAAACACGATCGAAAAATGCAAATACTGAACGTCTGACGTTGGCAAATTATTTCTATTATCTGATCTGACTACCTTTTGCTTACATCTCCCGTAATATTGGTTGGTAAAGCATATGTGTCGACCTTATGCGGTAATAGATTTAAGAAGGATTTGAGGAGACTCGCAAGGCTGCGGCCAAAAGCTGCGCGATTTGGGACATCATTTCCTTCAGTTGAGCGGTAGACTCATGACACGCTCTGTGGCTGGTAGCCGTGCTGATTATACAATTGGTTGTGATGCCAAACACTTATATCACGTCTGCCGGAGCGGCGGTCTGGCAGATGATGGCACTCGCGAAGTGCGTTTTATGGCCAGTGTGCCTATTATTCTACGTGTAGCCTAAACCGTGTGACGTATATTCACAGTGGCTAGATTTGATCGTATTCTATACTATCTGTTACCCGCGGCTTCGCCCGCATGGTCACTGGGAAATGAACTATCCATTGCTTTTTGAATTGAATGAAAACTGAGTTTTATAGATTTGTCTGAGATGCAGCCATTAAAAGGAAACTGAGCAAAATTGATCCGTCAGCCTATTTAAATGTTTTGAAACGCAGCGTATAGTAAAGCATGAAAATAGCCTGTTGATTGCAAATGGAAATGGGATATTTTTTTAATTAAAGGAAACTGAGCATAATTATCCGTCAGGGATGTAGATTTTTGAAAAAAAAACTGAGCTAAATTGATTCGTCAGAGATACAGTTTTCTAAATTGAAAGGAAACTGAGCCAAATAAAAGATCCGTCAGAGATGCAGCCTTTTGAGTTGAAAGGAAACTAAGCTTAATAGTTGCAGCATTTGGAATTGAAAAGAAACTGAGCTAAATAGGACATTTTGAATTGACAGGGAAGATCTATGGGAATTCTGATTAATTGATTGTGGGAATTTTGAAAAAAAAAAAACTAACTGAACACTATTTGAAGACGCTACTGTACACAATGTTATATGTTTTTCTATTCGGGGAAAGAATGTGGAGGTTCTGGGTATTTGACACACGCGAACATGCTACATACAGCTGACCATGAGAGAATCACGGTTTTTCTAAGTTGACCCCCGCTACCAGTAACGTTTGCCTTTGCGCTTTATTAATTTTCATTGCATAACTGAGCTCAATAGGGAACTGCAACCTTTTGAATTGAAAAGGAAGATCTGTGGAAATTATAGGGATCCGTGGTATAATAAGATTTTCACCGTTTCCTACGCCTGTCAAAATTGTAGCACCGATTGTGTTCCGTCCAAGATGTGTCACACGCAGCCTTGTCCCGTTACATAACCGAGGAGCATCTATATTTCGCATTAGCATGGCTGGGATGCCTAATTTTAATTGAAGCTTATGTGAGGGCACACGTGACAACTCTAGAGAATTTAGAAACTCTACGGGATGTGAAGTGCTCTGTTCTGTTTCCATAACTGTGTCTTCTGACGAATACTCCGTTATTTCTCCTGCTACTTCGCTTAATATATCTGAATTTATTTTGTTAACGCTCTCATTTTTGGTGCAAGAATCGTCCTTTCACATAGCCATTTGTCTTCATGCATGTTGTTCATTAAATCTAAATAAACGCTCGCAATTAATTCGGAATAACTCTGTACTAAATTACAAAAATCACTCGTCAATTTAACGCAGCCCTCAGCATCCGTTTCCAACCGCCCATCGCCAATTTTTAATAGTGCGTCAGCATAGTTTCCAGCGTTCACATCATTATACAAATGCACTCTCATATTCGTAGTTGAACTGATTTTTTTAACCTTGTTCCATAAAATAGACGACTTGAGGCATGCTTTAATTTCATCTGCAGGTATGTCCTTTTGAATGACAGGTAAAGTCATTACATTGGTATGGCTGCGCAAATCCTGAAGCGTTCGATTTAGTGCTTCTACAGCTTTTTGTGCGACATTGTACTTTCGTCCCATACCAAAAGTTTGCATTATCGTAGCATTATACCTCGTGCACTATTTTTGCTAAAGTTGCAGATCGGCAATTCTTCCTGGGCTAGATTTAGAGGGAGTTTTAAAACAGAATATGCAGTGCAGCCCCCGCTAAGTAGCGTGGCGGCTATACCGGATCTATACCGGCTATATCGGCTACTTGCTGCTGCAAAGCTAGTATATCTTAGTTTGTTTTACGTATAATTTCATCATTCAGTTCATTTTCGGTTGTTCGCTGAGGGCTTATCATTCCAAAGTCGCTTAATTTTTTGCCTACCATTGCCATTACTTTATCTTAAATTTTTCCAAGTGCTTCATTATAAATGTGTTCATTGTATGTCATGTTCGCGTGTGTCTGCTGTAACCTTCGCAAAATATCTTCCGCCATGTACTCTTTATATTTGTCCCACAATTCATGTGCATTAGATAGCCCGCAAGATGTTATGAGAGTTGCACAAAGATCCCTAATTTTGGCTGGTGACTGGCACTGCACAGCTTCCTCCATGGTTTCATCACAGTGATTATCGTTTTCTAAAAGATGCAGAGCTTCACATGTTCTATATAAGTTGCGCATTCCTGACCGTTGACAGTTTCAAGCTCTTTATATCCTGTAGGACCCTGAATATGGTGCAGCAGCAATCATAAACAGAAATATTCAAAATTAGTTACATGGACGGTATACACACGACCGAGGGCATCTGATGACTTTACACTGGGCCAATTTGTAACAGGTGCGCCTTGAATACGGCGTTCCTCTACAACCCCCGAACTATCCCCATACATAAATCATGCCATGCCGACGCTCTGTTGCGACGTGAAAGAAGGACAAACAAACAAACGAACAAACACACTTTCGCATTTATAATATTAAAAAGTATGGATGACGTTTAGACGTATTGACATGCGCAACTTCGATAGATTTTTGTGGTTAGGCACTACCAAAGGGCCAGCTCTTTTTTACTGGTGTGCCAGTCATTTTTCTGTGGCTTACGGTCTAGTTCCGAGAGTACGTTTGTTAGTTGGCGATCACTGCACACGTCATGTGTGCTCCGTGTGCTTTTCCACAGTTTTTTAAAATGTAGCAAAGCGAAACCCTTGCATCGGGTACTTTTATATAAATTTTGTGAGCGTTTCCCAAGCAAGAAGAGATTAATTAATAAGAAATTGATTGATTTAAATTCCACTTGTATCAGACAAGTGAAATAGGCATAATTTATTGTTCTTCACATTTTCGAGCCCTGTCTTCGTGAATAGGTTTTCTTATTTAAAATAATATGATGCTTTCGATTGCTCTAGTGAATTATTCATTCTGTATTGTTCCTGATATTTTAATAACTTTATGTAGATAATTAATAAAATTACTATTATATAAATTGGTTCTTTATTTAAGTGACATTCACAACAATTTTCAACAATTACACACTACTCAATAATAGCTTCCTGTTCTATACCATAGATAAGAGTGCTCTATGCTATATTCATTGATTAACTTTATACATATACTACTGTTGTATATATTGACATATACTACATCATTCTCTTCATATTTAAATCATAATCTTCAAAACGCTTAGGGTATCTTACCTTCATTTTAGGTCTAGTACATTCAAATTCAGCACCAGCGTCACTTTCAGGAATTCAGTTCAGAATACGGACTCCTCTGGCACTGTTATAATTCTAGGTTTCACATGAGCTGTATTTTTTCTAAATTTTACACCTTCATCACTATCTATAATCGTTGTTTACGCTTTTATAACATATCTTTTGCATATATTACACACATACTACACATTCTTCCGAAAGACACCTAAGAGAATTTAGTTACTAAGCAAACAAACGCAAACAAACACGGACTATTACTAAACGTTCTTTCTAGACGTTTTTGGGAAAGATCAAAATATATTTGTTTATTCTGGTTATGTTAATTTTGTATTTCATAGATGGCCACTTTTATATAAAATGTTCATCACCATCATCATCATTACAGCCCTTCACAAGTCCACTGCTGAACATAGGCCTCCCCCAAGTAATGCCAGAAAGCACGGTCCTGAGTCACCATCGACTTCCTGCACGTCTTACCAGGTCGTCACTCCATCTAGGGGAGGGGGGGTCGCCCTGCACTACGCCTACCGGTACGAGGCTGCCACTCGAGATCCTTTCTTCCCCATCGGTTATCGGTTCTTCGAGCTATATGGCCGGCCCATTGCCACTTCAGCTTACGAATCCGTTGGGCTATGTCGTTCACTCTGGTTTTACTGCGGAGATCCTCATTTCTGAGTCTATCACGCAGAGAAATTCCGAGCATAGCCCTCTCCATAGCTCGCTGAGTGACCTTGAGCGTCCTCATACGGCCAGCAGTGAAGGACCACGTCTCGGATCCGTAAGTATTCACTGGCAACTTAGTTTTCAGAGATTGAGGTATACCTGACGAGAAGATGTGTCGTAATTTCCCGAACGTTACCCAGCCGAGTTGAATCCGTCGATTGACCTCGCCGTTGGGAGATACCATTGAGGTCATTGAGTATAGTGCTAAGGTTCTCCAGCGATTCTGTCATAAGGACTATATCGTCGGCAAATCGAAGGTGAGTGATGTACTTGCCATTGATGTTAATATTGTATCCTTTCCAGTCCAGTAGCTTGAAAACGTCTTCCAACGAAGCGGTGAAGAGTTTCGGGGATATAATGTCACCCTGTCTTACACCTGTCTGCAGTTGGATAGGTTTCGAACTCTGGTTCTGTACTCGGATAGCCATCGCAGCCCTACTGTACAAACATTTCAGCACTTTGATATACCGACAGTCAACTTGGCACCGCTGAAAGGACTGTAGCACCGCCCAAATTTCGACGGAATCAAAGGATTTCTCATGGTCCACATACGGCAGGCAAAGTGGCAGATGTACTCTTCGGTCTTCTGTACAATCTGCCGCAGGGTATGTATGTGGTCTATGGTACAGAAGCCTTTTCGGAAACCGGCTTGTTCGGGAGGCTGGAAGTCGTCGAGTCAGCGTGCGAGACGATTCGTAATGACTCTCGAAAACAGCACGTAGACGCGTAAAATATACTGTGCCGGACGGGCGAAACTCTCCGGAGTAAATGTTGTCGAAGATACTTCTCGAGTCGCTCACGTCCTACACCTATAGGTTCCGGTGGGTACTTTCACCGCCGTCTTTGTGGGTGCCGCCGAAATATTGTGGACTGTGGTTCAAATCAAAATGCACGATTAACAAATACAAATAGCAAGGTAGTGGCCAGCGGTTCGACTGATTGATTAGTCGCGAAATTTTATAACTATTAATCACGGTTGTTAAACTACGGTTGTTCACTATAGATTGGTCACTGTATATTTCAAAAGATTTCTTTAAATTGTACGGTGGTATCAAAGATCTATTGGCGGTAGCTGGTTTTCTAACACTACTGACTAGCTGCTATTATCAACTAAACTAGTTGATTTTATCACTTGTGTAACTGCGGATATCAGTTACCACTTTCACTATAATATGTAACTGCGAATATCAGTTACGACCTTTTTCGGCTAGCTAACACTTTCACTATGTGTAACTGCGAATATCAGTTACGACCTTTTTCGGCTAGCTAACACTATCACTATATGTAACTGCGAATATCAGTTACGACCTTTTTAGGCTAGCTAACACTTTCACTATGTGTAACTGCGAATGTCAGTTACGACCTTCTTCGGCTAGCTAACACTATCACTATTCACTATATACTGCTACTAGTCACTTCAGCTACCACCGGATACCACTCACTTCACTTCACTGTCACTGGTAGTTCTTCACACTACTACTGGTACTGGGTCCCGAGCCCCTAAGGTAGACTTGGACAATACTTTGCAGTGAGCCGCTTGCCATTTTCCGTTTGCCTCTTTATTGCATAAACTTTTCACTATACAAATGGCATAAATTGCAATATTTTCTATACAAAACTAATTGCTACACTAACATGCTATACATCATTAAATCGGTAGTCCGGCACTTTATTAGTATATCATAAATGTTACTCAAAATATTAACATTGTAAAAAGTTATTAAACGAAATGTCCAAAATTTTCATAATATTTGGGTTTATTATTTCTTTGTTTTTTCTATAACTACGAAATGCGTTTAATTATACAAAAATATCCCTACACTTCTTTAATCTATAAGCCATATGCTAATTGAATGTCATGTTTATAACTCTTTTAGAACATAAAATTATTTTCTTTATTTTAAGTATGAACTATTACGCAGTTAATTAAAACTTTTAGAGAGTTCCACGATAAGACGCGCTGTGATTGGTCGATTTTTTGGTATATAATAAAAGTTGTTTATATTACTTGTTATCAAAACGACATTCTATACAAATATACTAAGAGTTATAAGCATGCTAAACAACTATATTAATACACGTTTGCACCCAGTTTTGTCGGTAATTTCATTATTAATACAAAAACAATATTCTTTATAACTATGTTTCTTAACGTTGTTAGGCCGTCGCGAACATCTCTCCCGCCGTGCAGCGTCGCGACGATTTTCTCACAGCGGCGCTGCATCCATTTCGGTGAGCGACGTTGCTTCTACTTCGGCAGCGGCACGAGTTTCCTGGTTGGCCTCTTGATTAGGCCGTTTGCTGTGCGTACCTCCACAGTGCGAATCTGTCCGTCCGCACCGGGGTAAACAGCTTCCACCCTCCCTCGTGGCCAGGTGTTACGAGGTAACTGGCCGTCAGCTATGAGGACTGGATCGCCCACCTGGAGATTGGGACCTCGCCCATGGGCCTCCCGCCGGTTTTGAAGTTCCGGTAAATACTCTCGGACCCAACGCTGCCAGAACATGTCAGCGAGTATCTGGGAGCGTCGCCAGTGTCTTTTGCTATTCATATCCTTTTCATCAAATACTCCAGGTGTCGGCAGTCTCGCAGATCCTCCTAAAAGAAAGTGATTTGGAGTGATGGATTTGTCGTCATCGCTGTCTACAGAGATGTGTGTCAATGGTCTGCTATTTACTGTGTACTCCACCTCGCAGAGCAGCGTGGCTAATACTTCCTCATGCGGATGTCTCTCATGAAGGACGGTGTATAGTGCCGTCTTCACGCACCGTATGAGACGTTCCCACACTCCTCCCATGAAAGGCGCGGAGGGGGTTATAAAACGCCACACTATGCCTCGTCGACTGGCTTCTTCTCGAAAAGCCTCCCGAAGTTCCTTGTCTGCGCCGTGCATGTTGGTGCCATTGTCGGAGTAAATCTCGGTGGGGCACCCTCGGCGAGCTGCAAATCTTCTTAATGCCAGTATTGCGGAGTCAGCGCTAAGATTTGCGACAACTTCTAAGTGGACAGCTCTGGATGTGAGGCAGGTGAAGAGAGCTACGTATCTCTTCTGATGTTGACGTCCCACAGTGACTGAAAGTGGCCCAAAATAGTCCAGACCGGTAAAGGTGAACGGTCTCTGGTGATGAGCGAGACGTGTACTGGGATGGTCACCGGTCGCTGGCACTGATGGTTGTGCTTTTCTGATGCGACACTGTATGCATTGGCTCACTATCTTTTTCGTGATGGGTCGAAGTCGGATCACCCAGTAGTGCTGTCGAACTTCATTGATGGTAGGTTCGGTTCCGCAATGATGCAGGCTACGATGCGTCCAGTCAATGTATAATTGCATGATGTAATGATCACCATCCAATATAGCTGGCCCCTTCATGTCTTCTGTGACTCCCTTCACGGCGGCTATGCGTCTTTCAATTCTATTTGGAGCGGTCGTAGGCGGCTATCATGAGCGACCTTTTTATTATTACGGAGATCGGTTATCTCTTGTGAGAAGGAGCCCTCTTGTATAGCACGTATCAGGAGCTTTTCGGCCTTTCTGATGAATTCGGCCTCTAGTGTGATGTACCTTTTGACATCTCTATTTTTCACTTGACTGGGAGGCTGCGCGATTTGTCGCGGATTATTTTTCGATTTCCTCCAGTCTGGATCTTCCTCTTTGTCCCTTTTGGTTCTTTTATAGAAGGTCCTGTCTGTGGTTTTGCGGCAGAGTGTTATAAATTCGTTTATCGTGTTATAAATTCTAGCCGTAGCTCGCAATAAGCGTTCCCATCTCGAAAACCTTGCTGGATCGGGAACAGCTTCTCGGAGTATCGGAGATTGATACGATTCCTTAATGGTGAGGGATCTTTCCTCACCTGTAGGTTCGGATGACGTGGGTCTTTCGGTTGGCCATGCTGAGGGTTCTTTATACAGAAACGATGGGCCGTTGTACCACTAGTGATTGGAGTCGAAGTTCGGTGGTACGTCCCTCGTGGCAATGTCAGCTATATTCAATTTGGTAGGTACCCAGCGCCAGTCCTCTACTTTACTATGTTCCTCGATTGCTGCTATTCGGTGGGCAACGAAAGGTTTGTAACTCCTGGAGCCCTTTTTTATCCACGTGAGGACAGTTTTGCTGTCAGTCCAATATGTTACGGCTTCGGGCGTCACGCAATGTGCCTGGATGACGGCGGCAGCTACGGGGCTTCCCATCACGGCGGCTTGTAACTCGAGGCGAGGTATGGACGTTACTTTCAGCGGAGCTACCTTCGCTTTAGCAATGATGAGGCTCACATGTACTGTCCCATCGGTTGTTATTGATCTCCAGTAGACTGCAGTTGCGTAGGCGCTCTCACTGGCATCGGTGAACACGTGGACTTGGAGTGAACGTGCGTCGCTGAATCCCGGGTAGCATCTTGGGATGCTTACTGATTTGAGCTGTTCCAGATGTTGGATCCATGTGAACCATTGTTTAGTCAGGTCTTCGTCAAACTCCTGGTCCCAGTCTGTTCCTCGTCTCCATGCTTCCTGCAGTATTTGCTTTGCTCGAATTGTAACTGGGGAGGCGAGGCCGAGCGGGTCATACAGCGACATTACTATTTTAAGTGCTTCCCTCTTGGTTGGTGTTTTATGCAGCAAATTGATTGGAAGTCGAGCGAGCTTTAGGTTGAAGCTCAGCTGATTGGTACCCGGTTTCCAGATTAATCCGAGTATCTTTTCCTCGGTTCCTTTGTTTCCCAGATCGACTGACTCAGATGCTTCACGGTCAGGTTCTAATTCTTTTACAACTTCTGGTGCGTTGGAAACCCATTTTCTTAAGGTGAAGTGCGCGTTTTTGTGTATGTCGCGTCTTTCCTTCGATATTCGCATTGCCTCTTCCAGAGACTGGAAACTGTCGAGATAGTCATCCATATAGTGGTTTTGAATGATAGCTTCTACGGCTTCTGGATACTTGTCTTTGTATTTTTTAGCATTCCAGTTCTTCGCGAATATGGCTGTGCAGGGTGAACTGGCTGCACCGAAAATGATCGACGTCATTCTATATTCCTGTGGAGCTTTATTACGTCGATCCCCTCTCCAGAGATATCTTAAGGCATCTCTGTCTTCGGGTCTAACTTTAACCTGCATGAACATTTCGGCTATGTCCGCGGAGACAGCGATTTTATGGTGGCGAAAACGCATCATGACCCCTGATAGTGATTGCAGTAGGTCTAGACCCGTGAGCAGGAAGTCGTTCAACGACACCCCCTTTGTTTTAGCTGCGGCATCGTGTACTATTCGAAACTTCTCTGGCTTCATTGGGTTATGGACGTCGAAATGGGGTAGGTACCATGTTCTTCCCGGTGTGCTAGTTTTCGGTGCTATCTCGGCGTATCCTTTTTGTACAAGGGAATTCATTTGTTCATCATACTTCCTTTTTAGATCTTCGTCTCGATCTAATTTTCTTTCAATGGAAACGAGCCGTTTTATTGCTGTTTCATAATTACCAGGCATCTCGATATCCTTTTCCTTCCAGAGAAGCGTTGTTTCTATGTACCCGTCTTGTAACTGACGGGTGCTGCTATTTAGTATATCTTCAGCTTTCTTCTCTGGGTCGGAGTCTGGTCTTCTCGGATTGATAATGAGAGATTCCAGCGCGAAATATTCGCGGAGTTGGTCATCTATATTTCCCTCGCTCTTGTGCAGCTCATTGGCCGCGTGGACGCGCTGATACGGGGCTTTAGTGTGTGCCCCGTGTAGCACCCATCCTAATTCTGTGAGCGAGGCGATTGGCTGGTGCGGTGGACCTCTACGGATTTGAGTGGCTATCAGAAGTCTCCAATTGTCCTGTCCTATTAGGATCCTTGGGTTGCCGGAGTCATATATTAGCTGCTCCTTTAGGTCTTTCAAGTGTTTGCACTTGGCTATGTCTACTGCACGCACAGTCTGTGGCCCCAAGTTTAGGCTTGCGACCGTGCGTGCTCTGAATGGCACCCTTTTGCTGTGGAGACTCTTCAGCGATACTTTAATTCTTCGGGATTCCGGTGAATCGAGGGTGGTTTTCCCGATAGCGGTGATCTTAAACGGGTCGAACCGCCCTTTAGCTCCAATTTGTTTGGCGATCTCTTCATCCATTAGTGAAACTGTTGACCCATCATCCAGCAGGGCGTGTGTGTTTACAGCTCCCGCCGGTCCAATTACTCGCACTGGAATTATTTTTAAATATGCTTGATGCTTTGACACAGCGAATGAGTTAGCAACAGTTTCTTGAGATTCTTTTTGTTTGACCTCAGTCTTCTCCTTTGTATTGTTATGGAGAAGTCGATTGTGTGTCGCGGTGCATCCTTCTATTCCACACTTATTGGTTTTGCATTTGTGTGTCTGATTTCGATAACGTAAACAGCGGAAACATAAATTATTTTGCTTTGCGAGTTCCCATCTTTTGTTGATATCTGCTTCCTTAAATTTTTTACATTCGGATCCGTAGTGACCCTCTTTTTCGCACACTCTGCATTTCGGAGACGGCTGAGTAGTAGCCGCGTGTGCTCTATGTACTGAACGATTGCTTTGTGCTTCGTTTATAATTTCTGGAGGCGCAAATGCACTGCAGAAGCGAGCTTGCTCGGTAATAAAATCGCTGAAGCAGCCGAGGTCTGGTCTAGAGTCATATTTTTCAGTGTAGATTCTATACCACTTGGCACGTATAGAGTTTGGCAGTTTGTTGGTGAGGTGTCGTAGCAGCTCTGTGTTGACGAGGTAATGATCTCGCTTTAGGGCTCTAAGAGTGACGACGCTTCCCCTCACTTTGCTCGCGAATGTGCAGATGTCTCTGGGCGCTTCTGTACAGCGTGCTAATCCTCGTAACTTCTCGGTTTCTGCTTGCGCAATTGAATCTGGACGCCCAAATTGTAGCTCCAGTTCTCGCATAATCTCATCTGGCTTAGCATGCCCGATGAGTTCTGAACTGACTGTTTCCAAGGCTCTTCCTTGTAGACTTCGTCTTAGTCTAGCAGTGTTTTCAATGTCATTGAAGTAGCCTCGGGTTGTTTCGTAAATGGCACGGAATGAAAGCCACTCGGTATGTGCTCCGCTAAAGCTTGGCAGTGTCATTATAGCTTTCGACGCTGCGAAAGTATGCGACGATAGTGGCGCACTCTCTAACTTTGATTTGTCAGCGAGCGCGGCTATAGCGGACGTGAGCTCCGATATAAATGGAAGGAGCCCCCTGTCTTCACTTATGACAGGTTCCTGGCTAGCTTTATTTGGCTTGAGATCCTTTTGTACATCTTCTGGATAGGAATCCTGGTTAGTGAGCTCTGATACAATCGGTAGGAGCCCCCTGTCTTCATTAACGGTGGGTTCCTGGTTGAACTTCTGTGGTATGGGATCCCTTTGTACATCTTCTGGATAGGAATCCTGGTTCGTGAGCTCCTTTTGGGGCTCACTGAGGTCGACAACGTCCGGGGTTGGCTTTGTGACGGTTTTATTAAGTGGGGCCTTCCCTCCGGTGGTTGCGCCATGATTTGACTTTTGTTTGGCTACAGAATTGTCGAGCCAAGATCGAACGTACTCACTTTTCGAGTGACCATCTTCATCATAGTCGTCTGATTCGTCTTCTCCTTCAGCCATCTGTAAGGAGATCTGCGCAAGTTCTAGTTTGATCTTCAATACTTCTTCACGAGCCTTCAAAATTCTTCTATTGGGCCGAACAGTCTTCTTTGACTTCGTACTGCAATCGGTGTGGCCCCTCGGTGGCTCTTCAGTGTGGGTGTCTTCCAGGGCTGTTGGCGATGATGCACGGCTAAAGTCATCGTTGCCTTCTATATGTTCCCTCTGCTTCGTTGTGCGGGCCGTAGTGGTCGGCGCGGGCAGGGGTATCCCCACCTCGGGGGGGCAGCATGGCGCCTCAGCGCCCTCCACCGTTGACGGTGAGCGTGGTGGCATCTGGTGGTGGACGGCGGCGTTACTGGCCGACGAACCTCCTTCCAGACCGACGGTCCACGCCTTGGCTTCCCTTCCTTGCGAACGGGTGATCGGCATCTTGAATCTGAAAAATTATGCGGTTTTAATACGGTGGTGACTATTTACCCGGTTCCGAAAAACAAACGGATAGATCCGGCTCGAAGGACCAACGTATGTGCCGGACGGGCGAAACTCTCCGGAGTAAATGTTGTCGAAGATACTTCGCGAGTCACTCACGTCCTACACCTATAGGTTCCGGTGGGTACTTTCACCACCGTCTTTGTGGGTGCCGCCGAAATATTGTGGACTGTGGTTCAAATCAAAATGCACGATTAACAAATACAAATAGCAAGGTAGTGGCCAGCGGTTCGACTGATTGATTAGTCGCGAAATTTTATAACTATTAATCACGGTTGTTAAACTACGGTTGTTCGCTATAGATTGGTCACTGTATATTTCAAAAGATTTCTTTAAATTGTACGGTGGTATCAAAGATCTATTGGCGGTAGCTGGTTTTCTAACACTACTGACTAGCAGCTATTATCAACTAAACTAGTTGATTTTATCACTTGTGTAACTGCGGATATCAGTTACCACTTTCACTATAATATGTAACTGCGAATATCAGTTACGACCTTTTTCGGCTAGCTAACACTTTCACTATGTGTAACTGCGAATATCAGTTACGACCTTTTTCGGCTAGCTAACACTATCACTATATGTAACTGCGAATATCAGTTACGACCTTTTTAGGCTAGCTAACACTTTCACTATGTGTAACTGCGAATGTCAGTTACGACCTTTTTCGGCTAGCTAACACTATCACTATTCACTATATACTGCTACTAGTCACTTCAGCTACCACCGGATACCACTCACTTCACTTCACTGTCACTGGTAGTTCTTCACACTACTACTGGTACTGGGTCCCGAGCCCCTAAGGTAGACTTGGACAATACTTTGCAGTGAGCCGCTTGCCATTTTCCGTTTGCCTCTTTATTGCATAAACTTTTCACTATACAAATGGCATAAATTGCAATATTTTCTATACAAAACTAATTGCTACACTAACATGCTATACATCATTAAATCGGTAGTCCGGCACTTTATTAGTATATCACAAAGGTTACTCAAAATATTAACATTGTAAAAAGTTATTAAACGAAATGTCCAAAATTTTCATAATATTTGGGTATATTATTTCTTTGTTTTTTCTATAACTACGAAATGCGTTTAATTATACAAAAATATCCCTACACTTCTTTAATCTATAAGCCATATGCTAATTGAATGTCATGTTTATAACTCTTTTAGAACATAAAATTATTTTCCTTATTTTAAGTATGAACTATTACGCAGTTAATTAAAACTTTTAGAGAGTTCCACGATAAGACGCGCTGTGATTGGTCGATTTTTTGGTATATAATAAAAGTTGTTTATATTACTTGTTATCAAAACGACATTCTATACAAATATACTAAGAGTTATAAGCATGTTAAACAACTATATTAATACACGTTTGCACCCAGTTTTGTCGGTAATTTCATTATTAATACAAAAACAATATTCTTTATAACTTTGTTTCTTAACGTTGTTAGGCCGTCGCGAACATATACATTAATATAAAATAAATGTAACATAAAAATAGAGGAGGAGGTGTTGTTGCAGTCTCATTGCTCCAAAAGATGTAGTTTACAGTGCGAAATCTGTCCAAGGTCTGTGCACAGAAAATTTTTCGTAAATTAAGGTCATAAAGTCATTTCAGTTCTTGGACTAATTGAATTTTAAAAAAGAATGGAACTTCAATTCTTTTTTTTTCAAAATTTCATGAACAATACTTTTTTGGAGTGCTGAAACAGCCGCTCTTTTTCTCACTGATGATTTTCGCGCAAACTTCTTTCAACTTCCTCAATGTTTTTAGCAGTCCAAGATGTAATGCTGGGCCCTGGCTGAGTTGTATTTAAAGTGGAAAATATCTGACGGATCTTCTCTACCCACGACCGTATCAAATTAATACTTGGTTCTTCACTCAAACGCCGAATATTGTAGCGTGAACAAAGTTGCCAACGCGCTGTCACGCATAAATCACCACTCTTAAAAAACTGACCATTGCGGTATTGTGACTTACAACTCCCACTCTTGAAGCATCGAATAGCACCGCCCTTAGCTGTACCGTTTATAACTTTTAAAGGTATTTGCCTTTAAAAACGTAAATCAGCCACCAGACAACCGGTATATAAGGCCATATTACGTAAGTTTTTTTTACTTATAATAAGGATGATAAACACAGTCCACCTGATGGTAAGTGGATGCTGTGGCCTATACGATTTAAGTTTGTTCCAAATTGAGAATCGTAATGCAGATGCATTGTCACCTATGGGGACAAATGGAATGCCTCGTTTCTAGTTAAAATTATCTCCGTTTCTCCACGCAAGACGAAACACAACAACTTTAGGCTGTTATATCCTGGTCGAGCTGATCCATTCGAGCTAAAATCGTAATATAGCTGCAGCGTGGCTCTACCACGCAAGAATGGGATTCTATTACGTAGAAGTTTCCGAAAAAGATAAAACAATTTTTACTTGAACTTTTAGGCCAGCGCCACACTTGACGGAAATTCCGACGCCGAACTTCCGCGGGAGTAAATCCGTTACCATAAGTTGCAGCCACACTAAATACTCAGTGGCAGATTATCAGTTGACTGCCAACGCGTATACGGTGTGTTCGACTAGAAATTGGGCAATTTCATACTTTGTTATACATAATCCAATGATTTCTTATATTTACGCGAACACTACACATGATTAAAACTACTTTTACGGATTTTATCGCGTTTATTTTTACTTTTTATTTTTAATTCCTGACGTTTCGGGCGCTTTCCAGCACCCATGGTCACGGGGGGGGGGGACATGGTCAGTCCCCCGTGACCATGGGTGCTGAAAAGCGCCCGAAACGTCGGGAATTAAAAATAAAAAGTAAAAATAAACGCGATAAAATCCGTAAAAGTAGTTTTAATCAGACATAATCCAGATAAAGCATTCGAATATTATCGAAAGTGCGTACAATCATTGTTGAATTTAACGAAGGACTATATTACCAAGCAAAATACAATACTTAGAACGGCTATATCTCCTGAAAAAAGGCTGACCGTTACATTAAAGTTAGATAAATATTAATAGTGTAAATGAGACAAATTATTTCACTTTAGGTTTTCTTTTTGTTTGAGAGGTCCCTGGAACTTCATCAGTTTGAGTTGGACTCAAATTCTCAATTACAGTTAGTTGTGAGTTTGCATTACTTGAGAATTCATTAAAAGAATTTTCATTTTGGCGTTCTATCTGGCTTTTCTCTAGAGTCCCTAAGGCAAACTCTATTTTGCACTTCGATAATAAATCGTTCAGTGTCGAACATCCTGTGCGTGTGCCGTTATCCGCCAAATGTGGCGCGATGCATACAAATACCTGGAACGCGACGTTGCCGATCTTACGCCGACGGAAAATCGGTGCGCGGAGAATGGAGCAGACGCGAGAACAAGCAGTCCACCACGGAGCGACTGATCGTCCGCGACGGAACGACCGATCTTCCGCGTAGTGTGCCCGCTATTTGTAATTTATATGCAATAACATGTATTGACGTTCCGCCGCGGAAGATCTGCGACGGAATTTCTGTCAAGTATGGCGCTGTCCTTATTTTATTTATTTAAACGTCGTTGTACAAAAATGTACGAAGGCACGGAATGACCGTCCTAAGGAATTCTCTACCAGTTAACCCGTAAGAAGAGTATAATTATTTTAGAAGTTTTGTGATTTGCAAGAGAAAGAATTAATGATCAATACAAAAACTATACGAAAATTAACTAAGTATATGTATTAGTAATACAATTACATTAATAACAACATATTATTGGAAAAACCATGAGACACAAAAAACCAGAATCGAGCTGTAGAGTCAGCTATATGTTTAAATATTTTCCCAACTACGCTTCATTAGCTGAACTAACTGGATGCGTATGAATATGATAGGAAGGAGTATTACACTCTACAGACCCTAAGTTCCCTATAGAAGTACCTAGCAGTCCCTAATATCCTAGCCCTACCATATAAATACACATATATAAATAAAATAAATGCGGGATGTCTGCACCATGAGACCTAGGGTAACAGACGGACTGAGGAAGGATGTCAGGGTTAGGTGACGAATTACTCACACTGCCAACCAAGGAGACTTACAAGACTGATAAGGGGTTCTAACAGCTAAAGGTGTCTTGGCCGCTGTGAGAGGATGGTCTTACCCAGGAATCTGGGCGGTAGTAAAGATGACGTCGTCCAGTGTTGAAGGAGAGTTTTATTTACAATAAATTCTAAACTAAGCAGTTTCGTCAAAGTAAATACAAACACAAATTTACATCACATTCTAAGATTATTTATATATATGTATAATATATTCTAAGAAGCGTGAGTGTTTATGTTATGTTATATTCTAAGATTAATTAGCAACACCTGTTAGTGTGCGTGAGTTTTGGTGACGCGGTCACCGGAGTGCTGCGTTTAAATGTTCAGAGCTTAACAAGTGTCAAGTAAGTAACTGCTTTCTTAAATGGGATTATGGATGAAGCAGTTCTTTCAGAAGCTGGAAGGTCATTCCAAAGCCTCACCGATGGACCTTAATGTACATACCTTCTTAATTTTCCGTTTTTAAATTACACTAATAAAAAGTTCTACATTTATTACAAAGCAAATGCATTCTTTTATAACAATACTTAAAATTGTGTCAAGCAAAATAAACATTTCCAAAGTAATGTAAGTTATGACATAAGGAAAGTCTTTCCCCGGAGAAATTAAGTTATAGGCAAAAAGTAGCAGAAGACTTGCTCTATGGCTTTTTGTAACCAACTTGTACTCCGAAGGCTCGTTGTATCGTCACAAGATTTTATATTCTTGTGGTATCGTTGTATATTTTATTATTTTTCTCAGTTACGAACTATTTTTTTCCGTATTAAAAATTTTATTTTTTATAAAACTGAATTGAGAAACGAATTAATGGTCTACTTTAAGGTAAATGGCTACTGCATTACATGGACACCTGCAGCCACCTTTGAAAAAGGAAGGCTACAGATTCATTGTCACCTCTGGGGACTAAGATGGAACGCCTTACAGCCTGTAATTATACTGGCTCTCTATACCCTTCAGAATGAAATACAGCGGTGCTACATATTTGGCTGTGGAAATAGGTATAATGTGTTGTTCTTGTGTCCTTGAAATAAGCATTTAAATACGTAATAATATACAAATAACAATAATAATGTCCTCCGGACCGAATTTCGGTCACGGCAGCCAGTCTCAACGGAGACTAGCCATCTGAGCGGGACAGGATTATAGTGCCCAAGTGTATGCGAAAGCACAGGTGCACTCTTTATTCCCTATCTCCCATAGTCCGATGTACCTGTAAACCGACACAACTGGAGAGAGATCACGAGCAGGGCCAATAGCGTAACGTGATTTTCAGGGGTAAAACACTGCCAAATCCTATCTCCCTTTCTACTTTCTTGCCTCCTCGGTGCTGCTGAGATAATCTTTACAAAAACCCAAAAATTTATTTTGTCCCGACCAGGGCAACAGCGTTTGCGACCAATGGACCAACGAGACGGTTCCTGAAATTTGATATAGAGACAAAGAAGGATTTTTTCCTACCGAGGAAGAACCATTTCTGCACAGAAAACAGCGTCGAAACAGCAGCATAATGCTGCTGGGTTTTATACTCTAAAGGAGGAGAATCGTACTACCATTTTATTGTTCATCCAGATGGTTTGAACACCAATCAACAGACAAACAGTGCGCTGCACTTCTCAAGTTTAAAGGTTTAAAGGTTAATACGAAGCTAGTATAATTACAAAGTGGCATTTACATTTAAGCTACAACTGAAAACCTTTGACCCTTTACTACTTCAAACATATTGTGTATTTGATTAAGGTGCCTATAGACTAGAGTAGAAACTTACCGTGATCGTAAGCTTGTTTGTCGCTTTTTTATTAATAAGCGTTTTTTTAAAAAAAGCTGACAGATTAATTATTTAGACACAAAAGCACTTCTTGTTGCACGTTAGTTGTTTACTAGGTGGTAGGCTTCGTTTTATACTTTGGGGTAGATTTGAGTAGATACCACCCTCTTACCTAATTCTACCACCAAACAACAGTACGTTTGCTGCTGTATTCTTGCTTGAAATGTGAAAAGAGCTTGAGGCATTTTATCTCAGAGGTGACAACACATCAGAATCCTTCTTTATTTTATGCAGGTTTCCATAGGCTGCATTAACCACTTACTGACTATAAGTTCGATTATAAATTCAGCTTTAGAAAACAATAACTTTAGAGTGACATTTTGTTTAATCTTAAAATGCTGCTGAATACCTAAACACAACTGTGTTTTAAATGGCAGCTTTTCCTAAACTATAACAAAGGAGCGTCTCTAGGGATGTAATTTCTCAGACCTAAGCCAGCTATTCATATTCGTAATTCCTTCGTTGCTAGTTATCAGTCGAAAAAACAAAAACCACAAACTAAATACACGTGCTATTTTTTCCTTGAGGAAAAATAGTCTATGGCACAGATATATTTTAAATTAAATTAAAATTTCCTTTATTTCTGAAAGTCATATTACAAGGATTAATCGAGTCTTCCCTTTAAGTAGTCATAGACACTTGTGTTGGGAATAACTCGCTACTTCCCATACGGTTGGCTAAATAAGATAAACTAGGTAGGTTCATTATATCTGAAAGGTTAGGATGGTTAACATATTTTTTTTATTTAAATATATTGTGTTTTCATTAAGGTATTATCAAATTTTTCAATTAACTATTTATCTACTGGCCGCTTCAGCGTTAAGAGCATTACAAATTGAAAAAACAATGAAAAAGGGAGAAATACAAATATATTAAGGCAATGTGTATTCCGCCAATACGCGCTAGAGCAGTGCTTCAGAGTTATTGCTCGGAAACAAGTAATGTTACAGTTTATCGAAATCCACTGCAGGACATAGGCCTTCCCCAAATATTACCTAAAAGGCCATAGTTCCCACACTTAGCAAGCGCATTGAATTAGCAACCGGGGTTTATTATTGTTTAGTTGTTTACGGAAGGCACTGCTGCCAATCTCCTGGTTTGTGAAAGCTTGTGTCCAGCTGTGAGACGTATAGCTAGGCTGTGACTTTACTTTGACATTCTAACTTTTTTCGTTTCTGTGTATTATGGATGTATGTCTTATTAATGTAATTTTGTTAATTATTATAATTGTCTGTCATTTTGTACTGTAAAATTGCCGATCATTAATCAAGTCAATGAAAATTAATAGCCCAAGTTTGTAACAATTTTCTGGGCCATTTTGTACAAAGTTATATTCGTTTTGATAACAAAATACTTTACCAAACAAATTGTAGGAATTCTCATTAACAATATAGCTGTGTTGAATAAAACTATTATTTACGGATTTTATCGCGTTTAATTACTTATTTTATTTTTATTATTATCCCGACGTTTCGGGTGCTTTACAGCGCCCATGGTCACGGGGGGGACTGAGATGTTTGACGTCCCAATGTCATAGTTAGTCCGGCTACCTTCAGTTTTTTAATATTAATTTTTGGTCCGATTTACGCAAAACGAGCTTATAGTATCATGAAGTCTTGCAGTGGTATGCTTGGGTTTGGGTTTAATTTTGTTAATTATAGGATCCCAGGCAGATGGTAGCACCCAACCATCTTCTCTATTGAAATTTGGATGTTTTTTAATTTCAATAGCCTCGCGTATCATCCTTGGTAGGAATCGGTGTTCTTTTGCGAGAATTTGTGGTTTATCAAATCTAATGTAATGGTGGGGACGATCTTGAACATGTTCGCAGACTGCAGACTTCCCGGAGCGTCGGTGCTTCACATCAGCTATATGTTCCTTCACGCGGGTTTTTATAGATCTCTTTGTTTGACCTATGTAAGAGAGACCACATTCACAATCTAGCTTGTACACACCTGCATCTTGTAGAGGAATATTACATTTGATGGATGGTAAAAATTGACTAATCTTCTTCAGCGGCTTGTAGTATGTCTTAATGGACGCTCGCTTCAAGATGTAGCCAATCTTGTCCGTGACTCCTCTAACATATGGTAGTAGAGCAGGCGCGCGCTCGACTGTGGCCGGCTTCACTCGTTCACTGTGACGTAGGCGCGGGACCCGAAGCTTGTTGTCTTGCAATACTTGCTTGACGTGCTGAAGCTCCGCAGCCAGATGTTTTCTGTCACAGATCCCTCGTGCTCTCTGAAACAAAGATTTACCCACGGTAGCTAACTGTGAAGGATGATGGTGAGATTCACCATTTAGATATCGGTTGGTATGGGTCTTTTTCCTATACACAGTGTGGCCAATTGTGTTATCAGGATTTCGGATGACTAAAACATCTAGGAAAGCTAAAGAATTATTTGCCTCTAACTCCATTGTGAATTGTATTTTAGAGTTTATGGAGTTAAGGTGGTCTAAAAATGCAGTTACTTTGTCAGATGGTAAAATTGTGAAAGTGTCGTCTACGTACCGCTTGTAGAACCTTGGATTTACGGGAGCAGTAAGAAGGGCTTTCTCCTCAAAGTCCTCCATGAATATGTCGGCGACTATGGGAGACGCAGGTGAGCCCATCGCCACACCATCTACTTGCTTGTAGAACTCCTCCTTCCACAATAGATAGCCAGATGTGAGGCAATGTTCAAGTAGTATTGCATATTCTTGAGGCATGTTATTTTCTTCTAGCTTCCTAGTTACAATTGAGATGCAGTCCACAATAGGTAGGCATGTAAATAGTGACTGAACATCAAAACTGACCATAGTTTCATTGTTAGCGAGATGTAGGTCTTTTATCTCACTCACAAAATGATATGAATCCTTTGTGTGTGCTCTGGTATGTCCTCTCAGTGGTGATAGTATTTTTGCTAAGTATTGTGCCAGCTTATAAGTTGGAGAATCAATCTGGCTCACTATGGGACGTAGTGGAGCGTTTGGTTTGTGTATCTTCGGTAACCCATACAACCTCGGTGGTTTGGCACATGATGGTATTAGCGAATTCACGTCGATATTTAATTTTTCGGAGTATTTCTTTATTAAATCGCTAGTTGTTTTAAGCGACGTGAATTCGCTAATACCATCATGTGCCAAACCACCGAGGTTGTATGGGTTACCGAAGATACACAAACCAAACGCTCCACTACGTCCCATAGTGAGCCAGATTGATTCTCCAACTTATAAGCTGGCACAATACTTAGCAAAAATACTATCACCACTGAGAGGACATACCAGAGCACACACAAAGGATTCATATCATTTTGTGAGTGAGATAAAAGACCTACAGACCTACATCTCGCTAACAATGAAACTATGGTCAGTTTTGATGTTCAGTCACTATTTACATGCCTACCTATTGTGGACTGCATCTCAATTGTAACTAGGAAGCTAGAAGAAAATAACATGCCTCAAGAATATGCAATACTACTTGAACATTGCCTCACATCTGGCTATCTATTGTGGAAGGAGGAGTTCTACAAGCAAGTAGATGGTGTGGCGATGGGCTCACCTGCGTCTCCCATAGTCGCCGACATATTCATGGAGGACTTTGAGGAGAAAGCCCTTCTTACTGCTCCCGTAAATCCAAGGTTCTACAAGCGGTACGTAGACGACACTTTCACAATTTTACCATCTGACAAAGTAACTGCATTTTTAGACCACCTTAACTCCATAAACTCTAAAATACAATTCACAATGGAGTTAGAGGCAAATAATTCTTTAGCTTTCCTAGATGTTTTAGTCATCCGAAATCCTGATAACACAATTGGCCACACTGTGTATAGGAAAAAGACCCATACCAACCGATATCTAAATGGTGAATCTCACCATCATCCTTCACAGTTAGCTACCGTGGGTAAATCTTTGTTTCAGAGAGCACGAGGGATCTGTGACAGAAAACATCTGGCTGCGGAGCTTCAGCACGTCAAGCAAGTATTGCAAGACAACAAGCTTCGGGTCCCGCGCCTACGTCACAGTGAACGAGTGAAGCCGGCCACAGTCGAGCGCGCGCCTGCTCTACTACCATATGTTAGAGGAGTCACGGACAAGATTGGCTACATCTTGAAGCGAGCGTCCATTAAGACATACTACAAGCCGCTGAAGAAGATTAGTCAATTTTTACCATCCATCAAATGTAATATTCCTCTACAAGATGCAGGTGTGTACAAGCTAGATTGTGAATGTGGTCTCTCTTACATAGGTCAAACAAAGAGATCTATAAAAACCCGCGTGAAGGAACATATAGCTGATGTGAAGCACCGACGCTCCGGGAAGTCTGCAGTCTGCGAACATGTTCAAGATCGTCCCCACCATTACATTAGATTTGATAAACCACAAATTCTCGCAAAAGAACACCGATTCCTACCAAGGATGATACGCGAGGCTATTGAAATTAAAAAACATCCAAATTTCAATAGAGAAGATGGTTGGGTGCTACCATCTGCCTGGGATCCTATAATTAACAAAATTAAACCCAAACCCAAGCATACCACTGCAAGACTTCATGATACTATAAGCTCGTTTTGCGTAAATCGGACCAAAAATTAATATTAAAAAACTGAAGGTAGCCGGACTAACTATGACATTGGGACGTCAAACATCTCAGTCCCCCCCGTGACCATGGGCGCTGTAAAGCACCCGAAACGTCGGGATAATAATAAAAATAAAATAAGTAATTAAACGCGATAAAATCCGTAAATAATAGTTTTATTCAATGTGTAGTGTTCGCGTAAATTTAAGAAATCATAATATAGCTGTGGTTTGTTATGTGTGCAGTGGTGACGCAAGAAAATACATTGTCTTTATTCATTTATTTTATTTTACTTTATTGTGAAAATATAGACTCCAGAGATGATAATTCATTTACAACTTCGTTTTAAATCAGACAACGTATCTATGGACCTCAGCACCCACTTACCTTCATATCGACTGTGTACTCTTTCGATACACTTACTTATATAAGAAAAAATAAAAAAATCTTCATTGCTTCAAATAAGAGTTCTTTCTGTTCAATTTGATTTACTAGAGTAACGTAGGAATGTTGCATCCATTTGTATTTCATATACTATTACAGCCATCAAATTCCATCATTGCACATCGCGACAAAATTGGCAATAATGATCACATCGAGCACCCAGCTTGACGGTATGCACCTGTGCGATTTACCAGAAGCTTTCATCCTCGCACGACTTTTTTGTGAAACCGGCAACATTTTTTTCGGCCGGATTTCATTTTTAAAAAGCCGGCAACGCACTTGCAATACTTCTGGTGTTGTAGTTGTTTCTGGACGAAGATATTAACGTGATGTATTGCCGCACGCTCATTTGCCTCCTCTCCTATATAAAACAATATTACTTCGTATAGCTCGAAGAAGCGACAACCGATGGGAATGATAGGGTTTGCGTGTTAACCTCGTAACCGTACCTATAAGTGTAGGGTGATTCCTCACTATTTGGAGTGGGAAGGAATGAATAAAGTCGATGGATGCAGGTGGCTAAGGAAAATGCTTTGTAGCATTATTACGTTATATAATGAACTGTAGTGATAGACTGTAACGATGATGGTAACAAATGAATAACCTTTTCAATATTAGCTTCATTAAAATCTCAACTAAAACTATCATATTCAGTTACCGACGCAAACTTGGTCAAAGTAAGTAAGTTGGTTTAGTGAGTTGTGTGTTAATTACTAAGCAGAAGGCACAAACTTGAAACTGATGACTTATCTGTGACATGATTCACAAGTTTCGGGGCGAAATACTTATGACTTGCCATCGACGACACTTGTGATCGTCGTGATATTAACTTTAGTATACATTTGGTGTTAATTATTATCTTTGTATAATATTTGGTATCAATTAGTATAAATTTGGTGTTAGTATATAATATGACGTGTTTTACAACTTAAGCGTACTTAGAAGAAGTCGGCTTTTAATTTTTACTCTAAGTGAAAATAATTAAAAGTATCACGAGAGCTGCGATTCAAAGTCACATTTAAGATAAACACTATAGGCCTTAATTATAGTTACTAATAATAAGTTCTAACCGAATAAGTATGTTCAAATAGAATATATTAATTGATTTTTAACTAACTTCCGCATGAGGAAACTAATATAAAAGAATATGAGAATATCGTGATACATTAAAATGTAATACATTTTAATAAAGATATTAATGGTTACTTTGCAACCATCCACTCAATTAAATAAAATGATGTGTCTTACCTAGTTTGAAGAGCATCTCCCGCACTCGAATGCACTCCGCTGTCGAATTATCTTCGATGGTGTGTCTTTCCTAGAATAGTGGTGTTGGCAGTAGTGGTTCTGGGATTAGTGGTGACGGGGTTATTGCACGCAATTGAGGGAGACTCTTCAAACTAGGTAAGACACATCATTCTATTTAAGAGAACATGTCTGGGTGCTACCATACGCTTGGGATCACATTATTACTAAAATTAAAATAATAGCTCTCAACTATTTAGCAAAATTAAATATTGTAAATTGATAAAATTCCACCTCAATTTCTAGTTACAGTTGTTAAATAAGACTTAATTGTGTTTGTAATATAATTAAAAGTCATAAGTGTTTTAATTAATAGTGTTTTGTGCTTCAACTAAGAGTAACAGCTGTAACGAACATCATTTAAACTTTCTGTAAGTTATTGTAATTCTTGTTGTCCCGTTAATATTTTAAGATTTACATTTTAAATTAGTGCTGATTTCAATTTGAATTATTTACCTGATAATTTAATTTGAGATCTGTAAGTAGACCCATAGATCTAGATTTTAGCTTACTCTGTTTCTTCGGTTTTCCTTCTTTGTTTTCTTTTGCTAATTACACATAATAGTAAAATGAATACACGCAAAGCCAAAACGCGCCAAATGGAGAACCAACTTCAAATGGCGCTTCTAGAACTTAAGGCGTCAAAGGAGCAGTGTGAGCTGTTGCTTAAAGAAAGGGATGACAACGAAAAGGAAATAATAAATATAATTGCCAAAAATAGTCAACTAAAAAGTAATATGGTTAAGTTCCATAAAGACTATACAAGTGTTTTACAAGAAAGGGATCAGCTTCAGAGAACAGTCGATGAGTTTGACCGATGCAGCAAAGAATATGAGGAATCCCTCAGATTTATTGCTGCATTGCAGTTGCAATTAAGTGAGGCTAATGAGCAGATTATGCAATTAAAACAATACTTGGATGAATTGAAAGTGTCCCAAACTCAAAGTCTGTTCAATGAGCTCATAGTATGTAAATCTTCAAAAACATTGCAACCCTCCACAACAATCGATTTGAATGGTGATGATTTTGTCACATCAAGAACAGCAGAAAGGATTACATGCAGTAGAAGAAAATTAAAGAAGTACATAATAATTAATAAATATGTTAGGAAAGTACAAAAGTTAAGAAAAACAAAAATTAATACAAAAAAATTATATAAATGTATGTAAGGAAAAGCATGAATTAAATAATAAACTTAAATTATATGAATATGAAAATATGAAAAACTGTTACTAGACTGAAATAGAGTGTCTCAATTCAGAAGTTTTGTCGCTTAAAAACTCCTTACAAATTACAAATGCCGATGCATATTTATTTGAGATAATTACAAATTATCTCAAATAAATATGCATCGGCTCAGGTTGAGATAAAAGAACATATATTGGCCATGAATGATCTGGTAAAGTCATGTAAATACAATGAGGAGCGTTTTGACTCCTTAATAAAATATCAGAGTGAGAATCAACGCTCCATACCATGTTCATCGGGGACAATATGTATAAATAGCAATGACTCCTTACTTTCACCAACACTCTATGACGGTGCCATAACAAAGAATAAAACCTTAAAAAGTAGTTTAAATATTAAAAAACATAAAGTTATTATGTATTGTGATGACATAAGTAAAAATTTGGGCATGATGTTAAATAACCATTTAAAAGGACAATTGATTAGTAATTATTGTATGCCTGGAGCATCCTTTAGTCATATAATGAAAAAAGTTTTAACTAGTAAGTTTTGTCCTAATAGCACGTTAATAATTCTTGTTGGGAGAAGAGGCAATGTAAACAAAAATCAATTATTAAAATATGTTGATTACCTCAATACATTAAATGTACATAAAATTATCTTGTTTACATTGCCTTACATACAGGGTTGGCCACAGGAGAATAAAATAAGATATGATAAATTTATTAATAAATAATTTATCATGTAACAATAATTTAAATTTGACATTTAATTGTGACAATTATACCAATAGAATTAATTTTATAGATATTAATAATTTAATTAAGAAAATTTTGACTACAGATAGGTATTACCTATCCAAATATAATTTAAGACAGATAGCAAATGTGCTATCTTATTATTTATATATTAACTCAGTCAAGGACTTGGCTACCCAGACATCTAGTCCTATTGAGTAGCATAATGATTTGACATGCAATTTTGAATCCGTTCCAAGTAATTTAAATTAGAAAATGAGACAATAGAGGTAATCTCCAGCAGTTATAATAATTTAAATAGTTTAGAATGTTGCTTACAAATTCTTAATAGTTGCAATTGTATAACTCCACAAAATGATAATAAAAATTGTTTAAACCTGGTGCATCAGAATATACAAAGCATGATAGGCAAAGAGCTGGAAATCGAATTGTTCTTGGTAGCAACAATATTCATATGTTATGTATTACTGGCCATTGGTTAAAAGCTCATAATTTAATGTTTAACTTCAGTAATCACCAGGTAGTCAGTTCTTTCAATTTTAAGAGGTGGTTCCTTAATTTTAGCTAGTAAATTAATATCATGTAAAGAACATAAAGATATTGTGAACCTCTCTATTGAGCGAACTGTAGAAATGGCATGTGTTGAGTTTGAGCACCTTATTGTTGTGAGCGTTTATATACCCCTATGTTCTTTATATGATACTTTTGAAAAATTATGGAGGAAGTTTTCGCTAAGCTTAATAAACAGAATAAATTTGTTGTAATATTTGGAGACTTTAATATCAATCTCCTAGAAGCTCCATCCACCAATATTAAATTTAGATCATTGTTTAAATCTTATGGTCTTTTTAATTTATTTTTGGAGCCAACACGTATTGCTGATTCTAGTGCCACATGCATAGATAACATTTTTACAAATGTTATGCCGTTCAATAAATGTATAATTCAAAAATTGAGCTCTCATCACTGTGGACAATTAGTTTCATTGCCTTATGTTCACAAAAAGCAAGTAGATAAAAAAGTAGTGTTTCTTCCAGTAAATGCACATCGCTTGGAGAAGTTTAGAAGTAACATAGTAAAAAATCTTCCATTAGTTTCATACCAAAATAATCCAAATTTTTTGTATGGAACGTTATTTAAGCTCATTTGCAATGAATTTAATAATACTTTTACTTCTAAAACATTCTCCTTCGCAATCGCAAGGCATTTAATGAATGGGCGACAGTAGGAGTCCATAAGAGTAGACAAAGGTTATATGAACTTTACAATGAAAGGTCATATAATCCTAGCGTCGAATTTAGGGAATATGTAAAAAAATATTCCAAAATATTTAAAACAGTGTGCTCCTTAGCCAAGTCATTGTATTTGAGAAACAAAATAAAGACTGCTTCTAATAAAATTAAAATGACATGGAGTATACCTAGGCTGCACTTAAAGTATCGGGAATGGAATACTTCCACTGTTCCTGTCATATTAAAATCTTTTTAATTGACAACTCCTTGGTTTTGAAAATCGAATACCATTTATTTATTTAAACAAAGATTCTCGATCTTGTCACAAGGTTTTGTCAAACTTGTTTAGTCGTTGAAAAAATGGAATTGACTCGAGAAAATTCAAGAGCGATGATTTATTATGACTTTCGAAGTGGTTTAACACAAAAACAGTGTGTTGACCGGATGATTTCTGCATTTGGTGATGAAGCCCCACCCAAAATCACAATTTATCGCTGGTTTGCTGAATTTCAACGTGGACGTGTCAAGCTCAGTGATGATCCCCGTCAAGGTCGTCCAAAAACTGCAGTCACCCAAGAAAACGTTGATGCTGTGCGTAAGCTGATTGAGGAAGATCGACATGTGATATACCGCGAAATTGAGGCAACTTTAGACATTGGCATGAGTGAAATACAAATAATCTTGCACGAACAATTAGGTGTAAAAAAGTTGTTTTCCCGATGGATACCGCATTCGCTCTGTGAAGAGCAAAAAGCGGCTTTCGTTACTTGGTACGTCAGAACTCTCGAAAGATTCCACGCAGGATCCTCAAATGCTGTATACAACATCGTATCAGGTGACGAATCCTGGATATACGCGTACGAACCCGAAACAAAAAACCAGTTACGAGTTTGGGTGTTCGAAAATGAGTTAAAAGCCAACAAAAATTGTTCGTTCACGGAGTGTTGCAAAAAAATGGTGGCCACGTTTGTCTCCAAAACCGGCCATGTTACGACTATTCCTCTTGAGGGACAAAGAAAGGTTAATGCAGAATGGTAAGCTAGCATTTGTTTGCCACAGGTCGTTTCTGAACTCCGTAAAGAGAACTGCAACCGCCGCATCATCCTCTATTACGACAATGCGAGTTCTCACACCACACACAGAACAAAGAAAGAAAGAAAGAAAGAAAGAAAAACCTTTATTCACTCTAACTGTACACATCACAAAAATAAAATAATAAACAGTTAAAATTTAGCAGATTAATATTACAAGTGATGGGGTGTTTATCGAGCCAGTGAAAAGGTTATGACTCAGCGTAATGCTGCAGGGTAACCTATACGCTATATATATATATATATATATATATATATATATATATATATATATATATATATAGCGTCGAATTTAGGGAATATGTAAAAAAATATTCCAAAATATTTAAAACAGTGTGCTCCTTAGCCAAGTCATTGTATTTGAGAAACAAAATAAAGACTGCTTCTAATAAAATTAAAATGACATGGAGTATACCTAGGCTGCACTTAAAGTATCGGGAATGGAATACTTCCACTGTTCCTGTCATATTAAAATCTTTTTAATTGACAACTCCTTGGTTTTGAAAATCGAATACCATTTATTTATTTAAACAAAGATTCTCGATCTTGTCACAAGGTTTTGTCAAACTTGTTTAGTCGTTGAAAAAATGGAATTGACTCGAGAAAATTCAAGAGCGATGATTTATTATGACTTTCGAAGTGGTTTAACACAAAAACAGTGTGTTGACCGGATGATTTCTGCATTTGGTGATGAAGCCCCACCCAAAATCACAATTTATCGCTGGTTTGCTGAATTTCAACGTGGACGTGTCAAGCTCAGTGATGATCCCCGTCAAGGTCGTCCAAAAACTGCAGTCACCCAAGAAAACGTTGATGCTGTGCGTAAGCTGATTGAGGAAGATCGACATGTGATATACCGCGAAATTGAGGCAACTTTAGACATTGGCATGAGTGAAATACAAATAATCTTGCACGAACAATTAGGTGTAAAAAAGTTGTTTTCCCGATGGATACCGCATTCGCTCTGTGAAGAGCAAAAAGCGGCTTTCGTTACTTGAACTCTCGAAAGATTCCACGCAGGATCCTCAAATGCTGTATACAACATCGTATCAGGTGACGAATCCTGGATATACGCGTACGAACCCGAAACAAAAAACCAGTTACGAGTTTGGGTGTTCGAAAATGAGTTAAAAGCCAACAAAAATTGTTCGTTCACGGAGTGTTGCAAAAAAATGGTGGCCACGTTTGTCTCCAAAACCGGCCATGTTACGACTATTCCTCTTGAGGGACAAAGAAAGGTTAATGCAGAATGGTAAGCTAGCATTTGTTTGCCACAGGTCGTTTCTGAACTCCGTAAAGAGAACTGCAACCGCCGCATCATCCTCTATTACGACAATGCGAGTTCTCACACCACACACAGAACAAAGAAAGAAAGAAAGAAAGAAAGAAAAACCTTTATTCACTCTAACTGTACACATCACAAAAATAAAATAATAAACAGTTAAAATTTAGCAGATTAATATTACAAGTGATGGGGTGTTTATCGAGCCAGTGAAAAGGTTATGACTCAGCGTAATGCTGCAGGGTAACCTACAGCGCTGATGATTCTATCATAAACTAAATAAACAAAACATAAACAAAAACTAAACGTTGCTCGTCAATATACCTATAAATAATTAGTCCCACGTATAAGTACATTAGAGATACACACATACGTAGAAGACATATTATGCACATAAATTTAATATAAAAATGAAAAAATAAAAATTTCAAAATACGTACACATATACACACAGCTATCACAGCTATCACACAACGGCATCTAGTCCCAAGCTAAGCAGAGCTTGTGTTATGGGTACTAGGCAACTGATAAACATACTTATATATTTCTAAATACATAAATATTATAGATAAATTACACCCAGACACAGAAAAAATGATCATGCTCATCACACAAACATTTGTCCTGGGTGGGAATCGAACCCACGACCTCCGGCTTAGCAGTCAGGGTCACTAACCACTAGACCAACAGGCCTGTCAAGACACAGACACATATATACATATAAACATACACACACATACATATGCATACATAAATGACGACACGAATATATATATATATATATATATATATATATATATATATATATATATATATATATATATATATATATATATATATATATATATATATATATATATATATATATTCGGTAAATACATACTAAAAACAAAGATATAATGCTCAACGATGCTGGAATAAACATCTGCTCTAGGCTTAAGGTTGAGCTTTTTGTAAGTGTATAAATGATTTTAATAGTGTGATTTAAAATTATACCTTGAATTATACTCAGCTCAGTCGTTCCAGCACCTAGTAGCTATATATTTGAAACTACCTCTAAAAGCTGCAGAACAGTAAGTGGGGTTGGCAAGTGGGTTCGTACAAGACCTGATGTTTTGTCGATTTCTCCATATAAGTTTACTATATAGATATAGTGGCGACTTAGTTTTCACAACATCAAACAGTAAATTAGCTAGGTGTAGTTTCTGCCGCGCTTTCATTTTTAAAATGCCTGCTTCATTGAAAAAAGGTGTTACATGAGACCGTTTCGGTATTGAGAAGCAGTATCGTGCACATGCATTTTGTATACGTTGAATTAGATGTTGTGACTTTTCCAAAATACAGGGTCCGTACACTGCAATGCAGTGGTTTAATTTTGATAGAACGAGAGATTCACACAGTCTAATTCTTAAGTTCAGCTGAATATATTCGCGAATTCTGTATAAAACCTTTAACCTATAAAAGCAGTTGCGGAAAAGCTCAAGTAAGTGTTTTTCAAAACGCAGTCTGCCATCCATAACTAAGCCGAGGTTACGAGCTTCACTTACACGCTCCAGAGGGACATTTAACAACATGATTTTAGGGTTTTGATTCTCTAAAAAAATTATTTGGCTTTTCGATCCTAAAAGCATATACTTAGTATTTAGTGGGTTTAAAACGAGGGAATTTTTTTGTGACCATATTGCAATTCGATTCAGGTCCTCATTGATGTTACTAATTGTAGTATGAAATTCAAGCGAATTGCAGGAAAGATACACTTGTAGATCGTCAGCATAAAGGTGGTATTTGCAAAAATGCATGCAATTAGTTATATCAGCAGTTTAAATTATAAATAACAACGGTCCTAAAATAGAACCCTGTGGGACACCTCTATTAAGTGGTCGTTGTTCAGAAACAAGGGAAGACCCATTCGGTTGATTTAATATTACTTGTTGTGAACGACCGCATAAGTAACTTTGAAACCATTTTATGGTAGATGTTACGAAACCATAAAAAGATAGCTTAGACATCAGCAAATGTATGTTAATAGAATCAAATGCTCTTGAAAAATCAAGCAGAGTAAGGATCGTACCTCTACCAGAGTCTTGTGATGTAAGAATATTGTCAACCACGTCGAGTAAAGCAGTAGACGTGCTTCTACCTTTTCTAAATCCCGACTGTAAGTCAGGTAAAATATTGTTAGTATCACAAAACTTGATGACTTGATTATATATAATTTTTTCTAAAATTTTAGAAAGAAACGGCAGTATACTTATTGGTCTTAAGTCTTTCAGATCCTTAGGATCATTTTTTTTAGGTAAAGGACGTACGAGAGCTATTTTCCACGAAGAAGGAAAAGCAGATGATTCAATCGACTTATTTATGATTGCTGTAATCACTTTTAACGTAGCCGGAAGTGTTAAAATGATCGTATCCCTACTCAATTTATCAATACCGTGAGCATTTGATTTTATTGATAAAATAATCTTTGCAACATATTCTTCACTTACATTATGAAGTTTAAATTCATTACACCCAAATCTATGAAACTCATACTCAGTTAAATCAGAAATGGTTAAATTATTATTCCCGGGAACATTAAGAAAATGGTTATTGATTATATTTGGGTCGTCGAAAAACACAGGAAGTGCTGTGGATTGCTTAATGTTGGGAAAGACGGACCGTTTCAAGTTCTTCCACAGTAATTTGGGGTGGTTTAAGTTATTATTGATTTGATTATTAAAATATGCTTTTTTTTCACAGTATATACTAATGTTTGACAAATGTTTCAACGATTTATACTGAATTTTATCGCTTTCAGAATTAGTTTTCTTAAACTTTTCATAACTTTTATTTCGAAGTTTCATGATATACCGAACATTGCTAGTTAACCAAGGTGAATTTCGATCACGTACTGCTATAGACTTTTCAGGTGCATATATGTTAAATATATTTAGTAACAAATAAGTAAATCTTGATACTATTTCATAAGTTAATTACAAACCAATTCTAAGTTAATTACACTTTCCCAATCTACTGAGGCAATCATATTATCAAAGTGAATTAAATTTATTTCTTTTATAGGTCTATTATTTATAAATTTTAAATGAGGTTTGGGTTTAATTATTTTAAGGGTTGCCAGAATCATTGCATGTGCTCCAAGATCATACACACGGTTTACTTGTATACCCTTGACTTCAGCATCAGTACAGACGAGGTCTATTAACGTCTCGATGTGAGATGTAAAATGTGTGGGTTCTGTAACATAGTTTCTAAGACTAGTGTAATGTAAAAATTGTTGAAGTCTCAAGGTCATATTATCGCTTTCATTAAGAATATTTATATTAAAATCACCTAATAACACTACTTTGTCATAACAAGAAAAAGTTGCTAATGAATCAGTGAGAGCGTCAAAGAAAGTATCAACATTTACCCATTGCGGTCTGTAGGCTGTGCCTATTAAAATTTTAATCGAGTTAATGACAAGTGATACCCACATTTGTTCAACTTCACCATTCGAAGAAGGGTGCAAACAAGTACGGACTAGAATACCACTCCTAACATAAAACCCAACACCGCCGCCATGACTTCGCATGGAAGATGGACGGGGAATATATTTTAGGGTATATCCGGGTATAGACGGTGCACGGCCGGACTCTCCGGTCCTAAGCCATGTTTCATTTATTGCCATTAAATCCGGTGACAATCGCTCCAGTGCAACCTGGAACTCATCATGGTTAGTGCCAAGAGATCCGGCATTAAAAAGACCAATTTTCAGATATTTTGAATTATAACTCCTAGAAAACTATAACATTAAATAACAGTGGATCTCCAGCCCGATTATTATAAGCGAATACACTCGACCGATTAAGAATAACATTAGAACCTTATACGTTACAATTAGAAAATATAAAGACACACAGAAGCACCTAATGTATGTAAATATTATTTTTATATACCTACCTATTAAAATAACACGTGATAAAAATGTTGTGAATTGAAGGACTACGGTTCACTATACACATAATATGCAGTTTCATTTGCACACGAGCACATACTTATCATATAAATATTACCGACGTACCAATACATATTCAGAAATATATTCATATATATATATATATATATATATATATATGTGTCGTGTAGTAGGTGAAATGATAACAGCATTTTAAAATTATAATTCGTAAAATAAATATTACGTTGGTAAAATATTTTTGATGCTTTAATAACGTATATTAAGTGAAAGTAATAAACAATTATGAAGAATACTCTAACGGGTATAGATATTCCCATCATTCGTTCAATGAACAGTAGTATAAACCCTTTCATTAACACACATAACTCGACACACACCTCCAATGGTAGAAACATGGTTATGTTAAGTATACTGTTAAGTAAAGTAAGCGGGTTGGCCAATAAGAAAAAACTAAACCACATTGACATTAACAGTTGCAGTAGTAATGAAGTTACATTTTTGTAAATAAGTTCAGTTAGCACATTGATAATAATTGCACTAAAATCAAACAAAATTATTAACAAACCTTTACAAATAATACAGTTAGAATGCCCAAGGAATAAAATAAAAATTATATAACTTAAAGATAGAGATAATGAGGTTACATTTTTATAAATATGTTTATGTAATACATCTGTAATTTCACTAAAGTGAAAGAAATTTATTAACAAATCTATACAAAAAATAATACAAGTAGTATACCAAAGGAATAAAAGAAAAATTATATAACTATAAAATAGAGGTAATGTGGTAACATTTTTATAAATAAGTTCATTTAGCAAGCTTTTAATTACACTTACAGGTAAAATGATCAAGGAATAACAGAAAAATCATATAACTAAAAAATAAAAGTGATGAGGTTATGTTTTTATAAAACTGCTCATTGACAATAACACCAAAATTAAACAAATTTATTAACAAACCCACGCAAATAATACAGGCGGCGTGTAAAAGAAATAAAAGTAAAATTATATAACTTATAAATAGATGTAAAACTTTAAAATATATATAAAAACATGTAAAAAATTTTTTTATTGGTTATTTCGAGTTTTTTTCTGATGGAACACCAAAAATGCGTTCAATGTCAGCAATAGATCGCAATTGGTATATTTTTAAACTATTACTTTGTCTAGCAAATATACGCCCCTCTTTAGTCCAAATGTATTTCCAATTAAGACCTCTTCCAATATCACGTGCTTTTCCAAATAATTGTCGATTTGTACTAGTAAGTCTCTCATTGAGATAAAACGGTCTAGGTTCATGTGATGGGAGGCGAAGATCTGCTGTTGTAGCCCCACGGCGAACGCGAACATTTCGTAACATTTCGTCTCGAATAACTCGACGAGAGAGGCGTACCACAATATGACGATGACGTGAGGGACGTCCCAGGGCTTGAGTTTTTAAATCCGAAAGGCGCTGACTATTTTCCACTCCACTGGCGCAAACTATGTCACTCTCTTCGAGCTGAGTGCCCAACTTTGCTGCTACTGCAACAAAGATGTGTTGAACTGATTCGTTGACATTTTCCGGGATACCAGAAATCTCTAAGTCATTTAATAAAGCCTGTTGATCACGCTCATTAAGATTAACTTGTAACTGAGTTATGGTATTACTCAAATCCTGATATGTGGAAGGAAAATTTTGGTTTTTTTAAAAACACAACTCAGCCTGTAGTTTTTCATTTTCATTCTCTAAAAGAGATATTTTGTTACTGAATGCCGACATGTCACTCTTTACCTCTACTAGTTGAGCAGATAAAAAATCTGTAGTCTCCGTAAATTCTTTTTTGAGTTTATCCACTGCTATATCAAACTCTTGCTTAATCTCCTTAGTAATTGAGCTACGCATATGATTTAATTTCGTATCGAGAAGGGAAGAAAGTTGCTCAAGGGAGATATTAATACATTTATCTGACTGGCATTGTAACTTACTACTGCTGATGATCGTATTAGGTTGCTCACTAGATGGCGACTCATTAAAATCCCCCTGACTCTGAATAATATCCTCGTATGACATGTCAGTCTGGTTAAGCATTGATTCGAATTGTTTTCTAACAGGTGTGTCGTCTTTAATACGACGTGATGTTACATTCACACACGAAGGACAGCACCATGTACGCTTAATATCATGATTTTTATTCATAAACTGAGCCGTAGTAATATTTAAGCATTTATAATGCTACGTCCCCTTACAGCGTATACCGACCAATAATTCTTCGCGACGAATCACCTAAGAACATGCTAAGCATTTCATGGTTTTGTATTATTTGTATAAATAATTTATGTAGATAGCAAGCAAATAAATCCAAAAAGCAGGTACTCGGTAAATAAACCGACAAGCCAAATACACCCTTGCTTAGCGACAGGTCTTTGATTAGATGCTTGAGAGAGCAAGATGGGCTATGCGCAAATACAGGTCAACGACCGATACAAGCAAAGGATAGGTGACGTAACTCTCAGCTGACATTCACGGTATAAACAAATGCACATAATTAATGCACTTTATAGTACACTAATACACTTTGCACAAAGTATTAAACAAATTAATTCACTGTATCTTACTAAAGCATAAACATTAAATAACAAAATATATTGACTTCAGAAACGTCTCAATAAATTTTCAAGAGTACTAGGAACAAAATAAAGTAATAGAAGCCTACAAAACGGCCATTTTGGAGACCCCAACTTCCGAATGGAATAGTTGCTTCAATGATTGGTTCCATCGTATGGAAAAATGTGTCAAATTTCGCGGAGAATACTTAGAAAAGTAATAAATACATTTATAAATAGTAATGTTGTGTCACTTCCTTGATTCCCGAAATTTTCAGTGCCGCACTCGTAATTAATAGTGAAACTGGTAAGGTCAACTCTCGCAATTCAAACTACCAGTTAAGTTTTAACAATAAATTAACTAAATCAGATCAGGACGTCGCAATGGTTTCTGAGAAATATTTTACTGATATTCCGATCTTAACCACTAAGTCATTGAATTCTTCTCCTGCCGTCGCCAAATCATTACTTCAACAAAATGTAAATGTGTGTACAAAGAATTTTACATTTCATAAAGTGTCATCAAAAGATATTGTAAAATATTTTAAGACTATTGATATTAAGAGAACCGCCGATCTGTGGGGGATTTCTGTTGAAGTTATTGCGTCTATAATAGATACAATTGCACCTCAACTATCTATTATTTTTAATACTAGTATCGAATCTGGTGTGTTTCCTAATTTAATGAAGCATAGTAAAGTAATACCTTTATTTAAATCTGGTAGTACATTGGACCCCGCTAATTTTAGACCTATTTCTGTACTGCCAACACTTAGTAAATTTTTTGAAAAAATTTTTCTTGATCAAATGTTTTTTTTAATGTAAATAATTCACTTCATAAAAATCAATTTGGTTTCACAAGGGGTCGCTCAACAACTGATGCTGGTGTTGAGCTAATTAAATATATACTTAATGCATGGGAGAATTCACAGGATGCTTTGGGTGTGTTCTGTGAACTATCCAAAGCCTTTGATTGTGTTCACCATGAAACATTAATCAGGAAACTTCAACACTACGGTGTAAGAAGCGATGCTCTTAAATTAATTATTTCATATTTAAGTGACAGAACGCAAAAAGATGTCATTAATAGTATGAGTTCTTCTGGGTCGATTGTACAAATGGGCGTGCCTCAGGGCTCAATTCTCGTCTGTTTCTTGTATATATTAATGACTTACCTTACATAGTAGGGGATAACTACGATATAGTATTAATTGCTGATGATACTTCATTAATTTTGAAATTAAAACGACAGTTATTAAATTACGACGAAGTAAATAATGCTATAGCTAAATTAGTTAATTGGTTTAATGTTAATAATTTGCATTTGAATGGAACTAAAACTAAATGTATGAAATTTGTAACTCCTAATGTTAAACATGTCAATACTAATGTAATTTTAAATTGGGAGGAACTGAGTCATGTTGATACCACCATTTTTCTTAGAATCACACTGGACGCAAAGCTTCAATGGCTCCCCCATATATCAAAACTAGCTAGCAGACTTAGTTCTGCAGCATATGCTGTAAAAAAGATTAGAAATCTTACCAATGTTGAAACAGCCATAATAGTTTACTTTAGTTATTTCCATAGTATTATGTCGTATGGTATTTTGCTATGGGGACACGCGACTGACACTGAAATTATATTTATTTTACAGAAGAGGGCCATTAGAGCAATATATAATTTAAAACCAAAAGAGTCACTGAGACAAAAATTTAAGGAAATTAATATTTTAACTCTGGCCTCTCAATACATTTATGAAAAAGTAATGTACGTACACAAAAATAAAAGTAGTTTTTCGAAAATAGGTGACATCATTCTGTAAATACTAGGAACAGACTTAAGCTAGTGGTACCAGTTACTCGACTCCACCGAGTCAGTAATTCATTCTTGGGGCGATGTATAAGCTTTTACAACAAAATCCCAGAAAATATACAAAATTTATACTTACTTTTACTTACTACTTACTTATCGTCACGCACAATCCCTAACGGGGTAGCCAGAGAGAACAGATCGCCAAGTGTCACGATCCTTACATACCTCTTTCGCTTCTTTCAGGTTCATTAACTTCTTCATACATGCACGTCTAGGTATCCGAGTACTTTTGACCCTCCCCGCTTCGAGCAATTTGCTCACATGGTCTTCGAAAGTTAGTCTCGGTCTACCTCGACACCTTTTAATATTTACTTTCGCTCTATATATTTTCTTCACCATTCGGTCTTCACTCATTCGTTCAACGTGCCCAAACCATTGGAGTACGCCCCTATCAATTTTTGTGATAAGGTCATCTTTCAATCCTGCCATATTGCGAATCTCTTCGTTTCGCTTTCGGTCGGCTATGGTAACGCCACACATTTTACGAAGAGATCGCATCTCCACTGCATTCAACTTGCTTTTATGCTTCTTCTGGCATACCCAGGTTTCGCTGCCATATAACAAAGTCGGTACCAAAACTGCGTTATGTATTGCAAGGCGTGCACTCTTCACCACGCCTTGCCTTTTGACTAATGTATTCAGGGCACCATTGACTTTGTTTCCGGCAGCGACACGCCTATCCACATCTAAATCACATCTTCCATCCCGGCTGAAAGCACTCCCCAAGTATACAATTTCATTTACCTGTTCTAGACATTCCTGATTTACCCATATTTCACATTTCGTTCTCTCTTCGTCCTTTTCAAATACCAGAACCTTAGTTTTATTAGCATTCAAACGGAGACCTTTAATTTCACATTCCTCTTTCATACACGTGACTAATGCCTGCAGTTCTGCTTCTGATGGTGCAATAAGCACTGCATCATCAGCATACAGCAGACAATTAACTTTTATGTCACCCAATTTCACACCCAAACAGCTATCTTTCAGCTTCTGTAAACAGCTGTCGAGATACAGTATGAACAGCCAGGAAGACATGACACAACCCTGTTTTACGCCCGCTTGGACGCTAAACATGGGTGACAGGTCATGCCCTACCCGCACACAGGCTTTACAGTCATAGTAAAGTGACTGCACAGCCCTTAGCAATCGACCATCCACACCATATCCCGGCAACAGTTCCCACATTTTCTTCCTTATAACCTTATCAAATGCTTTCTCCAGATCCACAAAAGCACAGAAAATCCTCTGGTTAACACTCAGAAGCTTCTCCGTGATCATGCGGAGAGAAAACATTTGATCCGTGCATCCTCTTCCAGGTCTAAATCCGCATTGTGCCTCCCATAAGAATCTTTCCGATTTCTCTTGCATCCTGCGTGTCAAAATCTTCGAATAAACTTTACTTGCTAAACTGGTCAAGCTGATCGCCCGATAGCTCCCACAGTCAAAATGTGAACCTTTACCTTTATATAAAGGCACAATGACCGCGGATCGCCAATCATCCGGGACATCTCCCGTCCGCCAGCACAAATTGCACAGCAGATGAAAGCTGTCCCAGACGCGAGGCCCACCGTACTTGACCATTTCAGCAGTAACTCTGTCTAGTCCCGCAGCCTTACCACATTTCAAACTTCGAATCGCACGTTCAATCTCTTTCATGCTGATGACCTCAGTGTCATCGAGGTCCGTGTCTGGCGTGCCAGTCACGGCGTCACCCCCGGATCCTTCACTGAGATCATGACACGCATACAATTCTCTATAAAATTCACTCCATCGCTGCATGACGTCCGATTTTTCCGAGAGGACGTCATTGGTTCTCGAAAGCACTTTGTTCATTCTTAAAGCTGTCGCACCACTCCGGGACCTTCCAACCTCTTTCCAGAAGAGTTTGGAGTTTTCCCTAAAGTTGTGCGACAACCTCTCGTCCGCTTCTATTCTACACCTTTCACGTACTTCCTCAATCAATGTTTTCGCATGAACTTTCTGCAGCTTATATCTTTCTTTCATCTTCTCTCTCATATGCTCATCGTTACTAGAGGCTAAGTAGTCTAACCATGCTTTTTTATTCTTTTTTACAGCTTCTTTCACTTCGTCATTCCACCATGCATCTCTTCTTTTACTACTACCTCTTTTTGTCTTACCACATACTTCTTCCGCTGCACTTACCATTCCATCCCTAAGGTTCTGCCATGTTCTCTCCACACATTCTTTCCTGCCATCGATGGTGTCAAGCTTTTCGGCTACCCTCGTGTGATATTTGTCCCTAGTATCCGCTTCCTGAAGCTTCCAGCTTCGGATGCGAAACAAACATACACAAAGTTTACAAAATTTATCATACACAAAGTTCAAAAATGTTATTAAACTAAGTTTGTATAAAAAGGGTTATTATATATATTATAATAATTAGGAATTCATGGATGATAATAACCCCTGGGAAGGGTGATCGCTACCAAGCTATTTATAATTTGTCTTGTGTTGCTAATTGTAAACATGATTGTAAGCTATTATTGGAAAAAAATAGTCCCGCTGGGTTTCTTGCAGTTTCTTCCCAGGACAGATGTTTTTTTTGCGAACCAGTGGTAAATGAAAAAAGTGACTTTCAATAAGTATTTGTTATAATCTACAACAACAAAAAAGTTTCTGTTTTTTTTCTGTTTCTGTTTCCATTAAATTTAAACCCAGGCATACTACTGCAAAACTTATAGCCTTCGTTAACTATAACATCAGGACGTCAATCACCCAGTCCCCCCCCTCCCCCGTGTGAACATGAGTGCTGTAGCTAACTTGAACCCATCTAATACCGTCATAGTAAATATCCAGCCTATTCGACTATTTATGGGGGGACCTATGTGAACTTTTCACTTTTTTCACTTCGCACTTAATTTTCTATTATTTACGTCAGACAACTTGATAACAAACGGAGTTGGTGAATTTAAAGCTGTTGATAGACACCCAATATATTCAACTAAAAAACTTCTCTCATGATCACAGTTTTCTGTACACAGTATTAAATATGACAGTGTCGTCCATATTTATATAGTCAGTTACATATGTATTAAAGTAAAAAAGTTAAGTTACAGCCTATATACGTCCCACTGCTGGGCACAGGCCTCCCATCATTTCTGAGAGGGTTTTAGGGCAAGGAAGAGTCCGGCGTGTTGGCGAACTTCACATGTCTTTAAAATATTTTTTTTCTTATTCCTCAGACATGTAGGTTTCCTCACGATGTTTTCTTCACCACCGAGCACGTGGTAAATCACCACTGAAAATTGCAATTGACAATTTGATTGGTGCCGGCAGGGATCGAACCCTCGCGTTCTGTTATATTTACAGCGAGCGTTAACCATCTGAGCTACCAGGGATCATATGTATTATATACATGTATATAGTCATTTTACCAAACGTAGTAATTGCGGTAAATTATTCTAATAGTGGGCACCGGTCTGGGTATCTATTTAAAGTTTTGATTCTATACGAATAAGCATTCAATAGCCTCTACTAATATTTAATTTTATTAGTGACTGATCATTAGTTTGGTTATTTGAGTTTAATATCATCAAACGATTTGTATTCATTAATCATCATGGTCATCAAATTGTGTTAAATTACTACTATTATTTTACAAAATGACTACTTTAATATATGATCAGTATACGACCTGGCCGCAACACATAATATATAAAAATCTCTTTAATCAAACTATAACGATAATAAGAATCCTGCAATAATTGCATGCATACCAGTTTAAATCAGCCTACACATACACTAGTAATTGAACTAAAAACCGTATCCATTTTCATATTTTTCATAGACGTCACTATACTTATCAATTTAAATTATTACACTTTTAAAATGAAATAATGAAAACGCTACAAAATAAACTAAATAACATAACGAGATTTTTAAATAATTTTATATATCTCGTGACGTTAACATATAAATGTAAGTTATTTAATTATATTTTATATTATTTAACAATATTAGTAAAAGAAGGCAAAATGTACTTTTTCTATTTGATAATAGACGGCGGTGATGGATGGCCACCAAATAACGCGACAAAACTCGAGATATCATCCATTCCATCGGGATGACTGGCGTCCACCACTGTGCGGTTTAAAAGAAGTTTTCTTCCTTGCAGAACTTCCTTGTGGAATAACTACCACCAGAGATTTTTCTGAACCGATACAACTTAGGGACCTTCAAGAAAAGAGCCTATTCCTTTGAGGCCGGCAATTCACACACATGCACGTGGCAGTCGTCACAAAATTGTGTAAAGAAAAATTGTATAAGCGTTAAAAAGAGCATTTAGCCGCGCACGGAATTTGCAATCCTGATTTAACCCATTTCACTAAAGAACTCTTGGACACAAGACACAACCTAGCCAACGATCGCTCTTTTAAAGTCTTACATACTTGTGGTCATCGAGATAGTATGTATGTATGCTAGTACAATTTAGTTCAATGCTTGTAATAATGGACTGCGACTGTGCGTGCTTGAACAGTTAGATTTAAAAAAAATGGTAACTTTGCAGCGCCGAATGAAAAAACACATGTTTCTAACTCACCTCTATTAAACATCTTTAAGCCTGTTCTCTTATAAAAGAGAGCCTTGCAATATGGTCGTTCATCACTCTCACGGTGATCAGCGATTGGTTTTGTGGTTGGGTAGGGTAGGTGAGCGTTTCGCAGGTTTAGTTCTTTATTATTTTTACAGCAAACGGCTGCGTACGTCAAGTGGTGATTGGTCGCATTTTTTGTTGCATGACGCCATCGCTCGCTACTTTAGTGAGAAGCGGTTTATAAAAATAGCAGCTGTTTTGGGTCGCTGCTCACTTAACTGTCAGCCACCGCAGAGTCTACATCGCCAGAGGATGCCTCGTGTAGAGGTGAAAAACATGCAGCATTATCGTCGAAGGTGTGTCTTTCCTAGTATAGTGGTGCTGAGAGTAGTTGTGCTGGGATAAGTGGTTACGGGATTACTGCACCCAATTGAGGAAGGGCGGGAGATATTCCATAAACTAATGGGGCAGTAATTGTTTCCAACTTTAACCTTTATAAAAGGTCGGCAACACATCTGCAATTCCCCTTGTGTTGCAATCGTTCATGTGCCGCGGTTGTCACTTCAGGGGAGCTGCATGCTCGTTTGTCCCTCTCCTTTAAAAAATCTTTTTTACAGCTTATGCTGCAGAATTAATACCGCTAGCTACTTTTCATATACGGCGGCCCCATTGAAGCTTCGCGTCTAGTGTGATTCCATGAAAAATGGTGGAAGACTCTGTTCCACCCCATTTAAAAAATAATTCCATTTTAGTTCACAGATATAGAGTATAACATAGATATAGATGTCTATGGTCCTCAGCATCCACTTATCATCAGCATGACTGTTTGTTAATTTGTCACCCGTATTCTGTAAAAGATGTATTTCTATTCAAACTTACGACTCTTACGCTATTGCTTCATAATAGTTGTTTTCACAAATGCGTTTGTAAATGTATATAAAAGATTTACGTAGGTATAAATTGTAAAATATGTTTATATAAGCTTTATAAAGTCTGTTATATCACCCGTAAATCTTTATGGATGTAAGAAAATTCGATCCAACTTATGTCGTAAATTGTAAGGAAAAAGGTTTCAATTTTTATGAACGAATGTACCCTTACCCTTTGCTGAATTTTCTGAAGATACTCGTATATGTAAATGTTAAGTATTTTTATACATAGGAGAGCCAGAATAACAACAGAATATCAGCATTACCAGCGTGAAATAGCAGCTTAATACTGCTGTATTTTGTGTGGTGAGTGTAGAGATCCGAAGACCCTTTTTACTGGTGTAGCAGCCAGACTAACCAACCCTAAACGGGAATAAATAATAAATACTCCGCTGCTACCATAACACAGAAGGCGAAAATAAAAAACATTTTTTTCCTAACTATTCCCGGCTACTGAGATACTGCGGACTGCATATAGATAATTTGACGTTCTTATAAAGAAACAAGAAGCAGCCGCAAATATCATTCAGCGCCACATTGTCTTCACACGCCGTTATCGTCACGTATCCGTCGACCAATTGCGAGCCGTTTCTTCAACGCCGCAGCTCGCTTCTTCTTGCTGTTCCGGAGCTGTGTCCCACGCCGCCGCTGCTCGCCGACTACGCGCGCGCTCCGCGCACCGATCTGCATGACTTTTATAGTCCAGTCTAGCGACGTAGCTTCGTGAAGAGTCTCACGAGTCTCACGCCGGGAAACGAAACGTACATAATAGTTGTATATTTTAATTAATCTTCATTGGTCATAATGTAGGAATTATAATTGGCTAGGGAAAATAAAAATTGTTACCATTGGTAAACCAACAACGCAGCTAGCCATATAAATATAGGCAAGGTTGACGAAAATATATTCCATTCCATATTCATACTCCATTCGGCTTTAAATAAACAGTAGTTTCATTTCTCCACCTCAAAACCACCCAGAGTCTAGTAAACCACGTAAAAGTCTGCATTTTGATTCGTAATCGAGGATAAATGTAAATGTCTATGGGCCACAGTAACCAATTACCATCAGGTGGGCTGTGTGCTCGTTTGTCACCATTATTCTATAAAAAAATTCAGAGCTACGTTTTACTTAATGATTTCTTATATTTACGCGAACACTACACATTGAAATAATACTAGTTTTAACGGAATTTATCGCGTATATTTAACTTTTTTACCCGACGTTTCGAGAGCTTTACAGCACCCATGGTCACGGGAAGGACTGAGATGTTCAACGTCCAGCTGTCATAGTTAACCGCGGTTACCATAGATTAAAATTTTAACTTTTGTTCCGATCTACACAGTATGAGCTTATGGTATCATGGAGTCTTGCAGTTGTATGCTTGGGTTGGGATTTAATTTTATTTATTATAGGATCCCAAGCAGATGGTAGCACCCAGCCATCTTCTCTATTGAAATTAGGATGTTTTTTGATTTCAATAGCCTCTCGAATCATCCTTGGAAGGAATTGGTGTTCTTTAGCGAGGATTTGTGGTCTATCAAATCTGATGTAGTGACGGGGGCGATCTTGTACATGTTCACAGACTGCAGACTTCCCGGAGCGTCGATTCTTCACATAAGCTATATGTTCTTTGACGCGGGTTTTAATTGATCTTTTAGTTTGTCCTATGTAGGAGAGACCACATTCACAATACGTTTTACTACCTAGTAAATTTCATTGTCAACTACGATAGTAAGCGGAGGGGCGTACAGCCGTTAATAATTTTAAAACTTTTTAATCGTCAGTTTTAAATGCGCAATAATGAAATTGTACAGGCTTATTTATCACTCTTGAAACCCGGGCAGCCAGTGCAAGGAAGAAATAGGCAAGAGGATGGTGCCAACCGGGAGGACACAGGTGTTGTATATTACTGATTTTGGAATTAAAGGAAAAAATAAATTAAAAATATCAGAAATATTTTCTCGATCCACAAGCGAAAAGAACTCAACTGATTTATATCTCTAATGTTAGAAATTTTACTTGTTCATTTGAATGATTAAAGAAAAATAGTCCATACGTATTAGAACAAATATTGATATTTCTTACTTAGACCAATAATATAACGTGAAAAATAAAAAAATTATAGCCTAACCTATTTAGGAGGGTACTCCCTTCCTCAATCGCGTGCACTACTACCGTCACTACTAATCCCAACACCACTAACCCTTACACAACTACACTAACGAAGTCACACCACGATAATAGGACGCCTGTTTCGCCTCCAAACTAGGCATCAGCAAGAGAAATAGAGAAGAAATTAAATAGAAATTTGACTCTTAAACATTTGTCCTTGTTTAGGTCTCGTTATAGGTAAATGATAATGGTAATTAAATATCTTGCCGACGCCGAAGATTCAAAATTAGTGGCGTCGTTAAATTAACGTTTACGCCCTAGTATAACACAGTTTTTGATTAATATTATCTGATTAATTTTATACATAATTAAATTGTTATAGGAGGTGGACATTATTTACCCCAAGTTTATTGAAATTAAAGTAGTACAATCAATTTATATAAATATAAAACAATTTTCCGTAACTATTTATCTCTTGTAACATAGTTGTTTTATTTTCACTATAAAGTACCTTTTAGGTTGTTAAGTAATATTATCAAAGATCATAATATGAAAAACAAGAACGAAACGCGTAACAGTGGTAGGTATATTCTTAAATTTAAATGTAAACAAAACATTTTGTACGTTTTTGATGTATTAATAATAATTATAAATAATGTATTATTGAATGACATAGTTAAAAAAAAACTATTAGGAATATTATTTCACTTGTGTATGTATACAAGTGAAATAATATTCCTAATAGTTTTTTTTTGCAACACTCAAGGAGACCTTAGTTGACCGCATTTATAAAGTCTTAGAATAATTATGTACTTAATAAAGTAGTCGTATCATCTCTCTCAGTAGTCGTATCGTCTCAGTTGACCGTAATATTCAAAACGTACAAAAGTAGAATTGCAATTTCATCAAACAATATAGTAATTAAAGCCGTTTTCAACAACATTGTTTTATTATAAGGATGCAGGAAAGATAAAGCAATAAGACCACACTTTTCTTTTATTACGAGTGACGTGTTTAGTTGTTTAATGGATACGTTATACGAGTATACACACTTACCTGTTTTTTTGTTTTTTTTTTTACAAAAAAAAATTAGTAATCTTATTAATTAACATTACTACTATTTCTTTTAACCACTCCTGGTAAGCTTAAAAATACTTGTGTTAGGAGTGGTTCACGACAGTAGTCAAATAGCGGATTCGAACCCACGACCTTTTGAGTTCGTGATCCGCGCCCTGCCATTAGGCTACTGCCGCTTCAAAACCTGTTAACATTAGTGGTAAAGTAACTTATCCACAGTGAAAAATTCATAACTTTTGTCCATTACTGGTAAGCAATATGCACCTTTTATATAAGATAGTATGTACTATTATATGGAGCCGTGGTAGCTCAGGGGCTAAATGCTGGCTGTAAATTTCACACTACACGAGCAACCCGGGTTCGATCGCCGCTGTCATTAAAGAAATTTTTAATTGCGATTTAAGTGCAGATTCACCATGTACTCGGCGGTGAAGAAATAGATCGTGAGGAAACCTGCATGTCTGAGAAATAAGAAAAAAATATTTCGAAGACATGTGAAATTGGCCAACACGATTTGAAGCAGCGCAGCTGACATTTCCTAGCCCACAAACCCCCTCAAAAGGGCCTGTGCCCAGCAGTGGGACGTGTATAAGTTTTAACTTTACTATTAACATGTTTTCATCCTTTACTGAAAGTATTTTGTTATGATTTTATTATGATTGCTACAAATCAAACTGTAAATCACACCTCTAATCATGATGATAGGGTCTGAAATTCAGAGCACAAATGAAAATGTCAGTAAAATTTATTATTATTATTATTGTGGGGTATCTATATAGTTTTCTCATCTGGTTGGGATGTATAAATATATAATTATAAATGAAAATGAAAATGAAAAGATAAATATACATAAATATCAATAAAATAAAATAAATACAAAAATACATAAATAAATAAAAGCCCAACCAGATGGAAGCCCTCGGCAGGGGAGACCAAACGGCCAAGGGTTAGGGGGAAAGGGAAAGAAACCGGCGGACGATGCGGGCAGTATCAAGGAGCACCGCCTTCTGCATTTGAGCCCGGAGCGGTCCGTGACGGAGTCCCAGTCGCCTCAGATGACCAGAGAGGCTAACTGGGATTAGCCCGTTTGCAGAGACGACTACAGGAATAATTTCGGTCGGCAGACCACCCCACATGTCGGTCACCTCGTGAGCCAGGTCCAGATATTTTGATCGCTTATCTGTTTCGGCTTTCACGAGGTTCTCGTCATACGGGATGGTAATATCGACCAAAAATATCCTTGACTGTGCCCGGTCCATCAGCACAATATCAGGCTTATTCGCAAGAATAGTCCTGTCTGTGATGATGGCCCGGTCCCAGTAGAGTCTGGCGCGGTCATTTTCAAGCACGGCTTCCGGCAAGTACTTGTAATACGGCAATTTCCGGTCCACGAGACCGTATTTCAGAGCGAGCTCCTGGTGTAGAATTCTGGCTACTAGGTTGTGCCTGTGCAAGTACTCAGAGTTAGAAAGCGTCGAACAACCGGAGATGACATGCCTAAGTGACTCACCGGGATGGCGACAAGCTCGACAGACGTCGACGGTGCCATCCTTTAGGATGTATCTCCGATAGTTGTTGGTCTTAATAACCTGATCCTGTATTGCACAGACAAAACCCTCGGTTTCCCCGAAGAGGTCACCGAAACGTAGCCAGTTGAGGGAGGCGACTGTATCTACGAAGGGCTCATGAAGAGCCCTGTAGTACCTCCCGTGGAGCTCTTTCTCCTTCCATACGGTCTCCCGATCGGAAATGCTAAGCACTGCTGGGTCCTGCCATTGCTCGTGGGCTAAGGATAGAGGGGTAAGCCCTTTATCACTAGAAATGACGTCATTATAGAATGGATCATCCGATCTCGTCAGGAAGTAATTACGGAGGCTGCACACTTCGCGATTATGCATGGTGAGCGCGCTCAAGAAGCCACGCCCACCATGCTTTCGCGGCAAGTACAGCCTCATTACCGACGATCTCGGATGATGCATCCTGTGGGACGTCATGGTAGTGCGGACGTTTCTATCCAGGGCGTTAAGTTCAGTCTGAGTCCACCTGAGTATGCCAAAGGTATACATGAGGACAGGCATGACCCAGCCGTTATATGCGTGTGTCTTATTCACACCGGACAAAAGGCTGTTAAGCACTTTGGTCAAGCGTGCATAAAACACGTCGCAAACTGACTGTTTCATACCAGCCTCATCGATACCGATGTTCTGTGACATACCCAGGTATCGGTATGTTTCAGCCTCGGAAAGGGTCCTTAAGTTAACGGGCATAGAGAAGTCTATGCCCTCAGAGTTAGCAACCCTCCCCCCTTCAACATGGAGGACCGCACACTTATCCGTTCCCAGCTCCATTCCAATAGAACTGCTAAATTCACAAGTGATGTTTAGCAGTTCCATAAGATGGGAGCGACTGGAGGCGAATAACTTGAGGTCATCCATATAGAAAAGGTGGGTCACTTTTGTACCTCCTTTCCTAAGCTGAAATCCCCTCCCGGAGCCCTCCAGTAAGGTACTGAGAGGGTTCAGAGAGAGGCAGAACCAGATTAGACTCAGACAATCGCCCTGGAAGATACCCCTTCTTATCCTTATGTGGTGCTCCGCAGCCATCATCCGCTCGCCCAGATGACAAAGGATCGTACTCCACTGCCCCATACACTGCTCGAGGAAGTCTCTAACTGTACAGTCAATCTTGTACAGCTCGAGGACCCTCTTTAGCCATGTATGGGGCACCGAGTCGAACGCCTTTCTGTAGTCTATCCAGGCGGCAGAGAAGTTCCGACGGTTGCGTTTCACCACTTTGCCTATGACCGCGTCAATGAGGAGTGGTTCCTTGGTTCCACGACCACCGCCCCGACATCCATTTTGAGCGCGTGACATCACCTGGTTTAGCTCCAGGTGCCGAGTGATTCTCGCGCTCAAAATGGATGTCAGTGTCTTATATATGGTGGGTAGACACGTGATGGGGCGGTATTTGCTCGGGTCTGTGGTATCCTGATCTTTAGGAACCAAGTGAGTGATCCCAGTAGTGAAGAGGCTCGGGAGCGACTTCTGGTCGAGAGCCTCTTGAAACTGTCGGGCGAGCACAGCGTGACACACTATGAACCCCTTCAGCCAGTAATGATGCAACCCGTCGAGCCCCGGACATTTCCAGTTCGGGGCCCTACGGACCGCCTCAGCCACGTCTTCCGGCGTTATGGTGATGGGGTCCATAGGCGTAACACTCGCACCCTGGCTCGCCACAACTTCCATCCAAGGGCCCTCGCTGTGGTTTACGGGCTCTGACCACAGGCCACGCCAGAATGCGATAATGTCAGCCTGATCCGGTCCTTGGCGCGCTCCACATACCTTTGGTCGCTCCAATGATTTATAGAGCCTCTTCTGATCACTCTGGAAGAGACGATTCTGGTTGAACCGCCTTGACCTCTCGGTAAATCGTCGAATCCGCTTCCCCCAAGCAGCGATCTTTTGCTTCAGGTCGTCTATGCGCTCCGTTAGTTTCTGCATGATATCCGGCTGGGACAAACTGATATTTGTCCCAGCAAACGCCATCCTAACGGTGCGCATAATCCTCGGTCTATTATTACCCGACCTGAAGCTTGTCAGTCTGCCGATAAGGGCCCTAGCCTTTGCGATACGGTCCTCGATTCTTTTTCTCCAGGCTGGGATGGCGCTACTTTGTGTAGTAGCGCGTCCAGCCATGGGAAGTTTGGCGCCAATAATACGGCAAACTGCCACTGCGGCGCCAAAGAGAATTGAGTCCGTCTCGCAAAGGTCCTGGCTGGCTTCCAAATAGGTCACCAGCATTGGGTTAAGAGCCCTCACGACAGCCCGATTTCGCTTGCTTAGGGGTATGCGGGGAAGTCGCGGTCGATTTTCGAGAGGGGTGCTGCGCGTTTCCAAAATCGCCTCTTCCAATATACTCCTCATTTTCTCTAGTTCGTGCAAGGAAGAAATAGGCAAGAGGATGGTGCCAACCGGGAGGACACAGGTGTTGTATATTACTGATTTTGGAATTAAAGGAAAAAATAAATTAAAAATATCAGAAATATTTTCTCGATCCACAAGCGAAAAGAACTCAACTGATTTATATCTCTAATGTTAGAAATTTTACTTGTTCATTTGAATGATTAAAGAAAAATAGTCCATACGTATTAGAACAAATATTGATATTTCTTACTTAGACCAATAATATAACGTGAAAAATAAAAAAATTATAGCCTAACCTATTTAGGAGGGTACTCCCTTCCTCAATCGCGTGCACTACTACCGTCACTACTAATCCCAACACCACTAACCCTTACACAACTACACTAACGAAGTCACACCACGATAATAGGACGCCTGTTTCGCCTCCAAACTAGGCATCAGCAAGAGAAATAGAGAAGAAATTAAATAGAAATTTGACTCTTAAACATTTGTCCTTGTTTAGGTCTCGTTATAGGTAAATGATAATGGTAATTAAATATCTTGCCGACGCCGAAGATTCAAAATTAGTGGCGTCGTTAAATTAACGTTTACGCCCTAGTATAACACAGTTTTTGATTAATATTATCTGATTAATTTTATACATAATTAAATTGTTATAGGAGGTGGACATTATTTACCCCAAGTTTATTGAAATTAAAGTAGTACAATCAATTTATATAAATATAAAACAATTTTCCGTAACTATTTATCTCTTGTAACATAGTTGTTTTATTTTCACTATAAAGTACCTTTTAGGTTGTTAAGTAATATTATCAAAGATCATAATATGAAAAACAAGAACGAAACGCGTAACAGTGGTAGGTATATTCTTAAATTTAAATGTAAACAAAACATTTTGTACGTTTTTGATGTATTAATAATAATTATAAATAATGTATTATTGAATGACATAGTTAAAAAAAAACTATTAGGAATATTATTTCACTTGTGTATGTATACAAGTGAAATAATATTCCTAATAGTTTTTTTTGCAACACTCAAGGAGACCTTAGTTGACCGCATTTATAAAGTCTTAGAATAATTATGTACTTAATAAAGTAGTCGTATCATCTCTCTCAGTAGTCGTATCGTCTCAGTTGACCGTAATATTCAAAACGTACAAAAGTAGAATTGCAATTTCATCAAACAATATAGTAATTAAAGCCGTTTTCAACAACATTGTTTTATTATAAGGATGCAGGAAAGATAAAGCAATAAGACCACACTTTTCTTTTATTACGAGTGACGTGTTTAGTTGTTTAATGGATACGTTATACGAGTATACACACTTACCTGTTTTTTTGTTTTTTTTTTACAAAAAAAAATTAGTAATCTTATTAATTAACATTACTACTATTTCTTTTAACCACTCCTGGTAAGCTTAAAAATACTTGTGTTAGGAGTGGTTCACGACAGTAGTCAAATAGCGGATTCGAACCCACGACCTTTTGAGTTCGTGATCCGCGCCCTGCCATTAGGCTACTGCCGCTTCAAAACCTGTTAACATTAGTGGTAAAGTAACTTATCCACAGTGAAAAATTCATAACTTTTGTCCATTACTGGTAAGCAATATGCACCTTTTATATAAGATAGTATGTACTATTATATGGAGCCGTGGTAGCTCAGGGGCTAAATGCTGGCTGTAAATTTCACACTACACGAGCAACCCGGGTTCGATCGCCGCTGTCATTAAAGAAATTTTTAATTGCGATTTAAGTGCAGATTCACCATGTACTCGGCGGTGAAGAAATAGATCGTGAGGAAACCTGCATGTCTGAGAAATAAGAAAAAAATATTTCGAAGACATGTGAAATTGGCCAACACGATTTGAAGCAGCGCAGCTGACATTTCCTAGCCCACAAACCCCCTCAAAAGGGCCTGTGCCCAGCAGTGGGACGTGTATAAGTTTTAACTTTACTATTAACATGTTTTCATCCTTTACTGAAAGTATTTTGTTATGATTTTATTATGATTGCTACAAATCAAACTGTAAATCACACCTCTAATCATGATGATAGGGTCTGAAATTCAGAGCACAAATGAAAATGTCAGTAAAATTTATTATTATTATTATTGTGGGGTATCTATATAGTTTTCTCATCTGGTTGGGATGTATAAATATATAATTATAAATGAAAATGAAAATGAAAAGATAAATATACATAAATATCAATAAAATAAAATAAATACAAAAATACATAAATAAATAAAAGCCCAACCAGATGGAAGCCCTCGGCAGGGGAGACCAAACGGCCAAGGGTTAGGGGGAAAGGGAAAGAAACCGGCGGACGATGCGGGCAGTATCAAGGAGCACCGCCTTCTGCATTTGAGCCCGGAGCGGTCCGTGACGGAGTCCCAGTCGCCTCAGATGACCAGAGAGGCTAACTGGGATTAGCCCGTTTGCAGAGACGACTACAGGAATAATTTCGGTCGGCAGACCACCCCACATGTCGGTCACCTCGTGAGCCAGGTCCAGATATTTTGATCGCTTATCTGTTTCGGCTTTCACGAGGTTCTCGTCATACGGGATGGTAATATCGACCAAAAATATCCTTGACTGTGCCCGGTCCATCAGCACAATATCAGGCTTATTCGCAAGAATAGTCCTGTCTGTGATGATGGCCCGGTCCCAGTAGAGTCTGGCGCGGTCATTTTCAAGCACGGCTTCCGGCAAGTACTTGTAATACGGCAATTTCCGGTCCACGAGACCGTATTTCAGAGCGAGCTCCTGGTGTAGAATTCTGGCTACTAGGTTGTGCCTGTGCAAGTACTCAGAGTTAGAAAGCGTCGAACAACCGGAGATGACATGCCTAAGTGACTCACCGGGATGGCGACAAGCTCGACAGACGTCGACGGTGCCATCCTTTAGGATGTATCTCCGATAGTTGTTGGTCTTAATAACCTGATCCTGTATTGCACAGACAAAACCCTCGGTTTCCCCGAAGAGGTCACCGAAACGTAGCCAGTTGAGGGAGGCGACTGTATCTACGAAGGGCTCATGAAGAGCCCTGTAGTACCTCCCGTGGAGCTCTTTCTCCTTCCATACGGTCTCCCGATCGGAAATGCTAAGCACTGCTGGGTCCTGCCATTGCTCGTGGGCTAAGGATAGAGGGGTAAGCCCTTTATCACTAGAAATGACGTCATTATAGAATGGATCATCCGATCTCGTCAGGAAGTAATTACGGAGGCTGCACACTTCGCGATTATGCATGGTGAGCGCGCTCAAGAAGCCACGCCCACCATGCTTTCGCGGCAAGTACAGCCTCATTACCGACGATCTCGGATGATGCATCCTGTGGGACGTCATGGTAGTGCGGACGTTTCTATCCAGGGCGTTAAGTTCAGTCTGAGTCCACCTGAGTATGCCAAAGGTATACATGAGGACAGGCATGACCCAGCCGTTATATGCGTGTGTCTTATTCACACCGGACAAAAGGCTGTTAAGCACTTTGGTCAAGCGTGCATAAAACACGTCGCAAACTGACTGTTTCATACCAGCCTCATCGATACCGATGTTCTGTGACATACCCAGGTATCGGTATGTTTCAGCCTCGGAAAGGGTCCTTAAGTTAACGGGCATAGAGAAGTCTATGCCCTCAGAGTTAGCAACCCTCCCCCCTTCAACATGGAGGACCGCACACTTATCCGTTCCCAGCTCCATTCCAATAGAACTGCTAAATTCACAAGTGATGTTTAGCAGTTCCATAAGATGGGAGCGACTGGAGGCGAATAACTTGAGGTCATCCATATAGAAAAGGTGGGTCACTTTTGTACCTCCTTTCCTAAGCTGAAATCCCCTCCCGGAGCCCTCCAGTAAGGTACTGAGAGGGTTCAGAGAGAGGCAGAACCAGATTAGACTCAGACAATCGCCCTGGAAGATACCCCTTCTTATCCTTATGTGGTGCTCCGCAGCCATCATCCGCTCGCCCAGATGACAAAGGCGATCCTTTGTCATTTGGGCATCTGGGCTGGAGTACGATTACTCCACTGCCCCATACACTGCTCGAGGAAGTCTCTAACTGTACAGTCAATCTTGTACAGCTCGAGGACCCTCTTTAGCCATGTATGGGGCACCGAGTCGAACGCCTTTCTGTAGTCTATCCAGGCGGCAGAGAAGTTCCGACGGTTGCGTTTCACCACTTTGCCTATGACCGCGTCAATGAGGAGTGGTTCCTTGGTTCCACGACCACCGCCCCGACATCCATTTTGAGCGCGTGACATCACCTGGTTTAGCTCCAGGTGCCGAGTGATTCTCGCGCTCAAAATGGATGTCAGTGTCTTATATATGGTGGGTAGACACGTGATGGGGCGGTATTTGCTCGGGTCTGTGGTATCCTGATCTTTAGGAACCAAGTGAGTGATCCCAGTAGTGAAGAGGCTCGGGAGCGACTTCTGGTCGAGAGCCTCTTGAAACTGTCGGGCGAGCACAGCGTGACACACTATGAACCCCTTCAGCCAGTAATGATGCAACCCGTCGAGCCCCGGACATTTCCAGTTCGGGGCCCTACGGACCGCCTCAGCCACGTCTTCCGGCGTTATGGTGATGGGGTCCATAGGCGTAACACTCGCACCCTGGCTCGCCACAACTTCCATCCAAGGGCCCTCGCTGTGGTTTACGGGCTCTGACCACAGGCCACGCCAGAATGCGATAATGTCAGCCTGATCCGGTCCTTGGCGCGCTCCACATACCTTTGGTCGCTCCAATGATTTATAGAGCCTCTTCTGATCACTCTGGAAGAGACGATTCTGGTTGAACCGCCTTGACCTCTCGGTAAATCGTCGAATCCGCTTCCCCCAAGCAGCGATCTTTTGCTTCAGGTCGTCTATGCGCTCCGTTAGTTTCTGCATGATATCCGGCTGGGACAAACTGATATTTGTCCCAGCAAACGCCATCCTAACGGTGCGCATAATCCTCGGTCTATTATTACCCGACCTGAAGCTTGTCAGTCTGCCGATAAGGGCCCTAGCCTTTGCGATACGGTCCTCGATTCTTTTTCTCCAGGCTGGGATGGCGCTACTTTGTGTAGTAGCGCGTCCAGCCATGGGAAGTTTGGCGCCAATAATACGGCAAACTGCCACTGCGGCGCCAAAGAGAATTGAGTCCGTCTCGCAAAGGTCCTGGCTGGCTTCCAAATAGGTCACCAGCATTGGGTTAAGAGCCCTCACGACAGCCCGATTTCGCTTGCTTAGGGGTATGCGGGGAAGTCGCGGTCGATTTTCGAGAGGGGTGCTGCGCGTTTCCAAAATCGCCTCTTCCAATATACTCCTCATTTTCTCTAGTTCGTGCAAGGAAGAAATAGGCAAGAGGATGGTGCCAACCGGGAGGACACAGGTGTTGTATATTACTGATTTTGGAATTAAAGGAAAAAATAAATTAAAAATATCAGAAATATTTTCTCGATCCACAAGCGAAAAGAACTCAACTGATTTATATCTCTAATGTTAGAAATTTTACTTGTTCATTTGAATGATTAAAGAAAAATAGTCCATACGTATTAGAACAAATATTGATATTTCTTACTTAGACCAATAATATAACGTGAAAAATAAAAAAATTATAGCCTAACCTATTTAGGAGGGTACTCCCTTCCTCAATCGCGTGCACTACTACCGTCACTACTAATCCCAACACCACTAACCCTTACACAACTACACTAACGAAGTCACACCACGATAATAGGACGCCTGTTTCGCCTCCAAACTAGGCATCAGCAAGAGAAATAGAGAAGAAATTAAATAGAAATTTGACTCTTAAACATTTGTCCTTGTTTAGGTCTCGTTATAGGTAAATGATAATGGTAATTAAATATCTTGCCGACGCCGAAGATTCAAAATTAGTGGCGTCGTTAAATTAACGTTTACGCCCTAGTATAACACAGTTTTTGATTAATATTATCTGATTAATTTTATACATAATTAAATTGTTATAGGAGGTGGACATTATTTACCCCAAGTTTATTGAAATTAAAGTAGTACAATCAATTTATATAAATATAAAACAATTTTCCGTAACTATTTATCTCTTGTAACATAGTTGTTTTATTTTCACTATAAAGTACCTTTTAGGTTGTTAAGTAATATTATCAAAGATCATAATATGAAAAACAAGAACGAAACGCGTAACAGTGGTAGGTATATTCTTAAATTTAAATGTAAACAAAACATTTTGTACGTTTTTGATGTATTAATAATAATTATAAATAATGTATTATTGAATGACATAGTTAAAAAAAAACTATTAGGAATATTATTTCACTTGTGTATGTATACAAGTGAAATAATATTCCTAATAGTTTTTTTTGCAACACTCAAGGAGACCTTAGTTGACCGCATTTATAAAGTCTTAGAATAATTATGTACTTAATAAAGTAGTCGTATCATCTCTCTCAGTAGTCGTATCGTCTCAGTTGACCGTAATATTCAAAACGTACAAAAGTAGAATTGCAATTTCATCAAACAATATAGTAATTAAAGCCGTTTTCAACAACATTGTTTTATTATAAGGATGCAGGAAAGATAAAGCAATAAGACCACACTTTTCTTTTATTACGAGTGACGTGTTTAGTTGTTTAATGGATACGTTATACGAGTATACACACTTACCTGTTTTTTTGTTTTTTTTTTACAAAAAAAAATTAGTAATCTTATTAATTAACATTACTACTATTTCTTTTAACCACTCCTGGTAAGCTTAAAAATACTTGTGTTAGGAGTGGTTCACGACAGTAGTCAAATAGCGGATTCGAACCCACGACCTTTTGAGTTCGTGATCCGCGCCCTGCCATTAGGCTACTGCCGCTTCAAAACCTGTTAACATTAGTGGTAAAGTAACTTATCCACAGTGAAAAATTCATAACTTTTGTCCATTACTGGTAAGCAATATGCACCTTTTATATAAGATAGTATGTACTATTATATGGAGCCGTGGTAGCTCAGGGGCTAAATGCTGGCTGTAAATTTCACACTACACGAGCAACCCGGGTTCGATCGCCGCTGTCATTAAAGAAATTTTTAATTGCGATTTAAGTGCAGATTCACCATGTACTCGGCGGTGAAGAAATAGATCGTGAGGAAACCTGCATGTCTGAGAAATAAGAAAAAAATATTTCGAAGACATGTGAAATTGGCCAACACGATTTGAAGCAGCGCAGCTGACATTTCCTAGCCCACAAACCCCCTCAAAAGGGCCTGTGCCCAGCAGTGGGACGTGTATAAGTTTTAACTTTACTATTAACATGTTTTCATCCTTTACTGAAAGTATTTTGTTATGATTTTATTATGATTGCTACAAATCAAACTGTAAATCACACCTCTAATCATGATGATAGGGTCTGAAATTCAGAGCACAAATGAAAATGTCAGTAAAATTTATTATTATTATTATTGTGGGGTATCTATATAGTTTTCTCATCTGGTTGGGATGTATAAATATATAATTATAAATGAAAATGAAAATGAAAAGATAAATATACATAAATATCAATAAAATAAAATAAATACAAAAATACATAAATAAATAAAAGCCCAACCAGATGGAAGCCCTCGGCAGGGGAGACCAAACGGCCAAGGGTTAGGGGGAAAGGGAAAGAAACCGGCGGACGATGCGGGCAGTATCAAGGAGCACCGCCTTCTGCATTTGAGCCCGGAGCGGTCCGTGACGGAGTCCCAGTCGCCTCAGATGACCAGAGAGGCTAACTGGGATTAGCCCGTTTGCAGAGACGACTACAGGAATAATTTCGGTCGGCAGACCACCCCACATGTCGGTCACCTCGTGAGCCAGGTCCAGATATTTTGATCGCTTATCTGTTTCGGCTTTCACGAGGTTCTCGTCATACGGGATGGTAATATCGACCAAAAATATCCTTGACTGTGCCCGGTCCATCAGCACAATATCAGGCTTATTCGCAAGAATAGTCCTGTCTGTGATGATGGCCCGGTCCCAGTAGAGTCTGGCGCGGTCATTTTCAAGCACGGCTTCCGGCAAGTACTTGTAATACGGCAATTTCCGGTCCACGAGACCGTATTTCAGAGCGAGCTCCTGGTGTAGAATTCTGGCTACTAGGTTGTGCCTGTGCAAGTACTCAGAGTTAGAAAGCGTCGAACAACCGGAGATGACATGCCTAAGTGACTCACCGGGATGGCGACAAGCTCGACAGACGTCGACGGTGCCATCCTTTAGGATGTATCTCCGATAGTTGTTGGTCTTAATAACCTGATCCTGTATTGCACAGACAAAACCCTCGGTTTCCCCGAAGAGGTCACCGAAACGTAGCCAGTTGAGGGAGGCGACTGTATCTACGAAGGGCTCATGAAGAGCCCTGTAGTACCTCCCGTGGAGCTCTTTCTCCTTCCATACGGTCTCCCGATCGGAAATGCTAAGCACTGCTGGGTCCTGCCATTGCTCGTGGGCTAAGGATAGAGGGGTAAGCCCTTTATCACTAGAAATGACGTCATTATAGAATGGATCATCCGATCTCGTCAGGAAGTAATTACGGAGGCTGCACACTTCGCGATTATGCATGGTGAGCGCGCTCAAGAAGCCACGCCCACCATGCTTTCGCGGCAAGTACAGCCTCATTACCGACGATCTCGGATGATGCATCCTGTGGGACGTCATGGTAGTGCGGACGTTTCTATCCAGGGCGTTAAGTTCAGTCTGAGTCCACCTGAGTATGCCAAAGGTATACATGAGGACAGGCATGACCCAGCCGTTATATGCGTGTGTCTTATTCACACCGGACAAAAGGCTGTTAAGCACTTTGGTCAAGCGTGCATAAAACACGTCGCAAACTGACTGTTTCATACCAGCCTCATCGATACCGATGTTCTGTGACATACCCAGGTATCGGTATGTTTCAGCCTCGGAAAGGGTCCTTAAGTTAACGGGCATAGAGAAGTCTATGCCCTCAGAGTTAGCAACCCTCCCCCCTTCAACATGGAGGACCGCACACTTATCCGTTCCCAGCTCCATTCCAATAGAACTGCTAAATTCACAAGTGATGTTTAGCAGTTCCATAAGATGGGAGCGACTGGAGGCGAATAACTTGAGGTCATCCATATAGAAAAGGTGGGTCACTTTTGTACCTCCTTTCCTAAGCTGAAATCCCCTCCCGGAGCCCTCCAGTAAGGTACTGAGAGGGTTCAGAGAGAGGCAGAACCAGATTAGACTCAGACAATCGCCCTGGAAGATACCCCTTCTTATCCTTATGTGGTGCTCCGCAGCCATCATCCGCTCGCCCAGATGACAAAGGATCGTACTCCACTGCCCCATACACTGCTCGAGGAAGTCTCTAACTGTACAGTCAATCTTGTACAGCTCGAGGACCCTCTTTAGCCATGTATGGGGCACCGAGTCGAACGCCTTTCTGTAGTCTATCCAGGCGGCAGAGAAGTTCCGACGGTTGCGTTTCACCACTTTGCCTATGACCGCGTCAATGAGGAGTGGTTCCTTGGTTCCACGACCACCGCCCCGACATCCATTTTGAGCGCGTGACATCACCTGGTTTAGCTCCAGGTGCCGAGTGATTCTCGCGCTCAAAATGGATGTCAGTGTCTTATATATGGTGGGTAGACACGTGATGGGGCGGTATTTGCTCGGGTCTGTGGTATCCTGATCTTTAGGAACCAAGTGAGTGATCCCAGTAGTGAAGAGGCTCGGGAGCGACTTCTGGTCGAGAGCCTCTTGAAACTGTCGGGCGAGCACAGCGTGACACACTATGAACCCCTTCAGCCAGTAATGATGCAACCCGTCGAGCCCCGGACATTTCCAGTTCGGGGCCCTACGGACCGCCTCAGCCACGTCTTCCGGCGTTATGGTGATGGGGTCCATAGGCGTAACACTCGCACCCTGGCTCGCCACAACTTCCATCCAAGGGCCCTCGCTGTGGTTTACGGGCTCTGACCACAGGCCACGCCAGAATGCGATAATGTCAGCCTGATCCGGTCCTTGGCGCGCTCCACATACCTTTGGTCGCTCCAATGATTTATAGAGCCTCTTCTGATCACTCTGGAAGAGACGATTCTGGTTGAACCGCCTTGACCTCTCGGTAAATCGTCGAATCCGCTTCCCCCAAGCAGCGATCTTTTGCTTCAGGTCGTCTATGCGCTCCGTTAGTTTCTGCATGATATCCGGCTGGGACAAACTGATATTTGTCCCAGCAAACGCCATCCTAACGGTGCGCATAATCCTCGGTCTATTATTACCCGACCTGAAGCTTGTCAGTCTGCCGATAAGGGCCCTAGCCTTTGCGATACGGTCCTCGATTCTTTTTCTCCAGGCTGGGATGGCGCTACTTTGTGTAGTAGCGCGTCCAGCCATGGGAAGTTTGGCGCCAATAATACGGCAAACTGCCACTGCGGCGCCAAAGAGAATTGAGTCCGTCTCGCAAAGGTCCTGGCTGGCTTCCAAATAGGTCACCAGCATTGGGTTAAGAGCCCTCACGACAGCCCGATTTCGCTTGCTTAGGGGTATGCGGGGAAGTCGCGGTCGATTTTCGAGAGGGGTGCTGCGCGTTTCCAAAATCGCCTCTTCCAATATACTCCTCATTTTCTCTAGTTCGTGGGAGACTATTTCATCGTCGTTCGAATCAACCACAACTGGAAGATCCATGGCGGCTTCCACGTGTGGATGCTGGTCTGTCGAATGTGGAGCTGCATCTCCAGCCATAGCCGATTCATTCGACGACGGAATAGCCTCACGTCGTAGTCGTTCGAGTTCGGCATCATCAAATATTTTCGAGCGCATGATGTACCGAACTCGGTCTGCCAGGTTTTGTTCCGTGACGGGGATAGAAGGCTCCAGCTCAGCAAAAAAGCTATGCATCCGAGACCTGTACGCTATTCCCCCAGTTTCTTCCCCTTTCGCCCTATAGTACGCCCGCAATGCGTTTTCGTTCATATATTTTGTCCAACGCATGCGACGTGCTCCACCAGCGGCGGGTGCCGCTTGCTGAGTCCGAGAAGACCCAGCCGACACCAAGCCTTCTGGTGGGGATGATGGATGCGAGGGGCTGCTAGGTGATCGTGCAGCTCCTCGCGCTCGGCTGGCGGCCCGCATGCTGCCGCGTCCAGCGCCAGCTCCAGACGCGCCCCGGCGACCCCCAGGCAGCGGCCCTATGCGCGTTCCTCTTTGTGCCATCATCCATTTTATGGGCGCCAAATAACGGGAGACGCCCAAACCCGGCACCGTTTCGTGGTTGGGTCATATGCACAAACGGACCTTTGCACCTACAATTTTGCCTAGGCACGGCGCTCACACCTCTTGGCAGGATGCTGACTGACTGCGCCGACGTAGCAGTTTTGTCACATGACTGTTACGTCAGCGGGCGATGGGGTCGTCACTTCCCTACGCCATTTTATTATTAATATCTTTTTTTCGACCAACAAAGATCATAAAACATAAATCGTATAATAATGTGATAACATTGCCTATTTTTTAATAATGCAATATAATAATAAAGAAAAGTTTTATTATTAGTATTATTGCATAAAGCACCGCTGGCACAGACGGTACAAGTATCTCCTACAAACAAATGTTCCAGATCTAGATGCATGTCCTTGTGCAATTTCTGTATTTTAACAGTCTTTTTAGTACAACAGAAATTCCACTAAACAACATTTTGTGCCATTATTTTAATCTTGCAATCTTATGTGTGCAAGTTTGAAATAATAGCACAAATATTAAACAAAACTCTGCCCTATCCAAAAAGAATTAACATGAATAATATTATTCATGATTTCATTACTATTTTATTAGCTTTTGCATTTAAGTTATTTATTTATTTGCTTTTTAAGGGAAACGTACAGTACAATAAAAATACATTATAAAACATATAAAAGTAATCCTACAACCAATGAAGTTTCAACAGATATCTAGAACATATTAAAAGCTTGCCACCACAATATGTTTAAAGATTTAAAGAAAAACTAAATGGTATTTATAATTAAACATTAAGTACTAAGCAATTAAAAGTAATATAATACACACAACCTATAGTGAAGCTACCAATTATAAATTAAGTTTTACAATATTTTTATAACTATTATATTTAAGGTGAAACATATCTAGTTAATAATATTACTATTACATATTATAATTCCATTTATTAATTTTTAATTTAAAATTAATTAAATTATCTGATTTTAAAATAGCATTAGTCTCTCAAGTCTCCGAGAAACCCTCAGAGTAATTACTAGCATGGAGTCCTAAAATAAAAATAAAAATTTTATACCTAAACTCTTTATAAATGTGACGTTTACATACATATTACAAAATAAGATAATTATATTATTCTTACCTTCTTTCTTTTACAAGCTTGTTGCCGTTTTTCACCTCTATTTATGTACCATTAGCGAAACAAAAAACGTTGTTGATTAATAAATTTAGTCTATGACTTGTAAATTTGGGTATTAATTCGGTTTTAAAAATTATTTATATCAATGAAAGTTTATGGAAGCTTCATCTGACTTCTTATAACAAAAACGTTGTCAATTTTATTTTTCATTTATTTATCACATGAACAAGCATTACAAATACGGTTATTGATAGTATTTAAGGGACCACTATGGTTTATACCTAAATTTTATAAGATAATATGGCATAATATTGTATTGTACTATAAAAAAATCAAAAACATGAAATAAACATGCAAACAATCAAAAATTAAAAAAAAAACATGTTATTACAACTTAAGACACCAACATTAAGTGTAAGGCTAAGTGATCCTTTAGCTTACACTTAATGTTATTTTAGTGACAATATCCACCAAATCTGACGGCAAGTTATTGATAAGCCGAGGTATAAGTAGCTACATGTTCGCTCACTGTATGCATTGCTAGCATGCGACTCGCTGGGAAGGTTCTTAGAAATTGCTTGAGTGTAGTATACAGGATGCTCAATTGGGATTCTTGCTATTCATTAAAAAGTTGTTCCTTTAATAAAGTGCTTTGTATTTCTATATGTATAGGTAAAATTTTACAGTGTTTGAAAAGACTGCTGACGTTATCCCGGAATTTATTTTTTATTTTATTTGGAACAGATCTGTATTCTTACCTGTAAGTTCGGCCGTAGCTGCTTAGTCTGTATTGAAAGTGCGATTCCGTAAGTGCATTATATAACATTAAATTTATTTTAAATGGAGCGAGTTTAATGAGGATAGTAATATTTTCTGGAAACTGTCTCAGTTTTGTACATACACGTTCAATATGCTGGCTCCAATTAAATTCACTGTCAAATTCTATTCTGAGTTATGTTTGAGTGTCAACTATATCAATTTCTGAGCAGCAAATTTTAGCAGCGCTGTTATTACGTAGGCAGATGTGGTTGTGTGAAACTAATTTTTTAATTGAAGTGGGTTTTAAGTATGAGGATTTAATTACTAACAATTTAGTTATGCTAGCATTAAGGACAAGCCCAGTGGGTCAGACTGCAAAAGGTCGCAAGCCTTTTGTGGATTTTTATCAGCGATTACGAGAAATGTATCACCCGCAATCTGGTATCACGTGAAATTGACGATGCAATTAGATAATGTGGAGGTTCTTAAAATCGTTGTGTAATTTAAAATAAATCATGGAAAAGTCACATTGAAATCTACTTAAATTCAGATGGTGTATTTCCGCCAAATTATCCTTAGACTTATTATGGATTTCACGGGGAAAACTAACTGCGTAACTTCACGGAACATACGTAGTGGGCACTGCTCCTTTGTCGGTAGATCACAATCACAAAAAAATCAATTTTCCTCTCTGCTTCCTAAAGATTTTTTTAAAGAGCATAGGGGGCAAACGAGTACGCGGCTCGCTGGATGGTAAGTGACTACCGCGCCCATGGAGATATTATTCATCTCTTATTAATTAATTAAAGCCTATCAAAAATCAAAAGAGCCGTGGTAGCTCAGATGGTTAACGCTCGCTGTAAATATAATAGAACGCGAGCAACCCGGGTTCGATCCCCGCCGGCACCAATGAAATTGTTATTTGCAATTTTAAGTGCTGATTTACCACGTGCTCGGCGGTAAAGGAAAACATCGTGAGGAAACCCGCATGTCTGAGGAATAAGTAAAAAATATTTCGAAGACATGTGAAGTTCGCCAACACGTATTGGGGCAGCGCGGTGAACATTTCCTTGCCCTAAAACCGTCTCAGACATGAGGGGAGGCCCGTGCCCAGCTGTGGGATGTATTTAGGCTGTAACTTTACTTTACTTTACTATCAAAAGTCTACGGCTGAACGTAGGTGGAATATTTCCCGTAGTTACCTCTATTAGCAAGTGGTTTGTCAACCGTAATTTTCTGAGCTGCTATTAGACAAATAATGTTGTTAATGTCCTGCTTCATTTCCCCCTCATTACGATACTCACTGTGTAGGGTCTTAGTGTTTCCAAGAAATAATATATATCATTTGGTAGGAGATAGTGAATTCTTTTACTCCGTCGCTACACGGCATTATCAAAATACTGCCTTAACTTCATGATTTTGAAATATTTTCATCCAAGCACATAAAGCTTTGTTGAATATATTTAATTGTTTTATTTCCGCTAAGCAAGTGATAAATCTATATAAATAAAAAACAATTGACGCATGCACGAATGATCATCACTTAAGAACAGCTGGACCGATTTTAATGAGTACTCATACTCACAATCGTGGCCCTTAAGGAGAAATATAATCTCAAATGGCTTGGCAAGATCCTTCGTTATGCCGAAAATATTGCAGCATTGATTTTGATAAATATATGGTAAAGTTGAGGAATAATGTTAAGGATTATCTTAGACGAAAACACGATTTCATAAAATTTTCTCGATAGAAAAAAAATCCAAAGTTACCTCCAAAATAAACAATAAACCGCTGTTATTCATAAAATACTTTAAATAAGATCATGAAACTTTGCATAATAACTGAACTAACTATAAAGCAGTGCTTATGTTATTTACTTTTTTTAAGTACCATTATTTTCACTGCAAAAAGAAATTACCTAAACTATCGGCGCGTAAGCTTGATTACTGTCGTCCCGTTAGTATCGCTCCGGCTTTTGAAGGGAGAAGTTCTGTCGCTTACAATCAGAATACACATTACGCAACTGGACGACGTAAAATTAAAATGGGAAATAACCGTAATAAAAATAAGAAGCAACTGGCTTGGCGTTAAGAAACAGGCATAAATATGATAAACCTAATGAAATAAGTGTCTAACGACCTTTCTACTTACAGTATTAGTGATTACAAACGTGTCGGTACATAGCATACGACGCGCGGGCAAGTGGGGACGAAATTAGAATTTGAGCTGACTTACTCTATCTCCTTAAGTGGCGCGAGATCTAGAAAACAGTCGTGAGAAACCAGTGCGTGATTTATGGGAAGATTGACGCATGAATTTAAATAGTTTTGTCTCTTTATGCTTTGTTTGAAATTTGTACATAGAACATACTGGCGTAAAGACGACCTGAAACCCCGAAAATGCGTGACAAATTTTGATTTGTCATTGTGTGCGTTAGCTAGGGATGTACCAGGACTATTGAAAAACAATAATAAGAAAGCGGTAAAAAAATAAGAAACTAGTTTGGTGCATGGAACTTTAAAATTAACTGAACTTTTAACATGATATTCGAAAATTATTAAAAAATACTCATATAACATGTTCCCGAGAGTAAGCAGCACCTATCTGCGTTTTGTTGGATTTTAATTCAAAATGTACAAAATCCCAATTTTTTTTAAAGAATATTAACAATGCTATAAACATTACTAATATTCCCTTTAACCACTTGCGGTAAGCTTAAATTGCTTGTGGTTGTGTTTACGCCAGTAGTCGAATGGCGGATTCGAACCCACGACCTTCTTGAGTTCGCGGTCCGCACCCTGTCATTAGGCAACTGTCGCTTGTATTATCTCTGAAGAGGTGAGTCCACCGAATAAACTCAAGCAACTTTCCACAAGAATCAGATCGAAAAAAAATTACTGCTATGGACAGTTTTCCTCTGAATTTCTTTTCCAACATAATTTTAATCAAATATATAAGTAAATACTTAATTAAGTAAACACCTACTTATATTTTATATATTTTATAAAATGTTTTGCTGGTGAAATAAAATCAGAGACACGGAGTAACTAATGGCTGATTTACTTTTCATATTTTAATTACAAATTTAATACTTACAAAATTTATTAATTAACAGTTAAATACATTGTAGAAGCTTATTTTAACATTCGACTTAAATATGTATGTAAAATTAATAATATAAGTAAGGAAACTTGTAGGAATCAGTTATTTAAAATTGCTCTGTTTAAAGTCCAATGTAATTATGGGGCGGGGCTACTCTTTTTATCATCTGTCTCTGAAAAAATATAAAGTAAAAATAAACTTGTGATCATTTTAGCTGCATGAATTTTAAAACATAATGATATTAACAGAGACTAGCAAATAAGCAGGAGATATTAAAGTGCACGAAGTGTCTGTGGATACATATGTACTCTTTGTTTTTTTTAAATATATGTTATATATAATTGTTACGCGCTCAAGTCGACGATATACTAGCGCCATCTAGTGTCAGGAACGAGAGCGAGTAGAGCGTTGCAGAAAATGACATCACAACTCTCTCAACCGACAGCGCCATCCGAAGAACTAAGTTTCTGGAAAGTCTATACTCGCAAACTCGTCCCTTTGCGCGCATTTACCTGAATATTCGGGATGTTTCTTTGCTAATTTAAATAAATAGGCGCTGCAAGATGCGATCGGGGCAGAGTTGAACTCGACGACACAAGCGAAGCTTCGGAGCGGAATTAAGTGAATTAGTGTGTTTAATTATTAGTGTTTTTAACTTTAATTTGTATAAAGTAAATTAAAGTGTTAATTTAGGTAATTCTATCGGCAATTTTTATTGTCACGAACCTCAAGCTCGTAACAATTGGTGTCAGAAGTGGGATAAAATAATGCCGATTTTACCTAAGGAGGAAACGGAGGGTGTCCGTACCCGAAGTCAACGCCAGCAGGAGACGGACCAACGAAGATTTGGTGGTGCAACGCCGCAGACTACGGAGGGCCAGCCGCCGGCTGCAGGCCCGTCACTAGCTCCTACATCTGAAGCACCTGACTTAGGTGCTCTGATGGTGATGCTGCAGGAACAGGCTCGCCGACAGGAGGAACAGGCCCGTCGGTTGGAAGAGCAGCTGCGGGGCGGACCAGAGGAACAGGTCCGTCGTTTGGAAGAGCAGCTGCGGGGCGGACAAGAGGAACAGGCCCGTCGGTTGGAAGAGCAGATGCTCCTCATGAAGGACTTTCACGCTACCTTCGGGAAGGAGATAAAGGAGGTGAAGGATAGGGTTGCTCAGCATGACAACCGCCTGTCGGAAGCTGAAACCCAAATCGCGAAAGCTGAAAACCGAATCGAAAAAGCTGAAACCCGAATCGACCAAGTAAACAATCGGATTGACAACGTAATGGCTGACATGAAGAAATCACTGGACGAACTCAAACTTGGAGATGGAGCTACAGCTCCCGTAGTAGCTACAACACCTTCGCCACGTGGGTTCAAGGTGCCACCGTTCGACGGTACCTCTTCCTGGTCAGCCTACAAAATCCAGTTCGAAGCTGTTATGAAGGCGAACGGCTGGAATAAAAATCAGGCCATGACTGCTCTCACACTAGGCCTGCGTGACCAGGTCTTAACAGTTCTGGAAGCTCTCGGTGAGGAAGTGACTTATGAGCAACTCCTTGAGGCATTGGAGGCGAGATATGGCGACGCTCACCTGGAACACGTCTTTCATGCGCAGCTTAAAGATCGTGTGCAGCAGTGGGCTCTAGAAGTGGAGAAGCTGATGCGAAAAGCATACCGGTCTGTACCTGCGCTCATTGAAGGGAACCTGGTGCAGACATTCATCGACGGCAAAGCGACCTGGAAGTCAGAGCTGCTGTGAGGCTCGGGCACCACGAGACGCTTAAGGACGCCTTGGCCCATGCACTGGAAGTGGAAGCCGTGCGGCAGGATCATCGTTCCCATCGCGTCAGGGAGGTTGCAGCAGCTACAGTTCGCGACCGCAACAAAGGATACAGCCCTAGGTGCTATGGCTGTGGGGAAAAGGGCCACCTTCGATCCAGCTTCCCTAAGCGAACCGTGGAAAGGAGAGTTGATCGATCTCGAGAGGGTAGTGCAGCTAACGGCACTGCCTGGCGGCGACAGGATCATCGTTCACCTCACGCTAGGGAGGTTACAGCAGTTACGGTTCGCGACCACAATAAAAGATACAGCCCTAGGTGCTATGGCTGTGGGGAAAGGGGCCATCTTCGGTTCAGTTGCCCTAAGCACTCCCTAGGAAGGGAAGGTGAACGGTCTCAGAAAGGAAGTGCGGCTAACAGCACCGCCCAGCAGCAGCAGGAATACGACTTTACTATCAGACACTGCAGCGGGAAATCTCACGGCAACACAGATGCATTGTCAAGAAGACCTTGTCTTGAAGATGGCAACCATTGTAGTAGGCAAGGTAAGGAAGTGGTATCCGTGAGGATGCTCAGAACAGACCACCTCAGCAACGGGTGGAAGGACAGCCTACGACATGCACAGCAGGAAGATCCGGACATTAAGCCGATTCTGGGATGGATGAAGGCCCGTGCTACCAAGCCTAAGTGGAGGGACGTCTCAGCGATGAGTTCAAACACGAAAAGCTATTGGGCCCAATGGGACAGCTTGCTGCTTCAGGATGGAGTCCTGTGCCGTAAATGGGACAATGGTCGAGGAGACAGCTGTCGTTTGCAAATGGTTGTCCCTAAGGCTAAAGTGCCGAGTGTTTTACAGCTGTGCCATAATGGTCGTTCAAGAGTCCATCTGGGAGTTAAACGAACTCTACTGAAGGTCCGAGAACAGTTTTACTGGGTCCATTATCGTGACGATGTGGAGGATTGGTGTTGTACATGTACAAGTTGTGCGGCTGTGAGGGGACCTCAGACGCGGAGTAGAGGAGCATCGAAATTGTACAATGTTGGTGCACCACGGGATAGGACATCCCTTGACATTGCGGAGCCGTTACAGAAAGGCGCAAGAGGGACTCCTAAGATCGTCCATGTGGATCGCTTGGCGCGTTATTATGGGGCCGATAATGCTCGGGACGAGCATGTCTTAGGAGGGGGCAGTGTTACGCGCTCAAGTCGACGATATACTAGCGCCATCTAGTGTCAGGAATGAGAGCGAGTAGAGCGTTGCAGAAAATGACATCACAACTCTCTCAACTGACAGCGCCATCCGAAGAACTAAGTTTCTGGAAAGTCTATACTCGCACACTCGTCCCTTTGCGCGCATTTACCTGAATATTCGGGATGTTTCTTTGTTAATTTAAATAAATAGGCGCTGCAAGATGCGATCGGGGCAGAGTTGAACTCGGCGACACAAGCGAAGCTTCGGAGCGGAATTAAGTGAATTAGTGTGTTTAATTATTAGTGTTTTTAACTTTAATTTGTATAAAGTAAATTAAAGTGTTAATTTAGGTAATTCTATCGGCAATTTTTATTGTCACGAACCTCAAGCTCGTAACATAATAATATCCTCCAGACCGAATTTCGGCCACGCTGGCCTGCCTCAACGGAGGCTAGCCAACGGCTTAGGACAAGATTATAGTACCCACGTGTATGCGCAAGCACAGGTGCACTCTCTGTTTCCTCAGTCTCATAATCTGATGGGACGGTAAACCGATACGACCGGAGAGAGATCAGGCGCAGCACCAACGGCTTTACGTGCCTTCCATAGCACGGGGGTGAGAAACCGCCAACTTCCTGACTCCGGGCAGCTACCGAGATTTTCTTGACAGAAAAACTCAATAATTGATTTTTGGCCCGACTCGGGATTTGAACCCAGGACCTCGTGTTCAGCAGTCGCACTACTACAACCGCTAGACCAACGAGGCAGTCAATGTTATTTATATTATATGTATGTTAAGTAAACGGTCACTTAACTATGTACTGACTATAGCAAGTGCACCTTTTTCTCACACATCTATTGTTCCGCGCTGTTATTAATTAACCAGCTCCTCTTCTCTAAAACTAGCACTGTAGGTAGTGAAACACGCCGTTAAACCCTCAATTATCGAGGGCTTAATAGCGTGTCGAGGCTCAATATCAAGTACTGTGGAATTTATAGTATCCTGACACACAGAACCGCGCGTCTCATGCATGGGCGTCTAGCGGCGTTTCAAGAGCATTACTACCTAACTACGCTAAGTTTTATCATTGTGACTTTAGAATATAATACGAACCTCCACTCAACCCCTTGTAGGAAATAGCGTGATGCTATTAATTTTGTACTAGTGTGACCATGGGGTGCAAGTGGCTAAGTTAGATCATCGATTTTTTCCGGTCGATAAATAGATGTATCTTTAATATCTTTATCTTAATCAAAAGTTTTTGATGTTAAATTTTTGAATTCATATTTTACTTACTAGTTACAAATAATGTAAAAATGGCTCCTATTAATAAAATTGGTTTTATTCTACTTTTTCTTTTATACTTCTCAAAAATGTGTTTACTGTAAAAAGTTTTTCTTTGGATGCCAACCAAACCAATATGATATATAATCTTAACAATTATTTCTAATTATAGAATCCGGAGGAAATCTGTTTGATAAACGGCAAAATAAAATTACATTTTAAGAATGCAAACCGAGCATTAATTTTAATTCCTCTTCTTGTTGTGTGGGCAAGTCTATCTATTAAATATAAAAATTCAAGATAAATATCGACTTTCATTTTGATATAGTTTGGTCAATCCATTGCGTAAATGTTAAATATTTTGTATGAAATTGTATCGATATCAATAACATGACTTTTTTCTTAGCAAAGTATCAAAATTAATAAACTAGTTGAAAATTTTCCATATTTTAAAAACTATATAACATAAATTTTAACCAAAAATAGATGCGTCTTATTATTGCCGACGTCTTAATAATTTACCTGAGAAATGTGCAATTACCAGGGTTATTTCTATTATTGACACCACAGTCACAGAATAAGTAACCATTTTGGAAAACAATTACTTACTGATAATAAATAGCTATTATACTCTAAAAAAATTCAAAATATCTAGGAGCTTCATTTCTTGCGTGCCGACTTGTGCAGACCTGTCGTTCAAAATCGGTTACAAAGTCATGAGATTTGCTATCCTTTTCTAGTAGGCTAGGCTAGTATAAAAATAGAAAAAATAATATTGATCGATAGCAGTTAGATCGATAACAATAAACAGCTGATGAGACAGTAATTGTGTGTTACATGGTAGGGACAATCTTCTGACTGCCGTAGAAAATCCATAAATTGAAGTGTACGTTTGTGGTGTAAAAATAACAGCATTTTATTAAACACATATGAAATTATTATACGGTACTTAAAAAAAACCTTTTTGAAATTTTTGTCTGTCTGACTGTTTGTTCCGGCTAACCTCCGAAACAGCTGGAGTAAATTAGCTACTTTTATTTCAGAAAACGATTAAGGGTTACCCACAAAAAAACTCATGAAATCCAATTGTATAGCACGCAGAATAATCCATGGGAACAGCTAAGTAAAACATATAATCAACATCATCATACCCTACACAAATAAAAAAATTAAATCACAAAAGTAGATATGAAACAGCTCCAAGGTACCGTGATAACATATTCTATTCAAAAACCAGCTTGGTCACATAACATGCATTTGAAATTAGATATCTTTAGATTTAAAAGTATGTTGTATTTAATTTTACGCCAGCCAGCTAGAAAACTAATAATTAGAACAAAATCCAACTTCACGTTTGTTCTACTTTAAGTTGCCACGGAAATTCGCGTATGCTTGTTATAGGTGTTTTACCCCTTACAGGTAGCAAATGATCCAAAGTATGCACTTTATATATTAGCCTGTAGGGTATAGGGGGCCAAAAATATTACAGGCCCTCAGAGGTTACAATACATCTGTAGCTTTCTTTATTTGATATGGTTTGCGGGTGTTTAGAGTTTGCAGTAAACACTTGCCATCAGATGGACTATAAGTTCACTTGTCATTTCAATTAAAAAATGAATTGCAAGCCACCGTATCATTGTTTTACAAATTACTGTTCTCATTTCTATTATAATAACGGAAGGACGCTTGAAAACGTTAAAATAAATAATAACAAGTGGTGAATATGAAAAGATATTTCAAGCGTTTTCAATAGCCTATCACACCTTCATTATTTAAAGTAGTATTATTCTTTTTCATTTTGTTAGACAAGCATAGATGTTATAATTTGAAATCATTAACTACTTTTTCCCTCATAATAAATATAATTTTTAGTTTACTTAAAAAAGGAGCAGGTTAGAACCTGTCGTTTGTGTGTTTTTTCGTAAGTTCATCACGCGACAGCGGTGTCAAGTGTTAATCTATTTTTATTGATTATTTTCTCATTAAAATGGTTATAATTTTTTATTCTTCTTACAGTCCTAAGAGTATGAGAATGAGAAAGTAGAGCAACGAATCCACTACCCCCATATCATCCCGTGCGAGTCGTTAGGGGTGACAAAAGTAAACATAACGACTAAAGATAAAATCCAGCGATTGCCAACCCGCTTGCCAAGAGTGGCAGCTATGGAAAATATCCCACTATGGAGGGTGGCCAATATTCAACAGTTGAATATAATAGGTACTAATATGGTAACGGTAATAAAATGAAATGAAAATAATACTTGTTCATTGGGCTTATGGCAGAATCGCTGGAGGACTTAAGCACTATGCTCAATGACCTCAATAGTGCCTCCCAACGGATAGATCTTAAGATGAACATGGACAAAACAAAGATCATGTTCAATGTCCATGTCACACCTATGCCGGTAGTTGTTGGGAGCACTATGCTCGAAGTTGTTGACGAGTACGTTTACCTGGGACAAATAGTCCGACTAGGTAAGTCCAACTTCGACCGAGAGGTCAATCGACGGATTCAACTCGGCTGGGCAGCGTTCGGGAAATTACGACATATCTTTTCGTCAGGTATACCTCAATCTCTAAAAACTAGATTGTACAACCAGTGCGTGTTGCTAGTGATGACTTATGGATCTGAGACGTGGTCCTTCACTGCTGGCCGTATGAGGACGCTTAAGGTCGCTCAGCGAGCTATGGAGAGGGCTATGCTCGGAGTTTCTCTGCGTGATAGACTCAGAAATGAGGATATCCGCAGTAAAACCAGAGTGACCGACATAGCCCAACGGATTAGTAAGCTGAAGTGGCAATGGGCCGGCCATATAGCTCGAAGAACCGATAACCGATGGGGAAGAAAGGTTCTCGAGTGGCAGCCTCGTACCGGTAGGCGTAGTGTAGGGCGACCCCCCACTAGATGGAGTGACGACCTGGTAAGACATGCAGGAAGTCGATGGATGCAGGTGGCTCAGGACCGTGCTTTGTGGCATTACTTGGGGGAGGCCTATGTTCAGCGGTGGACTTGTGAAAGGCTGTAATGATGATGATGATGATGAAAATAATACGGAAACGGTAACACGACATTTTTGTTAATAACTTGAGCTTGCGTTGTACCTCACACCACTTACTCGTAAATGGGTTAAAAATATTTTTTAATAAAATATCAAAGCCGACTTTTTGACTTCGACCTGAACTTCTTTGTTTAGTTATTCCGTTTTATTTCAATGGAATGCGAATTTTAGTTTCTCTGTTAACAAGTAATTAATGGTATCTTAAAAGGATCTATTGAATTAAAACTATGGTGGAGTTTTCATAGCAGAGACAACGTCGAAACAAATTAAATTAATTGACTTATATATTACGTGATTAAATTTCTCTTCTTAGCAGCTATTATTTGTGATTTAGAGTTACATATGTACTTGTTCCACTTACATTTTAATTTATTTACTCTTAGCGACAATTCCCAGCTTCGCCATCTTAGATCTATTAACGTGGCATTATTTATATTTTTAGTAATAAGAAACCAATTTATTTTATTACTCTTTAGTTTCTCGAAAAAATCAAGCAACAAGGTAAACCTTGGGAGAGTACTACTCCTCCTCATCTCCTTTTCAGGTAAGGTGCATACAGAACACACGGCGCGCTTTCCTCCCCGGCCTTCAACTTTACCTGCGCAAAGAAGGCCTCCGAGTCCAATGGGCGAAGGTCTACGGCTCCGCGCCTGGAAAGATTCGGCCGCGGCGGGTAAGGAGTGCGACGCCACGTAAAAGCAACACCCACCATCAACCAGCCACCACCACCGCATCAATGGTGCAGACCCGTCAGAGTCACGGAGAATAGGACGAGCGGCGCATGGCCATACCAACACTACTCTTTCTCCGTCACTCCACCTCGGCTGCAGTGGTAGGGGGAGACGATACCTCACTCACCGTAGACCAGCAACACACCTACTGAATGGGCTCGCCAAGCCCACTCCGAATGGCCATCTCGGGCCGTCCTCAAATAGCGTAATTGTTGCAAAGCTGTATAGGTTTATTGTAATTGCGGCTGATGGTCTTGAGATTATGTGTTCGAATTTCGGGTCACGTCAAAATCAGGTATTAGGTTTTTCTGACAAGAAATTATCAGTAAAAGCCCGGAGTCACGAAGTTGGCAGTGTTACACCCCAATGCCTCCAAAATCACACAAGGCCGTTAGTTCTACGCTCGATCTCGTGTCAGTAAAGTGAAAGAATAGAGAATATACTTGCGCTTACGCATACATCCTGTCTTGTTTCCGTTGAGAATGGCTAGCGTGACCTTAATTCGGTCTGGAGGACAATATTACCAGTTTATAAAAAACGAGTTTCTTAAGGGGATATAGTAAGTCAGCCCAAATTCTAATTTCGTCCCCACTTGTCCGTGCGTCGTATGCTATGTACCGACATGTTTGTAATCACTAATACTGTAAGTAGAAAGGTCGTTAGACACTTATTTTATTAGGTTTATCATATTTATGCCTGTTTCTTAACGCCAAGCCAGTCGCTTCTATTTTTATTACGGTTATTTCCCATTTTAATTTTACGTCGTCCTGTTGCTTAATGTATATTCTGATCGTAAGCGACACAACCTCCCCCTTCAAAGGCCGAAGCGAAGTGACCGATCGGCAGGAATCACGCTTCAAGAGGCCGATAGTTTAGGTAATTTCTTTTTACAGTGTAAATAATGGTATTTAAAAAAAAATTACATAAGCACTGCTTTTTAGTTAGTTCAGTTAGTATGCAAAGTTTCATGATCTTATTTAAAGTATTTTATGAATAACAGCGGTTTATTGTTTTTTTTTTTTTGGAGGTAACTTTGGATTTTTTTCTATCGAGAAAATTTTACGAAATCGTGTTTTCGTCTATATCATAATCCTTAACATTAATCCTCAACTTTACCATATCTTTATTTCAAAATTATTGCTGCAATATTTTCGGTATAACGAATGATCTTGCTAAGCCGTTTGAGATTATATTTCCCCTTAATATCAATAAGCGTTTCTTTGTGCCTCCATGCACTATGATTATTTTAACAATATATAGTTGTTATTCTTTAAACAGTATATACTGAAACATTGACACCGAACATAGCCTTCCTATGCACGATCGTGATCCATCGTCATCCAGTCGACTCTTAGCACATTTGAAAATAATCAATACTGTCGCTATTATGTGTCTGCGTGGTAAAAGTATCCATCAAACACTCTAATACTGTAGAGGTCGTAAAATTCCACTCAAATAAAACGCTAGTTAGCTAAAGTTTTGTAGACTTACAAAACTTCTAATAGATCACGCAATTGCCTTTACACAAAAAGCCAAATAATAAAACCTACTACTGCATTAATAATAATAAAATTTTGAAACATTGACATGAAAAATTAAATGACCCACCCAGCTTGAAATGTGCTTAACTTAATTATGTATGCACTATAACCATCAATGCTATCCCTACACCATAATTCCCAACAATCATAACACGATACATCTTTCGCCTGAAAACGAGAAGAGATTTATTAATTTTTTTGTATTTTTTTTATAGGATAGGGTGACAAACGAGCACACAGTCCACCTGATGGTAAGTGGTTGCTGTGGCCAATAGACATCTACATCTATCCTCGATTACGAATCAAAATGCAGATGCGTTGTCACCCGTGAGGACTAAGATGGAATGCCTCGTTTCCAGTAAAAAGGGTCTCCGGTTCTCTACACTCACCATACGAAATACAGCAGCATTAAGCTACTATTTCACGCTGGTATTCTGTGAGAGCGTATTGTATTTGATGTTACTGCTTATTTTTAGAGGCAATGTTACAAAACTTCGAAATAGAAACTAGATTAAGAATAAATTTATTCAATCACTTTCGGTACAACTAGCTGAGCTGTCGTTGTTTAGATTAATTATTATTTGATTATCAATAATGCAGTCAAAATTAATGTCTTTTTAAAAGTCATCCATAATCATTTTTTTTTGTTTTTTCTAACACTTTTGCCCAATCATCCATTGTGACATGGGCACATGCTTCAATGAATAAAGAAGAACCAGTTCAAAAAGTTAAAGCTGAGTCACAAAATAAAAAGACAAACATAAAATCATAAAATTACGCACGGTGAGCTGCCGGAACGGCGGGTGATTGAAATTACGTAGTTATTTTTTTCAGCGCAGCCTTGTATATGAGTTTTTTGCCTACACAAATTTACGTTGACAAAGTAAAAAAATAAACTTGTGTTATTCATGATTCATCTCATTTAAATGATTTCAAAAATAAAAATTTAACTAAACAAATAATACGTTAAAAATTAATTATTCAATTATTTGAATATTTTAAACCGATTATTTAAATATTTTTGCCGATCATTCGCCTTACAATGAATTTTAATCATCCAAACAGTACGGTAAGTTACGTAACGATAAATCATTGAAACGACGCTAAGTAAAAAAGTTGTAACTGGTTTTTTTTTTTAAATATTTTGCTTTGTTTGAAAGATTTGAATTTAAATTAATGATAAAAAAAACTAAACACGTTGTAATGAAATATAGATAACTTCATAGTTCTTCAGATTTTCAGCTTGTGCAAAGTTATTGCGAAATAATTAATGTGAAACGTCAAATGTTATTTCTTAGATTTGGTTGACTACAATGGTTAAGTTAATTGTTAGAAGTTTAATTTTGCCATCTTTAATATATTGTATTTTAGAAAAGTGAAGTAAAACAAAGTAACGCCTGATTCTATTAATCAAATTTACTAAAAATACTGACCGAATTTTGTTCAGCGTGGATTGTGGCATGCAAGTAATTAATAATAGTATGTAATAGAACTTAAACGTTTTAAATCGGTGACAATATTAAAACTGTTAACAGCAACATTGTCAATGATAACAGATATATAAATATAACTTCTACTCTACAAATATGACTAATTTAAATACAATAAAGCACTCGTTTATTCATTTTCATGATGCGTACGATAATAGTTGTGTTACATATCTATACCTTGTGTTACAGTGAAATAAATAGAAATTGTCATTAGTGGCTGAGATTGAATGTTTGCTTAAACTCAACAATTGGGAGTACACTGATAATAAGAAGTAGTAAAAATTTTCATATAAACGATATTGTCAAGAGATCTAAAATATTCTTGGAACAAAGCTTTTCTTTTCTCAAATAAAATAAAGCAAATAGACTACTTCACTTTTATGAGTGTAATAATCGACAATCTAACTAGCCGTGGGTAGTGGCGGTTTAAGTATATCCACTGTAATATATCATCACGTGGTTGTCGTAAGAAGAGACAGAGAGAAAATGAACCAGGAGATAGAGAGCGACATCTTTCTGATAACAGCTGAAAAATAAATATAAATTGCGGTTGCCAGCCCGCTTTCAAGCTCGGCAACTGTGGACAATATCCACCATACGAAGTAATCTATGGGGGAAGCCTATATCATCAGTGGTTTTTTCATAGGATATAATAGTTATGGCAATCGACAAGATTACTATAACCATTACAGATTTTATACGTGGTAGAAGCATGCTGCAGATGTATTATGATTGTGGCACGAATGGATCGGCTCGAACGGGGAAGGACAACGCTCTGAAATAATACCAGTTAATGCTGTTGAGTTTTGTGTGGTGATCGTAGAGAACCGGATATCCTTTTTACTGGAGGCGAGGAATTTCATTTTAATCCTCAGGGATGATAACGCATCTGTACTTTGATTCTTAATCTATTTAAGATAGATGTAAATTTCTGTGAATTCTCCGGTTACCGTCAGGTGGACTTTGTGCCTGTTGGTCACCCTCTTTCTAAAAAAAGGCAATAATTATTTATTTTTATAAAAATGTTACCCCAAAACAAGAGCATTCTTATATATTGTTGAAACGTTTTACATATAAAATACATACGAACAAACATCCAAACCTTTGTATTTACTACGCTTTTTTTTAGTACTCAGTAGTTATAACCCGTCTGCATTTTGATTATTTGAACATAAATGTAAATGTTTATGGTTCACATTTTCCATTTACCATCAAGAGGAATGAGTGATCGTTGTAACCCTTATTCTAAAATCAAAGACCTTTCAAACATATTTGTTGCACGCGGTATTAAATCTTGCGTTTTTTCTCTAGTCCTCTAAATTAAAAACAGATAACTAAACTAACATAACCGTTTAGGATGGAAACCTTTAGGTACACGTAGATATATTTTAGTTACATATTTATTTACAAGTATTTTATAAATAAAACACATTAGCTTTATAGTAAATTTTATTACAAATTTTAATAATGTTTCTAAAATATGGTGAAATATTCTTATTAATGAACTGTTCATTACATTAGCAAACCACAAGCCTACCTGGACGTAGGTGCCTCTTAAATAATACCGATGTACGATCCTGAGCCACCTGCATCCATCGACTTTCTGTATGTCACAGCATATTGTCACTCTATCATCGCTACAGATTCAATATACTTACATACTTTTTTCTATCAAAAAATAGCTGCAATATTTTTAGATATAAATCATGGAGCAATGTGGAAAAATACACGTGTTAATTACAAACAGGAAGTTAACAAATGTCAGTAAAGTTTTACATAAGATGTTTCGTATATTTATTCGAGGTACAGTAGTATTATTAATAATCATAATAACTAGACCAGAGCTAGACTAAATATAATATTAATAATAGTACAAATTAGTATTGCTTATATTAACGTACATACCTAAGGGGATAAGCGGTTGCCGTAAATATCGCGAGCATCCCGGATTTGTTCGCCTTCAGCACCAAAAGAAATTGCAATTTTAAGTGCTGATTAACAACGTACTGCGTGGTAAGAAGAGATTGTGCAGCATGTCTTAGAACAAATATCTCTTCATATTATGTACATTGTCACACGTATACACACGCACACAATCATAAATACATAATCAAACCTTATATAGGTACACATCATTACAACATACATGCATGCAGAATTATTTTTAATGACGGTATTCTACGAAACAAATAAAATTATAAAAATAATTACGCGGCCCAGGAAAGGGCCTTTTTTAATAGTATCCATCGCTCGGCGAATTAACTTTTTTTCGTAATTTTTTGTAAAACGAAAGAAAAATCTCTTTGCACTCTTTTTATTTGGCTAGTTTTAATATCAATACATATAGAACTTTAAATTTAATGTAGTAACATGAATAAATGTTGTTCCATGCCAAATTTGGCAAAATTCGATTACTATTAGAGTCACCTCGGTGTCTGTGACTTTCTTTATGTCTGTTTGTCAAAGATTTTTTTTTTGAATTCTCAGACTTTGGACGGACACGATTGATATTTTGCATAGATATAATATGTTATAGGAAATCGTAAATAAATATGTTTTTCGTAATTGCATTACCTTTTAAGTTTTGTCGTTTGACCTAAAAATACAACTAGAACCTTATAGTACTTTTTTTTCAAAGTATACGCAGTTTAATTTACTTTTCCATTTTTTCAAACCAGTTATTTAATTAAACATTTATTGCACTCGAAAATATTCAATATGGCTGTTATGAAAGCGTCGACTGCTTCTTCACCGGACTGGAACCTTTGATCACGAAGATTTTTCTTAACGTTGGGAAATGTAAAGATATCGTTAAGGCTTCGATCAGGATAGTCAAGAATTTCTACGTTTTCCTGCTTCAAGTACTCAATCGTTTGACCAGCGCTGTGTGAGCTAGCGTTGTCATGGTGTAGGACGTATAGATTTCCCAAGTTCGACGATAACTTGTGGCAAAAAAAACTGTAGTATTAATGCAGAGTATTAACAGTTCTAATATATTTAAGTACAATCTACGCGACGTGGCCAATTTTCTCAATGGACTTGGCCACCATTTTCTTTGTGCTTCGAGAGCAAACAACTATAGTCGGCTGGTCTTCCAATATGGGCCATGTTGGAAGACTCAGATTGTAAATTGTTGTTTAGAATCGGGATTATAGGCATAGATCCAAGATTTATCACCACTGATGATGTCGTAGACGTGATTTGAATGTCAGAAAGCAAATGCGGGATCCAGCGGTAAATTAGCTTTCTCACACCAAGCGCTTCTAAATAATTGTCCCTGAGATTGTCTATCTTTCGATATATCACATGACGATCTTCTAGAATAAGTTTTCTCACAGCAACGATGTTATCTTCAGTTAAGGCGAATTTTGGACATCTTTCACGAGATTTGTCACTAAGATTGGTATGTCCACGCTGGAATTCTAAATACCAGCGTTCTATAGTCCTCAGATATGGGGCTTCCTCATGAAATATATAAGTTAGCTTTTCAAATCACTGGAGCCGTGTTAGACCTCTTCGAAAGTTGTAGAAAATTATTGCACGGATATTTTCCTTAGTAAAATTCATTTTCATACGTGACCTGACAGATTGAAAATGACTCTGACTAAACAATAGCATTAATCCTCATACTTTCAAATGTTTTGAGATTCAGACTTTAAACAAATTCGAATATTGAACAGTTCCAAATTCAAAATTGCTGGTAAAGATGTAAACGACAGAACTTAAAAGACATGCTAGTATCTTATTACCTGCTATTTTGTATATCAGGCGTATATTCCGATGTATCCATAAGAAAGGTCATCGATCACTAAATTGTCTAGACATCAATTTTTATATACATTTTACATTTCGAAAAAATTACGTCATTTACATTTTACACTCTACATTTTTAATCATTAAAGTTAATTTAGTTTTAACGAAGGTTCCGTTAGGTTCCGTTTTTTGTGGAAACGGAACCTAACGTACACGTCATCGTTGAAGCCATACGAAAGTGTGAGTAACGATGCAGGACCAAGTCTTATTCAATACTATTATGATGATATCCCGGATCAATCTGAGAGAGATAAGAATGGCTCTCTAGCACCTTAAAAATGGTAAGTCTCCGGGTGATGATGGAAAAGAAACAGCAGAGCTACTTAAAGCCTATAGAAAACCGATATTTGAAGTCCTTTAGAAGCTCTTTAATTCCGTCCTCCATGACGGCAATACTCCGGAATCATGAATCAGAGGTGCGGTAGTCTTGTTCTTCAAGAACGGTGACAACGCCCGCTTGAAAAACTATAGACTGATTTCCCTTCCGAGCTATATCTACGTGCTGTTTTCACTCTCGAAAATTTTAAAATTTTTTGTCTCGCTCACAGTCTCGACGATTTTCAGCTGGAGGATCTATGTCCTATGCTCAATGACCTCAGTAGTGTCTCCCAACGGATAGGTCTTAATATGAACATGGACAAAACGAAAGTCATGTGAAATGTGCATGTCACACCTAGTATGTCGTTCGTTGTTGGGAGCACTATGCTCGAAATTTTTGACGAGTACGTTTACCTGGGACAAGCAGTCCGAATAGGTAAGTTCAACTTCGACCAAGTGGTTGATCGACGGATTCAACTCGGCTGGGCAGCGTTCGGGAAATTTCGACAGATCTTCTCATCAGGTATACCTCAAAACTTGAAAACTAGATTGTACAACCCATGCATGTTGCCAGTGATGACTTACGGATCCGAGACGTAATCCTTCACTGCTGGCCATATGAGGCCGCTCAATGTCACTCAGCGAGCTATGGAGAGGGCTATGCTCGAGGTTTCCCTTCGTGATAAACTTAGAAATGATATGTGCAGTAGAACCAGATTGACTGATATAGCCAAACGGATTAGTAAGCTGAAGTGGCGATGGGCCGGCCATATAGCTAGCAATGGACTTGTGAAGGGCTGTAATCATGATGTACATATTACATATTACTAATCGGTAATCATATCATTAGCAATTAAAATAAAAACTACTTATATTTTCATATTTTTTGCAGAGACTATTGTTAGCTAATAATACAATTTATGTTACAGCATATCACTTTTATTTTATCCGTTTATAACTCACAATTTATTTATCGTACAAATAATCACTTCGTACAAATAATCACTGTTACTTAGTACCTTCACTTAGAACTGAATAGAACTGAATGCCCCGCTTGGGTTTTTTTTTTTTGCGCCCGAAGCAAATATGGGCAACCCTCCGGAAAGCGGGGGAGGGAGGTTGGGAATGCTCATAGCATACCACGCAGCCGGCTGCGTGGTTATGTGGCGACTTTTACCCACTAAACCCAACCTTTTAGGAATTGGCTTAACGATCTGACTAGAGATCTCTAAGCCGTATACGAACGCGACCCTCCTTGGCAGAAAGGAGGGCGCAAGCGGCGGAAAGCCGCTTAGAAGAGACCCCGGTCGACGACACGACCCGACGGCCCCGCTTGGGTCGTGACGGCCATATTTATACTCTTTTGTTTAGGAGTCAAATCCGAAACTATTACAATAAAAATCTTACCGGAAATTCAAAGCCACAGAAGCGGAAATCCGATTTACATTTACTACATTTAAAATTAGGATCATTCAATATGTAATGCTTAATTGTTCTTTATACTTAATTGCACATTTTCACGTCCCGTGAAAGGAAAGTATAAAATGTATTATCATATTAAGTTAATATTATTTGTAATTTTACAGTTTATTTTAAATTAATGAAATTACAATGCAAATAATATTGAAGCCCAATTCATGTCTTCAATATTCACCTGCATGAGACCCCTTCATGTTCTCAACAGGTAAGAAGTAAGTATAAAATGTATTATCATATCAAGTTAATATTATTTGTAATTTTACAGTTTATTTTAAATTAATGAAATTACAATGCAAATAATATTGAAGCCCCATTCATGTCTTCAATATTCACCTGCATGAGACCCCTTCATGTTCTCAACAGGTAAGAAGTAAGTATAAAATGTATTGTCATATTAAGTTAATATTATTTGTAATTTTACAGTTTATTTTAAATTACAATGCAAATAATATTGAAGCCCCATTCATGTCTTCAATATTTACCTGCATGAGACCCCTTCATGTTCTCAACAGGTAAGAGGTAAGTATAAAATGTATTATCATATTATGTTAATATTATTTGTAATTTTACAGTTTATTTTAAATTAATGAAATTACAATGCAAATAATATTGAAGCCCCATTCATGTCTTCAATATTCACCTGCATGAGACCCCTTCATGTTCTCAACAGGTAAGAGGTAAGTATAAAATGTATTATCATATTGGGTTAATATTATTTGTAATTTTACAGTTTATTTTAAATTAATGAAATTACAATGCAAATAATATTGAAGCCCAATTCATGTCTTCAATATTCACCTGCATGAGACCCCTTCATGTTCTCAACAGGTAAGAATGGGAGAATAGAATACTGAAGCCCCATTCATGTCTTCAATATTCACCTGCATGAGACCCCTTCATGTTCTCAACAGGTAAGAAGGACGTATAGAATACTGAAGCCCCATTCATGTCTTCAATATTCACCTGTATGAGACCCCTTCATGTTCTCAATAGGTAAGAAGTAAGTATAAAATGTATTGTCATATTAAGTTAATATTATTTGTAATTTTACTGTTTATTTTAAATTAATGAAATTACAATGCAAATAATATTGAAGCCCAATTCATGTCTTCAATATTCACCTGCATGAGACCCCTTCATGTTCTCAACAGGTAAGAATGGGAGAATAGAATACTGAAGCTCCATTCATGTCTTCAATATTCACCTGCATGAGACCCCTTCATGTTCTCAACAGGTAAGAAGGACGTATAGAATACTGAAGCCCCATTCATGTCTTCAATATTCACCTGCATGAGACCCCTTCATGTTCTCAACAGGTAAGAAGTAAGTATAAAATGTATTGTCATATTAAGTTAATATTATTTGTAATTTTACAGTTTATTTTAAATTAATGAAATTACTGTGCAAATAATATTGAAGCCCAATTCATGTCTTCAATATTCACCTGCATGAGACCCCTTCATGTTCTCAACAGGTAAGAATGGGAGAATAGAATACTAAAGCCACATTCATGCCTTCAATATTCACCTGCATGAGACCCCTTCATGTTCTCAACAGGTAAGAGGCAAGTATAGAATACTGAAGCCCCATTCATGTCTTCAATATTCACCTGCATGAGACCCCTTCATGTTCTCAACAGGTAAGAAGGAAGTATAGAATACTGAAGCCTCATTCATGTCTTCAATATTCACCTGCATGAGACCCCTTCATGTTCTCAACAGGCAAGAAGTAAGTAAAGAATACTGAAGCCCCATTCATGTCTTCAATATTGTAATTTAATATTTGGTTGCAATTGTGCCTTCTTTTCATTAACATCATCATTTAATTTGTTTAATTGATTATTAAGTGCATTTTCTGATTCCTTTATTTTATCTTCAATAGTCGACTTTAAATCATTTTTATCTCTGAGGTCTTTTGTAACGGCTTCAGTTCTGACAATCAAGTCCTTAGTCCCCTCTTTAGACTTTTGTTTAATATCGTCCTCCTCCTTTTCGAGCTTATCCAAACAATCTATCTCAAGTTTTTCATTTGCCGTAAAATTGATTTGTTCAACCCTATCAATCAAATTGGAAGTTTCATCGTGTCGGTGTTTTAATTTGTTTTCGATAGCCTTCGTTAATTATTGCTTTTTGTAATCAACGACGGCATTAGCTTCTTTTGTCTTATCAATAATAGCTTTCTCTGCTTCATCTTTCTTTTGTTTTACTTCATGTTCCACATCAGCCGTTTTATCTTTAGTAGTTTGTATAGCATGTTCAATATCGTCGCTTAATTCGTCCTTCTTTCCTTTAAGATTTTCTTCAATTTGATCCTTTTTACATGATGCCTTTTGTATTAACTGATTAGCTGATTCCTTCATTTCTGAAGACTTTTCTTTGACGTTATCTTTTTCTTCCTGTGCTATCCTTTCAGCAGCTTTCTTCCCGTCTTCTAATTTGTCACATATTTTATCTTTCTTGTCCGAAGTTTGTTTTATAAGTTGATCTGCATATTCTTGTGTTTCAGATGACTTTTCTTTTACTTCGTTTTCAATTTTGTCTTTCTCTTATCCATAATCGGTTCCTTCTATCCTCCATCAATCTTTCTCTCTTTACACCTTTGCACTCTTCTTCCTTTTTCAAGAGATCCTTCACCGTAACCGCTGTGCGATTGTGGAACTCCTTACCTCTCCATATTCGTCGTGCTAAATCTCTTCACTCTTTCAAAATTCTTGTTAAATCGTATTATTTAGAACGCTATTAGATAAATTACTTTACCTTTCTCTTACTCTTTTCATTTAATCTATTATATGATACTTTATATATAACTTTCACTTACTTTTATTTGTATGTGTTATTGTATTTTTTTTATTATTATTTTGTATCCATAAGTTTTCTTCTTCGTGTCCTTTTGTTTCCAATTCCTTAATTTGTTCCTCTGTGTCCTGTATTTCACATTCGATTTTCTCCAAGTCATATTCATATACCATCTCTTGTATTATCACTTTCTATTCTCAATCTTTCTGTCTCATGTCCACATAACAGTATTCTTTGAAAACCTACTTCAATGTCTACCCATAAACATTCCCAAGAGTCATACTTCGTATTATACTGACTATTTCGCTTTGATGTCATATATATAATATTGTTCAATACATAAATAGCGACTCCTCCACTCCGTTTATCATTACGATCGTCTCTGTATAAGTCGTAACCCGGAATCTTTTTCAGAGTTTGGAGTAGCGATATGCAGATTGGTTGTTTGCTGTGGTGACAGTGGCGATAAAGATAGTGGTCTCTTATTTGGGTGTACACCATTTCTTTCCTTTATTATGAGTTTGTCCTATTTTATGTAAGCAACGTTCTCCTTTTCTATTTCTTGTTGTAGTTGTGCTTTTAGATTTTTTTCTAATTTTAATACTCTTTCTGTATATATACTTCGTTGACGTACTTTTCTATTCTGTAAGCTGTTTTATATTTTGCAATATTTTAATTCTTTACCTAGCGTAGTTACCACTACAGCAACAGGACTGATATTAATTCCTCTTTTACCAAGTCTTCTTACTGATCCAAGTTCGAAGTCTTGTATATCAACATTCGTTTGATTTTTTTATTACATGCATAATTTTTTTCTTGTAACTAAAAGTATGTTAATTCTCCCTCCTCAACTCCAAAAACTACTAAATTTCTTTGTTTATTTGCTTTTCCGAATGCGAATATTTTTTTCTTGATCTAAAACCTGTGCTTGTAAATTATCGTATTTGTTGCTCAGCTCTTGGAATTTTTCATTTATATTTTAATTAATTTTTGTGGTCATTCTTTCTTCTAATTGAGAAAACTGTGATTCTATTGAATTAAATTTTTTTTTTTAATAAAAATCTGTTTTAATTTCTCTCATAAGTCTGCAGATCATCCATTTTATTTTTATTCGTATGTTTGTTATGAGAGAAATTCGCGGCCTCTAATTTTCGTCATTACCATCAATAGATTGTTGAATATTACACTTTTTTCACCTTATTTATCTAATTTATATTTTGTCATATCACTATTTTAACCTTATTTAGCGATCTTAAATCATTGATATTCATTTTACACTTACTCACTGAAGGTTTCTTTTCTTTGTTTATAGGTGAAGTCACATATTATTTTGAGTACCGTCACAAGATTTTTACTTTAAGTCTTCAGGTATTAAATTTTTTTGTTTACTATAATACGGAAATTATTATGTCACTGTTATTGTCACATGTGTTATTATGTCGAGATATTTAAATTTGCTTTCTTTAGCAGATCTAGTACTGTACGCTGCGCAATCGCGCCCTCTCTTTGTAAGGATAACAGATAATATTGTTAGCTCTCTTAGTGCGCTCAGCCAATTCTTGTATTGCTCCTTCAGTTACCAGCATGTTTTGACGTAATCGCAAGTGGTGTACTTCTTTAGTAAGTTCCTCCAGTTGTTTCATTATATTTGGTATTTGTGCCATTAGTGACAAGTACAATCGACACATAAGAAAGAAACCACTCGAGCTATTGTCTTTAACTCGAACACTCTTACTTCAGTTGGTGACATTCCATGACAATCACCACATAAAATGCTCTTGCAGGAGTCACAACTTACTACTACTTACATTTAGAACATTTAAAGCTTTTTGGACTCATTTTTTTAACTGATTTAGTAGAAAATTTCCTGTAATGGCAACACTATTGTCTATAGGTCGCTTTCATTGACAGAACCGGAAATCAATGATGAAAAAGAAATATAAAATTATGAAGGTAGATTTTAAAAGTTCATAATTCACGCGAATAGTTTCTTTTCAAAGTTTTGCACTTTAAGTTTATAATTACAGTGAGAACACACCACTAAACATCTTTAGCCTGCCTCATATCTCGATTGTACTTTTATAACATGGAACACACTATTTGAATTTATTGGTACTAAATCATCAACAGCACTTGTGCACACAACCACTTCAATTATTTGTAATCATATACTTATTCATTCATCGGTATTACTATTTGGACTGTTGAAGGAATCTCTCTCTCTATTCTAACCAAATCACCTACAACGAACTTTAAGACTTTCTGCTTCTTTTGTTTTGTTTAATGCCCGAAAATCTATTCAAAGACGTTAATCTTGTGTTTTTCTTCTTAATGATAATAGGTGACGCGAATTCTGAAGTAGACTGATAATTCCACAGTTTTCCAATTCTTCTACCATAGCTCTAATACGCTCGCGTTCTATTTATGTTTTGCCCAATGAGTCCGAAATACCGAGTTATCTTAGCTCGATATATTCCCACTTCTGATTTGTTAGCTAATAATACAATTTATGTTACAGCATATCACTTTTATTTTATCCGTTTATAACTCACAATTTATTTATCGTACAAATAATCACTTCGTACAAATAATCACTGTTACTTAGTACCTTCATTTAGAACTGAATAGAACTGAATGCCCCGCTTGGGTCGTGACGGCCATATTTATACTCTTTTGTTTAGGAGTCAAATCCGAAACTATTACAATAAAAATCTTACCGGAAATTCAAAGCCACAGAAGCGGAAATCCGATTTACATTTACTACATTTAAAATCAGGATCATTCAATATGTTATGCTTAATTGTTCTTTATACTTAATTGCTAACTAATAATTGTTATCTATTTAAATTATAACGTTTTTAAAATATTTTTTTGAAAACTTTTAAAAAGCTTTAAAATTAACGTTCGGATTTATAAAAAAATTTATATCTCATTATTTTAACATATAACTGTAAGTTATTTAATTACCTTTTATAATAATTAATATATTAGTAAATGAAGGCAAAATCTACTTTTTTATTTGATAACATATGGCGGTGTTTTGAAAACTGAATGTGACCTACATTTCAGTTTTTAAAACACCGCCATCGGCGTAGTTTCAAACTATTAAAAAAAGATTAAAACTAAGTTGAAACTTTATTAATGAATATGGTATTTATTTAAAAAGAATACCTGTCATCTTACATAATATATATGGAGTGTAGAAGTAAGGAGTACCAACTCTCATAGTAGAATGATTGAAAAAGTGGCCATCTGTAAGCAGTAAATAAAAGTTCAAAAACTCTCCACAACGGTGCTGGAGTAGCTACTGGGATGAAATGAACTTAGCAATTGTCGACGGTTTGAAGTGTGCTGCAAAACTGCTCAGTAGCTCTAAAATCTAAAATAATTTTATTTAGCAAATATAACCTCGAAAAAGTCTAATATTTGACTACTGACTAATATTTTACGGCGCCTTCTTTAAAATTTAGCCCGTAGCTATAGAGGCCACCCATATTTAACGGTTTTCTATGGACACTTTTTAATACACAGTCTGTACTCCTTACTTCTACACTCCATAATATACTTGTAATAACTAACAGAATCATATATAATAGAAAATTAACATCATAAGGAAAGAAATACTTAACCTTCTTTTTAGGGTTCCGTAGTCAACTAGGAACCCTTATAGTTTCGCAATGTCTGTCTGTCCGTCTGTCCGTCCTCGCTTAATCTCTGTGACCGTTAGCACTAGAAAGCTGAAATTTGGTACCAATATGTGTATTAATCACGCCGACAAAGTTGTAAAATAAAAATTGGAAAAAAATGTTTTGTTAGGGTAGCCCCCCTATATGTAAAGTGGGAAGTGATTTTCTTTTTTAATTTCAACCCTAACGTGTGATATATTGTTGGAAAGGTATTTAAAAATGAATAGGGGGTTACTAAAATCATTTTTGATAATGTCAATAATTTCGGAAATAATCGCTCTAAAATTAAATAACAATGTGTCCCCCCCTCTAACTTTTGAACCACAGGTTTATAAAATATGAAAAAAAAATGTGAAAGGTAGAACTTTATAAGGACTTTCTAGGAAAATCATTTTGAACTTGGATGGAAACAGTTTTTGTACAGAAACGACAAAAAGTTGTACAAAATAATTTCTGGACTAAGTTTGTAGTATAATCGTATATGCAAGCATTTTTTTCAACTTCGTTTACATATTTTATTATCCTGAACGTATCTTTTTTCAAACAAAAAAAGAATTATTAAAATCGGTTCTCGCAGTCCAAAACTACCAGCGAAAACTTCTGGCACGTCTATGTATTAATTAGTAACCCAATTCTCCGAGAGATGGCGCTGTAGGTACTTATTACATTGGGTCGGGTATTATCGAATTGTTCGGTTGGTCTCTCCTTGGCATCGCCTGCCGCGGAGCGTGCAATGTTGCACGCTCCATGTTCGCGCACGTATCAACTACCGGGAGCAGTTGCAGGAGCGCGGAGCGCTGCTGGAGCGCGAACATGATGGATACCCACCTTTAAACTCATAAGTGGGAACACTTATTGTGACGGACGGGAAACTACGGAACCCTACACTGAGCGTGGCCCGACACGCTCTTGGCCGGTTTTTTGAAGTTAGAATTAGCTTATAAGTTGCTCCAGGTCACTAACTACTTACACAGAAAATTTCATGAGTATCAGTTAAATACACAGACAAACAGACAGATAAAAATTCTAAAAACCACTAATTTGGCTTTAGTACCATTTACTTAGACTGACCCCGGACTTGTGTTTTCAAGAAAATATTAGAATTACATACACGATTTTCCTACAGATTTATTACATGTTTAGAATAAAAAAGGAAAAGAAAAATTAAATACTCTCTCCCACCATTTTTCGATTGTTGTTCTGTCAGTAAGATAACGAATCTAATGAAGAAATTCGAGACATTCTGAAGGTTAATTACAAAAAATAGAATAATGCGTTTAATAAAATTCTAATATTTAAGGGCCTATTGCAGTGGCAGTAAGGATAGTACAATGTGGGTAAAGCAGTAACAGTTTTGACCCTTTAAGTCTAATTATATACATAAGCTCAATATTTGAGTACCACATGACTTCACTGTAAAAAAAACCTGATGAATCGTGTAACCTTTTGCAATTTTCTAATGAAACGTAATGTAACCGAACCATTTTGAAAAGATTGTTCACTGATGATGGAAAGTGGCTATAACAAGAACGTGCGAAAAAGATCATGGTCAAAGGTTGGTCAATTTAGAGAGACTGTAGCGAAACTCAGATTAACACGCAATATGGCGATGGGGGAATTGGAAGGGCATCGTTTATTATGAGCTGTTACCGCCTGGGAAAACCATCTTTTCGGATCCTTACTGTCAAAAACTAATAAGACCAAGCAAGAAATTGAGAAAAAAAAGATTAACAGGAAAAGAGTGACTACTCAGTAAAAAATGAGAGAGCTTGCTTGGCAAGTGTTATTGCATCCAACCTGTGTCCTGACCTTGCACTCCTAAATTTTCACCTGTTTTGTTTTTATGTCACTACCTACAATATGTATAATTATAATAGTATATTAAATGTAATTTAGAAATATCAGAATGGAAAAACGGCAACAACCTTGTAAAAGAAAGGTGAGAATATTTTAATTATCTTATTTTTTACCATTTCAATAAATGTCATATGTATAAAGAGTTCAGCTGTAAGATATTTTTTCTTATTTTGGGGTTCTCTTCATTCTAGTTATTACTCTGACATTTAACATTAACTTGCATTAAACATTCAAGCACTTTATGAGCGGCCAGGAGGGCGGTACTTTAAGTGAATATAATATAGTTAAAAAATATTACATTACAGAAATCGTCATGATGGAGTCCAATTACAACTACTACTGTTTATTTCTGTTTATTTCCAATAATTACTACTACTTACTACTAATTATTTTATAATTATTATTATTGAGTTTCATGGGATTTTTTCACGCGGGACCCTAATTATTTTTTTAAAAATAAAAGTAGCCTTAGTTACTCCTACTATGACATCAGCTATTTGCAAGTGAAAGTGCCGTCAAAATTTGTCCAGTCTTTTCGGTGATTAACTGGAAGAAACAGACAGAAAACATTTACAATTGTGTTTTTGTTATCAGTTCCGCATATAATCTCAAATGCATTATTAGTAAAAAGCTGTTACTTTGACATTACAAGCAGACACTTCAATTTTATTGTTTTTTTTTTACAGATTATTTAAGGTTTTATTGGTTTCTACATTATTACATTTATAAATATTTTTTAAATCACCTGATATAAATAATTAATTTGTGAATATGAATATTACGAAGTTCGTTTATTAATTTCTAAAGAGTTTACCGGAGTGTTTTCGAACGGACTTACATACAACATTCGTGCAACATTCTCATACATCTACATCTATATGTATGAGCCGCTTGCTATTTTGCCCCCACTCAATTAGAAAAACGATGTTATTGTCAATCTTGTGCATCTTTGTCAAGATTTTTAAACGTTTTATATGCAGTTTGTAAATTTATCTATATCAGTATGCATATGCAGGAATGCTGTCGACGCACCACAAGCGAAACACATCGAAGCGTAAATCGCGCAATTAAAGTCCCGAAGTACTGCGGATATATTATAGCAACACACGTACAATTGCACTAGTTGACAGTCATAGTTAGTATAATTACACTTGACTATCTTGACAATCTAGTGGTCTTAAGCGCTACTGATGATCATGTGGATCTCAAGGTCAGGCAAAAATTATTACTTATTGGTTTTCTTTTGTCAAAAAATTCTCAGCAGTATCTCGAAATCAGGAAGTTAGCGGTATATCTCGACGGTGCCTCAGAAAGCACGTAAAGCCATTGGTCCTGTCAGGTCTCTGTCTGGTCATATGGGATTGCAGTTCAAGTGAACAATGAAGGAAATACAAAGAAAATTCACTTCCGATTGAGCACACACTTTTGCACTATAATCCTGTACTGCATAGATGGTCTGTCCTACGTAACTGGCTGTCAAGATTGAAAAATTCGTCTTGAAGAACATTATGCTGCTATTTTACTCTGGTATTTTCCTCTCTCCGTCCTTTCTATGTCAAACTGATACTATCATATTATATTTTGTTGTGAGCTTGTTCCTACTGTTTAGAAAAGAAAATTGAAGTGAAACGTAATATTATATCATATTTCTTCAAAGAAACAAACTATATAAAAAGCGTTTATATAAAAGTTAATATTTACAGAACTGATGAAGCGTATAAGATTTTTTCTCACCTGTGAAAGGTTCATTCAATTTATTAAGTCAATTCATTTGCTTGTGTTTCTTCAAACATAAATGATCTTTGATTTATTACATGTTACAGTCCACGAAGACCCAGCGCGTACTTCTTCTACTCCAGCGTCAGTAGTCTGCAGTAGCTACTATTAGCCTTGCCTTCAGCACAAACTAGTGTACTTGCCAAAACGTCTCTAACTTGATTTCTACAGTGGTCGACCTTGTGCATGATAAATTTGTCATATTTAGTATGCCACTTTAGTGAACTACCAAGGTCATAATATTTATATTATAATACTTTAACATATTATATTGTTAGAGCTTCTTCTAAATGTTGTTAGTTAGCATTTAAAAACTTAACGTTTATATGTATTTAGTTTTGTTAATTGTTTTTATCTACGTAAATAATAATAATATTATTTTAGATTTAATTACGAAAAAAGGACACTTTTGCATTGGGTACCTATGACCTTTAAAAGTAGATGTACAAAGTAATAAAAAAAATAAGCGTGGGTAGACATGATCGTTTCTTAGTTTAATGTTATAGAAAAGAATAATAATTTAATAACTCGCAAATACTCTTGTTTTATTTCAGAAACGGAATTTCTCACTGTAGCCAGAAGTGAAAAGCGAAATTCTGTTACGTTCTCTTTTGTCACTATACGGTGTAAGAGAATTCAATACTCCTTGAAATCCATGGAAAGCACCATCCTTCCTAATATACTTCAATAATAATATAAGACTGTGGTTGCACCACATAGGCATGTGGGTGCAACCACAGCAGTCTTACCCCATAGACATTAAACCCTTTAGGCTGGGTAACACCCATGAGGGAGGGTTATGTTAGACAATAGGTTTTAATAAGCTATAGTAAATAAAAACTATGAACATACTTTTGAAATAAGAAGAGGCCTGTGCTCAGCAGTACACGATAATGTGTTGATGGTTATATTTTTTTTTTTTTACATTCAGTCATTTTTTTGATGACCAAATCCATCGAAACACTGCATTTGGATTTTAGATTTATTATGATATGAACATAATTTTCTAATGTACTTAAGATAAGAAATATGATGTGCTCGTATAAATTTTTAGTTCAGTGGGCCGTATGGTGCAATTATATCAGATTTAAGCTCTCAATAAAATGTATACCAAAATGAAAATTGCCTACTGAATCACAAGGAGATAAGTTAAATTATATTGAAATTTTATTCGTTATATTATTTAAAATAATAGAAATGTAAAAGTAATATACCTATGTACCACACAGTCCTAGGCACGGGTTGCTTTTAGGGCAAGGAAATGCTCACCGCGGTGCCCCAATATGTGTTAGTGGAACTAACATCTTCACTTCGAAATAGTAGGTATTTAAATTTCTCGGATATAGATATGTATTTTTCCTGTGATATGTTTTTCCTGTGTTTCCCTGTCGAGCAGAGATGGTTTAAGACATTTATTTTCTCAAAAGATTTACAAATCACTTACAGAGAAAATACTTATTATAAAGATAAAAAAACATTAAGCCGATTGGCGTAGTGAGCTAGTATTATAATAGGCCGCTAAAACTTATTTTCTAATTGAGTGCTTAGTATTTTATTTAGTAACAATTACACATAAATAGGGTAGTTGCAAAAGTATTCGTACCAAAGCTAAACAGACCATCGTCACTTCGTTCAAAATTGAATGAATGTGGCGAGTTATTTGTTATGGCCTGTGACACATTAACTATTTCGTTGTGTTCAAAATTAATTTATAGTGTTAATAAACATCATATATCCCGTTTTAAAACGATAAATCTTACAACTTCACTATTTGACATATAAAAAGATTTTTATACGGTGTGAGGGCAAACAAGAATTAAGTTCCTATCAACCCTGGCGATGACGAAAGTATGAGATATATTTATACAACATTTTTATAAACGAAATGTGTGGAGAAAGGAGAATAATAAACAAATAGTAAAATTCTAAGTAATCTGGCCCATAGACAATAACATAGTCTCTCTGTGATAGAATAAACGTGGTAAAGCCATGCTGCAGTTATAAGTAGTATAGTTGTAGCACGAATGGGTCAGCTCGATCGGGGAAGGACGCTTTCACAGAATACCAGTGTAAAATAGTAGCTTAATGCTGCTGTGTTTCCTTTGGTGAGTGTAGAGAACCGGAGAACCTTTTTACTGGAAACGAGGCATTCCATCTTAGTTCTCACAGGTGGAAACGCATCTGAATTTTGATTCGTATCGAAAGTACCATCAGGTAGACTGTATGCTCGTTTGTCACCCTATCCTATTAAAAAAAATTAATGGAAGAATCAAAATTAACAACAGTGGCTTAGTAATAAGCGCGGAAGGCCGCAGGTTCGCATCCCGCACGGAACAAGTTTTTGTTTGGCTTACTGCAGCTATATATTCCGTGCATTGTGTACACAACACACATTGTATAAAACTAGTTTAACAGATTTTGTCGCTTTTAATTTAACTTTTTTTACTCTCGACTTTTCAAGCGCTTGAGCATCCACGACTAAGCTTCTTCACTCCTCCTGAGCGTGGGTACTCAGACTGCCCCGCGTATTCTGGGGTGAGGGGCGAAATACCGCACACAACAAAAACTGCTCGGGACAATCTAAGCAACAAGACCAAGGTGACCTCTGAGAGAGATGTTATGATGATGATGATGAGTTTTAGTTGTTTTTAGGATCTCACATCTCCTGAATTGTTTTTCTCTATTGCAATGTCTCTTACTACGTTTATAATTACTCCCATATATTTTTTTACACAATAAAGGTGACATATGTGTAGTCTATTTTATTTGGCTGACGATTATCATTTAGTGTTAGATGGACTGCGAGTTACTTTTCAATAATAAGTATAGAAACTTTCATTATTTTTATGCTTTACTATATAGCGATAGAGCAATAGAGCGATGGGTTTTCCTAAATAGAATCCACCACCACTCTTTTGGAATTTATTAACTACTAGGGACCCGCCCCGGCACCGCCTGGGTAAGATCTATTATTTTACCGTTATTTACATTGTAGATATTGATTATTTGGATTAAACTTCAATTAATTTTACTGATAATTCTTTTTTTTTAAATTATCAAGTTTTTTGGATATAATATCTGGCAGTGTTCTATCTGTTGGTAAAGTTATATTAGTAATATAGTTGTAGCACGTGTGGGTCGGCTCGACCGGGGAAGGACCACGCTCTCACAGAGTACCAGCGTCAAATAATAGCTTAATGCTCCTGTGTTTCGTATGGTGAGTGTAGAGAACCAGAGACCCTTTTTACTGGAAACGAGGCATTGCACCTAATTCCTCATGGATGACAACGCATCTGCATTTTGATTCGTAATCGAGAATAGTGTAGATTTCTATGGGCCACAGCAACCACTTACCATCAGGTGGACTGTGTGCTCGTTTGTCATCCTATCCTATAAAAAAGTTTCATGAAAGCCAGTTCAGCCATTCTGCAGATACATTCACTATACAGACAGACTGACAAAATTTTTAAAAATAGTTTTGTATGTCTGAATTGCATGAAAATACAATCCTGAGCATAATAAAAGTCGGCTACTTCAATACTTCAGAAACAAACTTTAATTTTATTTATATCTACAGTCAATATATGAAATATATTCCCCGTAAATTTACTCAAAATACAGACTTTCTCCTTCAAGCGGACATAATTCATTGTCGTAATTTCTGTTTCTTTTAAAATATATTTTTGGGTGCATATCTGTACTACATACCTACGTGATCATTCAATTTATCTCAGTACGTGATTTTCCTGGCTAGAAATTTAATCTTTAACTCTAAATACTTCTGGGAGATAAAACATAACTGGGAGACAATTACGTTAAGTAACTTAGTAGTTGACCTAATTGTGTTTGGTAGCGCTGTTTATGTAGTCATAGCCTCTAACTTTGTTATCTATGGAAGGGTTACCCGCTTGAAAAAAGATGTAAGGTTAACTACAAGTATCAAGGGTTTTATAAATGATCTGCACAATATGGAATTTTGAGTTGTATGCCCGACTAATTACTTTCATTTGCTTATAAAATGACTAATTTAAAATTTATGTCTATTTATTCTATTAAAGTTACAGCCTCAATACTTCCCACCGCTGGGCACAGGCCTTATCTCATTCCTGAGAGAGCTTTAGGGAAACAAAGTGTTCGCCGCACTGCCCCAATGCGTGTTGGCGTTGGCGAACTTTACATGTGTTCGAAATATTCTTTTTTCTTTCTTATTTCTCACACATGCAGGAAAATGCAGGAAAACATCGTCAGGAACACGATGTTTTCCTTCACCACCGAACACGTGGTAAATCAGCACTTAAATTGCAAGAGTCGTGGTAGCTCCGATGGTTAGCGTCGCATTAAACTTCACAGTGCGCGAGCAACCCGGGTTCGATTCCCGTCAGCACCAATGAAATCCATTATATTACAGTTTATAAAGGACCACTGCTGAACATAGGCCTCTCCCATAGATTGCCTCATAGGGGGGATTTTTGCCACAGTAGTCACGATTGGCAGGCGAGTTAGAAATAGCAGTTTTTCTTTTTTATTCAGCTATTACCATGAAACTAAAATGTCAAAATTATTTTATATAAAAATTAAATTATCAAAATAAAAGCAAATTAAATGCAAAATGAAATTTCCAATTGAATGAAATTCTAATATTATAATAATTCATGTATGTACTTAAAGTTATTAAATTGATTTTGCAACAAATTTATTCAGTGTAATGAAATTCCCAATTAAATGTAAATCAAATCCAATTAAATGTGAATCAAATATTATAACAATGCATGTATGTACTTAAAGTTATTAAATTGATTTTGTAACAAATTTATTCAGTGTAATGAAATTTCCAATTAAATGTAATTCCTACATTTTAGTAATAAATGTACTTAAAGTTATTAAATTGACTTTAAGTGTAAATGAATTTTTCAATTGAATGTAAGTCTAATATTTATAATAATACATAAATTGCACAAGGAAAAACATGCATTGGCAGAAAAATGTTTTGTATAAAACGCGAGCATAGTAGTAATGTGAAGAGGGTAGAAGAAAAATGAAACAGACTACACGGTGTTGCCACATAATATTAATACTGTCTGGGGTCATGTTTATTAACATTATTTTCCAAGTGCTGGTCATATATAAAAGCACTAGCTGGTTTGGACTGGATGGCTGATTTCTGGAGGTGGTAACATTTTATTACTTTTTATTTGTTATTAAACGAGTATTTTATTTCAGGGTAGTGATGTTATAGAATAGGCTTGCTGAAGCGGGCGTGTTTAAGCTCATAAGCTCATTGTAGTTGATGCTATTGGCGCCAGTCAAAGCGTATCAAGTTTTTGGTTCAGCGTCTGTCGCCAAAGCGAAATGGTTGAAGCTGAATAGTAAGGTTATCACTACCTCAAGACAAGGCTGATTCATCGCTATGTGGTCCTACCAGTTTTTCTTCCTTCTGGTTCGCGACAACCGGATAATAATCTTCCACTTTGTGTTGTTAAGTTTAGTAGGAAGTACTCGAATTGTAACCTTGGGTTAATAATAATATTGTCCAGTCACGGCGACCAGTCTCAACGTAGACTAGTCATCTGTGCGGGAAAGGATAGTGTCCAATTGGGCGCAAGCGCAAGTGAACTCTCCATTCCCTTACTCTCATAGTCCGATGCGAAGGCATTCCGACACGAGCGGAGGGAGATCAGGTCACCAACGACTTTACATGCTTTTCGAGCCACGGGGGTAAAACATCGCCAACTTTTTATTCCCCGTTGCTAATAAGAATGTCTTGACATAAAAAATCAGTAACTGATTTTGACCTGATCAGAGATTCGAACTGGGGACCTCATGATCAGTTTGTAATAATAATAATAATAAATTCTTTATTTTAGATAATTAAAATCCATATGTGGGTTAGTAACACAATAATAATAATAACAAGGGTTAGTTACAGTGGTAGTACAAAGGTTTGCTTAAAATCTAGGGAAATAAAATAAATACATTGTGCCGAGACAGATCATCATGGGGGTGGATAGGGCCCAGTTATCAGTCTCTGTACAAGACATTTCCACAGCGGCGATGTATATCTGTCCGCTATGGTCCTCAGAATGCTGTTGTGACTGGCTCGTACTCTGCTAATAAGGGATGCTGTTTCCTTGCGTATGATGGCATTAAAACCGTCTGTTTGGTATGCCGCAAACATCCCTGATGCACTACAAAAACGAGACAGTCCCAACAGCATCCTGAATATATTATTATATTGGATGCGCAAGGCTTCAAGCGATCTTTTGGTGTATTTGACCCATAGACTCCCCGTGTATACGCTCTGACAGTATGCTTTAAAAAGCGTAATCTTAACTTCTTTTGTACAACGGGAAAACCTGCGAGCCAACATATTACCTCTAACCGCTAGAGCCCTGCGCTCCATTTCAATGTCAGCATCATCCCTGAGGTCACCAGTAATAATATGTCCCAGATATTTAAATTTAGTGACTCGTTTCACGTTCATACCATTTAGGGTAACATTAACTGCAATATTGTGAGATTTACCAGCGGCCTCAAAGACCATGTACTCTGTTTTTTTTGACATTGTATGTGAGCCCATGATCAGTAGCATACATCTCACATACCTTTAACATCTCACTTAAGCCTCCCACCGTTGGGCTGAGCAGCACCATATCATCAGCGTAACTTATATTATTAATGTTAACGCCATCTATACGACATCCGACGCGCATGCCGCTCAATTCCACGATAAGGTCATTTACATACATGTTGAAGAGCTTGGGAGATGTCAACCCCCCTGTCTTACCCCGCACTCCAACACGTATCCTTCCGACAGAGAATCAGCCCACTTTACAAAGTTAGTTTGGTTGGAATACCAAAACCCAAACACTTCCAGCAACTCGGCCGGAACGCCCACCTCCGCCAACTTTCTCCAAAGTATCTCATAGGACACAAGGTCAAAGGCCTTGGAGAGGTCAAGGAAACAGGCGTATACCGGCGTCTTGCGATTTGTGTAGTATTGGACAGTGTGCTTTAAGCTAAGGATTGCGCTTTCAGTAGAAAGTCCAGGTCGGAACCCGAACTGCGCGTCATGTATGTTTGCATACTTATCTAATTCCGAGTCAAACACACTGTCCAATACCTTAGCAATTGCTGTTGCAAGTGATATAGGGCGGTAGTTCCCCCTGCTCGAGATGTCTCCGGTCCTGTCCTTAACAATGGGCACTACGATGGTCTTTATGAGGTCACGTGGTAAATAAGAGTGATTTATGCACATTGAGAAGAACAGGGCCAGCACCCTCGGCAGATGAGGCCCGGCATGCCTCAGATGTTCCACACTAATACCGTCATGACCGGGGGATTTGCCACCGGTCATTCTTTTTAGCGCCTCTCTAACCTGCTTTGCAGTAACGCGCATCAGTGGCACGTCCCCCTGACGTCCGGCCTTAGCACTATTCACAGATACAGAGATAGAGGGCCCGAGTGGGGAACGCATTTTGAAATGTTGAGCAAAAATATTCGCAATATGTACCGACTCGCTATTTCCATCCACACTCACCGGGAGGCCAGGCCTAACATCATATTTTTTGGTAGCCTTCCAAAACTGTTTAAAGTTTTTATCCACTCTATGCTGTGCTAGGATGTCCATTTTTAATTGTTCCTGGTTTCGTTGACACCATTTTAACCGACTTTTGAACATTTTGCGGGACTCGTTCATTTGATCATAGATCCTTCCAGATGATGGCCTATTATACGACAACCATATCCTGAAGTTAAGCCTGGCCATCCGATGCGCCTCTTGAACATGTTTGTTCCAGCCACAGAGGTGTCTGTTTTTACTTGGCTTGTTGCAAGGTTTTTTCTTAGTTTTGCTAGCCGCATCACTCAAGGCACGTACAATGCTGTCATACATCCGATCTAACGCCCGCTTGTGTTCATCCAAACTGCATAGCCCGCGACTGCACTCTGTAAAATCCGAGGGGAAATCAATCTCGCGTAGTCTATTGTGACAGAGTTCTTGATAATTACATATTTGTTTCTGATCTCTTTCCCCCCATATTACTGAGCTAGGATGCAAGTCGCGTGCTATCCATTTAGGCCTAACAATCCTTAAGTCGCATTTAACTATTAAGGGTAAATGATCAGACACAAAGACGTCTTCTATAACCTCCACTTCGACAACGGTTTGCCAGGCCGAGTTTGAGACAACACAGTGGTCCAGCCATCGCCTGCACCCGTGGGCCGCGCTAACATAGGTGTACACGTTAGACTGTAAGCCAAGTTTTTCTATGTCAGCGCACATCCAACTCTGATCAGAACAAAAACCAATTAATTCATTATAAAACATTTCATGTGGGTGCGCATTAAAATCACCCAGTATAAATATGCTCTCAATATTTTCGCTTTCAACAATAGCGCTTAATTCACCTAACACCTCTGTAAAGATAGGTAGGTTGTCTAAAGAGTCAGTAGGCATATACACTGAGAAAAAGACAACAGTGCGCTCCCCTATATTAGCTCTTATACCTATCAAACGGGCACTACTGCAATCTAACACAGTAACGCTGTCAAAAATGCCCTTCCGCCAGAGAATGGCAACTCCCCCGTATGGTCTTCCCTTTAATAAGCTAACAGACGTATCCACAGCCGACTTACCTATGTATTCAAAGTCACTGGAGATATCACCTAATAGTGGAACGTCATGGGGGAGCAGACATGTCTCCTGAAGCGCGACTACATCTGACATTCCACAAATGTTCCGTATGTCATCAATTGACCGCGTGACAAAAAAGCAATTAAAACTAGCCAAGGTTAATTTTTCAGACATACTTATACTCATTATGAAATTCGTTGACTAGCTTTAACTACCGACTCTGTCTTATGCACAAAGTTCACAAAACGCCTAAATGTAATTCCACTTGGCCAAAAATTATCCTTTAAAAATAAATCTAATTTACACTTTGAAACATACAACTTATAGGAATTGTATGGTTTTGTTTTTTGCATATTAATTTTTTTCAAGAATATATTTTCGTCTGTTCTTTCTTTTATATAACTAATAATGTCCCTTACACTAGCTTCTTTACTCACATTTGAAATTAAAAGCGGCACTTTCAAATCAGCCGCTTTAAATTTACTGTCAGAGGCAGTGGGAGCAATGCCTCTCTGTGCAATTAGCTTGTAACGTCTTACAGATTTCTTACGCACGATTTGCCACTCTGCGTCCCTTACCACTCGATCACATTTCACACTAGAATTCCGCGCAGAGATTTCGCCTGACGCGTCAATAAGAGCTACACTCGAGTGAGGCGGGCGCTTGGCGATCTCAGTCAATCGACTTCCAGTAGTAAGGTTGTGCCCATCGGGAGCGTTCGCGCCGTTCTCCGAAGTAGTTGGTTTTGTTGAAGCCAACGCAGACGCCGGGGCCTCCACGCGCACATCTTGATGTTTTGTCTCGCTTACACTCGTATGGTCACTGCATACTGGTAATGTCTGGCGATCGCTGTTATTTATCATTGGCGAAAACACAGTATGTGCCTGGGCCTCACTTTGCTCGGTATCTTTCATCGCTTTGTTTTGCGCGTAGGTAAAAGAAACAGAATCGTCCGCATCCAACTCTTTTGAAAATGAATGTCTCATTAACATCGTTCGGTCGATTACCCCTGCAACAGCTGATGTATGCGATGTCTTTATAGGCAAATACTCAGGCACATAGGGAAGGCCTATAGGTCCGCTATTCATTACAAAACTGTTATGTAAACATGTCCCTCTTCTTTTGTTTACATTACTTGGGACGAAAAATCATCAATTAATGATGCTTGTTTCATATGCTCGACCTCTTGTTTGAGAAGATTAAACTGATCCGATGTTATTACCTTCTCCTCTAAGGCAAATAGTTGACTCTTCAGCCACAAAATATCTTTTAGCAACCGGGTTACATCCACATGATCAAAGGTCACTGGCGGAACTAAATGTAAATCTTTAGCCACAAATATAGGGAAGATTTGAGGATCGGCACTTTTCATTAAATTTATGATGTCATCTAGATCTCTCGATATTCTCTTCTTGTCCTTTTTTTCGGCGTAATGGCATTTTCTTTGCATTAGGCATCGATTCAAAAAGTAACGATTTCGCTTTCGCAATATCGTCAATTGAAAAGGAAGTGGAGCACAGCTGGTGTATACTTTACTAGTTTGTGACCACCTTGCTACCACTACCAACCAACAATATACCAACAATCCAGTTTTTTCTGACTGCTTTGTTTGATTGAAGTAAATTATAATGAAAATATGGCGATATTATATTCAAAACGAATAATAATAATAACAAACAATTGCGTAGGGAATTGACGACCCCATCGCCCGCTGACGTAACAGTTATGTGACAAAACTGCTACGTCAACGCAGTCAGTCAGCGCCTTGCGAGAGGTGTGAGCGCTGTGCCTCGGCAGAATTTAGGGTGCAAAGGTCCGTTTGTGCTTATGGCCACACACTATAAGGTGCCGGGCCTGGGCGTCTCCCGTTAAAAAGACGCCCAAATAATGGATGATGGATAAAAAGATAGTGCGCAAAAGGCCGCTGCCTGGGGGTCGCCGGGGTGCGTCTGGAGCTGGCGCTGGATGCGGCAGCATGCGGGCCGCCAGCCGAGCGCAAGGAGCTGCACGGTTACCCAGCAGACCTCCGCATCCATCATCCCCACCAGAAGGCTTGGTGTCGGCTGGGTCTTCTCGGACTCAGCAAGCGGCACCCGCCGCTGGTGGAGCACGTTGCAGCGTTGGTCGCAAGCAATGAACGCCAACGCGATGCGGGCGTACTTTAGGGCAAAAGGGGAAGAAACTGGATGTTTGGCGTATCGGGCTAGGATGCATCGTCTTTTTGCTGAGCTGGAGCCATCTTTAACCGTCACAGAGCAAAACCTGGCAGACCGAGTTCGGTATATCTTGCGCTCAAATATATTTGATGTCGCCGAACTCGAACGGCTACGACGTGAGACTGTTCCCTCATCGGATGAAAATGCTACGGCTGAGGATGCAGCGCCACAAATTGTAGAGCAACCCGCAAACGTGGATGCCGCCGTGAATACCCCAGTTGTAGTTGATTCAAACGATGATGGAACAGTCGCCCAGGAACTGGAATTGAGCATATGAGGAGTACATTGGAAGAGGCGATTGTGGAAACGCGCAGTACGCCTCTCGAAAATCGACCGCGACTTCCCCGCATAGCCTTAAGCGAGCGAAATCGGACTGTCGTGAGGGCTCTGAACCCAATGCTGGCGACCTATTTGGAAGCCAGCCGGGACCTTTGCGAGACGGACTCAATTCCAAATTCAAAAAATTCAAGTTTTCCACGGCTGGGTGCGCTACTGGCCAAAGTAGCGCTATCCCAGCATGTGAAAAAAGAATTGAGGAACGTATTGCAAAGGCTAGAGCTCTCATCGGCAGACTGACAGGCAATAACAGGTCAAGAATTGTGCGCACCGTCAGGATGGCGTTTGCTGGGACTTATGTCAGTTTGTCCCAGCCGGATAAAACGCAAAATCTGACGGAGCGCATAGATCATCTGAAGCAGTGAATCGCTGCTTGGGGAAAGCGGATTCGACGATATATTTATTTATTTATTTATTCTTTTTTGTACACCACAATACAGAAACATCAATATAATTAAAACTAATTAAAGTATGTACAATAGGCGGTCTTATCACTGAAAGTGATTTCTTCCAGACAACCTTTGCGTAGAGGAATAATGGAAACAAAAGTTACAAATAGAGGGGGGCATACAAAATAATAATAAAAAATACAATAATACATACAAATAAAAGTAAGTGTAAGTTATATATAAAATATCATATAATAGATTAAATGAAAAGAGTAAGAGAAAGGTAAAGTAATTTATCTAATAGCGTTCTAAATAATACGATTTAACAAGAATTTTGAAAGAGTGAAGAGATTTAGCACGACGAATATGGAGAGGTAAGGAGTTCCACAAGCGTACAGCGGTTACGGTGAAGGATTTCTTGAAAAAGGAAGAAGAGTGTAAAGGTGTAGAGAGAGAAAGATTGATGGAGGATCGAAGGAACCGATTATGGGTAAGAGAAAGATACTGGAAACGGTTTTTAAATAAAGAGGAGTAGAAGGATTAAACAGCACACTATACAACGCGGAGAGAATGTGAGTATTCCTGCGAAGGCGGATCGGGAGCCATTTGAGCTGTTTGCGAAATTCGGAGATATGATCATATTTGCGAAGCCCAAATATAAATCTAATGCGTAAATTTTGAATGCGCTCAAGCTTATTAAGCTGCTCCTCGGTAATGTCAAGATAGCAAATATCAGCATAGTCAAGGATAGGCAGAAGAAGAGACTGGGCGAGCGTAACTTTAGTTGCTGTGGGAAGGAAATTACGTAATCTACGTAAAGAGCTTAACGCAGCAAACATTTTTCTACTGACCTCATTAACCTGTGAGGTCCAAGACATACAGGAGTCAAGATACAACCCCAGGTTTTTAACCTTGTTACTGTAAGGGATTAGAGTGCAGTCTAGTATAATAGGGGGTAGGGAAGACCAGTCAATTTTACCAATTAATCTAGAACTACCGATGACAATGACCTGAGTTTTCTTAGGATTAATCGTTAAACCATAACATTTACTCCAATTCGAAATACAAGTCATATCAGCGTTAATAGTGTCAACTGCTTTAGATAGATCTTCAAGAGAGGACTGAGTATAGATTTGGAGATCATCAGCATACAAGTGGTAGGAAGAGGACAAATTATGACTTATAGAGTTAATGAAAATTGCAAAGAGGAAAGGAGACAACACGCCACCTTGTGGTACACCAGCAGCTGTAGTAATCCAGGTGGAAAAAACCTCTTGCACCTGAATTTGCTGTCGGCGACCAAACAAGTAACTTCGAAACCAGTCAACTACAGTTGGAGATATGTTGAGAGAGCGTAGGATGCTTAACAAGATATCAAAATCTACAGTATTAAATGCGTTATTAAAATCAAGCAACGTGAGAATAGTAAGCTTTTGTTTCTCCATACCATACCAAATATCATCAGTGATTTGTAAAAGTGCAGTAGTCGTACTATAGCCAGGACGGAAACCGGATTGCAAGGGATTTAAAAGATTGTGTTTTAAAAGATAGGTGCTTAATTGATTGTGCACAAGACGTTCTAGAACTTTGGAAAAGAAAGGCAAAATAGAGATAGGTCTATAATCGGAAAAACTAGAGGGATCTGACTTTTTCGAAAGAGGAACTACAAATGCGTCTTTACAAGCTGAAGGGAAAAAAGCAGAATTCAGTGATTTATTCAGGATAGACGTGATTATAGGTAAAAGGAGATCAATGAGAGGGATGATCATTTTCCGACTAATGCAGTCACTACCAATCGAATTTGAATGGATGGACATTATGGCTCTCTTAACATCACAACTGTTAAATTGGCTAAAATTAAAAGCAGGGGTGTCCGGAGTGAGAGCTTTTGAAAGAGAATCTAAAGTATTATGTTTTGCTTTATCGTTAATGCAAGACGAAGATGAGAAATGCAAATTAAGTTGATTGGGATCAAGGTTATGGTGTGTGAGATTTTGTCGTAATTTCCCAACTCCTAAGGACTTAAGAAATTTCCAGACCCTAGCAGGATCAGGATCTTGTACTGATTCATGGATATGGCGTCGTTGTGCTTTTCTACACAGATTGTTGCAACGATTCCGTACTAATCTATACTTCTCTCTATTCAAATCGCTAGGGACTGACTTGTATTTAGCTTTGGCACAATTTTTAATGTGGATGATTTTTTTTTATATCATCGGTCAGCCAAGGAGAGGGAGGATGCTTTACACGCACTGGACGAACAGGAGCATGAACGTCGTAAAGCTGAATTAACAGAGAGTTTAACAAAGCAACCTGTTCATCAACAGTAGACGCATTGACGACTACACTCCAATCAATCTTTACAGCGTCATTTAAAAGCTGCTCCAAATCCAAGTCACTAAAGTTACGCTGAAGTAGTATCCTTGACTTAGCTTTAGGGGGACGGATTTTGTATGACAAGTATAAAAGGTCGTGATAGGAAAAAGAATCAGCAGCATGTTGCCCAAATTTAAGAACATGGTCAGGTAAAGACACAAACATTATGTCGATAATGACGGGGTCCTATGGACCCCGTCATTATAAGCATTACAATAACACCGGATAACGTAGCTGAGGCGGTCCGTAGGGTCCCGAACTGGAAAAGTCCGGGACTTGACGGGCTGCATCACTACTGGCTGAAGGGGTTCGTGGTGTGTCACACTGTGCTCGCCCGACAGTCTCAAGAGGCTCTCAACCAGAAGTCGCTCCCAAGTCTCTTCACTACTGGGATCACCTACTTCGTTCTTAAAGACCAGGGTACCACAGACCCGAGCAAATACCGCCCCATCACGTGTCTACCGACCATATACAGTGGTACCGACCATATACAGCTACAGTGGTAGAGCCACGCGGCAGCTTTGCTGTTGCACGTATGGGCCGGCTCAAACCGGGGTGGTACCACGACCTCACAGAATACCGGCGTGAAGTGGAAGCTCTACTTCCGCGTTTCGTCTGGTGAGTGCAGGTGGCCGGAGGCCCAAATTCCCCCCCCCCATCAACATGGTAGCGGAATTAAATAATGATCGACTACCCCAGGAGGGTACCAGCACCCCTAGAGAATCCCTCACTGAGCATCCACGTCCATGTTTCTCCACTTCTGAGCGTGGGTGCTCAGGCTGCCCCGCGTTTTCTGGGGGGGGGGGGGGCACTCAAGACTACAACTGCTCGGGGCAAACGGAGCAACAAGACCAAGGCGACCCCTGCCACGCTGTCCGTGAATTTCTGCAATATCAGGGGACTTCACTCTAACCTAAACGCCGTCCACTACCATCTCGAGACGGCGGGGCCGGCTCTGCTCTTTCTGACCGAGACGCAGGTGTCCTCTCCGGCTGGTGTCTCGTATCTCTCCTACCCGGGGTACAAACTGGAACACTCCTTTGTGCCTCGGGCTGGAGTTTGCGTTTACGTCAGAGAGGACATCTGCTCTCGACGCCTCGGCAGACTTGAAGGTTCGGACCTGTCCATCCTTTGGCTACGCGTAGACAGCGACGACCATCCGCGCGTCTACGGATGCCTCTATAGGTCCCATAGCGGTAATGCCGAAACAGACCGACTCTTCGACCACGTCCAAATGGCTGCAGATTCGTTGCTACAGCAGATCCCGTTTAAACGATCATGCGGGGAGATCTGTTCATGATTTTGCCTTGGCATATGGTCTGACACAACTGGTTACTTCACCTACGCGGATTCCAGATGTGGAGGATCATGCACCTTCCCTGTTGGACCTTCTGCTGACCTCTCACCCGGACGGATATCAGATTTCCGTCGACGCTCCTTTAGGCTCCTCGGACCATTGTCTGGTCCGGAGTGTGGTGCCACTCACGCTGAAATCGCGGTTGCATTATGCAGGCTGCCGCCGTGTTTGGCACTATAGGTCAGCCGATTGGGAAGGGATGCGGTCTTTCTTTGCATCCTACCCTTGCGGGCGGGTTTGCTTTTCGCCGGATGATCCCAACGTTGTTGCGGATTCTGTTGCTGATGTGGTACTCCAGGGTATGGAACTTTTTATTACTTCCTCTGTGGTGCCCATTGGAGGCAAGTCTCAGCCATGGTTTGGTCGCTCCTGTAAAATAGAATCATGATATAAGCAGGAGTGCTACCAAGCTTGGGCTGATGCATCAGCGTCCCGGGATGTAAACACCAGCGCTCTAAAAAAGAAGTATAATTCCGCCTCTAGGTCCTTCAAAAGAGTCATTGCCAAGGCAAAGTCAGAGCACATAGGTAGAATGGGCGAGAAACTAGTTCGTATTCCTTCTGGAACCTCTGGCTGTCCAGGGGAATTTCTGTCAGCCATCTCTTCCATCTCTGCACAGGGAGGACGACTCACTGGCCCATACTGCAAAGGAGAAAGCCGATCTTCTAGGCTCTTTCTTTGCGTCTAACTCGACTCTCGATGACGGGGGGAGTACGCCGCCGACCATCCCGCGGTGTGAGTGCTCCATGCCGGAAGTGCAGTTCACACAGCGCTCGGTTCGCAAAGCACTCCTCTCCCTGGACATCTACAAGTCGAGTGGGCCTGACGGAATCCCCCCAATTGTGCTGAGGACGTGTGCTCCAGAGTTGGCACCACTTTTAACGCGTCTTTTCCGGTACTCCCTAAGCGTAGTCCCAAAATCATGGAAGACGGCTAACGTCCACCCGATTCCTAAAAAAGGCAACCGCTCTGACCAGTCCAACTACCGGCCAATCGCCATCACCTCCTTGTTCTCCAAAAGAATGGAGTCCATTGTGAACTGCTAACTCATGAGGTATCTTGAAGATCACCAGCTGATTAGTGACCGCCAATACGGTTTTCGCCGTGGTCGGTCAGCTGGTGATCTTTTGGTCTACCTAACTCACAGATGGGCGGAGGCAGTAGAATTCAAGGGGGAAGGCATTGGCCGTTAGTTTGGACATTGCGAAGGCGTTCGATCGGGTTTGGAACAAAGTGCTTCTTTCGAAGCTCCCTTTCTATGGGCTTCCCGAGAAATTGTGCGATTGGATCACCAGCTTTCTTGCAGCTCGGAGCATCAAGGATGTTGTAGACGGTGCAAGCTCCGATTGCAGGCCTATTAATGCTGGTGTTCTACAGGGCTGCGTGCTATCGCCAACGCTGTTTCTTCTGCATATCAATGATATCTTGCAAACCCGTAACTTTCATTGCTATGCAGATGACAGCACTGGTGATGCTCTTTACACCGGCCGAGCCAATATTTCTCGGGAAAACGTCTCCGAGTGCCGGAACAAACTTGTGTCTGAAGTCGAGTCTCTGCTGGACAGAGTCTTGGATTGGGGGCGACTAAATCTAGTCCAGTTTAACCCCCAGAAGACACAAGTTTGCGCGTTAACCGCTAAAAAGGACCCCTTTGTCGTATCCCCTCAGTTTCAAGGCACTTATCTTGTTGCCTCAGCCACTATCGGAATACTCGGCGTCGACATATCGAGTAACGTGCAGTTTCGTGGTCACTTGGAAGGGAAGGCCAAATTGGCCTCTAAAAAGCTTGGCGTGCTCAGCAGAGCGGGACAGTATTTCATGCCAGCACACCGCCTAGAACTTTACAAGGCGCAGGTTCGGCCGCACACAGAATACTGTTCCCATCTCTGGGCTGGGGCTCCCCAGTACCAGCTCCTTCCACTTGACCGCATTCAGCGCAGAGCGGCTCGAATCGTCGACTACCGAGTGCTTTCCGATCGGCTCGATTAACTGGCGCTGCGAAGAGATGTTGCATCTCTTTGCGTATTTTATCGCATCTATCACGGGGAGTGCTCTGAGGAATTGTTCGTATTAATCCCAGCCTCCATATTTCGTGAACGCACTACACGGCAAACGTCCCGATACCATCCACACCATCTGGATAATTGGCGGTCCACCACTGTACGTTTCACAAGGAGTTTTCTTCCACGTACAACCTCTCTGTGGAATAGTTTACCACCGGCGATTTTTCCGGACCGATACGACCTGGGGACCTTCAAGAAAAGAGCTTACTCCTTTCTAAAGGGCCGGCAACGCACCCGCAATTCTCCTGGTGTTGCGGTTGATCATGGGCGGCGGTAGTCACTTAACATCAGGTGAGCCGCATGCTCGTTTGCCCCTTCTTCTATAAAAAAAAAATATACAAGACACTAACATCCATTTTGAGCGCGAGAATCACTCGTCACCTGGACTTAAATCAGGTGATGTCGCGCGCTCAAAATGGATGTCGGGGCGGTGGTCGTGGAACCAAGGAACCACTCCTCATTGACGCGGTTATTGGCAAATTGGTGAAACGCAACCGTCGGAACTTCGTCGCCTGGATAGACTACAGAAAGGCATTCGACTCGGTGCCCCATACATGGCTAATGAGAGTCCTCAAGCTGTACAAGATAGACTTTACAGTTAGAGACTTCCTCGAGCAGTGTATGGGGCAGTGGAGTACGATCCTTTGTCACCTGGGCGAGCGGATGATGGCTGCGGTGAACCACATAAGGATAAGAAGGGGTATCTTCCAGGGCGATGGTCTGAGTCCAATCTGGTTCTGCCTCTCTCTGAACCCTCTCAGTACCTTACTGGAGGGCTCTAGGAGGGGATTTCAACTATGAAAAAGAGGGACAAAATTGACCCACCTTTTCTATATGGATGACCTCAAGTTATTCGCCTCCAGTCGCTCCCATCTTACGGAATTGCTAAACATCACTTGTGAATTTAGCAATTCCATTGTAATGGAGCTGGGGACGGATAAGTGTGCGGTCCTCCATGTTGAAAGGGGAAGGGTTGCTAACTCTGAGGGCATACTTATCTATGCCCGTCAACTTAAGAACCCTTTCCGAGGCTAAAACATACCGATACCTGGGTATGTCACAGAACATCGGTATCGATGAGGCTGGTATGAAACAGTCAGTTTGCGACGTATTTTATGCACGCTTGACCAAAGTGCTTAACAACCTTTTGTCCGGTGTGAATAAGACACGCGCATATGACGGCTGGGTCATGCCTGTCCTCATGTATACCTTTGGCATACCCAGGTGGAGTCAGACTGAACTAAATGCCCTGGATAGAAAAGTCCGCACTACAATGACGTCCCATAGGATGCATCTTCCGAGATCGTCGGTAATGAGGCTGTACTTGCCGCGAAAGCATGGTGGGCGTGGCTTCTTGAGCGCGCTCACCATGCATAATCGCAAAGTGTGCAGCCCCCGTGATTACTTCCTGGTGAGATCGGATGATACATTCTAGAAGGACGTCATTTCTTGTGATATAGGACTTACCCCTCTATCCTTAGCCAACGAGCAATGGCAACACCCGGTAGTGCAGAGCATTTCCGACCGGGAAACCGTATGGAAGGAGAAGGAGCTCCATGGGAGGTTCTACAAGGGTCTACATGAGATTTTCGTAGATACAGTAGCCTCCCTCCACTGGCTACGCTTTGGTGATCTCTTCGGGGAAACCGAGGGTTTTGTCTGTGCAATACAGGATCGGGTTATTAAGACCAACAACTATCGGAGATACATCCTAAAGGATGGCACCGTCGACATCTGTCGAGCTTGTCGCCATCCCGGTGAGTCACTTAGGCATGTCATCTCCGGTTGTTCGGCGCTTTCTAACTCTGAGTACTTGCACAGGCACAACCTAGTAGCCAGAATTCTTCACCAGGAGCTCGCTCTGAAATACTGTCTCGTGGATCGAAAATTGCCGTATTACAAGTACTTGCCGGAAGCCGTGCTCGAAAATGATCGCGCCAGGCTCTATTGGGACTGGGCCATCATCACAGACAGGACTATTCTTGCGAATAAGCCTGATATTGTGCTGATGGACCGGCCACAGTCAAGGATATTTTAGTCGACATTACCATTCCGTGTGACAAGAGCCTCTTGAAACCCGAAACAGATAAGCAAACAAAATATCTGGACCTGGCTCACGAGGCGACCGATATGTGTGGATGTCTGTCAACCGAAATTATTCCTGTAGTCGTCTCTGCAAACGGGCTAATCCCAGTCAGCCTCTCGGGTCATCTGAGGCAGCTGGGACTACGTGGCGGACCGCTCCAGGCTCAAATGCAGAAGGTGGTGCTCCTCGATATCGCCCGCATCGTCCGCCGGTTTTTCCCCTTTCTTTCCCTTATTATGAGTTTGTCATATTTTATGTTAGCAACGTCCCTTTTTTCAATTTCTTGTTGTAATTGTGCTTTTAGATTTTTTATAATTTTTAATACTCTTACTGTATATTCTTCTGTGACGTAGATGTTCGATTCTTTAAGCTGTTTTTTATTTTGCAATACTTTAATTTTTTGCCTAGCGTAGTTATGGCTACAGCAACAGGTCTGATATTAATTCCTCTTTTACCTAGCCTTCTTACTGATTCAAGTTCGAAGTCTTGTATATCAATTTTCATTTGATTTTTTATTGTATGCATAATTTTTTCTTGTAATCCAATGTATGTGAATTCTCCGTCTTCAACTCCTAAAAAATACTAAATTTCTTTGTTTGTTTGCTTTTTCGAGTGCGAATATTCTTTTTTCTTGATCTAAAACCAGTGCTTGGAAATTATCGTATTTGTTGCTCAGTTCCTGGAATTTTTCATTTATATATGAATAAGTTTTTGATGTCATTCTTTCTTCTAATTAAGAAAACTGTGATTCTATTGAATTTAATTTTTTACTAGAATCTGTTTTAATTTCTCTTATAAGTCTCTGCAGATCATCCATTTTATCTTTATTCTTATGTTTGTTATGAGAGTAATTCGCGACCTCTAGTGTCAAACGAAAGGTTATTATGAAGTTAGATTATTGAGAAGTTAGTAATAGACGGGTGTCGATTATTCAATTTGGTTGTGAACTTGAGACGTAGTATTAATTTATACCGCTAGATGGTGGTAGCGGAGGCTGATGTATTTATTTAATCCACTTTCTTTAACTTATTAATTATTATTAAGAGGGAAGAGTAAGTCAGCTCAAATTCTAATTTCGCCCCCACTTCCCCGCGCGTCGTATGCTATGTACCGATATGTTTGTAATCACTAATACTGTAAGTATAAAGGTCGTTAGACACTTATTTCATTAGGTTTATCATATTTATGCCTGTTTCTTAACGCCAAGCCAGCCGCTTCTTATTTTTATCACGGTTATTTCCCATTTTAATTTTACGTCGTACTGTTGCGTAATGTATATTCTGATCGTAAGCGACACAACCTCCCCGTCCAAAGGTCGAGGCGTAGTGACCGTGCTGCGAGAATCACGCTTCAAAAGGCCAATAGTTTAGGTAATTTCTTTTTACAGTTAAAATAATGGTATTTTAAAAAAAGTAAATAACATAAGCACTGCTTTATAGTTAGTTCAGTTAGTATGCAAAGTTTCATGATCTTATTTAAAGTATTTTATGAATAACAGCGGTTTATTGTTTATTTTGGAGGTAACTTTGGATATTTTTTCTATCGAGAAAATTTTATGAAATCGTGTTTTCGTCTAACATAATCACTAACATTAATCCTCAACTTTACCATATATTTATTTCAAAATTAATGCTGCAATATTTTCGGCATAACAAAGGATCTTGTTAAGCCATTTGACATTATATTTCCCCTTAATGAGTATAATAGTCAATTATTTTATTAATATATTTTCATTATCTAGTTCTTTTCCGCAAATTCACAAATATAAGCCATTTGCTTTATTTATTACTATTAATATATTTTTTCACTCACCGTCATTACCATCAATATATTGTTGAATATTACACTTTTGTCACTTTATTTATCTAATTAATATTTTGTCATTACACTATTTTAGCCTTGTTTAGCGATCTTAAATCATTGACATTCGTTTTATAGATACTTGAAGAATGAATTCTTTTTCTTTGTTTATAGTTGAAGTCACATATTTTGAGTACCGTCACAAGATCTTTACTTTAAGTCTTTATTTAATGTTTTTGTTCACTATAATATGGAAATAATTATGTCACCGCACTAACTTTTTATAATTATTAACACCTTAGTAGTTATTTTACACTCTCGAGATATTTAAAATTGCTTTCTTTAGCAGAGCTAGTACCATACGCTGCGCAGTCGCGCCCTCACACATTCAAAACGAATAATCTATACTTATAAAAAGGATTGTCCAGACTGACTGACTGCATTATGCTTTATCAATGCACAGCCTAAGCCACCAAAGTTAGAAACTTAACATTTTGACAGTAGGTTCCTTTTATGACGTCGGCGAGCACTATGAAAGGATTTTTTGAAATTCAACTCCCAATGGGGTTAAATGGGGGTTTAAAGTTTGTATCAATGTCATTCATTTTTCAAGTTATCTCCATGAGCTCGGTATTTAGCCTTAAAATTGAAAACAAAGAAGTACGTACTTCACAGTTTTTGAAAATCTGCCCCCGAAGAGTGGAATAGATATTGATAATTTGTACGAAAGTCCGTCATTTTTCAATTCCGTATACGAAACATTGTATTTTGGCCTTCGATTAAAAACAAATAAATATGTATTTAACAGTTTTTGAAAATTCTACCCTCAATGGGGTTAAATTGGGCTAAGATATTTGTATGAAATTCCGTCTTTTCCATACCATATTCACAAAATTCAGTATTTCAGCTATTAATTTAAAATAAATGTGTTTTACAGTTTTTGAAAATTCCAAACCTAAAATGCTTAAATAGAGGTTGGAAATTTGTTTGAAATTCTGTCATTTTTCAAGATATACCAGGCAGTCCCATAATGAACTGGCCTGATATAGTTCAACGCGACATGTCGCTACGTTTTGTGTTGCATTAAATAGTACGTTTATCGTGCACTTAATATAAGAAACATGCATCGACATGAAATGCTTAGTCTTAGTTTAACAGGCATTTAAATAACGAGAGTTGCGTATTTTTTCAAAATGTCGAAAACTGAGTATCGAAGTGTCATAAAGTTTCTGTTTAACCTCTTAAGACCATAGGTACACATATGTGCACCTTTATTTTTTATTTAAACCAAGACCAGTATTTACATCTTTTGACAACTGCTGGTACTTGAATGAGTTACATTCGGTTATAGAGTATCGATATATGTTCATAGATTGCTCCGCGGAGAAAGTTTGTCGAGTTATTTTTTCATTTGAATTTGTTTGTTGGAATTTTTTTCAAAAGACGTCGACGAGCAATCTTTGAATTTCGATAAAAAAAGAAAATCTTCACTTTAGATCGATATTTTTGTTGATTTGTGTTGCTGAATTATTGGACTAACGTGAAAAAGGTAAGTTTTATGTTTATTTAATTTTTTTTCGTATAAATGTAGTGTTGTTTTATTGGTGCATATATGTGTACCTCAGGACTAAACATTACTTTTGTATGATATACGACCCTGTTTCAGCTTGAACATAGATGACCGGGCAATTGAGGATTTTCTGAATGATATCGATCTTTATTTTTCTGACGACGATGATGATGAAGATTATTTGCCACCAGATGTATTAAAAGCACATCAAGAATCTCAAGAAACGGAAATTAGTGCTACGATGAAAATACTGAAGTGGTAAGTCAAAGTACATCGCAACTGTTGTGGCAGAAGAACGAAATGTCTTGTCATGGGCGAGATATTGCAGATGACGTACTCATTTCACAGGTGAGCACAGACATAATTTTTTTGCCACGCTCTAAACATATGTCAAAAGTCTGAAGCTGGCAGAACTTTTGCTAAAAAGATAGCCTAATTTTTCTAACTGTATCTGTATTATCTAATAGGATTTGACTAGTAGCGAAGAAACTGAAGAACGACAAAGCGTTAGAAAAAAGACAGTGGGATGAAAAAGTAAGAGACGATGAAAATGTGTGTGTCGTAAAATGGATGGATACAAAGGCCGTAACAATGTTGTCTACATGTTCAGGGAGCGCTCTTGCAGATACCTGCGAATGGTGGTGCAAAAATTGAAAGAGGAAGATAGACGTAGCCCGGCCAGAAGCAGTCAGACATTACAACACCTGCATGGGTGGAATAGATGAGTGCGCCAGACTAATTGCTTACTACTGAAGTGCAATGCGAACAAGAAAGTGGACAGTAAGAACTTTTTTTCATTTTCTGGATTTAGTTGTGGTCAATTGCTTGTTAATGTACACTCGCAGTTGCACCCAAGAAAATGTCCAACGCAAAGACAAGTTGGGCTTATTTCATTTTAGACTAAATTGAGCCAAAGCGATGATGAAGTGTAGCGGCGGAAATTTTGAATCCAACTTCTTGCTTCCTGGCTCCAGATCTTGTACCAACGACAACCCTTCAACAAGACCCAGCTCGACTGCTACCAGCGAAAGACTACAGTGTACCGATGAACCACCTACAAAAAAATATCAGCTGATTGTACCCTAACCACAACGTTGAAATAAGGTTGGACAATGTGGATCATCTGCCGCGATTTGTGGACAGCTAGTCCGCCTCAAAAAGCCATCATCCGACGTGTTCCTCACGCTGCTGCACCATGTGTGTAAAATTCAATATGTACCTGTCTGCTCAAAAATAATTGTTTTGTGCGTTACCACACAAATAAAAACTTTGGCTCACGTTGAAACCTAAGGTACACATATGTGCACCATGGTTTTTTAATTGTGTAAAAATTTTTTTCGGATAACAGACGTGTGTCTTATTTTATTATACCCCTACAACTATAATAAACCATAAAAAATATTAAAATCACATTTGGTACAAGTTCACGTCTTAAGAGGTTAAAGAAGGTTTATACCCTGCCCAAATAAAAGAACGATTGGATGGCGTGTATAAGGAGTCTGCCCCCTCCTATAGCACAGTGAAAAATTGGGTGAAAGACTTTCGCCTCTGGAGAGAAACCGTCGAAGACTTTGGCCACGACGGTCGACTTGTGGAAGTGCTCACTCCCGAAACGATTACTCTTATCGAAGAGGAGGTTCTGTGTTACCGCCGTTTGAAGATTAGAGAAATTGCAGCAAGGCTTGGGCTCTCTACGAGTACCGTTCATCGCGCGATCCATGAACATCTTCACATGAAAAAAGTGAGTTCAAGATGGGTACCGAAACTTCTTTCAGCGGTACAGAGACAGGAAAGAGTGCGCTGCGCTTCGGAGTTTTTGGATCTTTGTGGCGAAAATCCAAAGACTGTGATCGAGCGGCTAGTGACTGGTGATGAAACTATGATCTTGTATTATGTTCCACAAAGCAAGCGCGAGTCAATGGAATGGCGTTATAAGGGTGAAAAGCCCCCTAGAAAGGCAAAGGTGCAACAATCGACTAAAAAACTGATGTGCACAATATTTTGGGATTTTCAAGGCATTTTGATGGTGGATTTTAAAGAACGTAATACAGTCGTGAACGGCGAATATTATGCTTCTTTAATATATAAATTACGAGACAAGGTAAAGGAAAAACGAAGAGGCAAGCTGTCTAAAGGTGTCCTGTTGCTTCATGACAACGCCCTGTTCATACCGCTGGTGTTTCGAAGGATGCAGTTCGTCAATGCGGGTTCACAGAAGTTCAACATCCACCTTACAGTCCAGACATGGCCCCGTCCGACTATTATTTATTTCCAAATTTAAAGCGGGACTTAAGAGGAAGAAAATTTTCAAGCGATGAAGAGTTGCAGGCGGCCGTCTTCAGTCATTTTGAGGATAAAAAATGTGATTATTTTTATAAAGGTTTAGAGATGTTGATTCACAGATGTCAGAAATGTGTTAGTATTCATGGTGATTATATTGAAAAATAAAATTGGTTTCGTTTCATTTCCTTCATTGGTTTATAGTTAGGCCAATTCATTATGGGTCCGCCTACGTATATACGAAACTTGGCATAGTGGCTTTAGTTTTTTAAAAAAAAGTACGTATTTTGTGGGCAAGTGCAGGTCGGACCGGCATACAAAAGGAACTCTTCAAAAGGTACCTGAAGGTTGTTATTAGTTTGAAGTGATTATTTATGCTAATATAAAACCGGCCCATGCTCACAAAGGACGCTTTAATGCACCGACAGCAAGTTAAACGGCTCCGGTCATAGTTGGACAACAGTTCAAAAAGCGAGACATCGTATTACAGTCATAATAACAAGTAACGCTGTATCAGACAATAAACCGCTCATAAAATAGCTTGCAATACTAACTGATTTTTTACTATGGCGAGAATCTTTATTCTATTGACGTACATCACTATGATCCTAAGACAAAAATCTCTTCAGCAAACTGTGTCGCTACAAAATTTTTATTCTTACCGCATTATAGTCAGACAAGTTGACGAAAATCTGTTGCTGTATTATCTTAATATTCTTTTAGTTGACATGTACGCAAAATAGAAGTAGAAAGATTAAATTACCTCAAGAACAACCTAGCGCAGCTCAGAGAAGATAGTTATGTACACTTGAAAGATGCAACAGGGAGGCAGCACACCAATATTGCTCAACTTGGTGAGATAGTAGTACTACCCTCGTCTTCTACTGGATTACCTCGATATATGTACGAAAAAACTCAGGATGCAAGACCTATGTCCACCATTACGGTTGCCCTGATCTTTTTATTACACTAACATGCAATTTTTGATGGAAAGATATTGCAAATGCATTGCTGCCTGGTCAGAAACCACAGGATCAATTTGACATGATAGCACAGGTATTTCGTTTAAAAGTTAAAGTATTATTGGCACTACTAAAAAATAACAACCGATGGGTGTACATTATTATCCAATTTTATCTCGGAAGTATGCTACTCATATAAACATAGATTATAAGAACAAGAAAATTTTAGCTCCGTAAAATCATTTAAGTGTTTATGTAAATATGTGAATGAAGGATTCGATGAATATGAGAAACACTGGGATGCTACTATAGAAGAAGCTGCTTTTTGTGAAAGACCTTTTAAAATGCGAGAACTCTTCTCAGTTTTGTTAATATTCTGTCACCTAACAGAAGCGTGCAGTCCATGGGAGAAGTTCAAAAACTGTCTGTCGGAGGATATAAAGCGTCAAGTTTAATCAGATTTGCAAGAGAATGTTCTTCAGACGATGGATGAAATTTTTAATAAGTGTCCGATTTATAGAAGACGTTGTGTTATCTTTAGACTGGCCAAATATTTTTTGGATGCTTCTGGAGGCACATGCAATTCTTCTACATTTATTATAAGTCAAGGTATTAAAAAATCACGGAATAGCTTTGACAGTTGTCTCTTTCGGTATTGAAATGACGTTGCTTGATGGTAGTAAGACAGCTCATTCTACATTTCAATTGCCCTTAAATATTATGCATGTAAAAATACCTCTCTGCTACATTTCAAAGCAGAGTAATATGGCGCAAGTTTTAAAAGAAACTAAACTTATTGTATGGGATAGGGGTACTGTTTGAGCATGGACATGCTCCCGGTCCCATGGGATCCAACCTGGTGTACGGCGGATCCCAGGAGTGAATGAAGGTGTGGTGTGGAGGTAAAATGAAACTACTATACAAAGTATATAGTATATTCTCGTTCCACACCGGATGCCTGGATCCGTGGAATGCATAGAGTAGAGTAATATATACAGAAATAGAGAGCCATCTCCTAGGATTTTTTGTCACTCAATATGAATAGTGTCGCCTTCTGGTATCATATCCCTTGAACTAATCTCAATATCATGTTGAATATAGATAGCTGTATGTAGTTATGTATATACAGCTATCTATACTATAGGCGATTATATTTATATTTTAAGGGATTAGGATTCAATTAAAGACGCATTATAGATTTCAGTAATATTAACCTTTATTTTTGTTATATGCTCGTATGTTTAACATACACAATGTAAAAGCGTCTATTCCGCAAAATACAACACCAAACCAAATTAAATATGTCCACCGGGTTACCGGAATGATAAATGTAAGCGTCTATTTCGCACAACACTACATAAACATACAATATGGTTCCAGCATGAAAATCTAAACAGACAACAAGAAACAGAGGGCTAATCCCAACTCAACCAAACTGATTGTAGCTGCAACCGAAAAACACTTATAAACTATAATAAAACAACAACTTGCTCAGACGCCGGTAGCCATTATGTCATATAAATTTGGTACTTGCCAGTTCGAGAATAACCAGAATTGGTGTAGTCTAGCGCACATTTTAGAATTTAATATTCGAAAGTTTATGCGGATATCGTACAAGATGGCACTAGTGTCTGAAAATTATTGAACCCCAACCTAAAGTATGGAAGTGTACCCCTCCCCCCAGGTGGAATGAAAAAACAAAAAAAACCGCTTAAATTTACCAGTTATAATTTTACAAATGATTGATATGAAAGCGAAACTAGAAAACGTTCCTTAAAATACACGTAAGTTTTACATAAACTCCTATAACCGAAAGAGCATTTAAACATTCTACGGATGTATCAAATTAATTCAGTGAATCTAATATGAACAAAACATTACTCATTTTTAAATTTAGCCGTAGAAATAAATCTAAGTTCCACAAACTTGTAGAAAACAACAAAACAAAATACTTTACAAATTACTCATACATAAAACATTAATTTGATCAGTTTTTTACAAAAGTTGGACAAAATCACAAATAAAAAAACTAAAAAAACCTCTTACAAAATCAATAGCGAAAACTATATTACTCTATGCAAAATTTTCGCAAAGTTAATCTAAGTTATTTCCAAAAGTATTGTAAGTTCAAATTTAAACTATTTCAATTTACTAAATTTCAATTCTCATATGATAAAGTTCAAATTTCTATAAATTCTCTTTCTGATATTTTAAAGTAAGCAAGTACCTACAGTGTTCGCTACTAAAATACTACGTCCACAGATCCCCGCTGACAGTGACACTTCCTGTTACTTTGACGCAAACTATCAAGTTGACACCCGATGTCAGAACGACGTTTCCTGTCAACTTCACCGATGACAGCTGCCACCTGTCTTCGGACTCGTAACGTCGGCGCGGTCACGTCACAGCCTCCCAGCTACCTCTGCTCCCCGCGTCCGCACCCCGCGGCCTCCTGGTGACGTCGGCTCGTAGACGTCCTTTCTTCGGGCTCGTTAACCTCACGACCCCCTCCGCTCCCTGCGGCCTCCTGGTGACGTCAGCTCGTAGACGTCCTATATTCGGGCTTGTGACGACGGTACAGTAACGTCACAGCCTCCCTGCTGCCTCTGCCCCCGCGGCTTCCTGTCTTCGTCTCCTCTGCAACCCGCGGACTTCTGGTGACGTCGGCTCGTAGACGTCCTTTTATTTTGGGCCGATGAAGTCGTCACATTGACATCATGGCTCCCCTACTTCTTCCGCTCCCTGCGGCTTCTTGAGAAACGTCCTCTTCTTCCGCTCTCTCGCGGCCTCCTGATGACGTATTCTTATTTCCGGGCTCGTGACGTCATCCCGTTGATGTCACGGCCCCTCTGCAACCTCCGTGGCTCCCCAGCTTCCTTCGCACCCTGCGGCCTCCTGTCTTCTGGCCCGTGACGTCGTCACGTTGATGTCACGGCACCCCTGTTTCCTCCGCTCATTAGAATAATGAACCATTGACTGTTATAATATATTCATTATCGTTAGAAAGCGTCATCTGTTTACATTTACGGTCCAGCCGTCGGCCGAGACGCGGCACTTCAATGGAACTCAATAAAATACTACATACGTTATGCCATAAGGATTGCGTATAGCTTACACTAATTTAAACTCTAAGCTAACTAAGTAAGAGCTTATTTTACTAACACTAAATTATAACGGTAAACAAAAATATATTATTTCCTTCATTGCAAGACACGCTAAATCCTATCTATATCACACTAAATATTTAAAATTACTTTAGGAATAAAACTTAATGAAAAACAAACAAAAACAACAATAGCTTTTTCACGTAATATGGAGACCTGCTATCAAAACATTACGTATATAATTTAACAGATAACAGTGTTATTGTCATCTCAGCTAGACAGCTAATGCCTCATACATACGTAACGATTTATCAGTGTGTTATTTGTTTGTAGTTAATTATAACGGTATACAAAAATATATTATTTCCTTCATTGCAAGCTGTTGCCTGTTGTGCCTGTTATTTAATTTTTTGGCTGTTGTAATATATTAGTGTTCAGTCACAGAGTACTTTGGTGTTCAGTTATTCCTCATACATACATACGTAACGATATATCGTAGCGATTTCAAACTATGCAGTTAAATCGAACGTTCCTAGTGCCTCCACACGCCTCCGATATCGACGTCGATCGGGCAGTTCTCCGCAGAAGCTCGCGCACGATACATGTTAACAATGGAAGATTATGACGCACTTGCTATATTAGGCCTGGTTATGTGTTTAAGGAAAAAAAAGAAGCAGAGTCTATGGTGTAAAGACTGGCTTATGAAAAGGAAGCAATTTTATCACACCAACTTGTTATGTGAGTTGAAATTCGCTCCGCAAGATTGGCATAACTAATGATGAATGAAGAGGCATATTTAAATCTGCTGGCTTTAGTTTCTCCACTAATAAAGAAACAAGACACTGTAATGAGAGAAGCTATAAGTTCTCATGAAAAATTAACTGCTACCCTGCGATTTCTAGCTACAGAACGTTCCTACCAATGTATGAAGTTTTCTACAATAATATCACCGTAAGCTCTTAGCTAAACAATCCCTGAAACCTGTGATGCTCTGTACGAGGTTCTACGGAAAGATTACTTAAAGGTAAGGAATGAAAAATACTGTATTAATCAACAAATTATTTATTAATTAAACTTTTAGGACGTATTGAAGAACATTTTACAAATAAGTTACTTTTTTATTCATCATTAAAATTACGTAAATAGGAAGTAACTGTATTATCAGATGGTGTATGGTCTGGCTCTACTGGTGATGTAAATTCCATTGATGATTGAGTGTGTGGTTGAGTGTAAATGATTTGAGTGTGTGGTTGAGTGTAAATGACGAGTGTGTGACTGAATGTGTGACTTAGTGGAAAGGTTTTTAATTTGTGGCTGAGTGGAAAGGTTTTGTACGTGTAGCTGAGAGGAAAAGTTTTGAATGTGTGGCTGTGTGGAAAAACTAGTATTTGCAAAGTCATCATATTTTCTTACAGTGTGTGATATAGTTAAGCAACCCATTTCAGCCAAGAACGGAGTTTCAGTAATTATTTTTTCTGCTATAATTCTCTGTTCTTTTGGTAACTCTTGTAGTTTCATCCCAACATTTTTGCCAAAAACCCCAAAATGATTATTGGGTTCTTTAGGCCTTTTAAAATGATTATTTAAGGACTTAAGTACGTCTTCAGTTAATTTTTTTTTTTTTTAGTCTTGGCCGAACACGACCCGAGATTGATGTAGCTCGTTCGCTGTCAGAACAGTTTGCCGGGGTCTGTGTGTGTGATTCGTTGTCGGAGTAGGTCAGTGCTGGAGTGTCTCGATCGCTGTCTGGACAATCGTAGCTCGTTGAGCCGATGCCGGTGGTTGACTGCGTCTGTAAAATAGAATAACTATTATATTCCTGAAATTGCTATACTAATCATGTACTCATTTTGTTAAAGTTTCCAAAAACAGAAAAAGAGTGGAGAATAATAGCGAGAGAATTTGAGCAAAAGTGGAACTTTCCTCACTGGTTAGGTGCTATTGATGGCAAGCACGTTGAAATCGTGCCCCCAAGTAACGGTGGCTGTTTTCTTATAACTATAAACATAGACACAGTATGGTATTACTAGCAATCGTTGATGCAAAATACAGACTCCTGTTAGTTGATTTGGGGGAAAATGGAAGGGTTTCCGATGGCGTATAATTGTTGAATACAAAATTTTATGAAAAACTTGAAAAAAGGCGTTAAATATTTCTACAGAAGAAAGGTTACATAATAGTCCACGAATACTGCCATATGTATTTGTAGCTGATGACGCGTTTCCTCTAAGAAAGGACATGATGAAGCCATTTCGGCAAAATGACTTAGATAGTAGAATTAAGAAGATATATAATTATCGGACATCGCGAGCACGTCGTATAGTCGAAAACGCTTTTGGTATACTAGCGGCGAGGTTCAGAATCTACAGAACACAAATGAATATGTTGCGTGAAACTATTGGGTCAGTCGTAAGAGCAACCTGTGCTTTGCATAATTATTTGATGTCATCACCGCTTAATTCATACGCTCCTTCAGTATGTTTCGATAGTGAACATTATGAGGAAGGTACGATAACGTCAGGATTCACAACAAAGGACTCAACACTTGAACCATTACAAAGAACCACACAAGGCCGTACAATTCAAAGAGCAAATCAGATAAGAAGTCAATTTATGACGTGTTTTGTAACTGAAGGGGACGTTCCTTGGCAAGACAATTTTGTTCATTAATGTCAAAATACAGGACTTGTATTCGAGTAATACAATTAAGCAATAAATATTTTTTCAGAAATAAAAACGTACCTCATTTTCGTCATCATCTATATTCGATGTAGATGGTCTCGGTACTTCTTGATCGTATAAAAAACTCAATAACTCAAAGTACCATAAACGAGGTTTATAAATCTCGTCAGTCCCTGCTCCAGATTTACACGATTTTTTATTTTATTGAGCTCTTTTTTATATGAAGTTCGAAGATTATTAATCTTCTTAACCCCTGTATCCTTGGTGGCATTTGGATCTACGGATTTGTATTTTTCGATTAGCCTGTCGTAGGGGGCATTTTTTTTGTTGCGGTCGTGATAATCCTTACATGTAGTCTTCCAAAGGCAAGTTTCGTTTCTGTAGCTTTCTATAAAATCTTAAAGTAGTTCGTAGTGTCCAACTCTTTCGTCTTCCGACATGTTTCTGTGAAAGCGATGTGCACGTGCGAACACTAGCAAGCTCCGTGAAGTACTGCCGAGTTGAGCGATCGCCACACGCAACGATAAAGCTGTGCAAATGTAATCGACAACGATTTATCTGATAGAAATTGCCACCGACGAACGATTATCGACAACGATTTTTCATACACTCGATTGATAAAACTGCGCAAACTGGTCTGCACAGATTTATCGCTACGATAAATCGTTACGTATGTATGAGGCATTAGCTGTCTAGCTGAGATGACAATAACACTGTTATCTGTTAAATTATATACGTAATGTTTTGATAGCAGGTCTCCATATTACGTGAAAAAGCTATTGTTGTTTTTGTTTGTTTTTTATTAAGTTTTATTCCTAAAGTAATTTTAAATATTTAGTGTGATATAGATAGGATTTAGCGTGTCTTGCAATGAATGAAATAATATATTTTTGTTTACCGTTATAATTTAGTGTTAGTAAAATAAGCTCTTCCTTAGTTAGCTTAGAGTTTAAATTAGTGTAAGCTATATGCAATCCTTATGGCATAATGTATGTAGTATTTTATTGAGTTCCATTGAAGTGCCGCGTCTCGGCCGACGGCTTATAAAAGTGTATAATTATGTCGCGTCAGCGTAGCGCAGCCATTTGAAACGATTTTATGGTCCAAAGTGTGGACGAAAAAAAAGCAGTGTGCAATTATTGCAAAAAAAAACTTTATCTTTCAAAAGTACAATTACAAATTTAAAGCTTGACCTTATGCAAAGACACACGGAGTGTTTGTAGAGTTTTGCCGTTCGGATTTAATATCGGATAGACGCACAAGGCTTACGTCGTCAAAAGTAAACCAAATAATGTTTTTGAATAGTAACCGAAAAAAATGTAAATAATTGGAGATAACTAAAACTTTGACCACAGTGTAAATAATGTAAAAATTCAATCAAAATGTACATAACATCAATGAGCTTCTACCTATGCCTGAATGCGTTATATTTCTTAAAATGTTTGAAAATATAAGTAAATAATTATAACAGATACAATAATTACACAGCTTAACATACATTCAGATAATTGTAAGCCTGTAAAAAGTAGGAAGGGAAGTTCATTGAACTTAACATACATATGATGACTCTCTTTTAAAACATGAAACACTCAAATGATGCTAATACAACTTAAAAATATTTTTTGTCTTCATATAATACTTATCATCGTTTAATATTTATAATCGTATTAGTCTTTCATCATTATACTTATAATCGTTATAACAACATACAACAAAACGCTAATACAGCCGACAACTGAACTGAACTAACCGCGTGTACAATGTAATATTTGAAACTGTTATATATTATAACAGTTTAAAACAATAGTTATATAAAAATATTACAACAACATAACTAATTAGAAAAATATAACAGTTTCGCCTACCTTTAACCGCTGCTTCCTGCTGTTTCCTGCAGCTTCCTCTAATCCCTCTTGATTCTTGCTGCGCTCTCTGCGGCCTCCTGTGTTCGGGCTCGTGACGTCGACCCGTTAATGTCACGGCCCTTATCGCCTCGTCGCACCGCTGTTTCCTGCAGCTTCTTGATCCTTGCTGCGCTCGCTGCGGCCTCCTGCTGATCCGGGCTCTCTGTTGCCTCCCACCCGGCTCGAGGGACCATGTTTGAGCATAAACTTGCTCCCGGTCCCCTGGGATCTACCCTGGTGGACAGCGGATCCCAGGAGTGAAGGTGTGGAGGTAAAATGAGACTACTATAGAGTATCTATAGTATATTCTCGTTCCACACCGGATGCCTGGATCCGTGGAATGAAAATCAAATTCAAGCAAATAAAATTAGTCAAACCATATCTCGATACGAGATATGGTTTGACAAATTTTATTTGATCGATAGGGGGTCATTGTAGAAGCGTGCTCGTCGCGACCTCTGCCAGCCCTTTTCAGGGCTGCAATTCTACACAGCTGCGCACCCATGCAAACGAGGGTTAGAGCGTCCCCCCAAGGTGACGCACACCAGCTCGTCTTCGTTGGTGTGGAATGCAGCGCGCAAAGCGGCGATGGGGACCGCCACCCGTCACGCACAGCCCGACACGGCGGAAGGTGGTGGACGGAGTGCAGAGTTGGCACGTGGAATGTTAGAGGGGGCATGAGGGATAAGACGAATGAGTTGATCGAAATAATGAAAGAAAGAGAATTAGATGTCGTGTGTATGTCGGAGACCAAACGGAAAGACAGTGGTACTGAAGAGCTCCCTGGCGGGACGCTAGCTATATGGTCCGTAGTCCCGGAAAGCGAGAAGGCCTGCCAGGGAGTGGGGGTGCTATTGTCGTCCCGGTTGGTCGATCTTATGACTGAATACAAGGTTGTGAACTCAAGACTTCTCTGGGTTCGCTTCAAAATGGGACTGACGAAGTTATTCCTTTTGGCTGTTTATGCGCCGGTAGCTTCGTCGTCCAGGGCTGAGCTGGAGGAGTTTTGGGAGAATGTAAGAGAAGTTCTAGATTTGGTTAAGGGAAACGAAAGAACTGTTGTATGTGGTGATTTGAATGGATGGGTAGGTATCGCTCGACCAGGATACGAGTCGGGGCTTGGAAAGTTTGGCGATAAAAGGGTTAATGATGCTGGCAAGCTTATACTGGCTGTATGCAAGGAAAAGGGTCTTCTTGTGACAAACACTATGATTAATCACAGGAAAATCCATATGTACACTAGAGAGAGAAAGAATGAGAGAAGTATGATTGATTTGTTCCTGGTGGATGACCAACTGCGAAAACAGGTGATGGATACACGAGTGTTCAGGGGTGCTGACCTGGGAACGGATCATTATCTAGTAATTACTAGATTTAGGGGTTTGTTCGCGGGTTGGCGCTACCGGACGGCAGTAACAGAACCATAGTCGGTCCGAAATCCGATCCGGTCCGGTTATCCGAAGCTGGAAGCTTCAGGAAACGGATACTAGGGACAAATATCACACGAGGGTAGCCGAAAAGCTTGACATCATCGATGGCAGGAAAGAATGTGTGGAGAGAACATGGCAGAACCTTAGGGATGGAATGGTAAGTGCAGCGGAAGAAGCATGTGGAACGACAAAAAGAGGTAGTAGTAAAAGAAGAGATGCATGGTGAAATGATGAAGTGAGAGAAGCTGTAAAAAAGAAGAAAAAAAGCATGGTTAGACTACTTAGCCTCTAGTAACGATGAGCATATGAGAGAAAAGATGAAAGAAAGATATAAGCTGCAGAAAGTTAACATTGATTGAGGAAGTACGTGAAAGGTGTAGAATAGAAGCGAACGAGAGGTTGTCGCGCAACTTTAAGGAAAACTCCAAACTCTTCTGGAAAGAGGTTGGAAGGTCACGGAGTGGTGCGACAGCCTTAAGAATGAACAAAGTGCTTTCGAGAACCAATGACGTCCTCTCAGAAAAATCGGACGTCATGCAGCGATGGAGTGAATTTTATAGAGAAATGTATGCGTGTCATGATCTTAGTGAAGGATCCGGGGGTGACGCCGTGACTGGCACGCCAGACACGGACCTCGATGACACTGAGGTCATCAGCATGAAAGAGATTGAACGTGCGATTCGAAGTTTGAAATGTGGTAAGTCTGCGGGACTAGACAGAGTTACTGCTGAAATGGTCAAGTACGGTGGGACTCGCGTCTGGGACAGCTTTCATCTGCTGTGCAATTTGTGCTGGCGGACGGGAGATGTCCCGGATGATTGGCGATCCGCAGTCATTGTGCCTTTATATAAAGGTAAAGGTTCACATTTGGACTGCGGGTGCTAATCAGCTTGACCAGTTTAGCAAGTAAAGTTTACTCGAAGGTTTTGACACGTAGGATGCAAGAGAAATCGGAAAGATTCTTATGGGAGACACAATGCGGATTTAGACCTGGAAGAGGATGCACGGATCAAATGTTTTCTCTCCGCATGATCACGGAGAAGCTTCTGAGTGTTAACCAGAGGATTTTCTGTGCTTTTGTGGATCTGGAGAAAGCATTTGATAAGGTTATAAGGAAGAAAATGTGGGAACTGTTGCCGGGATATGGTGTGGATGGTCGATTGTTAAGGACTGTGCAGTCACTTTACTATGACTGTAAAGCCTGTGTGCGGGTAGGGCATGACCTGTCACCCATGTTTAGCGTCCAAGCGGGCCTAAAACAAGGTTGTGTCATGTCTTCCTGGCTGTTCATACTGTATCTCGACAGCTGTTTACAGAAGCTGAAAGATAGCTGTTTGGGTGTGAAATTGGGTGACATAAAAGTTAATTGTCTGCTGTATGCTGATGATGCAGTGCTTATTGCACCATCAGAAGCAGAACTGCAGGTATTAGTCACGTGTATGAAAGAGGAATGTGAAATTAAAGGTCTCCGTTTGAATGCTAATAAAACTAAGGTTCTGGTATTTGAAAAGGACGAAGAGAGAACGAAATGTGAAATATGGGTAAATCAGGAATATCTAGAACAGGTAAATGAAATTGTATACTTGGGGAGTGCTTTCAGCCGGGATGGAAGATGTGATTTGGATGTGGATAGGCGTGTCGCTGCCGGAAACAAAGTCAATGGTGCAAGTGGTGTGGTGGAGTGCATGCCTTGCAATACACAACGCAGTGTTGGTACCGACTTTGTTATATGGCAGCGAAATCTGGGTATGCCAGAAGAAGTATAAAAGCAAGTTGAATGCAGTGGAGATGCGATCTCTTCGTAAAATGTGTGGCGTTACCATAGCCGACCGAAATCGAAACGAAGAGATTCGTAATATGGCAGGATTGAAAGATGACCTTATCACAAAAATTGATAGGGGCGTACTCCAATGGTTTGGGCACGTTGAACGAATGAGTGAAGACCAAATGGTGAAGAAAATATATAGAGCGAAAGTTAATATTAAAAGGTGTCGAGGTAGACCGAGACTAACTCTAGAAGACCATGTGAGCAAATTGCTCGAAGAGGGGAGGGTCAAGAGTACTCGGATACCTAGACGTGCATGTATGAAGAAGTTAATGAACCTGAAAGAAGCGAAAGAGGTATGTAAGGATCGTGACACTTGGCGATCTGTTCTCTCTGGCTACCCCGTTAGGGATTGTGCGTGAAGATAAGTAAGTAAGTAAGTAAGTAAATATCTCGATACAATTACTTTGAAACGCCATCTGCCATCGATGGTGCTAACTATCACAACATAATGGCAGCACAACGCCATCTGTTTATCTATGACTAAATTATGTTGAACACCATCTGCTTATCGATGGCTAACGCTGAACAGGTACTATGGTACATAAATAATCCGTGGAAGCTCTCAGCAGAACATTGAGAGATATAAGGGAAAAACGTTACGTTTATGGGTATTACAGTTCTTTTAGCGAGAAACTTTCGACAAATCTTACCGGCAGTACCGAGAGGAACACGAGCCAATTAAATGAGGTCATGCTTAAAGTCTTCATATTTTTGGCCTCATATTCAGAAACTTACTCTCAATACAAATATGAAAGTACTCCTGAAAGTAAATGGAACCGCTGCTCAGTTTGCACAGACTTTAATTTAAAAAGGGGATGAAGATTATCCTACAGCACTAAACAACTAAACACTAAAGTTGTAATACCAGTGTGTCTGACCATAGTAATAAAAACTCTTTCAGAGCTTACCGCCAAAGTTTACCCTGACACCGCTAACATTATAACAAAAACCGTCGACTGGTTATGCGAGAGTGCTATTTTAACACCTAAAAATGACACGACGGGTGATATTAACCTCATAGCTACCAAGCGTTCAAATTTGACCGCGGCTATATTCCGTCAAAATTCAAAAGGTCAAATATAATCGCACCCACCCACAGCATTTTAATCCATGAATACTTACGTTTAGAGACTATTTTTCTATGAAGCAGTTAGGCATTATAGAAACAATATGAAATTTTCTATCCTCTAGTGAAATAAAATGTCAGTTAGTCAATGGATATTTATTTATAATCTCCGTTAATTTTGTAAGCCATTTTCACAGTTAATTTTCGTGTGAATGTTATGATGATTTCTTCATTTTTCTAGTGTTTTATGATAAAATTGTAGTAAAAGTTTTTGTGTGAATATAATTTATCTTTTTACGTAAATAATTTCAAGTACTTATAGAAATAATTGTTATTTTCACGCTTCTGACATCCGCTTGGTATGTTTTTTTTTTGTGATCAAAATACAACAAAATATTTTTGTAATAAAGTAAAACTTAACTTTTGTTTAGACCACAGGATAGAAAATTTTGTATAAATTTTATAATGCCAAACTTCTTAATAGAAAAGTAGTCTCTAAATATAGGTTTTAATGGTTTAAAGTGCTGTTGTGGGTTTTATATATAGGGTCTTTTGCTAAAATCATTTAAAGGGGAAGAAATCAGCGATAAATCTGTGGATTCAGTTTTAAATACTCCTAACCCAGCAGGCATTCCAGCTCATATAATCACGCTTAAACAGGGGGCACCAATTATGTCACGAGTAACTAAAAAGAATAAGTACACAAGTAGTCTGGCGATTTTAACAATAAAGAGCCTTGCCACGAATGTTGTCTACAAAGAGTAATACAAAGAGGTCTTTAAATAAAAACAAACATTCCTTTAAAACACAATATTTATCATCGTGTAGACCAAAAACAAGAAAGCAATAAAAGTGTCAAAAGATGGAAAGTATTTTGTTTATCAGCACGGAATTAGCGTGGAATGTGAAACTCAAAGGGGTATTCTGATGGTATTAAGTATTCGTGGTATGAATACTGTATCCTCTTGGGCACATACGGTGATTACTTTTGCCTTTAAGGATATTTAAAACTCGACGGGATAACATTACATTACCACATGAATTTATAATAAATACTTGTATAAGCTTTATATAGCCTCTATATAGATAGGCCTTTTGCAGAGAGAAAATTTCATAATCTCATGGGAAATCAGAATTTATTAGCAGACTAAGTCGCAGGCGACCGCTGGTATCTATATATAGCTTAGCATGGTATATATATAAAGAGCTTAGGGGCTAAGCGGTCGCCTTAATTACGCGAGTAGCCCGGTCTTGGTCGCCATCGGCACAAAAAAAATTGCAATTTTACGTGCTAATTAACAACGTACTGCGTAGTTAGAAAATATTGGGCAGCATTAGAAAAATATATAAGCATATATACATGTTTAAACACGCACAAAATCATACAAACATACTCAAACCAGTTATACACATCTACAACATACATGCATGCATGCATACACGTACGTTCATATTCACACCGGACAAAAGGCTGTTAAGCACTTTGGTCAAGCGTGCATAAAACACGTCATAAACTGACTGTTTCATACCAGCCTCATCGATACCGATGTTCTGTGACATACCCAGGTATCGGTATGTTTTCAGCCTCGGAAAGGGTTCTTAAGTTGATAAGTCTATGCCCTCAGAGTTAGCAACCCTTCCCCGTGCAACATGGAGGACCACACACTTATTCGTCCCCAGCTCCATTCCAATAGAATTGCTAAATTCACAGGTGATGTTCAGCAATTCAATAAGATGGGAGCGACTGAAGGCGAATAACTTGAGGTCATCCATATAGAAAAGGTGGGTCACTTCGGTACCTCCTTTCCGAAGCTGAAATCCCCTCCCGGAGCCCTCCAGTAAAGTACTGAGAGGGTTCAAAGAGAGGCAGAACCAGATTAGACTCAGACAGTCGCCCTGGAAGATACCCTTTCTTATCCTTATACGGCTTTCCGCAGCCATAATCCGCTCAACTAGATGACAAAGGATCGTACTTCACTGCCCCAAACACTGCCCGAGGAAGTCTCGAACTGTACAGTCAGTCTTGTACAGCTCGAGGACCCTCTTTAGCCATGTATGGGGCACCGAGTTGAACGCCTTTCTGTAGTCTATCCAGGCGGCGGAGAAGATCCGACGGTTGCGTTTCACCACTTTGCCAATGATCGCGTCAATGAGGAGTGTTTCCTCGGTTTCGCGACCACCGCCCCGACATCCATTTAGAGCGCGTGACATTACCTGATTTAGCTCCAGGTGACGAGTGATTCTCGCGCTCAAAATGGATGTCAGTGTCTTATATATGGTGGGTAGACACGTGATGGGGCAGTATTTGCTCGGGTCTGTCTCTTATTACACGTATTACACGTACGTACGGTCGGTACTCTATGAAACAACTTCATCTACATAGTACAGTCGGGTTGCAGCTATATTATTGTAGTAGCACGAATGGGTTGGCTCGACCGGGAAAAGACGTCACTCTCACAGAACACCAGCGCAAAATAGCAGCTTAATACCGCTGTATTTTGTATGGTGAGTATAGAGATCCGGAGACCCTTTTTACTGGAAACGAGCCATTCCATCTTAGTCCTCAGGGGTGACAACGCATCTGCGTTTTGATTCTTAATCGAGCATAAATGTAGATGTCTATGGGTCATAGCATCCACTTACCATCAGGTGGACTGTGTGCTCGTTCGTCACCGTTATTCTTTAAAAAAATTAAATAAAAATGATATCGATAATTTTGCCGCCCTAGAAAGGGTATTTTTAATAGCATCAGTGAGGCGAATTAATTGCTACATAACGTTCTTGGAATATATATTATTACTAGAGTTGGGCCGATTAGCCGCCGACTAATCGGTGAAGGCGATTAATCGGCCTATTTGTAATCACCGATTAAACGGCGATTAATCGGCTAAAACCGCTGATTAATCGGTTTTTTGTTTTATTAATTTCAGCAACGGTTTTTCGTGATTTTCTGCGCGGTAAGTGCGGCTACATTGATATGAGTAAAGCTTTAAATTTAATAAAGAATAGTTTCTCTCCCAAGCGTAAAATCACGCCAGATTTATATGTAGGTAAATCAAATAAATAATAAAATAAGTAGGTTCATACATACGTTTAACTGGGAAATCAGTCACATGTTTTATTGTTAATTATTCTGGACATAGGAACTTTGGTAAAAAAAGAATCTGAAGTAGCTATTTAAATTTAAAACTAAACAAAAACCTAAGTACTTACTACTTTAATAATTCTACTTTTTAACTTTGTCTTATCGTAATGCAAAGTAGTAACACAACAAAATAAAATATTAAAATGATATTCTTAATAAACTTTAAGAAACAAATTTAAAGTCTCTTCTTTTGCATAACAAAAAAAAACTTAATTCTTTAATAAAGGCAGTTTAACTACACGCATGTAGATTTTTAAAAGTCAAATAGAACAGCACTTGTTTCTGTACTTAAAACTAAATTGTTATTGTTTTTGTACTAAAAATTAAATTAAATTGTAATTTTCTGTACGTAAAATTACAATAAATTGTTTTTTTTTCCTGTAATGTTATTAAATAAAGAATCTCCAATCATCTTCGTCATCAACGAATGAGACCTGCATTTCCCGAACGCCGCCGAAACAGGGATCATCTGGGCCGATTAATCGGCCATTTTCTAACCGATTAATCGGCTTATCGGCCATAGTACTAATTGGCCAAACTCTAATTATTACTATTTAATAATATTATTACGAGGATGTGGAGTAATATTATTAAGTATCGTGTAGAAATATCAGATCTAAACATATTTTATTAGGATCTCAAATATAGTTATAAGCCTTATGGCAGGGCAAGGGATTCCGCTATATTGTTAATAACTAGCACATTCCTTTAACACTTGCCTGTTAGGTAACGTTAAAATTAAAAACGGTTAACAGTTCAACTGATGACAAGTGGTCTCGCAGTCCTTGGACACCTGTCATCGGCCCAGACATAATACCAAACCTAAACTCAAACATTTTATTGCGTTCATGTGGTTACTTAAATAGTTCTTATGTTGGATGTAATAGAGCTAAACACTAGCCCTTATGGGCGTTGCAATATTATTTTATATATCAATTTAATTTAATTAATTTAGAAAGATGAATTACATTTTGTTTACTAAACTAAACACAACTTTTAGATTTTAATAAACGTTTGCAATATTTACAACGATATCAAAGAGGTAATATTCAATTAAACAATTACTATTTTTCATCGAAAATTTCTGACAACGAATAGAAACTTTTTTCAATTAAATATTTTTAAGCTCTCTTCAAAATTTATTTAATGATTCTTCTTTTTGTAGACATTTATGTATTTTATTATAAATTTTACACACATATCATAGGGTCCTGATTTGACTGTTTGTAATTTTGTGATAGGTGGAGCTAATTATAATAATAATTAATATTATTAGGACGTAAAAAATGAGGCCGGGAGTATATTGAAAAAGGGTGAACTCACAGACAGAAGACCAATAAAATATAATAATGTCCTCCAGACTTTTGTCAGGGTAAATGAAGATTCTGTACTTTATAAAATTTATTTATAAGTCAGAGCAGGCTATATTAGGGAGTGAGTGAAGTAGAATTCAGCAGCCTTTTAGTACACGTAATTGAGATATATACGGTTATAAGATTAGCTCCATGTGTGAACGGACAACATGTTTAAAAGATGTGAAAGGACAAAATTTATTTTGCTTATGGAGGGAACGTCATCAGTGTAATTGAAAGAAACAAAGTCGATTATAAAAGCATTTAATAAGAGTATTTTTCAAATTAGATATGTAATTTCCGGTAAAATTAATGAATTGTTAAATAACAGATACTAAGATAATATTATACCAGGAATTTATCTTAATATGCAACAGGAAAAAAGGTTATGAAAAATACAGAATAATAGGTGCGGGCGCGATCGGTGGAATCTAAGGAAAACTAAATGGGATATTTACTATGTGATATACACACATCTGCGCACACAAAGTCGTACACACAATAAACAGGTATAATCAGGACGAACGTTTTCACGAGCAACCCGGCTTTGATCTCTGTCGGCATTTACGTGGTGGAGCCACGTTGCAGCTATATTAGATGTAGCACGAGTGGGTCGGTTCAACCAGGGTAGGACCACCCTCTCATAGAATACAGCGTGAAATAGCAGCTAAAGGCTGTCGTATGGCGAGTGTAGAGAATCGAAGACTCTTTTTTATTGGACACAAGGCAATCTATCTTAGTCTTCAGGGGTGAAAACACATCTGTATTTTGACTCTTATTCCAGGATAAATGTACATATATATTTAATACAATAATAGTGACCCATAGGTCACCTTTATTCTATTAAAAAAATCTATGAAATTGAAATTTTGCTTGCTGAGAGTTTGTTATTGACGGTAAATAAAAAAATAAAAACATAAAAAATAACATATTATGTGGACGAAAGAAGAACCCTATATATAAAAGGCTCAAAGATTTTCTTTTAATGAGGAGGGAAGTCAATGGTTAATTAATAAAATAAAATTTAATGCGTTAAATTTATATTATAATCTTTAATCTCATTAGTATTTGTAATTTTAAAGTTTTAGATTACAATTATTGTTACTGCATAAATCTTGTGGATATGCTTAAGTCACACTTAAGTTTATCTGGTCTTAGCTAGCAATCTATCAAGAAGGCCTATGTTCAGCAGTGTAATGGATAAATGGATAAAGGAAATCCCTCTATAGTATCAATAAGTATAAAACAATTGTCTTAAGAAATCCACAAGACCGAGACAGTATGTCCGACTATTACAGTTAAGCAACAATAACAGCTTTTGTTTCCTAAAACTTAATTAATGCATATACTACTAAGTGTGGAAACATTGTATGTAAGTTACATTCACATCATGATATTAATCCTTATACAGATGAATAATTTCATAATCAAGGCTGTTTGTAAAGATGAAAATTCCTCTTTAAAATTATGGACTCCCGGATCTTTTACTTAATTTGTCGAGTTTGAAGTTGCTTGAACGACAGCTAGTACATTATTAAATTCTAGATTAAAATCGGAATGGAGCTTGAGTAGAATTCGCACAACCCGAGTTCGATCTGAACTGATGTAAATTTTTTAAGTTTTTTTAAAATTTAATACCCGGTGCTCTGTGATGAATGAAAACATCATGGGTATAGTTATTTTTTTTGGAAATGAAATTGAATAAAATAAGATCAGATCAAAGGTTTCCGTACCCATGCAGTGCAGCAGTGTCTTGATGAATCTTACCCGCTTGTAAACGTTGTTGTGATTGATTAACCCTTAACCAGGCCCAAGAGAACTACTTAACATACGGAAATTACAGCTAGTGATTCCATATTCTGTTTTAATTGCTATGGCCTGTCAATAACGAAAAAAGGAAAATTACTTGGAAAAGTAAAAAAACATGTGAGACAACATAGCCCCTTCGCCTGGCAAGAAGTTAAAAAATATAGTGTGCGACTACCTACTTAATATCTGAACCAAAATTTTCTTGGATTTTGGAGACTTGCCAATTTCTATGATCATGGTCAATGAACCCTGGGTTCCGAAGTGAAAGCCGGGATCTTGGCTAAAATTCGAAGGTAATTACTTGGTACTGAAATGGAAGTGGTTTATATTTGGGAATTAATTTTAATAAAAAATCTAATGAAAGTTGTTTTTATTTTAACATAATAAATATTTGTTGTAACATCAGGTTGTGTAGTCCACTTTATATGCTTCGCCAGTAATTCAGCATAAGTTGGCTCAGATAGCACACGTAGTTGATGATCCCCGCGAGCTAAGGACATGGCAATGTCTTCATGTTCAGCTATAAGCTCAAGAATTTGCATGCGAGCTCTTAGATGCTGAGATAAACTTGATGTGCTGTTAGCATGTGGATGGTTAGTTTTGGCTGATGCTAAGATGAAGTTGTCGAGGTGTTAGGCGGAATATGATCCAGTGATGCATGGGATATAACTGCCCTGGAACCAGGAAGTGTTAGTTTTATTGTAAGATGGGAAGGAACTGCAATAGCATTGTCCGCGATTGCAGGTGTCTGCAAAAGCTGAGAAGTGCCAGTCACAGGTTCAGGAATGTTCACGAGTGCAGGTGTCTGCAAGAACTGAGAAGTACCGCCCCCAGATTTTTTTTAATATAGGATAGGGTGACAAACGAGCACACAGTCCACCTGATGGTAAGTGGTTGCTGCGGCCCATAGACATCTACATCTATCCTCGATTACAAATCAAAATGCAGATGCGTTGTTACCCGTGAGGACTAAGATAGAATGCCCCGTTTCCAGTAAAAAGGGTCTTCGGTTCTCTACACTCACCATACGGAACACACCGGTATTAAGCTACTATTTTACGCTAGTATTCTATGAGAGCGTGGTCCTTCTACGGTCGAGCCGGTCCATTCGTGCTTCAACTATACTACTAATATGACTGCAGCATGGCTCTACCACGTATAGGTAGGTTCGGGAATGTCATGTGCTGGTGGACGCTAAGAATAGCAAGCCATGAACTTACAAATGACAGTGAGCAGCGTGCGCTTTGGTGGATACTTCCTGATAACTTCCTGGTCTGAAATTAAAGGCTGCTGCTCACTTACTTGTAACAATTGTGCAGGATTTCCCTCAAGTATATGAAACAAATCTGCTTTTGGAATACGTTATATTTCGCCTCGCAATCGTCATCCTCATTATCGCTACTCTCCAATGACTGCCAATTTTGCAGCAGGTCCTCAATTTCGTGATCTTTAACTTTTAACTAAAACAATAGAAAACTTATCAGGCAAAGGCAGCATATGTCCCACAACACAAAAATGTTAACAGGTTATAGTCACATTTGTCGCACATCATTCGGGAACTTATTGTGACGACCATTGATAATAATCTGCAAAGAAGACATTTACGTTCGGATACGCAGTTTTTAGTTTCGTTCCAAAGACAATATATTTAGGGTGACCATTTTTATAAATCGTGGGATCTGTATCACCGGAGCCTGGAAAAAATAACGAAAAAAGATTGTAGGACCAAATCGTACCGAGGCCCGGTTAAAAAAAACGTTAATATTATTTTTAACGCTTAATATACTTTAATAAAAATATGCATAGTATAGTAGAGTTACTATACTATGCATAGTGTAGTAGCTCATGAATTAATCAATATATATATTACTTTCACTGCATTTTAAGTATTTTCCATTATATTTTAAATTCTTTATCATTTATATAAACTATTTTTAAAACATAAGAATTATTGGTCTGTTGCCATGTTTATCATGTTCTCGTTAAAAGTTATCACGGCTTTTTTTACCTCCGTAAACGTTTAACCTCTAATCAAATCTTTGATATTTGCGAGAAAAATTAAGAAATCTAAGAAGTCGGGACTGTTTTCATGATGGGTCACAAGCTTCGCCTTATTGGGAACCAAAAATGACTGTATTTTATTCGCGATGTGTTAAAACATTGTCACGTGGCAATAGAATATGACTTCTTGGTAGCTTTTCCCTCTTTTTTTAAAGATACTGGGCAAAAAAACTTTTTTTTATATATAATAATGGTGACAAACGAGCATTCAGTTTACCCGAAGGAAAGTGGATGCTGCGACTATGGACCACACGAATCTTTCGCTTCTACTGGGTGTGAACTGCACACATGTTTTTTTCTATGATTTTGAGTTCTTTGTAGTTGGCTTTTACTTTTAATTAACAATTATATTTTTGACCCTTTTGAGTGGACTTAGGAAAATTTCAAGCTAAAGGTAACAAATAGTGTAATGAATAAATTTATAGACCCATATCCCGCAGTGTTGTCCAGATAGGCTGATGGGACAAGAGATGAGACCTTTTTAAAGAAATAAAGGTAATAAACGAGCACCAAATCCACCTGATGGTTAATGAATGTGGTGGTCCATATACACATATTTCCATCTCTTACAAAGAATCGAAAAGAAGATGTGTTAATAGCGTTATCAGTATGGGCATCCGTTACCTGTCACTTTAATAGTAAACACAAAAGAATTAAGATGCTACGAGTACTTCAAGGTGGTATTTTGAATTGAATTTAAACTTAAATATATTTGCTGTTTGCTCAGATGGTTAACGCTCGCTGTGAATTTCACAGAAGGCACCAATGTATTTGTTAATTGCTGATTTACTACGTGCTCAGCGATGAAGGACATCATCGTGTGGAAACCGTCGTGTCTGAGTAATAATAAAAAAATATAACTGACAGTATCAGGCGTTACTTTGTAGAAATCCACTATAATAAATATATTAATAGTCACTTTGCAACCATCTGCTCAATTAAATAAAATGATGTGTCTTACCTAGTTTGAAGAGCACCTCCCGCCCTCCCCCAATTGTGTGCACTTATCCCGTCACCACTAATCTCAGCACCACTACTCCCAATGCCACTACTCTAATACCACTATTCTAGGTAAGACACACCATCGACGACAATATGACACGTGTTTCACCTCTACACGAGGCATCTTCAGGTGATGTAGACTCTAAGGCGGCTGACAGAAAAATATATATATTTCGAAGACATGTGATGTTTTCCAACATACATTGAGGCAGCGCGGCGGACACTTCCTGGCCCATGACATTTACATTTAAAATATAACATAGAAATCTCAAATTTTATGAACGTCCAAATATATCGACAGATTAAAATATATTCGATGTTCATAAATCGCCATGATGGAGATTAATTTAAAAAAAAAAACTTTTAAGGTTATTTTATGCTAGATTACATATTTAAATATTCACCCGACTTGATAACCTTGCAATATGAACCTGATCCCCTAGATGGAATAATTGGGACCTGATGAAAGCAAATCGTTTATGAATATGAATTTCACGACTTACGATTATTCCTCTTCGCAGTTTTTCATCATAATCATCATTACAGACCTTCACAAGTACACGGCTAAATATGGGCCTCGCCCAAGAATTTCTTTTATCTTATTGTGCCAGTTCTTGAGCACAATCCCACCTGGAGGTAAGTGGTGATGCAGCCTTATATGATAAATCGCACTGTCTTCGCGTAATAAAAACCTATTCACTCTTGTCTTGAAGACGCCCAATTTGTATTCGCACGGAAAGATAGACGCTGGCAAATTATTCCATTCCTTTGTTGTACGCATTTAAAAATTCGAGGCAAACTATTTGGTTCTAATACGTGGAATTTCGAAAACATAGAAGTGAAGACCCGCCGACCGCCTGGTCCTCCGATAGTGTTAAGGGAAAAGGGAATCAAAGCGTGTAATTCCTGCGCACACTCACTGAAATGCATCATGAAATCAATCAAATCAAGGTCAAGTCAATGAGCCTCTTAGCACGTCTCTCCACTCAGTCCATCGCTGATGGCAATTTGCAGCACCAGCCCATATGTGACAGCAGTACTTCATGCACGACCGGACTTACGCTTTATATAAGGTAAGCAGCTCCCACGGCGTGAAGTACCGCCACACTCTTGCAAGTACACCAACTTTCCTTGAGGCTACTTTGGCTCTGGCTCTGACTCAATGAACCACTCATAGTTGAGGTTTGGAGAAAAATCAACTCCTAAAAACTTAAGGCAGTCAGTGTACTCCAAGGATACATTCCGGAAAGTAAGAGCCAGGGTGAGTGGGCTCCTTTTAGCATTAAAAAGACACGCTTTTAGGCGTTGAATCTCACGAGATTGGCATCGCCCCTTTTCGAGTCTGCCTGTTGTTTGAGTTTCACAAGCTCGACCATAGCTTCGCTTTCGGACTAGATTTGATCCCGACTGGCTCAGGCCCTTGGTTGGTATCTCTCCACAATGGTGCTATCGTCTACATACTCATAGATGCCGGTTATAAGCAAATTAATAATATGGCAGCAGGAAGAGTGTTGCGGAGAGAACTGACCCCTGAGAAACACCAGCGTCAGCCGCCACAGAATCGGATGAGCAGCCATTGACGACGATTCTGGAAGACCGTTCACTAAAAAGTACCTTACTTTTTCAATCAGACCAATAGATAACCCGTACGCTGGAAGCCTACTAGGCTAGTGTGCCAAACTCAATAATAGGTGGCAAACGAGCACACAGTCCACCTGATGGTAAGTGGTTGTTGTGGTCCGTAGACATCTACATCTATCCTCGATTACGAATCAAAATGCAGGTGCGTCGTCACCCCTGAGGAATTAGGTGGAATGCCTTGTTTCCAGTAAAAATGATCTTCAGTTCTCTACACTCACCATACGAACAGCAGCATTGAGCTACTTAGCTAGCTTTGACGCTGGTATTCTGTGAGAGCGCGGTCCTTCTCCGGGCGAGCCGACACATTCGTGCTACAACCATACTACTAATACATTTGCAGCATGGCTCTACCACGTACACTCTACCGTCTACGTAAAGTATGAACTCTTTAAAACCTTTAATTCGTTAATAATTTGTACAAGCTAAGGTATTTCAATCTCTTTGATGTTATTTTCGTTTCAATAGTGCTGCCAGTTTTATAAACTCAATACCCTAGGAGGTAAGTAAGACAAAAGATTCATATAATTTATACCAAATTATATAGATAGCAATATGTTTTTAAAATAAAGATAAAAGATAGGATAAAGAACGAAGATTTATTGCATTAAATTACTATTTTCAATACGTTTTATACGTGGTAGATCCATGCTGGATTTATATTAATAGTATAGTTGTAGCACGAATGGGTTGGCTCGTCCAGGGAGGGACCACGCACTCACAGAATACCAGCGTAAATTAGCAGCTTAATGCTGCTGTGTTTAGTATGGTGAGTGTAGAGAACCGGAGACCCTTTTTACTGGTAACAGGGCATTCCATCTTAGTCCTCACGGGTGACACGCATCTGCATTTTGATTGGTAATCGAGGATAGATGTCTACGGACCACAACAATCACTTACCATCAGGTGGACTGTGTGCTCGTTTGTCACCCTATCCTTTAAAACACAAGGCACGAGGGTGAAACACCTCCAATTTCTTGACTCCAGGCTGCTACTGAGAATTTTTAAAGAAAAAAACTAATATCTGATTCTGGGCAAGACCCGGGATTCAAACTCAGTACCACACGATCAATAGCCGCGCTTGTGACTACTAGATCAACGAGATAGTCAAACGATTTTAATAATATTGATTTCAGTGAATTAGTAAAATTATGCAGAATATAATAGTAAATTAGGTTTATCTACCGTTTAGAGGCGGGTAGGAATATTCACTACCCATATCGTTCCATAGACAGAAGAAAAAAAACTAAAAGTTGGGCGGTAGCATCTTCACTAATCCACTTTAGAACATGTGGACTGTGTGTTCGTTCGTTACCTTTATTCTATAAAAAACTGCGGATGCTAACCAGCTTGCCAAGCATGGCAACTATGGCAAATATTCTTATTTATGGGAAGGCCTATGTTTAGCAGTAGACTTTTATGGGCTGTGGTAGTGGTGACATTTATTTTAATTTTATTTAGCAACTTTTATAGAGTAGTTACTTCATGTTACAAACATAAATCCCCAACTCAACTACAAAAAGGTTCCATATAATAATTTCATTAGCAGTAAAAGTAAATTACATGTGTAACATAAGGACGGCTCATTTTGGACATGATCAAACATTATTATGTCATATCATAAAGTAATATGCCGAAAAACCCGGCTATCCCACTAAATTCATTTTAAACTTTTTGTATTAAATGGCTGGTGTTTCTGTTAGTGATCAAGTAAATTCTGAAGGACATCATGACGGTGGCTCATAGTTATACTAAGATCCGATAGGTGACACTGTAGATAAGTTATTTACAAATTCCATATTTTAAACCAAAAATACTCATTCACCATAATTTAAGTTGGCTTAGTGGCAAAAAAGAAAATTACAAAATTTGGACACGATAGTTACCGTTGTGAACTATTTATTAATAAGAAGTGTATTTATACCGTAAAGAGTTTGGAGTGAAAGTATATTAAGTCCCAGAGAAGAACGTTTGTGATAAACAGTCAAACACACTGAAAGAGAACGAGGTGATCCCGAATTCTGTCATAAAACAATAACACTATTACTAAAGCAAAGTTAACCATGTAGTAGTTAGTGGTATTTATACATATATACATACATACTTCACCATATCGTCTTATGGATTTCGTAAGAGGCAACAAAGGGAAATTAAAACAGGTTAAGGGCAGCAGCACCTTTCTAATAACTCAAATTATAAGACTGTGGACGCGAACACGCTTGCCTCACGTGTAACTATGCCAAAATTCTTAGAACGTGATGAACTCTATGGCGGTGACATACGTTCAACAGATGACTTATATAGGCTATAATGGTTGGAAAATTAACTTCATTGAAAAAATCAAAGAAAAACTCTCCTTATATACAGACGTGTTCCATAGGTGAAGTAGACTCATACTAGTACTCAGAGAAATATTTTTTAAATATTTAGTGATGTGGTCACGCAAGTCTCGACTACTCTTATTTCGAGGCGGGGTAAAAATATCCACTATATTTTAGACGTGTGTTCCTAATAGCCGTAATCTGGACGCCAGACTTTATCTTGTGGCACTTCAATAATTGGTATATATATATATATATATATATATATATATATATATATATATATATATATATATATATATATATATATATATATATATATGTATATATGCTGAGCTACTCACAACCTTAATTAAAGTGATAGTTATGCGTGTTAGAAGAAGCGTTGGAGTGAAAAATAATGACAAAATTCTGTAGAAATGACATGATTAAAATTATGCTAAGATTGATTCTGAATGATAGAATAAGAAATTGTGTGATAAGACAAAAATTTTATTCGCAATAAAATATAAGATTAAAATATACATATGTTATGAATAATAGTACCTTAGCGTTACGAATTGCCAAATTTCCTGTCAATCATATCTGCACGAACGGCAAGGGACCACTAATCCCTGTCTAGGTCTTTATTAGCCCACATACTTTTCATATTTAGAATTACATAGGATATGTGATTCTAAATATGAAAAGTCTGTTGTAAACTTCAATCCTCTAGCATGTAAAATTATTTTGGGCTGGTGTATGACGTCTGCGTAACGTCCAATTATGATATTGAAAAAAGGTATGAGATCAAAGCCAGCTTCCAAACAAAAAATAATAAAATAACTAAGTGTTATCTATTTAAAAATTTTGTACAGTTATATCTGTACACACAAATTAATATAATTGAAATGTCTGTTTATAATGTCAATATAACGGCTTTTTAGTAAATGCGTGTGAAAGAATTGTACGGTACTTATAAAAACAATTTTAAATTTTTGTCTGTCTGTCTGTCAGTCTGCCAGTTTGTTCTGGCTAATCTCCGAAATAATTTACGGGATTTTCACTGGCAGATAGTTGATGTGATAAGGAATAAATTAGGATACTTTTATTTAAGAAAAAGAATTAGGGTTCCTCACAAAGAAATAAAGCTCATAAAAACCAATTGTAATAATTTCCACGCGGACATAGTGGATATGTATATTTTACACCTAACACGTAACAAATAATGTCCAAAATACGCATACTCTATTTCAGCCTGAAGGCCGCGAGGAATTTCATCTTCGTCCTCAGTGGTGACAAGGCATATGAAGCTTTCTTTATTTAATGTTGGTGGCTGGTATTTAAAGATTGCTTGTAAGCGATTTATTTATTAGTTCACTAGTCAATTCAATTTAAAAAAATGAATTACTAGTTACAGTGTCATTGTTTTTAAAAATAATGTTCTCACTTCTATCAAAGCAACGGAAGAACACTGATTGATGGTGTTAAAATAAATAATTAACATTTGGTGAATATGAAAAGAGCTTTCAGGCGTTTTCAATAGCCTATCTATTGTACGTTACTCATGTCATTGAATGTGCTCTGCCAGCGTTTCATTCTCGTCAAAATCATCCCTTCACTGAATAACATTGTGGTATATTGATTTAAGATATATTTTATGCTATTCTTTATATTCTCTTCATATGTAATCCCTGAGTAATATAATTCCTTTTCATTTTTCACTTTTACTAGACGAGCATAAGGTTTATAGTTTGAACATAACTATATTTAAGACAATTTATTTACACAATACAAAAACGGTAATATAGAAAAACTAAAGACTCAGAAAAAGTTACTTGTGAGTGCTTGGTGGACTAGCGCCGGTGTCGTTCAGTTCAGCTTTCTAAAATCTGGCCAAAGGATTACGGCAGATATCTATTGTTAGCAACTGCAAACCATGAAGGAAGAACTAGCTGCTAAACAACCAAGATTGGTCAATCGCTCTAGGCCACTCCTGCTTCACGACAACGCAAGACCACACACTGCACAACAAACAACCACTAAGTTAGATGAGCTACAACTGGAATGTCTGCGATATCTACCGTAGTCCCTGGACCTTGCTCCAACAGATTACCATTTTTTCCGAAATTTGGACAACTTCTTACGAGGAATAAAATTCAACTCCGATGCGGCAGTCCAAACTGCCTTCAAAGAATTTATTTATTCTCGTCCCCATGGTTATTTTGGTAAAGGGATCTATGAACTATCTATGAGATGGCAAAAGTGCATAGATAACAATGGTGCATAATTTGAATAATTAAATATATTTTACAAAAAAATGACTTTATACCTCCCGTATAAAACGCCAATGTCATATGTAAGGACCTATTATATATTACCTATAACAAAAGAACTATATTATATACATATCTGTATACAGGTTTATTTATCAAAGATTAGCTAAATTTTAAAATTAAGTTCAAATATAAAAATAATGATATACCGTTATTAAGGTTTTGAAAAATACGAGAAGATTAAGCTTCTGCTTCTACTTTCTTTCTTTCTTCTTTCTTCTACTTTTATTTGAAATTATTCCGAATTGAATGAGATTTATGGGCAATAACTACGTATACGCACTCTTCTCTCACAACTCACAATGGTTTTGCCCTATCGATCGACCCTTACGAATGGGTGTGTGCGCAGTAAAATCAATTAAAATAATGCATAACCACGCATTTTGAATTAAAAAGATGAAAAGGAGAATGAAAAGCAAAATGTTTAAGATTTTTTGTAATTCATTTTAATTTACCATTTGCCTATTTTACTTAATCAGAACCTTTTCTGCAAATTTGGCCGGTATTTTGCAAAATAACCCTGTTTATATCGCGGGTCTCAAACCATTGCTATGTGGAAGGATGGAACTACTCTAAAGAATTACCACAGCCATTACGAAAATTTGCCTTTTGTAGAAAACAAAAATTTGGAGACAGGAGCTAACAATGACGATGAGACGAGGAGTTAACCCTTGGTGCAAAAAATTACGACCTCAACCTCTATACAAAAACTAATTAACTATTTCTATAGTGTATTATTTAGTATATTATCTCTGCGTTCCTCTTAAATACAATTGGTCATTTAAAAAATTAAAAGATATTAAACTATCAAAAAAATTACCGCTATTTTTCAAATTTGTCATCCTTAAATAATTTTAATGGCAAATTTCATTAATGAGGCATGCCGAGATTGTTTGTTAACCGAATAAGACAAGTAAGGAAAACTTATGTATTTTTTACATCAATTGTGCAATTTTTCCTTTGCTAAGAGCACGACGTTTTTGGGAATTTTTCGTTATGTTTGAAAATATTTTAGAGAATTTATTATGCTTGGTTTTTATGACTATGCTTTTTTAAAGATTAAGTTTAGGTTATTTCTTTGAGAAGATTTTATTTTCTACGAAAATCTCATGTCTTGAATTTCACGTCTTAAATTTGATCTCAAGGCATTTTTGTTTAATTTCTACTAAATTAGTTCTTTCGAATTATATATGTTTCCTTTAAGATTTCAGCAGGTTTTTTTATTCCAGATTGCATGTGTGAGTAAAGTGTGCATATAGTAATCGATGTTATTTTGCGCGCTAAACCCGCGGATTTGAATTCCGCATGGACCAAGTACTTGTATGGCCTACAAATAATTGTTCCGAGTGTAGATGTGTGTCCTTGTAAAATTTATGGTGTAAACTGCCCCTACAATAAAGGAAAAAATCCTAGTGTGGATTTTACATTTTTTTTTAAATAAAAAGGTAAATAATTCAAACATCAACTATTCTTCAGGCTAGAAGCACGCTGAAAGGTATAGAGAGTCAGTATCTAATCAGGCCGTGAGGCATTTCATCTTAGTCCACAGATGTTTTCCGTGGTATCATAGTAGTAGCTAATAGCTGTGTAATTCGTACCTACAATTTTACAAAGCAAGCAGAAAAAGACAACACCTGATTTTAAACCGATCCGGGATTCGAAACCAAGATATTAGTCGCGTTTATAACCACTAGATCAAAGAGACTATTATAATGAACCAGTTAAAATTTTGCTTTCGCTATTATACGTCTGCGGCGTAAAAAAATCCATCAAACACTCTCGTGGGTCGTAAAACTCCTTTCAAATTAAACACGAGTTAGATTACAAAGCTTCTAATAGATGACGCAATCGCTCTTTCTTAAAAAGTAAGATGATAAAATTACTACTGCATTAAAGATTATTTTGATTGACATTTTTATTCGTGAGCTACGCAACGGTCCTGCCTTAGAGTATATCAAGTATTTGTTTCTTGCGAAATTTTACGCTGGTATTCTGAGAGAGCGTTGTCCTTCCCCGGTCGAACCGACCCATTCGTACTACAACTATACTACTAATAAAACTGCGGCGTGGCTTTTCGACGTATAAAAATAGTTAGGTACGTCATTAAGGGCAACAGGGTGTTAGAGATAAGAAGAATATGTAATGAATGTGAACTACTAGCACAAAACATTCACACTTGCTTAAATTGGGCAAGTGTTTTTATAATATTAAAATGAATAAACAGGCTAGCATTTCATTTGGTGGTAAAAGTTCTTGTAGCCTATAAACGCTCATCACCGACTCCAAACGTCGTACCAGACAGATCAAACCAATAAAATTCGATCTGAATGACATTGTTATACGTACAGAATTTGCAAGGTTGAAAGACCACGAAGATTCTGTATTTGATAAAATTAAATTTTAGGTCACAACAGACTATATTAGGGAGCGAGTTAAGTAGAATTTAGCAGTCTTTTAATACATGTAATTGAGATATATCTATACGGTTATAAGATTCATGTGTAGATAAAATGTTTAAAAGATATGAGAGGAAGAAAATTAATTTTGTTTCGTGATATTAAGGGATCGTCGTCAGTGTAATTGAAAGAAAGAAAATCGATTATGAAATGATTTCATTTTAAGTGTATTTTTTTAAATAAAATATGTAACTTTTGGTGTACTTAACGAGTTATTAATATGTAACACATACTAAGATAATATTATACCAAAAACTATTTTTATATTCTAGTCAACAGAAAATGCCTATCACACTATGCAACTTTTTTAAGGCACCATTTAGAAAAAAATACATGTTATTTTTGTAAAACCTCTCTATACACCACATTTTTGCTTTTATTTTCAGGCTTCAGTGTACATACATAGCAGGAATATTCGGACATCAAGCCGATTCTGGAATGGAATAATTGTTTTTATTCATACAGAGTATCATCACAAATTAAAAAGTAATATGACTCCGCCAGGCACTGACCTCAATACATACAAGTATAAGTAAGCAGTAGGTATAAGTAATAGGTCAATGCCGCTAGGGGTAATATTACTTTTGTGTTCTGTGCTATTTGACGTTGGCAGGATGAACGTAAATAATGAAGGTTTTATTTGTCTTACTCATTCTAATTTTAAGTATCTGTAACACGTAATATATATATATATATATATATATATATATATATATATATATATATATATATATATATATATGTATGTATATATATATATATATATATATAGTATATATATATATATATATATGTGTGTGATATTGCATAGTACAATCGTCGTGCACTAGTGCGAATAATTTGTCGTCGTGCACCACCGCAGCTGCAACGTAGCGCCATCGAACTCAAGGCCTGAGTAAAAGACCGCCAGAAGATCAACACCCAGGTAAGTGCATGTTTCCTTCTTTCCTAGCATAAGCTGTTCTCATTTGTTGCTCCTTCCCCACAGCAGCTCATGCTCTTGCCCCTGCCGACCGAGTAAATTAGGTCCTAGCAAGTGCATTGCCCAAAATCCGGCGACGTGCCACTTCCGCCATCTTGTTATGAATATAGAGAAGTACGTAGATACAGTTCAGTTAGTCTCAGACTCAGTATAGTTAATCTCGCATATAAAATTTTGGAGTCAATACTCCCGGATTCGAACCCAGGAACCATTGGTGTCCCCATTTTCTGCACCATTAGCCCTATAACACCTTATCGCTCCATCATTTTCTGGATCCTCCGAGCCGGATTCGAAGTAACAGCCTGTAGACGCACCATTACATATACACCCGTTCACACTACACATTGAATAAAACTACCTTTACGGATTTGTTTCGATCCTCTAATTCGCGCGCTTTGTAGCAAGTGCTATAGAAACGCAAGTTTACCTGCACTTTGTTTGAAAACCAAAGCAACTTTAGTTGAAACAAGTTAAATTTAACGAGATAAAGTCAAATAAATTAGTTTTATGTAGTATATACAACATTTATCCTTAGCTAAAGAACTATGGTCTGGCTAGCAAAAGACTGTCAAAAAAGCCATCCGAATATGTCTTGAGACCGGAACGCTTAGTGCAATATATATCTACCGCCTACTTTAAGTATTAAGCAAACTTTAGTCCTCTCCAAAACTTGATGTTTGGAATGTTTTAACTACCCTTAAGATTGAATAAAACTATTATTTACGGATTTTATCGCGTTTAATTACTTTTAAGAGATAGACTTACCCTTAAGAGATAGACGTACTTTGCATATTATCAATGGGTCACCCCATTTTGTCGAGGGATTGGGTTAAACTTTTATTAAATTATGTTTGAATAATAAGATTCAAAATACATATTTTATTTTTTAAGTTGTTATTAAGGCGATGCCGCACATCTCTTGGCTAGCTTTCCTATGTCGTTCTGCCTCTTACGACGCCCATGGTCACCACGTCTTTAGGGCAGTAGATATTCTTAGACTCACGGTCCTATTATTAACCTTTTGTAATGTGGTAGAAACGTAAGAATCCATAATGATTTCTTGTATTTACGATTAAGTAATGATTACCTAGTTGGTCTAGTAGTTGTAGTAGTGCGACTGATGATCATGAGGTCCTGAGTTCGAATCCCAGGTTGAGCCAAAAAATCAATTATTGAGATTTTCCGTCGGGAAATTCTCAGTAGCTGCCCGGAGTCAGGAAAGTTGGCGGTGTTTTCGGTGTGTCGGTTTAAAATCACATTGGATTATGAAAGTGAGGGAATAGAGAGTGCACCTGTGCTTGCGCACACACTTGTGCACTATAATACTATTCTGTGCAGGTGGCTAGTCCCCGTTCGTCCTTTGTTAACTGAATTGGGTGACAAATGAGCCCATAATTTGTACGATAAATAAGAAAATATGTTTAACTACAATTGCTTTATTTAAATTAAACCAACTTCTTTGCTTTACAAAAACATCTCTATTTAAAAAACTGCAGCTTGTCATGTTTACATGTAAATTTACTGCTATCTGCAAACTTTCTTTGTTAAAATCGACAATAATTTGCTGATTCATCCTGTCACCTACGTGGAGAAAATATTATTATAATAATGTACTTGCATGTTGCCAGTGATGACTTACGGATCAGAGACGTGGTCCTTCACTGCTGGCCGTATGAGGACGCTCAAGGTCGCTCAGCGAGCTATGGAGAGGGCTATGCTCGGAGTTTCTCTGCGTGATAGACTCAGAAATGAGGATATCCGCAGTAAAACCAGAGTGACCGATATAGCCCAACGGATTAGTAAGCTAAAGTGGCAATGGGCCAGCCATATAGCTCGAAGAACCGATAACCGATGGGGAAGAAAGGTTCTCGAGTGGCAGCCTCGTACCGGTAGGCGTAGTGTAGGGCAACCCCCCACTAGATGATGGAGTGACCACCTGATAAGACATGCAGGAAGTCGATGGATGCAGGTGGCTCAGGACCGTGTTTTTTGGCATTCCTTGGGAAAGGCCTATGTTCAGCAGAGATAATTCAAAAAAAAGTAATAGATTCGAATAAAATGTTTGATATTTCATATGATTATTGCCGACTTCAAAAAAAATGTTCTTAATTCTTCTTTAATATTTGTTTTATAGAATAAAACTATTTAATATTTTCTTTTTAATTTATTTTTAATTCACAACGTTTCGAATTATTTACAGTACACATGGTTACTGGGGGACTGAGATGTTTGACGTTCCAATGTCATAGTTAGCCCGGTTACCTTCAGTTTTTGAATATTAATTTTTGGTCCAATCTACGCAGAAGCAGCTTAATTATTTTTTTATAAGTCTTGCATTGGTATGCTTGGGCTTGGATTTTATTTTGTTAATTATAAGATCCCAAGTAGATGGCAGCACCCATATTGAAATTAGGAGGTGTTTTTATTAATTTCAATGGCTTCGCGTATCATCCTTGGTGGGAATCGGTGTTCTTTTGCGAGGATTTGTGGTTTATTAAATCTGATGTGATGGTGGGGACGATCTTAAGCATGTTTACAGACTGCAGACTTCCCGGAGCGTCGGTGGTTCATGTCAGCTATATGTTAATTCACGCGGGTATTTGTAGATACTTTTGTTTCTCCTATATAAGAGAGACTACATTCACAATCTAGCTTGTATACTCCTGCATGTTGTAAAGGAATATTGCACTTGATGTATGGTAAAAATTGACCAACCTTCGTCGGCAGCTTATGGTATGTTATAATGGAAGCTCGCTTCAAGATTTAGCAAACATTGTCTCTGAATCCTCTGACATACGGTAGTACAGCCGGCACAGGCTCGAATGTGGCTGGCTTCACTCGGTCACAGTGACGTAGGCGCAAGACTCGAAGCTTGTTGTCTTGCAATACTCGCTTGATGTGCTGAAGCTGATGATGTTTTCTGTCACAGATCCTCGTACTCTCTGATACTATGATTTATCCACGGTAGCTAACTATGAAGAATGATGGTGAGATTCAAAATTTAGTTCAAAATTAAGTTGATATTAGTCTTTGTCCTATACAAAGTGTGACCAATAGTGTTATCAGGATTTCGGATGACTAAAATATATAGGAAAGCTAAATAATTATCTGCTTCTAACTTTGGAATTGTAAAAAATACATACATACATAAACACTCACGTCTGTCACCCAGAGGGGTAGGCAGAGACTACGGACTTCCATTTGGCACTATCCTGACATACCTTTTTCGGCTCCTTTACATCTATATATCTACGCATACATGCTCGTCGGTTAAGGGTACTTCTAACGTGGCCCATTTTCAAAATATCGCCAATTTGGTCGATAAACTTTTTAGGGCGTCCCTTCTCGACTCTGCCGTTCACATCTGCCATATAAATTTGCTTTGTCGAATTGTAAAAAAGTAACTTTCAAATTGTATTTTAGATTTTACAGAGTTAAAGTGGTCTAAAATGCAGCTACTTTGACAAATAGTAAAATTGTGAAAGTGTCGTCTACGTACCACTTGTAGGATCTTGGATTTACAGGAACAGTAAGAAGGGCTTTCTCTTCTAAGTCCTCCATGAATATGTCGGCGACTATTGGAGATACAGGTGATCCCATCGCTACATCATCTACTTGTTTGTAGAACTCCCCACAACGGAAAGTCAGATGTGAGGGTATTCAAGTAGTGTTGCATATTCTTGGGGCATATTGTTTTCTTCTAGCTTTCTGGTTACAATTGAGATGCAGTGATCAATAGGTAGGCATGTAAATAGTGACTAAACATCAAAACTGACCATAGTTTCATTGGCAGTGAGCTGTAGGTCTTTTATCTCACTAAGTAATAGGTATGCATCCTTTGTGTGTGCTCTGGTATGTCCTCTCAGCGGTGACAGCATTTTTTCTAAGCGTAGAGCTAACTTGTAACAAGGTGAATCGACTGGCTTACTATGGTTCGTAGTGGAGCGTTTGATTTGTGTATCTTCGGTAACCCATATTACCTCGTTGGTTTGGCACTTGATGGTATTATCAAACTCATCATAATCATCATCATTACAGCCCTTCACAAGTCCACTGCTGAACATAGGCCTCCCCCAAGGTATACCACAAAACATGGTCCTGAGCCTTCTGCATCCATCGACGTCCTGCATGTCTTACCAGGTCGTCACTCCATCTAGTGGGGGTCGCCCTACACCTCGCCTACAGGTACGAGGCTGCCACTCGAGAACCTTTTTTCCCTAACGGTTGTCGGTTCTTCGAGCTATATAGCCGGCCCATTGCCACTTCAGCTTACTAATCCGTTGGGCTATGTCGGTCACTCTGGTTCTACTGCGGATATCCTCATTTCTAAGTTTATCACGCAGAGAAACTCCGAGCATAGCCCTCTCCATAGCTAGCTGAGCAACTTTGATCGTCCTCATACGGCCAGCAGTCTCGGTTCCGTAGGTCATCACTGGCAACACGCACTGGTTGTACAACTTAGTTTTCAGGTTTTGAGGTATACCTGACGAGAAGATGTGTCGTAATTTCCCGAACGCTGCCCAGTCGAGTTGAATCCGTCAACATAAATCCGTCAAGGTAAACGTACTCGTCAACAACTTCGAGCTTAATGCTCCCAACAACTACCGGCATAGGTGTGACATAATCTTTGTTTTGTCCATGTTCATCTTAAGATCTACCTGTTGGGAGGCACTATTGAATTCACGCTAAGATTTAATTTTTCGGTGTGTTTCTTTAGTTGTTTGAAGTGTATTAGTTCTAGGGTCTGTTTTGACCTTTTTGTTTGTACTTTCCTCCGATAAAAGTTTTTGTATCTTTAAGTTATACTCTGACGTGTCCTTTATCACCATAGCATTTCGTTGGTCTGTTCCGTAAGTTATTCAACGCTTTAAATTCGTCTTTAGGAAGGTTTGATTTCGGCACAGTACTACGACGTAACATAGACAAAATATCTTGACGAATGGCCTCCAAATCTTCCTAACCGATATTATACTTAAACAGACAATCTTTAATACTGCAGATAATTTCTTTGTACGGAATTTTTCGCGGTATTAATGCGAAGTTAATTTCCTTCGATAATATTTTTTAGATATATCGCCATATACGCCATAATATAGCGTCGAGTGATAGCAAACTATTTGTAACATATATATGATATATATAATATACATACATATAACATACATATCTGCATGATTGATTTTGTCTAAATTTGATTTAATAATGTGTTTTTTTGTGAACCTCCTTATTTTTGTCCCGATGTCGAGTAGAGCTATCTACTCGACATCGGACAAAAATAAGGATTTTTTTATTTACGACAAGGTCGAGTGAGGGCTTTCTCGACCTTGTCGTAAATAAAAAAATTATGAATTTTTTTTTATAATTAAATATTCTATCGACGTACAAGTAAAACAAATAGTGCTTGGAATAAAGGCCTAAATTAATATTTATTACACCTTTGCAGAAAATTGGGAAAAACACTTTTCTTACTTTCATTTTCAAATTAGTATCACTTTCGAAGTAAACCTGTATTCAAGTTATACATAATCTGATAGCGTATTTAATAAAGTTTCCATTGATATATAATTTTAATATACCTTTTACACAAAATGTCCTGGAAATAGTCATTTTAATGAACAGCAGGAAGTAGTCCGAAAGTACTTCGGGAAGTGCTCGACAGATGCGCCATATTGGCCAAAATGATATATTGGCCAAAATATATACATACGAGTGGATATGTTACGACACATATAAGTCTTGCGTTGTTTATTGTTTGTGCCTGTGGTCAACGGTTGTGTTTCTTTCTAATTTTGACTTAGATATATCCGCTTAAGTGAGTTTGGTAACTACAGTTACCAACGACGAACTGTCTCAATTGAGTTTGGTTACACAGCTGCCCACACCTACCTACATATATTAAAAATAAAAATATATAAAAAAATATTTTTTGTTCACGATAAAACAAGTATGTAGATATAATGGGCATGAATTCCTTTACATTTTACATGAGACACGAGGCATGTAAGCCGAAAAAAAATTATTTTATGTAATTTTTTTTGTAAATTCTTTACGTAAGGTCATATTTGAAGCCTTGAAAATAAAAAGAAATCTACATGATTAACTTCTTTTTATTTTTTTTCTCATACCTAATGAACCCACCTATATTTTGCATTCGTAAAAATAAGTCGTTGTTGCTTTACTTTTTGAAATATAATTTTGTGAAAGAAACTTTCTGAGAAATCTTTTGAGAGTTTTTTAATATGTTGGATAGTGAATATTACATCAAAAATGTTGTTGTTTTATTTCGTATTGTATTTCGAGGTAGCAAAGAGCAGTTCATCGAGAAATCTATGGGGGTAAATATAGTATATGTGAGATCCAGTGCAGTCAACACCTCCCAGTACTAAAGCACCACCAATGTAACCTTGATAGAAAAAAGAGTGAAATATTTAGAATTATTATCAGGAAGATGCTGCTTCTCATCTCTTGTCTCAGTTTCCCCTATCTCCTCTTACGATATCATTATAATTAGCGGTCAGCCGCCGTAGAGTCTACATCGCCTGAGTATGCCTCGTGTAGAGGCGAAACACGTGTCGTATTAACGTCGATGGTGTGTCTTTTCTGGAATAGTGGTGTTGGGAGTAGTGGTACCGGGAGTAGTGGTGTTGGGAGTAGTGGTGCTGGGACTAGTGGTGACGGAGTTAGTGCATGCAATTGAGGGAGGCGGGAGGTGCTCTTCAATCCAGGTAAGACACATCATTGTATTTAATTAAGCGGATGGTTGCGAATTAAATTTTAATATCTTTATTATACTGAATTTTAGCAAAATAACGCCTGATTCTATAAATTATCTTTCGCATTCAAGCGAACAAAATTCATTTCCGTAATTTCCGTTCCTTTTAAAAGATATTTTGGGTGCATATCTATACTTACTACATATACGTGACCATTCAGTTTATCTTACTACTCTTTCACTGCTAGTGAAATTTAAATACCTCTGTGAGATAGAGATAATTGCGTTACTTTACTAGTAGTTGAACGGAAATTGAACTAATTAGGTTTGGTAGCGTCGTCTGTAAGGAGGCACTGTCTCTAATTTAGTTATCTGTGGGATAAGGGTTACCCGTTTGAAAAAAGATATAAGTTTAACTACATATTATAAAGTTTAAATGATCAGCACAACATGAAACTTTGACCTGCGTGCCCGGATACTTAGTTTCATTTCTTTTGTATAAAATGACTAATTTAAAATGTAACATTAAATAAAATAATAATTAAAATTAAAATATTTACAATTAATATTAATTATACACAATATAAAAAGGAAACTATAATATAGAAAACTAACACTAAAAATTAGAGTTGAGCTGATTAGCCGCCGACTAATCGGTGAAGGCGATTAATCGGCCTATTTGTAGTCCCCGATTAGTCGGTGATTAATCGGCTAAAACAACCGATCAATCGGCTTTTTATTTTATTAATTTCAGAAAAGGTTATCCGTGATTTTCTACATGGTAACTGCGGCTACATTGATGTGAGTAAAGCTTTAAATTTAAGAAAAGTGTAGTTTCTCTTCCATGGGTAAATTCACTTCAGATTTATATGTAGGTAAATCAAATAAATAATAAAATAAGTAGGTGCATACATAACTTTTATTGAAAAATGTGTCTCACATGTTTTAATGTTAATTATTCTAGATATAGGATCTTTTGTAAAAAAAAATCTTAGGTAGCTATTTAAAACTAAAAAGACCTAAGTACTTACTATTTTAATTCTACTTTTTAAATATTGCTAATCGTAATGCAGAGTAGTGACACAACAAAATAAAATAATAATAATAATAATAATATTATTCTTAATAAACTTAAAAAAACAAATTTTAAGTCTCTCCCTTTGCATAACAAAAAAAACTTAATTATTGAATAAAGTTTGTTGAACAACACGCATATAGATTTTTAAAAGACAAATAAAAATGCTTGTTTCTGTACTTAAAACTAAATTGTTATGATATCTGGAATAATTTTTGTTCCACCATTTGAATTTTTCGTCGGATAGGGATTGGCTGGGTCGATTAATCGGCCGATTAATCGGCCATTTCTTAGCCGATTAATCGGCTAATTGACACATGCAATATTAAAGGTTAAATAAATTTAAAATGTACGTCTATCTGTTCTATTACAGCCTATAAAAGTCCACCGCTGTACATGTCCTCATCCGTAGATTGCCTCATAGAGGGATTTTACTAAAGTTGCCACACTCGGCAGGCGGGTTAGATATCGCAGTTTTTTTTTAATTTATTATCAGGAAAATACTGCTGCCCATCTCCTGTTTTAGTTTCTCTATGTCTCTATGTCTATTAGGTATATTATGTACCCATGGGATGATATGGGGTAGTGAGTATACTTAGACCACCACTACAAGGTATGTACATAATGCATGTATATAATTATATGAAACGATTTTTTCGAATAACGATATACTTACTACCTTGGAGTCTGTTTGGGTTTTTTCCACCTTTTTATCTGTTTCTGCTGCAAAACAACAGTGCCTGCACTGCTTCTTCTAATCTGTAGAATATAAAGAGCCAATACAAATAAACAGTGATACATTCCATCTTGGTTTTCAGAGGTGACAATGCATCTGTAGCGTTCTATGTTCGACGTAGCTTGCAGGTGTTCATATACAATTTCCATCAGGTGTACTGTAAAATCGTTTTTACTTCAATTTGAATTGTTTAAAAGCAAAAACAGAATTTAATATTGTAATTTCTAAGTCAATATTAGTATGACATTCGGTCATAACATTTTTTGTTGCCCTTGATAAAAATGTACAAACCAAAACGACCATTTAATAAAGATGACAAACGACCACACAGTCCAGATGATGGTGATGAGTGGATAGTGTGGCCCGTTGATATCTACATCTACCCGTAATTTAGAATCAAACTGTAGATGCACTGCCACCTATGAGGACTAAGCTGGAATGCATAGATTCGTCTAAAAACGGCCTCCGGTTCTCTAAACCATAGTGGCTTTAGAAAAAAATGCAGTAGCCCAAAGCCGCAACTTTACGTTAGTATTTTGTGAGAACGTGGTCATTCCCCTGTCGAGTCGACCCCTTCGTGCTACAACGAAAATATGTCTGCAGCACGGTTTTATCACGTAACATTTGCATATACCTCATTTTCGTATAACAAAAAAGTTTACAAATCATCAATGTAGCTAATATTGTCGTTTTTAATACACCACTATTGCATAGTGTGTATCAGTCAGTATGAATATATTTCAGATCAAAGTCAAAAATATGTAAGTTACCAGGACGAAGAAATAGGTAATGGGATAATTAATTCAGCAGATTCGGCGAAAAAAAAGGATGTAATACATCGAGCAATTACGCAATAGATTTAAAATGACCAAATTTAGATTTACTATTAAGGGGATAGAGTAAGTCAGCTCAAATTCTAATTTCGTCCCCACTTGCCCGCACGTCGTATGCTATGTACCGACATGTTTGTAATCACTAATACTATAAGAAGAAAGGTCGTTAGACACTTATTTCATTAGGTTTATCATATTTATGCCTGTTTCTTAACGCCAACCCAGTGACTTCTTATTTTTATTACAGTTATTTCCCATTTTAATTTTACGTTGTCCCGTTGCGTAATGTGTATTCTGATCGTAAGCGACACAACTTCTCCCTTTAAAAGCCAGAGGATACTAACGGGGCGACAGGAATCAAGCTTACGCGCCGATAGTTTAGGTAATTTCTTTTTACAGTGAAAATGATAGTAATTTAAAAAAAGTAAATAACATAAGCACTGCTTTATAGTTAGTTCTGTTAGTATGCAAAGTTTCATGATCTTATTTAAAGTATTTTATGAATAATCGCGGTTTATTGTTTATTTTGGAGGTAAATTTGGATTTTTTTTCTATCGAGAAAATTTTACGAAATCGTGTTTTCGTCTAACATAATCCTTAACATTAATCCTCAACTTTACCATATATTTATTTCAGAATTAATGCTGCAATATTTTCGGCATAACGAAGGATCTTGCTAAGCCACTTGAGATTATATTTCCCCTTAACTGACGAGCATGTGTGTACGTGAAGGACCATGCCAGGTGTTAAAGGATCATGCCGTTTGAAGTTTCTGCCTACCCCTCTGGTTGACAGGCGTGAGTGTTTATGTATGTATGTGCGTAAGTGACAGTAATTTAATAAAATATTTAAATAATTATTGACATATATTAATTACTCAAAGGGGTATAACATAAGATACAAAGTGATATGTTAATATTCGTGTTAAGCGTTTAATTAAAATGTCTTTCGATTAGCGTTCGACTCAACATAATTAACTTTTAAAGATAACGCGGTATTGCCATTTTATATGATCAAAGATATTAATTTTAATTACACTCTTTGCTCTTCTTTAGAAATATTTTTCTCTAGGAACTTCGAATTTGAGAAGTTAAAAATTATCTAAATACGAAATTATTATCAAATTTTTAGAGCCCTTTTCGTGAAACCAGTTACAAATATCCAACATATAAACAAGAATTACTTCCATATAGTATAGGATTTAAATTATTTCATCGGTTGGCCCATTTCGCCTTTGCATTATAATATTATCATAATCTAATATTCAATATACATAAATAAGCAAGAATGGCGACGAGCAACAGATTTAAGGACGCGAAAGTCTTGCACTACGAACGTCAATGGACCTGCCAAGCGAAACGATTTTGGCAATTCTCATCTACTACAGCATATGTCAACTTCCAGTTCTGGACTTTAGTTTTAGAAATTGTCGATAGAATTTACAGGGTAATATTTTATATGGTCTGATGATTACATTTGTTGTCTATTCAATTTTTTTATGTTTCTTTATCTCTATATATAAAAATAATCTAAATAGCAACAAATATAAAACAGAGTTTAATATACTAACGATCCACTCCGGCGTCACACGGGTGATTTCTAGGTCTCAACAACAGCACCAGCTACTGGATCACTTAACTGGTAACTACTGGCAAACCTAAGCTACTAAAGGACCCATTCAAACACAAACAAAATAATTTCATCAAAATCGGGCAAGTTGTTTTTGAGTTTTAGTGAGACTAACGGACAGAAATTGATTTTAATACATATAAATAAATAAACTTTTAGATAAAAGTTAGAGGCAAAAGAAAAATTTTATGTAATTGTCTGCAATAAAGTTACTTATGCATATATTCCACATTTATCACCACCACAATAAACATCATCACAGACCGTTAGAAGTCCACTGTATATAATGGCCATTCTCCAAGGAATTCGCATATTGTGTATTCCTTGTAATATAACAAATACGTAGATATATAATTTGTGGCATAAAAAGTGAAAAGTAGGCGCAAAAAATACTTCGAAATCGCGAAGTTCCATTTTAGCGGATGGGTCAAAAATGTGTTATTTTTCCCATTCTCATTTATTTTTAGTGGAAAATGTAAATAAAAAATAATTTTATAGCATATTTCAAATAACTTGACGTTGTATTTGTTTTAAATACACACAAAAAATAAATGAAATATTATTTCAAAATTCGAGTAACGAATAAAAACACATAAAACATAAAAAAAACATATTTCCAAACATTTTCGTATAGAAAAACGTATAGAAAATATTTCATTAGTATTTTCGTGACGAAAGTAAGGTATCTACTACTACTATACTTTGAAAGGGTAATTTATGATTTTTTTCTAATTTATAACTTATAAAAACTATTTAATTCGATAGTTTATACATTCAAGAAGAATTCCTGTGATTTTTGTCCATAAATATTGTCTCAAAATCAAAATATAACAAAATTGCGTTGCAATTGCAATGGAATAGAAATGCAATAGCAATTTCGCCATTTTTTCCGCGATCTCAGAAATATCAAAATTCCGTTGACCTTGCGAGCTTGAAAAAATTTAAATCACGCATTTTAAAAATTACAAATAAATTTACATATTCCATAATTGAATTTTGTATAAGCGTTATGTATGTAATACAGGCTGGAATATTATAAGAAATCACTCCATTATTAGTTTTCGGTTCCACGTATATCTGAATGTGGAATTCTTTTACAGTTTGCTACTTATCACGATCCTAAATGACTATCCACCCTGTCTAGCGGTGAGTCAATATAAACCGCATTGTGGGTGAAATGTCAATAAATTTAGGTTACTAAGTTACCCATTGATACTATTTGATTTATTTAAGTACGCTAATGTAGTTTGCTTTCAGCTGAAACTAAAATATTAAGAGGATAAAGGATGTTCACAACTTACAAGATGGAAATTTCTGAAAATAGTCAGATCATAAATTACTAAGAGCAATTCTGTTGACTCTCTATACCTTTCAAACAAGAACATACCAATGCAGTTATTTTTTTATAGAATAAGGTTGACAAACGAGCACATAGTCCAACCGATACTTAGTGGAATCTGTGACCCATAGACATCTACATTATTTATCCTCCATTAATAATCTAAATGCAGATGCTTCATCACCCGTGAGGACTAAGATTGAATGCCTCGTTCCCAGTAAAAAGGTCTCTGGTTCTCTACACTCACTACACGAAACACTTTTTTATATAGAATAGGGTGACAAACGAGCACACAGTCCACCTGATGGTAAGTGAATTCTGTGGCCCATAGATATCTATATTTATCCTCGATTAGGAATCAAAATGAAAATAAATGCGTTGTCACCCTTGAGGACTAAGATGAAATGCCTCGTTTCCAGTAAAAAGGGTCTCCCGTTCTCTGCACTCACCATGCGTAACACAGCAGCATGAAGCTGCTATTTTACGTTGGTATTCTGTAAAAGCGTGGTCCTACCCCAGTCGAGCCGACCCATTCGTGCTACAACAGCTATAATTTGGCTACAGCGTGGATCTACCATGTAAAAAAGCAGTAGCTTTAAGCTGCTATTTTAGCTTTAAGCCTGTATTCTGTAAGAGCATGATCCTATTCCAATTGAATATGAAAATTTAAAATGAAATGAAAATATATCCAATTGATTTTATCGCGTTATATTTTTAATGCCTGACGTTCGCGTAAATATAAGAAATCATTATGTGAACCGATTCATTTATGCTACAATCACAATAAAGTTGCAGCGTGACTCTACCATATAAAATTAGGTGGTAGGTACTAATTTCTGGTTCCAGAAATAGGTAAGAGCGTGATACCTAGGCAGAAAAGTTATATAAGCTGCCCTGATACGGAAGAAGGCGGCTAAGCCACAAAAGTATGTTTCGAGAAAAAAAGCGCAAAATTGGTTTTCTTGATAGATATCACCGAAAAAAATATTTCAACTATTGGAATCCATGTAAAAATAATTACGAATCTTTCATAAATATTTTCGAATGAAATTATTGGCATACTGTTCTGTAAACTCTAAAAATGTAGTCATCGTAAGTATTGAAACATTATATTTGAATATTAATTACAATATAAAAGGCCGTTAAGTACACCTTAACTGCTTTTTAGTATAGCATTGACAATAATCATATGCAAAAATGCGGCTAGTTTGAATGCTCGCGGCTTTGTTTAAACTATACACTTGGACTACACTTTATTGCTGTTAAGAGATATGGTTGCCTTATAGTATAGTTTATCAGCAAATAATCAAATTAAATAGAAGTGCAACTAAACTAAAAGGTAGTTAAATGTACATCAATCTCACGGAACCGCTTTTTTGGTTAGCATTAGCGTAGATATATTTTTGTTATGTAAGTTTGAAAAGTTGCTAAGTGTAAAATAAAATATATTTTAGTTTAAAGAATATGGAAACTTTATTCATGCTTAGCACAAACAATAATAAGGAAAAACAAGGGACTGTTTTTTTATTCTTAAAGAACCTCTTTTTTATTTTGAAATGTGATTTTCTGCTCTACTAAACCTTACTTACTTACTTACTTATCGTCACGCACAATCCCTAACGGGGTAGCCAGAGAGAACAGATTGCCAAGTGTCACGATCCTTACATACCTCTTTCGCTTCTTTCAGGTTCATTAACTTCTTCATTCATGCACGTCTAGGTATCCGAGTACTCTTGACCCTCCCCTCTTCGAGCAATTTGCTCACATGGTCTTCGAAAGTTAGTCTCGGTCTACCTCGACACCTTTTAATATTTACTTTCGCTCTATATATTTTCTTCACCATTCGGTCTTCACTCATTCGTTCAACGTGTCCAAACCATTGGAGTACGCCCCTATCAATTTTTGTGATAAGGTCATCTTTCAATCCTGCCATATTGCGAATCTCTTCGTTTCGCTTTCGGTCGGCTATGGTAACGCCACACATTTTACGAAGAGATCGCATCTCCACTGCACTCAACTTGCTTTTATGCTTCTTCTGGCATACCCAGGTTTCGCTGCCATATAACAAAGTCGGTACCAACACTGCGTTATGTATTGCAAGGCGTGCACTCTTCACCACGCCTTGCCTTTTTATTAATGCATTCAGGGCACCATTGACTTTGTTTCCGGCAGCGACACGCCTATCCACATCTAAATTACATCTTCCATCCCGGCTGAAAGCACTCCCCAAGTATACAATTTCATTTACCTGTTCTAGACATTCCTGATTTACCCATATTTCACATTTCGTTCTCTCTTCGTCCTTTTCAAATACCAGAACCTTAGTTTTATTAGCATTCAAACGGAGACCTTTAATTTCACATTCCTCTTTCATACACGTGACTAATGCCTGCAGTTCTGCTTCTGATGGTGCAATAAGCACTGCATCATCAGCATACAGCAGACAATTAACTTTTATGTCACCCAATTTCACACCCAAACAGCTATCTTTCAGCTTCTGTAAACAGCTGTCGAGATACAGTATGAACAGCCAGGAAGACATGACACAACCCTGTTTTACGCCCGCTTGGACGCTAAACATGGGTGACAGGTCATGCCCTACCCGCACACAGGCTTTACAGTCATAGTAAAGTGACTGCACAGCCCTTAACAATCGACCATCCACACCATATCCCGGCAACAGTTCCCACATTTTCTTCCTTATAACCTTATCAAATGCTTTCTACAGATCCACAAAAGCACAGAAAATCCTCTGGTTAACACTCAGAAGCTTCTCCGTGATCATGCGGAGAGAAAACATTTGATCCGTGCTTCCTCTTCCAGGTCTAAATCCGCATTGTGCCTCCCATAAGAATCTTTCCGATTTCTCTTGCATCCTGCGTGTCAAAACCTTCGAATAAACTTTACTTGCTAAACTGGTCAAGCTGATCGCCCGATAGCTCCCGCAGTCAAAATGTGAACCTTTACCTTTATATAAAGGCACAATGACCGCGGATCGCCAATCATCCGGGACATCTCCCGTCCGCCAGCACAAATTGCACAGCAGATGAAAGCTGTCCCAGACGCGAGGCCCACCGTACTTGACCATTTCAGCAGTAACTCTGTCTAGTCCCGCAGCCTTACCACATTTCAAACTTCGAATCGCACGTTCAATCTCTTTCATGCTGATGACCTCAGTGTCATCGAGGTCCGTGTCTGGCGTGCCAGTCACGGCGTCACCCCCGGATCCTTCACTAAGATCATGACACGCATACGATTCTCTATAAAATTCACTCCATCGCTGCATGACGTCCGATTTTTCTGAGAGGACGTCATTGGTTCTCGAAAGCACTTTGTTCATTCTTAAAGCTGTCGCACCACTCCGGGACCCTCCAACCTCTTTCCAGAAGAGTTTGGAGTTTTCCCTAAAGTTGTACGACAACCTCTCGTCCGCTTCTATTCTACACCTTTCACGTACTTCCTCAATCAATGTTTTCGCATGAACTTTCTGCAGCTTATATCTTTCTTTCATCTTCTCTCTCATATGCTCATCGTTACTAGAGGCTAAGTAGTCTAACCATGCTTTTTTCTTCTTTTTTACAGCTTCTTTCACTTCGTCATTCCACCATGCATCTCTTCTTTTACTACTACCTCTTTTTGTCGTACCACATACTTCTTCCGCTGCACTTACAATTCCATCCCTAAGGTTCTGCCATATTCTCTCCACACATTCTTACCTGCCATCGATGGTGTCAAGCTTTTCGGCTACCCTCGTGTGATATTTGTCCCTAGTATCCGCTTCCTGAAGCTTCCAGCTTCGGATGCGACAGACCGACTGTGGTTCTGTTACTGCCGTCCGGTGGCGCCAACCCGCGAACAAACCCCTAAATCTAGTAATTACTAGATAATGATCCGTTCCCAGGTCAGCACCCCTGAACACTCGTGTATCCATCACCTGTTTTCGCAGTCGGTCATCCACCAGGAACAAATCAATCATACTTTTCTCATTCTTTCTTTCTCTAGTGTACATATGGATCTTCCTGTGATTAAACATAGTGTTTGTCACAAGAAGACCCTTTTCCTTGCATACAGCCAGTATAAGCTTGCCAGCATCATTAACCCTTTTATCTCCAAACTTTCCAAGCACCGACTCGTATCCTGGTCGAGCGATGCCTACCCATCCATTCAAATCACCACATACAACAGTTCTTTCGTTTCCCTTAACCAAATCTAGAACTTCTCTTACATTCTCCCAAAACTCCTCCAGCTCAGCCCTGGACGACGAAGCTACCGGCGCATAAACAGCCAAAAGGAATAACTTCGTCAGTCCCATTTTGAAGCGAACCCAGAGAAGTCTTGAGTTCACAACCTTGTATTCAGTCATAAGATCGACCAACCGGGACGACAACAGCACTCCCACTCCTTGGCAGGCGTTCTCGCTTTCCGGGACTCCGGACCATATAGCTAATGTCCCGCCAGGGAGCTCTTCAATACCACTGCCTTTCCGTTTGGTCTCCGACATACACACGACATCTGATTCTCTTTCTTTCATTATTTCGATCAACTCATTCGTCTTATCTCTCATGCCTCCTCTAACATTCCACGTGCCAACTCTGCACTCCGTCCTCCACCTTCCGCCGTGTCGGGCTGTGCGTGACGGGTGGCGGTCCCCATCGCCGCTTTGCGCGCTGCATTCCACACCAACGGGGACGAGCTGGTGTGCGTCGCCTTGGGGGGACGCCCTAACCCTCGTTCGCATGGGTGCGCAGCTGTGTAGAATTGCAGCCCTGAAAAGGGCTGGCAGGGGTCGCGACGAGCAAGCTTCTACAATGACCCTCTACTAAACCGTTTTCAATTATAATTCTTCATCTTCTGCTAAATCCGATCTAACGAATCTGATTTATTTACTGACTTTTTTATGATGGAAATTGATAGGTGGCATAAAGTATGATATTGACTGATTGTCGTCTTCTTCGGAATCAGAACTGTTTTGCGGCATCTCCACTGACGGTACATAGTCCATTCTTTTACCGAATCATCGGACTAAAAAACCTTCAACGCTTTATTCTTAATAATGGTGCTCTTCTGCTGGTACTGGAAGGCGTACTGTAGATGGCAAGGAGTAAGTAATTTTACAGACTTTTACTTATAGATAGACATAGACTTCTTTGAATTTAGAGCTCTTCGGCGGCATGCTTACTGAATTCAAAGCTTCACCGGAGTTAAAATCTTTATCGGCTAATTCAATGTAACGATACTCTTTCGCATATTTGGAGTTATTATTGGACATGTTCATAGGTGGCACACACTTTTTATCTATAGCGATCAATTCTGAAAAAAATACTAGTAAAAACTTTTGGTCCATAAAAATGTTAGTACAACATATGAATTTACAAATTATGTTAGTAAATAACAGTGGTAGAGCCATGCGGCAGCTTTGCTGTTGCACGTATGGGCCGGCTCAAACCGGGGTGGTACCACGACCTCACAGAATACCGGCGTGAAGTGGAAGCTCTGCTTCCGCGTTTCGTCTGGTGAGTGCAGGTGGCCGGAGGCCCAAATCCCCCCCCCCCATCAACATGGTAGCGGAATTAAATAAAGATAGACTACCCCAGGAGGGTACCAGCACCCCTGGAGAATCCCTCGCTGAGCATCCACGACCATGTTTCTCCACTTCTGAGCGTGGGTGCTCAGGCTGCCCCGCGTATTCTGGGGGGGGGGGGGCGAAATTCCGCTCAAGACTACAACTGCTCGGGGCAAACGGAGCAACAAGACTAAGGCGACCCCTGCCACGCTGTCCGTGCATTTCTGCAATATCAGGGGACTTCACTCTAACCTAAACGCCGTCCACTACCATCTCGAGACGGCGAGGCCGGCTCTGCTCTTTCTGACCGAGACGCAGGTGTCCTCTCCGGCTGATGTCTCGTATCTCTCCTACCCGGGGTACAAACTGGAACACTCCTTTGTGCCTCGGGCTGGAGTTTGCGTTTACGTCAGAGAGGACATCTGTTCTCGACGCCTCGGCAGACTTGAAGGTTCGGACCTGTCCATCCTTTGGCTACGCGTAGACAGCGACGACCATCCGCGCGTCTACGGGTGCCTCTATAGGTCCCATAGCGGTAATGCCGAAACAGACCGACTCTTCGACCACGTCCAAATGGCTGCAGATTCGTTGCTACAGCAGATCCCCTCCGCAGAGATCGTGATCCTCGGCGACTTTAACGCCCATCACGCCGAATGGCTTGGTTCACGTTTAACCGATCATGCGGGGAGATCTGTTCATGATTTTGCCTTGGCATATGGTCTGACACAACTGGTTACTTCGCCTACGCGGATTCCAGATGTGGAGGATCATGCACCTTCCCTGTTGGACCTTCTGCTGACCTCTCACCCGGACGGATATCAGATTTCCGTCGACGCCCCTTTAGGCTCCTCGGACCATTGTCTGGTCCGGAGTGTTGTGCCACTCACGCTGAAATCGCGGTTGCATTCTGCAGGCTGCCGCCGTGTTTGGCACTATAGGTCAGCCGATTGGGATGGGATGCGGTCTTTCTTTGCATCCTACCCTTGGGGCGGGTTTGCTTCTCGCCGGATGATCCCAACGTTGTTGCGGATTCCGTTACTGATGTGGTACATCAGGGTATGGAACTTTTTATTCCTTCCTCTTGGTGCCCATTGGAGGCAAATCTCAGCCATGGTTTGGTCGCTCCTGTAAAATAGCATCATGCTATAAGCAGGAGTGCTATCAAGCCTGGGTTGATGCATCAGCGTCCCGGGATGTAAACACCAGCGCTCTAAAAAAGAAGTATAATTCCGCCTCTAGGTCCTTCAAAAGAGTCATTGCCAAGGCAAAGTCAGAGCACATAGGCAGAATTGGCGAGAAACTAGTTCGCCTTCCTTCTGGAACCCGTGCATTCTGGTCTCTCGCCAAGGCTGTCCAGGGGAATTTCTGTCAGCCATCTCTTCCATCTCTGCACAGGGAGGACGACTCACTGGCCCATACTGCAAAGGAGAAAGCCGATCTTCTAGGCTCCTTCTTTGCGTCTAACTCGACTCTCGATGACGGGGGGAGTACGCCGCCGACCATCCCGCGGTGTGAGTGCTCCATGCCGGAAGTGCAGTTCACACTGCGCTCGGTTCGCAAAGCACTCCTCTCCCTGGACATCCACAAGTCGAGTGGGCCTGACGGAATCCCCCCAATTGTGCTGAGGACGTGTGCTCCAGAGTTGGCACCGGTTTTAACGCGTCTTTTCCGGTACTCCTACTCCCTAGGCGTAGTCCCAAAATCATGGAAGACGGCTTTCGTCCACCCGATCCCTAAAAAAGGCGTCCGCTCAGACCCGCCCAACTACCGGCCAATCGCCATCACCTCCTTGTTCTCCAAAACAATGGAGTCCATTGTAAACTGCCAGCTCATGAGGTACCTTGAGGATCACCAGCTGATTAGTGACCGCCAATACGGTTTTCGCCGTGGTCGGTCAGCTGGTGATCTTCTGGTCTACCTCACTCACAGATGGGCGGAGGCAGTAGAGTTCAAGGGGGAGGCATTGGCCGTTAGTTTGGACATTGCGAAGGCCTTCGATCGGGTTTGGCACAAAGCGCTTCTTTCGAAGCTCCCTTCCTATGGGCTTCCCGAGAAATTGTGCGATTGGATCACCAGCTTTCTTGCAGATCGGAGCATCAAGGTCGTTGTAGACGGTGCAAGCTCCGATTGCAAGCCTATTAATGCTGGTGTTCCACAGGGCTGCGTGCTATCGCCAACGCTGTTTCTTCTGCATATCAATGATATGTTGCATACCCGTAACATTCATTGCTATGCAGATGACAGCACTGGTGATGCTCTTTACACCGGCCGAGCCAATATTTCTCGGGAAAACGTCTCCGAGTGCCGGGACAAACTTGTGTCTGAAGTCGAGTCTTTGCTGAACAGAGTCTCGGATTGGGGACGACTAAATCTAGTCCAGTTTAACCCCCAGAAGACACAAGTTTGCGCGTTAACCGCTAAAAAGAACCCCTTTATCGTATCCCTTTAGTTTCAAGGCACTCCCCTTATTGCCTCAGCCAGAATCAGAATCCTCGGCGTCGACATATCGAGTGGCGTGCAGTTTCGTGGTCACTTGGAAGGGAAGGCCAAATTGGCCTCTAAAAAGCTTGGCGTGCTCAGCAGAGCGGGACAGTATTTCATGCCGGCACACCGCCTGCAACTTTACAAGGCGCAGGTTCGGCCGCACATGGAATACTGTTCCATCTCTGGGCTGGGGCTCCCCAGTACCAGCTCCTTCCACTTGACCGCATCCAGCGCAGAGCGGCTCGAATCGTCGACGACCGAGTGCTTTCCGATCGGCTCGATTCACTGGCGTTGCGAAGAGATGTTGCATCTCTTTGCGTATTTTATCGCATCTATCACGGGGAGTGCTCTGAGGAATTGTTCGGATTAATCCCAGCCGCTAAATTTCGTGAACGCACTACACGGCAAACGTCCCGATACCATCCACACCATCTGGATGCTTGGCGGTCCACCACTGTACGTTTCACAAGGAGTTTTCTTCCACGAACAACCTCTCTGTGGAATAGTTTATCACCGGCAATTTTTCCGGACCGATACGACCTGGGGACCTTCAAGAAAAGAGCTTACTCCTTTCTAAAGGGCCGGCAACGCACCCGCAATTCTCCTGGTGTTGCGGTTGATCATGGGCGGCGGTAGTCACTTAACATCAGGTGAGCCGCATGCTCGTTTGCCCCCTCTTCTATAAAAAAAGAAAAATAAAAACAACACTAAAACATGAATTTAAATATTTTCCGGGCTAGTTTGTGGCACTTGGTATACACGCATATGTGTATATCCAGTGTCTTCATGTATGTACTACTCTGTGTAAAAAGAAATATACCCAGTGTCCTCGACTGGACAGTCGGGTTTGCTGGTTCTTCCCTGGACAGAGTTTTTGTTTTTGAACCAGTGGTAACGTAATATATTGACTTTCAATAAGAATTACTTGTAATCTATACTAAATAAAAAATTATTCTGTTCTACCACTAATAACCTTCAGAATAGTATTGGAGCTCCCTCGCACTCTGCACACAAGAGACGTGATACGTTGGCGTAGTACTACATCCCTGATTCACTGCAAAATCACGGCAGCCCCGACATCACTCGAAAGGCTATATTGAATTATACAATTAAATATCATATAATCATTACAATTATATACATCGCTTATAGATGGTACCATTTCTTCATAATAAAAAATATTCAAAGCGTTTTATTCGTTTTCAGTTAGGTGAATTCATTGCGTATCTTTATTTTGGTGTTGTGAGATATCAAGTTTGAATATCCCGCTTAACTTTTGGAGTTGATAAAATTTTGTAAATTGATTCAGAATCACTTATGACATCCATAGAGTATGATCAAGACCAAAGTGAATCAATTATTAAGGAACGGGGAGCCAGTCGTTTCCAATGTGCCTACTGATTAAGTTTAAATGGTTTACAGTCTTATGCTGTCTCTTCCCTCGCCACGTTGACTAACTTCTTGCCTTTGTTAAATCAAGGCATTATTCAAGGTGTAAATAAAAAAATATATAAATACCCAAGTACTGTAAGAAGGGAGAGGTAAGCTCCCTTACGTTCGGAAACGATTTAATATTAAATTAACGATTTAATATTAGTTTATGAATTTGGTGTAATCAAATCAACTTATGCACAATGAAAACCATTGTCAGACCCTTTTGCTTGACGCCCGAGCAGCAGTAGTAGCAGCGCATGCTACCTCAAAATTGAATTGATTACTCCTTGGCCGTAACGTACTTATTTTAAAATTATTTTGTTATGAATATAACGCTCTTTTTTACATATTACAGAGGATTTTGAATAAAATGTGCTATTATTGACAACTTTTTAAGTACTAACTAAATCAGGGTTTTAAGATATAAAAATAGCTAATTTTTATTTTTATATTAATTTTAATTTATTTAGGTCAAGTACCAAGCTGTTTGTGATATGACTGGCAATGGAGATGCCAGTTTATAACAATATTCGTATAAGTTCATGAACTTAAATTTAAAATGAGTGGAAAATATAATTGTAAAAATAAATATTAAACGATTTCTAATATTTACGCGAACATTACACATTTAAATAAAACTATTTTTACGGATTTTATCGCGTATAATAACTTTTTTATATTCCCGACGTTTCGAGCACTTTACAGCACCCATGGTCACGGGGGGACTAAGGTTTTTGACGACGATCCTATATTTATAAAATTGAAACCCGACCCAAGCATACAACTGCAAGACTTCAAGGTACTATAAGTTCATACTGTGTAGACTGGAACCAAAATTAATAATTTTAATCTGTAAGTAGCCGCCAGTAACTATTATATCGGGACGCCGAAGACCTCAGTCCCCGCCGTGACCATGGTTGCTGTAAAGTGCTCAAAACGTTGGGAATATAAAAAAGTTAATATACGCGATAAAATCCGTAAAAACTAGTTTTATTTTAAAGATAAATATAACAATTTTATTTACTTGAAATTTTATTAAGTTTCTTCCTCGCAATTTAATTGCAATTTAATGGAAAAGTTGTCCTTTTCATCAGAAAAGACACATTTTTTCGGAGAACTATTATACAGTTTTTAAACTCAAAACTCAAACCAAATAACATACCTCTGAAGCACTCGGACAAGTGCTCTGATCATACTCTTTCTAACTCTTAAAACTTGCTGATCTAATACTTCACGTACACATCGAAAGCTAAACTTACACTTAGACGCTTTTTAGAGAAGTTTATTCACTTTGCCCCTGTGTAAATATTGTTCCAAATATAATTCAAAGGTTCATCATACACTAAAAGGCAGTGAATGCTTTTTTGGGAAGTACGTGATTTTAATGTATTTTTTAAATTCTACGCTTGAAAACAGTTAAGTGTTTTTAGCCGTGTTTTAGCTTCCACTACAAGTGTTTACCGCTCTTTAGCATATTATTAGGTATAGCCTAGCATGACTGGAACTAAGGAATAAAGCGGTTATTTACGCTTAACTGCCTCTTAGCTTAGAAAATGTGTTTAACTGCATTTTTTCTTAGTTTTATAACATCAAATATTATGTTTCAACTCGTCGTTAAAAAGCAGTTAAAGAAAAGAATAGAAAAATGCCAAATTGCACACTATTGACGAATAAATATGTATTAAAATTTAAACGATTTTTTAAACGATGATCTTGAACATTAATCAAAAGTCTAAAATGTTTAAATTTACTCAGTCTGTCAACACAGCGAATCGGGTTTGTATTTGTAATAGTGACAATACGACGTAATTGCTTGTATGTGTGTTTTCGGCGACGCCGATCTTCGTAAAAAATAAGGTTGACAGCCATTCTATTTTCAGGCATTTTGATTCGTAATCGAGGATAGATGTAGATGTCTATGCACCACAACATCCACTTACCATAAGGGCTGTGTGTTCGTTTATCTCCCTTATTCTTTAAAAAATTATCACAGCATATCAAAGTTCACTGCTTAACATAGACCATCCCCATAGATTGCCTTATTGGTCACCTACTCTCCTTAAACTCTCAAAAGTTAGAGATATCCTATGCCTAGAAATTTAGCCTAAAATCCATTTAATTTTATTAAGGAATATAAAAGACGGACTTAAGGGGATAGAGTAAGTCAGCTCAAATTCTAATTTCGTCCCCACTTGCCCGCGCGTCGTATGCTATGTACCGACATGTTTGTAATCACTAATACTGTAAGTAGAAAGGTCGTTAGACACTTATTTCATTAGGTTTATCATACTTATGCCTGTTTCTTAACGCCAACCCAGTCACTTCTTATTTTTATTACAGTTATTTCCCATTTTAATTTTACGTCGTCCTGTTGCGTAATGTGTATTCTGATCGTAAGCGATATAACTACTCCCTTCAAAAGCCAGAGCGATACTAACGGGGCGACAGGAATCAAGCTTACGCGCCGATTGTTTAGGTAATTTCTTTTTACAATGAAAATAATGGTATTTAAAAAAAAGTAAATAACATAAGCACTGCTTTATAGTTAGTTCAGTTAGTATGCAAAGTTTCATGATCTTATTTAAAGTATTTTATGAATAACCGCGGTTTATTGTTTATTTTGGAGGTAACTTTGGATTTTTTTTCTATGGAGAAAATCTTACGAAATCGTGTTTTCGTCTAACATAATCCTTAACATTAATCCTCAACTTTACCATATATTTATTTCAAAATTAATGCTGCAATATTTTCGGCATAACGAAGGATCTTGCCACTTAAGCCACTTGAGATTATATTTCGCCTTAATTACTTATGATTATGACACAGTCTGCTTATGACGAGCTGCAGTTATATTAGTAGTATAGTTATAGCATGAATGGAGTAGCTTTACCGGGGAAGAACCAAGCTGTCACAGAATACTGACTATAAATAGATGTAAAATAATACTAATACTAAATAGATGTAAAATAGTAGCTTAATGCTGCTGTGCTTCGTATGGTGCGTGTAGAGAACCGGAGACCTTTTTTACTTGAAACGAGGCATTCCATCTTAGTTCTCATGGGTGAAAACTTATTCTGTCTTTCGTCTGCATTTTGATTCGTAATCAAGAATAGATGTAGATTTCTATGAGCCACAGCAACCACTTACCATTAAGTGGACTGTGTGCTCGTTTGTCATCCTATCCTATAAAAGACATAGACATTACCTACCAGTAAACCCTTCAACCCATGAATAAATAAATAAATAATAAAGATATAAGCCACAATACAATGCAAATAAATAAAATATAGTTAGTAAAATATACATACTTAATATCTACTATATAATATAGAACAAATTTTATAGGTGTATATATTATATTAATCGCGACTCTCAAGACTACTCCAAATGGAATAGGTTCACTAAACTGGTATTATTGCGAGCCATGAATTTGAATCTCGCATGGGACATATATTTGTATGACCTAAAAGTCATTTTGCATGAGCAATTGATGTATCATAATCTTTAAACAGATGTAACATTGACTTCGTTTTGTGTTCACAATTAGGTTAAAAGAAAAGCCCTAATAAAAGTATGCACCCTGTATTGTTTGTGTAGTTAATTGTAGCAGAATATAGCGCATCATTGAAATAATTTTACCCTTTTATCTAATAATAACAGTACCGTAGAATAGAACATTAAATTGTATGTGCGAGTGCCAGTGACGTAGATCATTCGGTATTGGTTCAATGCCTGAAAAGCGGTTAAGGCGACGTTGCAGTACTTTTTAACATGTTCATACCTCCGTTGATCTACTGATTTGTAATTAATGCTCTAAAATAAAATCATTTGAAAATTGTAAAATGTATGCAAAACGAAACGAGATGTGCGAAGACCAAAACGATAATCATTGTTATTGAATCGATAAAAACATAAGTAAAGGTGACAAAAATCGCTATTTAAAAGTTTGACTTGCAGATATTCCATAATGAAACCGTTCTAATGAAACCATGTAAAATTAATATCAAATAAAAAGTGACTTATTATTTTTAGATCGCGTAAAGACCATAATATTAAAAATACTTAATGATTTCTTATATTTACGTGAATATTACATAATGATTAAAACTACTTTTACGAATTATATCGCGTTCAATTTAAATAATTTTTAATTCCCGACGTTTCGGGTGCTTTCTAGCACCCATGGTCACAGGGAACTGAGATGACTAACGCCCTGATGTCATTGTTAAACCCGGAGTACCTTCAGCTTTTTAAATCATTGTTTATGGTCCGATCTATGCAAAATGAACTGACTGTGTCTTGAAGTCTTGCAGTGGTATGCATGGGTTTAGTTTTAATTTTATTGATTATAGGGTCCCAAGTAGGGGGTAGTACCCAGCCTCCTTCTGTATTGAAATTAGGATGTTTTTAATTTCAATAGCCTCATGTATCATCCTTGGTAGGAATCAGTATCCCTTCGCGAGGATTTTTGGTGCAACAAATCTGATGTAATGGTTGGGGCCGTCTAGGATATGATCTATAATCAATAAAATTAAAACTAAACTCAAGCATACCACTGCAAGACTTCAAGACACAGTCCGTTCATTTTGCATATATCGGAGCATAAACAATAATTAAAAAAGCAGAAGGTACTCCGTGTTTATCAATGACATCGGAGCGTCAATCATCTCAGTCCCCGTGACCATGGGTGCTGGAAAACACTCAAAACTTCGGGGACTAAAATAATTTAAATTAAACGTGATATAATCCATTAAAATAGTTTTAATCAATAAAAATACGCTCTTAATTTTTGTTATATACCTATGAGTAAAATAAACTTAATTAAAAACTTTAAGTCCTCACTCTCGCGAGTTTTATACACACAAAACACAACGGCATTAAGCTGCTATTTTACGCAATGGTGGTGGTCTGCGGGAGGAGCAGAGTGTCGTTATTGTGAGGCGCCGCTCTTCATACCCTCCGTAGCCGAAACTTGGTTGGCAGCTGGATCCGCCGATAGGGTCAGAAAGGCTACTGCTTTTGAATGCTTGTTTTTGCCTGAGCACACGGCCGTCGCGCGTCTAGTACGGAGGTGTTCGTTGGGCGGGCGAAGTTGGAGGCCGTGAAGAAAGGCGCGCCATTTGTTCTGTAGCACCTTACCTTTACTTACATCGTACTAAAAGACGGCCTTAATTGCAAGGCCTCAGAAGACACCGCAAATTACAAGATTATTTTTCTTAAGAGAAACTTTACTTGAGGAGAATAACCTTAAGTACCCAGTTGGTTAAATTTAGATATGATTTATCTTATTTCTTACCATAAAACTATAAATATTTTATGAAAAAATGTGTGTGATTTTTTATAATAATAATAATAATTAAATTTATTTCAAACCCACATATAGTCCATAATTATGTTAGTAAATTAGCTTAACCTATGTTAGTCTTAAATTATTACACGTACAATTTTCATGACAATTTTTTATTCTATTTTTGGCACCCCATGACACCAGGCACATGCAATTGCATACGCATCCAGTGCCCTAGGATGGGACAATCAAATCAATCAGATATTGCCTTCAGAATGCTATTAGAGCTCCCACGAACCCTGCGCATGAGGGATGCTATTCTCTTTCGAATTATGGCATGAAAACCGTCCGTACCGTACGCTGTAAACATCCCTGAAGCGATACAATACCGCAGAGATCCCACCAGCATCCTGAAGGCATTATCATATTGTACCCGAAGGGCATTGTAGGCTCTCTGCGTGTACTTAGCTCATAGACTGCACGTGTAAAATGACTGGCAAAAGGCTTTGAAAAGTGTTAACTTAACTTCTTCTGTACAGTGTGCAAAGCTACGGGTCAGCATGGTACAGCAAACCGCCAATGCCCTTCTTTCTCTTTCTATGCCCGCATCATCAGTCAGATCCTCAGTTAAAACGTGACCAAGATACCTAAATTGATACACTCTATTTAACTGTACGTTCCTTAATTTAACGGGTGGAATCGTTTCAATTTTTGATCCAGCTCGAAATAACAATACTTCACTTCTTTTTACATTATTAATGAGATCGAGCGTCTCAGCATAAGTATCACAAATATTAAATAATGTCCTCAGTGCGTTAATCGATGGGCTCAGCAACACCATGTCGTCTGCGTAGCTTATGCTGTTAGCGAAATGCCCATCAATTGAGCAGCCGACACCATGTATGCTTAAAAAGTGTACTTATACAAAAGTTCTAAATGGATTATTATAATTGATTCAGACGTCAATTTGCGGAAATCTATTAAGTTTAATATGTTAAATTTAATTAGCTAACATATCCGTAAAAAAATTAGATAATATGTGTTTTACATAGTTTGTATAACACATTCCTTCTACTGCGTGCACTGTTAGCATCACCGATGACATACCACTAAATTACAAAAGACACACCATCGTCGATAATACGACACGTACTTTGCCTCTAAATGAGGCGTTGTCGCGGATGGACTCTCGCACAGTCCATTTCTCGCGACGACGCCTCATTTGACTGATTGCTTCAGTGATCCTTTAAATTGCTTTCAGGGTAGTAATGCGCACATGCAGAATATCGGTTAAAAAGTTGCCCCTTTTTATAATTTATTGGAGGCGTGTGCCGCGCAGTGAGACCTGTAATATAAGCTGGAAATATACTTCACTTTAAACCTGAATATGCTTTGTGGTATTACGTGAGGGATCCTTATGCTTAGCTGTAGACTTGTAAATGGCTGTAATGATAATGATTATTACTTATAAAATATTGCTATATGTCGATAGGAGTATCTCAGCGCTAAGAAAGTTTTTGATATATTTTTTAAATACTAGTTATAAAGTGACATAAATACTACACTATAGTACGCGGACGCTCTGCATGGACGTTTTACACGGTTTCGACAGCCGTATAATGTTTTAAAAGCCCAACAGGAGATATGCCTTTCATTTTCTAGTTAGTTTGTATACTCAGCTCTAGTTCCTGTTAACCGAATTTACATGTTCGTCAAACACTTTTGTAATACGTGTAGATTTTATAACATTGATTTCCTTTACTGCCGAGCACATTATAAATCAATAATTAATAATGTTATTGTTGCCAGCTGGGATCGAACTTTGTTTACTCGTGTGAGTACTGCGAAATTAACGATGAGCTCTTAGCTCCAAAATTATATTAATATTCACAATACAATATATGTAATGGTTTTTGCAGTCTTTGCGAAAAAGCGTTAATATTTAGCCCACACTACCACGTCAAAAATTTTACGTCCAACTATAAATTTCAAATGAGTGTTTTTAAAACATTACAGCAATAAAATTGACATAAATGTTTATGTCGTGACATATATTTTATGGGCGATACAAAAACAGAGATGAATGTCAAAAATTAATTTCGAATGTATTTTTTTAAGTAACTTTATTTCAATATTTCATACTCTCTATATATTTTATTCACATTTGGTTATTCATAAGGTATTCTCATCTGGTTGGGCTGAATAAATATTTAAAAGGAAGTGATAAATATACATAAGTAATGTTGCGTGAATAAGGCAACTAGCGCCATCTAGTGTCAGGAACAAGAGCGAGGGGAGCTTTACAGGAAATGACATCACAAATCTTTCAACCGACAGCGCCATCCAAAGAACTAAGTTTCTAGAAAATCTACACTCGAACACTCGTCGCTTTGAGCGCATTTACTTGAATATTCCGGATGCTTCATTGCTAATTTATATAAATAGGCGCTGCAAGATGCGATCGAGGCAGTGTTGATTTGGCGAGACAAGCGAAGCTTCGGAGCGGAATAAAGTGAATTAGTGTGTTTAATTATTAGTGTTTTTAGAAGTAAATTAAAATGTTAATTTAGGTAATTTTATCGGCAATTTTTATTGTCACGAACCTCAAGGTCGTAACAATTGGTGTCAGAAGTGGGATAAAATCATGCCGATTTTACCTAAGGAGGAAACGGAGGGTGTCCGTACCTGAAGTCGACGCCAGCAGGAGACGGACCAACGAAGATTTGGTGGTGCAACGCCGTAGACGTCAGAGGGCCAGCCACCGGCTGCAGGCCCGTCGGTAGCTCCTACATCTGCAGCACCTGACTTAGGTGCTCTGATGGTGATGCTGCAGGAGCAGGCTCGCCGACAGGAGGAACAGGTCCGTCGGTTGGAAGAGCAGCTGCGGGGTGGACAGGATGAACAGGTCCGTCAGTTGAAAAAGCAGCTGCAGACTGGACAAGAGGAACAGGCCCGCCGACAGGAGGAACAGATGCTCCTCATGAAGGAGCTTCACGCTACCTTTGCGAAAGAGATAAGGGAGGTGAAGGATAGGGTTGCTCAACATGACAACCGCCTGTTGGAAGCTGAAACCCGAATCGAAGAACATGAAACCCGAATCAACCCTGTGAACAATCGGGTTGACAACGTGATGGCTGACATGAAGAAAACGCTAAACGACCTCAAACTTGGGGATGGAACTACAGCTCCCGTAGTAGCTACAACACCTTCGCTACGTGGGTTCAAGGTGCCACCGTTTGACGGTACCTTGTCGTAAAGCGACAATTAAAAACTAAAGAACCTAACCTAACAACGAAACAACCAAAAAGAAAATAATTTATTTAAAATTTGTAAAGATATTTACAGTTTCTTTTATAAAATGTAAAGCGACAATTAAAAACTATAGAACCTAACCTAACAACGAAACAACCAAAAATAAAATAATTTATTTAAAATTTGTAAAGATATTTACAGTTTCTTTTATATAAAAAAGGTATGAAGGTGATGATGGGCTCTAGTGATGATAGTGAATTACAATTTTTAAATAAAAAAAAAGTTAATAAAGATAAATGAGTACTGAAATAATGTATGCACAGGCTATGCCTGTGGTAGATGCACAGCGCCTAATCTAGGTACACGCAGCGCTTGAAGTAGGCACACATAGCGACCAGAATGAGCACACACAACACCCGGAGTAGACACACAGCGCCTGGAGTAGACACGCAGCGTCTGGAGTAGGTACACACAGCGTATTGAGCAGGTACACGCAGCACTTAAAGTAGGCACACACACCGCTCGGAGTAAGCACACACAACGCCCGGAGTAGACACGCAGCGTCTGGAGTAGGAACACGCAGCGCTTGAGACAAGCACGCACAGCGGCCGAAGATAGCGCGGGCACTAATAGGTGGAGGCGTAGGCGTGGCTAGGCGACGGCTTCAGGAGAAGGCAGAGGCTTGCAAGATCCCGAGGCAGTGCGGATAAAGCTTTTAAGAGGTGCTTCTCGTATCAAAGCTGAAGTGAGAACCTCTATTGGCCGATTGTTCGGCTTTTATACTTTTTTGACGGATCTGGGATAAGAACGAGAAATTATTTAAATCAAATTTGAAATTATTTAATTTAAAAGCAAATTTTTGTAAATGGCCAAGAAGAAAAGAGTATTTTTGAAGTAAAAACATCAGGCCGGTAACGATATTTGAATAAAAATTGCCATGACAACCAGATAAACAACGATGTCAAAACATGTCAAATTTTGGTTTTAGGCTCGTAATAGAGAAACGGCAAGATTTAAGTGAAAAATGAGATATTATTGATATAGGAAAAAAGGTAGCGCAACAGCGCGCACGAAGCCCGAAATTGCAGAGTTACGGAGAACTAAATAAAAGACCGAAAAAGGTAGACTCCATTGACATCGATTTAAAAAGTGCTGATAACGTGAAAATACGACGTGAAAATGATTTGTTATTGTGTTCTTATGGTTTAAAAATGTTACAGGTTCCTATGGAAATAAAGGTGATGCAAAATATCCAGTTTTGAGATGAATGCAGAAAATCAAAAACAGAATGGAAAAATAGATTTAAAATAGTGTAAAATGGTATGTAAGTAGCATAACACTACATTTTCCCCCCGACGCTGGAAAATTTTTGACTCAGCAAAAATTTTGACATGTAGATTCTAAAATAAACCATAAAAACGCAGCTTTACAGAAACAGACATCACCAGGCAAAATCAGATATACTATCTCACATTCATCATCTGCATTCAGGTAAGGGTGGAGTTCACATTCAATGACTACCACTATAAAAGTGTGTTTTCGAAAGGACATTCAGGCTTATTTAAGGAGTTGTCATCCGCTCCTGCGTGGAAAAAAACATTTTGAAAGGACATTCAGGCTTATTTAAGGAGTTATCATCCGCTCCTGAGTGAAGATAAAGATAAAGAAATTAATCTTAAGCAAGCTTTAGTCGCTATGACTTAAGTAAAAATTAAGAACGGCCAGAGCGGTAGGGCTCAAAGCCAGAGATCAGCAACATCACTAACGAGATGTGTCTGAAATTGATATTTATACATATATACAAACTTATATACAAATATACAAACATATATACAAATGTAGTGTCATGCAAAACAGTATTAGCTGGTTCCTCACATCTAATCTTCACTTCGTATTCGAGTTCAGTCTTGTTAAGGAATTCGTACTTAATTTTTTTTTTTTTTTTTTTTTTTTATAGAAGAGGGGGCAAACGAGCATGCGGCTCACCTGATGTTAAGTGACTATCGCCGCCCATGATCAACCGCAACACCAGGAGAATTGCGGGTGCGTTGCCGGCCCTTTAGAAAGGAGTAAGCTCTTTTCTTGAAGGTCCCCAGGTCGTATCGGTCCGGAAAAATCGCCGATGATAAACTATTCCACAGAGAGGTTGTACGTGGAAGAAAACTCCTTGTGAAACGTACAGTGGTGGACCGCCAAGCATCCAGATGGTGTGGATGGTATCGGGACATTTGCCGTGTCGTGCGTTCACGAAATTTGGCGGCTGGGATTAATCCGAACAATTCCTCAGAGCACTCCCCGTGATAGATGCGATAAAATACGCAAAGAGATGCAACATCTCTTCGCAACGCCAGTGAATCGAGCCGATCGGAAAGCACTCCGTCGTCGACGATTCGAGCCGCTCTACGCTGGATGCGGTCAAGTGGAAGGAGCTGGTACTGGGGAGCCCCAGCCCAGAGATGGGAACAGTATTCCATGTGCGGCCGAACCTGCGCCTTGTAAAGTTGCAGGCGGTGTGCCGGCATGAAATACTGTCCCGCTCTGCTGAGCACGCCAAGCTTTTTAGAGGCCAATTTGGCCTTCCCTTCCAAGTGACCACGAAACTGCACGTCACTCGATATGTCGACGCCGAGGATTCCGATACTGGCTGAGGCAACAAGGGGAGTGCCTTGAAACTGAGGGGATACGACAAAGGGGTTCTTTTTAGAGGTTAACGCGCAAACTTGTGTCTTCTGGGGGTTAAACTGGACTAGATTTAGTCGTCCCCAATCCGAGACTCTGTTCAGCAAAGACTCGACTTCAGACACAAGTTTGTCCCGGCACTCGGAGACGTTTTCCCGAGAAATATTGGCTCGGCCGGTGTAAAGAGCATCACCAGTGCTGTCATCTGCATAGCAATGAATGTTACGGGTATGCAACATATCATTGATATGCAGAAGAAACAGCGTTGGCGATAGCACGCAGCCCTGTGGAACACCAGCATTAATAGGCTTGCAATCGGAGCTTGCACCGTCTACAACGACCTTGATGCTCCGATCTGCAAGAAAGCTGGTGATCCAATTGCACAATTTCTCGGGAAGCCCATAGGAAGGGAGCTTCGAAAGAAGCGCTTTGTGCCAAACCCGATCGAAGGCCTTCGCAATGTCCAAACTAACGGCCAATGCCTCCCCCTTGAACTCTACTGCCTCCGCCCATCTGTGAGTGAGGTAGACCAGAAGATCACCAGCTGACCGACCACGGCGAAAACCGTATTGGCGGTCACTAATCAGCTGGTGATCCTCAAGGTACCTCATGAGCTGGCAGTTTACAATGGACTCCATTGTTTTGGAGAACAAGGAGGTGATGGCGATTGGCCGGTAGTTGGACGGGTCTGAGCGGTCGCCTTTTTTAGGGATCGGGTGGACGAAAGCCGTCTTCCACGATTTTGGGACTACGCCTAGGGAGTAGGAGTACCGGAAAAGACGCGTTAAAACCGGTGCCAACTCTGGAGCACACGTCCTCAGCACAATTGGGGGGATTCCGTCAGGCCCACTCGACTTGTGGATGTCCAGGGAGAGGAGTGCTTTGCGAACCGAGCGCTGTGTGAACTGCACTTCCGGCATGGAGCACTCACACCGCGGGATGGTCGGCGGCGTACTCCCCCCGTCATCGAGAGTCGAGTTAGACGCAAAGAAGGAGCCTAGAATATCGGCTTTCTCCTTTGCAGTATGGGCCAGTGAGTCGTCCTCCCTGTGCAGAGATGGAAGAGATGGCTGACAGAAATTCCCCTGGACAGCCTTGGCGAGAGACCAGAATGCACGGGTTCCAGAAGGAAGGCGAACTAGTTTCTCGCCAATTCTGCCTATGTGCTCTGACTTTGCCTTGGCAATGACTCTTTTGAAGGACCTAGAGGCGGAATTATACTTCTTTTTTAGAGCGCTGGTGTTTACATCCCGGGACGCTGATGCATCAACCCAGGCTTGGTAGCACTCCTGCTTATAGCATGATGCTATTTTACAGGAGCGACCAAACCATGGCTGAGATTTGCCTCCAATGGGCACCACAGAGGAAGGAATAAAAAGTTCCATACCCTGAAGTACCACATCAGTAACAGAATCCGCAACAACGTTGGGATCATCCGGCGAGAAGCAAACCCGCCCCCAAGGGTAGGATGCAAAGAAAGACCGCATCCCATCCCAATCGGCTGACCTATAGTGCCAAACACGGCGGCAGCCTGCAGAATGCAACCGCGATTTCAGCGTGAGTGGCACAACACTCCGGATCAGACAATGGTCCGAGGAGCCTAAAGGGGCGTCGACGGAAATCTGATATCCGTCCGGGTGAGAGGTCAGCAGAAGGTCCAACAGGGAAGGTGCATGATCCTCCACATCTGGAATCCGCGTAGGCGAAGTAACCAGTTGTGTCAGACCATATGCCAAGGCAAAATCATGAACAGATCTCCCCGCATGATCGGTTAAACGAGAACCGAGCCATTCGGCGTGATGGGCGTTAAAGTCGCCGAGGATCACGATCTCTGCGGAGGGGATCTGCTGTAGCAACGAATCTGCAGCCATTTGGACGTGGTCGAAGAGTCGGTCTGTTTCGGCATTACCGCTGTGGGACCTATAGAGGCACCCGTAAACGCGCGGATGTTCGTCGCTGTCTACGCGTAGCCAAAGGATGGACAGGTCCGAACCTTCAAGTCTGCCGAGGCGTCGAGAACAGATGTCCTCTCTGACGTAAACGCAAACTCCAGCCCGAGGCACAAAGGAGTGTTCCAGTTTGTACCCCGGGTAGGAGAGATACGAAACATCAGCCGGAGAGGACACCTGCGTCTCGGTCAGAAAGAGCAGAGCCGGCCTCGCCGTCTCGAGATGGTAGTGGACGGCGTTTAGGTTGGAGTGAAGTCCCCTGATATTGCAGAAATTCACGGACAGCGTGGCAGGGGTCGCCTTGGTCTTGTTGCTCCGTTTGCCCCGAGCAGTTTTAGTCTTGAGCGGAATTTCGCCCCCCCCCCAGAATACGCGGGGCAGCCTGAGCACCCACGCTCAGAAGTGGAGAAACATGGTCGTGGATGCTCAGCGAGGGATTCTCCAGGGGTGCTGGTACCCTCCTGGGGTAGTCTATCTTTATTTAATTCCGCTACCATGTTGATGGGGGGGGGGGGATTTGGGCCTCCGGCCACCTGCACTCACCAGACGAAACGCGGAAGCAGAACTTCCACTTCACGCCGGTATTCTGTGAGGTCGTGGTACCACCCCGGTTTGAGCCGGCCCATACGTGCAACAGCAAAGCTGCCGCATGGCTCTACCACTGTAGAATTACCCTTTTCATTGCAAAGTTAAGTTTAAGAAATAAAAATTTTGTAAAAAATTGTACCTCTTTAAGTTATCTAGAATAAGAATATTAAAGAAAATTAAAATTGGGTTACGAAAGTATGACCACATATCCGAATTCCGCCTTAAGCTCAAGTGGCTCCCGATTCGTCTTCGCAGGAATACTCACATTCTTCATCTTCTTTACTGCATTCTGTTCAATCCGACCACTCCTTCCTATTTGAAAGACCGATTTATATATTTAAGTAGTTTACGATCTCAAAATAATCTCCTTCTAAGTACCCCTAGACATTCCTCTTCCTTCTATTCTAATTCTTTTACGGTTACCGCTATACGACTATGGAATTCTCTCCCCTTACATATTAAAAAATCTAAATCTCTTCCTATATTTAAAAATAAATTAAAACTTTATTACCTTTCCTCTTCAGTTACTACCTGTCGTCATTCATTTTTTCTTTAATCATTTATGTTCTTCTATTTATCTTTCTTTATCATATTCTGTACACCCCTTCCGCTATCTTTAAAATAGTATCCTCTGCCCTAAGGTTGCCTGGAAGAGATCGCTGTTTTAGCGATAAGGCCGCCTGTTGTACCAATGTCCCATTAAATATATAAATAATGTAATATGTTCCTTGGTGTACAATAAAGTATATTTTACTTTTTTTTACTTTAAAGTGATGAATGTAAGTGAAAGTGTTATATGTAGGTCTAAATATAATCCAGATAAATTGAAAAACTAGATGAAGTTTTGTTTTAGAATTTGGAAGATTGTACCTCTTTAAGTTATCTAGAATAAAAATATTAAAGTGATGAATGTAAGTGAAGTGTTATATGTAGTTCTAAATAAAATCCAGATAAGTTGAAAAACTAGAAGAAGTTTTGTTTTAGAATTTGGAAGATATGATAAGGATGAGTAAATAAAGAGTTAAGAATGAAAGAGAAAGCAATTAAATCAAAAGGAAATAGATAAGGCGTAGTTAAGGTGAAGAAAAGAGAAAAAAGAAAAATTAAGAGAGAAGAACTTTTACGTCGGGCGCCAAAATGTCGTAAAGCGACAATTAAAAACTAAAGAACCTAACCTAACAACGAAACAACCAAAAAGAAAATAATTTATTTAAAATTTGTAAAGATATTTACAGTTTCTTTTATAAAATGTAAAGCGACAATTAAAAACTATAGAACCTAACCTAACAACGAAACAACCAAAAAGAAAATAATTTATTTAAAATTTGTAAAGATATTTACAGTTTCTTTTATATAAAAAAAGGTATGAAGGTGATGATGGGCTGTAGTGATGATAGTGAATTACAATTTTTAAATAAAAAAAAAAGTTAATAAAGATAAATGAGTACTGAAATAATGTATGCACAGGCTATGCCTGTGGTAGATGCACAGTGCCTAATCTAGGTACACGCAGCGCTTGAAGTAGGCACACATAGCGACCAGAATGAGCACACACAACACCCGGAGTAGACACACAGCGCCTGGAGTAGACACGCAGCGTCTGGAGTAGGTACACACAGCGTATTGAGCAGGTACACGCAGCACTTAAAGTAGGCACACACACCGCTCGGAGTAAGCACACACAACGCCCGGAGTAGACACACAGCGTCTGGAGTAGGAACACACAGCGCTTGAGACAAGCACGCACAGCGGCCGAAGATAGCGCGGGCACTAATAGGTGGAGGCGTAGGCGTGGCTAGGCGACGGCTTCAGGAGATGGCAGAGGCTTGCAAGATCCCGAGGCAGTGCGAATAAAGCTTTTAAGAGGTGCTTCTCGTATCAAAGCTGAAGTGAGAACCTCTGGTTGCGCGGAAAAAACCATTGGATTATTATATTTGACGGTAGGAGTGTCAAGTCGCTTGTTCCTTTCCGAAAAACGATATCATTCGTACCCTCCTATCGACACATCGGGGTGGTGAGGGTGGGAGGGGCAAGAAGATGATTCTAAAATGTCACGTAATCATCGGAGCCGAGGACATATAAGGCACGCGTGACCGTTGCGCGTCCTCTTTTCCACCGCAGTCGTCGCTGAAAACACACCGCTAGTAGAAACCGCTTTAGCCTGGAAGCAGTCGAGCTCCAGGAGACCCGCCTCACATCGTGTGAGATATAGTCGCGCACCGCCTCTCTCCGGAGTGTTCCAAAAGAAGTTCCAGAAATTGCAGCTATAGTGATCAACAGGATAGAAGAAACCCCGGTGAGTCAATACTCCTTTATTTACTGCCTGATATATAGTTTAACCCGCTCCAATTTTGTTGTTCTCCTAATCAGGCAGGATTCCTTTTCAGAGATTTGGCACAATAATAGTTTAGTTTTAGGGAAGAGCGAGTGCATTATACCGCATGCTATAGTAGAAACCTTTACGTAAGCGTAGAAGCAATCGCATATACAGTCCACTTTAGTTAATATCTCGCGTAATAGGTTTAAGGTTCGACCGGGGAACTAGACTTCGGCAGCCTTAAACACGTGGCCACCATTTTATTGTCACTTCGAGCAGGATTTTGGTCGAATTGTTGAATTAATTAATTAGATAATGCACTCTAATTTATAGAATAGACTTAAATAGTGTTCGTTTAAATTTAAATTTTGATTAGGTACTCGCAAACAGAATTATTCGTTTTATAGCGCTCGTATTTGATTAAATTTAAAGCCTATTAAATAATTGAAACAGTGTAATAGGAACCGTTTGATACGCTTACCCACAATCTTGATAAAATTATTAAGTGCAAATGACGCGTCACCTCGACTCGCTGCGCAGGTGTTCGATTTAATTACGTAATACGGCATACCGAGTGTCCATCCTTTATTGTTTGTGCGTTGTGAGATTAATTGTGATTGATATAACTTTATTATAATAGTTTAAAATGGCAGTTAGTGGAAGTGAAATCAAAATTAAAACGCTTTATGCCAAGAGGGACATAATCTTTTCGCGTATGCAGAATATAAGTGATTATATAAAGAACATTCATATAGAAGCAGTGCGGGAAACCTTTTTGACTGAAATCGAAACGATAGATTCTCTACGAATAGATTACGAAAAAATATTAGACCAAATTAATCATTTGGAATTACAAATCGACCCGAAATACATAGTGAACTACCAACCGCTGCTGGCATTCGAAGATATGTTGTGTCGCGTGAAAAGAATTGCGAGATCCCTACTATCTCAAAACGAAGCAAAGCCGGAAAAACAGGTACGTCCAAGCGACTCGATTAGGTTGCCGCCAATAGATATTCCGGTATTTAATGGTGATATTAAGACGTGGCCCTTCTTCTTCAGTAGTTTTCAAAACAATATACACAATAACCCATCGTTATCGGACGCCGAAAAATTATATTACTTAATTAGTAAACTTAGTGGCAGGGCACAGTCGATCTGCTCTGGTTTTACACCTACAGCAAACAATTACCTATTAATATTCGAAACGCTTAAAACTAAATATGAAGATAGGAGAATGTTAGCTTCCGAATATTTGAACCAGATATTCAATCTTAAATCTATATCATCCGCGAACATCAACGGCTTAGAGCAGTTTCTAGATAAATTTGTGGCATCGGTGGCTGCACTTAAGAATTTGAAATTTAATGATCTTATGGACGTGGTGTTTCTCCATATTGCACTGAAGAAGTTGGACCCCGACACCGTGCGTGCGTTTGAAATGGAGCATCGTAGCTCGGAGATGCCTTCCTTTCATTCATTAGCATCATTCGTGCGAGATCAAATAAAGGTGATGCAGCGCTCTCCGAACGTTAAACAGGAGAATAAAAGGTGCGTCGACCGTAGACAGACTCAACCATCTAAAATAGCAGGGTCGTTAACTTACGTAACCGCTACGCCAACATCACTCCAGCATACTTGTTTAGTATGTAAAGATAGACACGGTAATTTATATAATTGTGCGACTTTTCGTAAATATTCACCAAGCGAGCGTTATAAATTAGTAAAGACAAACAACCTATGTTTGAACTGCTTAAGCGATAAGCATTTAGTTGCAAAATGCAATTCGAGTTCCGTATGTAGCAAGTGCGCCAGGAAACATCACACGCTATTACATTTTGAAAATAGCAACATAGCGGCGTCAAGTAAAGCGGATAAGGAATTCGCCCCTACTAAGGTCAACGATTCTAGCGGTCGACCTGGTGATGTCGCTCTGTGCTCATTGGCAAATATAGGAGCACAACCTCCTTCAACCGTGTTACTGGGTACGGCACGTATTTTGGTTAGGGATTCGCGTGGAAACGAACAAAGCGTCCGTGCACTGCTGGACAGCGGAGCCCAAAATAGCTTTATAACGCGACAATGCTGTCAGCGCTTAGGCTTAGTAATAAATAGGTCACTTTCATGTCCTGTAATTAAAGGCATCGGAGGCACTAGTAAATCGACACAGGGATATATAAATTTAAAAATTTATTCTCGGATAGATCGTAATGTTAACTTTGATATAAATGCACTAGTAGTAGATAGGGTCACTGAACGGTTGCCAACCGTTTCCGTTGACACCTCGGCAATGATTGAATTTAAGAATTTGACTCTGGCGGACGACACTTACGCCGTTCCTGGAAACATAGACATGCTCATTGGAGCATCGCTTTTCCCTCATCTTTTGTTAAACAATAAGGTCAGGGGCAACTCTTCGCATACCGCGCCTTACGCACTGGAAACCGTATTGGGCTATGTGATCCTTGGCTCCGCCCCCATCATAGATAGTATTTCGGCAACCTCTTATTGTGGTATGGCTGTCGAACCGCTCGAGTCATTAGTCCGCAAATTTTGGGAGATGGAGGAGGTGAACGTCCCACCCATAGCTAGCTCAGATGACAGGTTATGCGAGGAAATTTACGTCCGCATGACCATTCGTGATCGCGACGGTAGATATAGTGTAGCGCTACCCTTTAAAGGAGATGTTTTATCTCTCGGCGATTCGCGTCAAATGGCGGAAAAACGTTTCTACAGCTTGGAGCGCAGGATGCTCGCTTCACCCCAGTTAAAGGAAGCTTACGACGGCGTCATTAGCGAATACATAAGAGAAGGTTACATATCACTTGTGGCTTCGAAATTAGATAATTACGAAGACACACCGTCGTATTTCATACCACACCACGGAGTCATTAGAGAGGACAAACTTACATCTAAGTTACGTGTAGTGCTCGACGCTAGTGCTAAAACTAGCACTCACCTGTCGCTTAACGATATCCTCTATAGTGGGCAAAATTTACAGGGCAGTTTATTTAATATAATAGTCAATTTTCGTTTGTTTAGTATAGCACTATCCGCCGATATTCGTCAAATGTTTCTTTGCATAGGGGTCCGTGAATGCGACCGTAGATTCCAACGCATTTTATATCGTTTCAACCCAAAGGAACCTCTAATGGTGTTTGAATTTAACCGCGTTTGTTTTGGTTTAAAGTCGAGCCCATTTCATGCGTTACGCACGGTGAGACAGCTCGCTCACGATGAAGGTCCCTCTTATCCTAAAGCTAAGAGGGCAATTGAGAGCGGATTATATATGGATGATTTTGTGTACTCGGTCGATAGCGTGGAGGAGGCAACCCTAACCACCGCCGAGGTCATAAGGCTCATGAAATCGGGTCAATTCGATCTTGTGAAGTGGACTAGTAATTCGCGTCCGGTTTTGGATACAATCCCACTATCACACCGTCTTTCGGCGATAAAGGAATTCGACGATTCTGATACACACAAGGTGCTCGGTCTGTGTTGGTCACCAGAGTCCGACGTGTTTAGCCTTAAGGTAAATCCGCCCGTAGAGAAATGCACAAAGCGCACAATACTGTCATGCGTTGCTAGATTATGGGACGTCATGGGTTTCGTAGCTCCGGTGGTATTATACGCTAAGCTTTTAATTAAACAACTTTGGTTATTGGAATGCGACTGGGATGACTCGCCGCCTGACAGCATTGTTCGGTTGTGGCAGCGCTTTAGAGAGGAACTTCCTTTATTAAGAGAAATTAAAATACCGCGTCATATCAACGTAGATGGAAGTAGCGCCATAACAGTCGTTGGGTTTGCAGACGCCAGCGAGAAGGCTTACGGGGGCGTTGTATATTTCCACGTCCAGAATAATGGTAGAAATTCGATTAGCCTCATTAGTTCTAAGTCGAGAGTCTCCCCCCGTAATATTGTCTCTCTGGCGCGCTTAGAGCTTTGCGCAATATTAGTACTCGCCAAGCTTATTACCGCAGTTATCAGCGCATGTAGGGATAGAGTTCACATAGAAAGGATATTTGCCTTTTCCGACTCCACCATCGCCTTATGCTGGGTTCATTCTTCACCCCACCGTTGGGATACGTTTGTTGCGAACCGAGTGGCCAAGATACAAGACGAATTAGAAACGCGGAACTTTTATCACGTGTCCCTTTTATCACGTGTCCGGTACGGAAAACCCCGCCGATTGTCTATCCCGTGGACTCACCCCGATGCAAATAATGGACCACCCGCTTTGGTTTCACGGACCTGCTTGGGTTCACTTGGATCCCTCGCAATGGCCAATAACCGATTTCGAACCTTCGTCAGTGTCACAACCGCCGGAAGAAAAGAGACACGCTCTAGTGGCGAACGTTTCGAGCGAGGTTTCTCCAATCATTGCTTTGGCGAACCACTTGTCCTCTTGGTCGAAATTATTGCGTAGCGTAATTTACATTTGTCGATTCGCGAAGCTGTTACCGCGACGTTCGTATGTCTTAGCATCCGATTACAACTATGCCGAGTCGCTAGTATTGCGTGAACTTCAACGTGCGCACTTCTCTGAAGAAATTAGAAGATTACAATCGAATAGAGCTTGTAGTCGCGCCTTTCAACGCCTTAAGCCATTTTTACAGGATGGGATTGTAAGGGTAGGTGGACGCTTGTCCAACTCGCAATTGAGTTTCGACCAACGGCACCCTATTGTTTTACCGCGTAAAGACCATATCATGAACTTATTAGTCGACTACCATCATAAATTGAACTCGCACGCTGGCCCCGACTTGTTGATGTCGATTTTGCGTTTATTGATTTATTATTGGATCCTTTCTGCACGTAGTTTAATACGCAATCGGGTGCACAGATGTATAGCTTGCTTTCGGGCACGCCTCAAGCCGTCATTTCCGGAAATGGCGGAACTTGGATCTTGTAGAGTAATACAATCAGTAAAGCCCTTCACGCACACCGGGTCTGATTTCGCTGGCCCGTTTAAGGTCACGCTCACTCGCGGGCGTGGTATAAGATCCACAAAGGCTTACGTCTGCATTTTCGTATGTCTAACTACTCGAGCGGTGCATATAGAACTCGTTGGTGATCTAAGCACAGCAGGCTTTATGGGTGCATTTAAAAGATTTCTATCCCGCAGAGGCCCTGTAAGTAAATTGTATTCGGATAACGGTACGAACTACGTCGGTGCAAAACGTATTCTATCGGAACTACATGAGCTCTTAGCTAGCAAGTATTATAATTCGGAGTTGGCTCACATTCTAGCCGAGAACCGCATTGAGTGGTCTCTGAACGTCCCAGCCGCGAGTCATTTTGGGGGCAATTGGGAGACTAATATCAAGAGTCTAAAGAGTCATTTATACCGAGTAATAGGAGATCAAATTTTGTCCTTCGAAGAGCTAAGTACGGTGCTCGCTCAAATTGAATGCGTAATGAATAGTCGCCCACTTTGTCGTACGTTGTCTAGTGACCCCTCGGAACCGCTGGCTCTAACTCCAGCACATATTTTGAATTTAACGCCTTTAAAGTATTTGCCAGCCATAGATATGGATGAAAACAGACTTAGCATTTCCGCACGCCACAAATTATTAGATCGGTTAGTGCAATCGTTTTGGAAACGATGGAGGATGGAATACTTGCATACTTTGCAGTCTCGACAAAAATGGAACACAGCAACTGAGCCTTTAGCTGTAGGAACTGTAGTTGTGCTCACCAAAGAGAATACGCCGCCTCTCCACTGGCCGTTAGGAATTGTCGAAGAGGTCTTTCCCGGTTCCGACGGAGTAGTTAGGATAGCTCGCGTTAAGACCACGGTTGGGTCTTACTTGCGTCCGGTTGTCCGTTTGTGCCCCCTGCCTCTTCCATAATTTAAATTAGCTTTCTAGATTAAATTGTAGTTGAATTTAGGTAATCTTAGCGTTAGTTAGTTATTTTGTTAGTTGATCTTAGCTCTAGTTGTATTAGTTAATTTTGAAGGAAATCCTTCAAGGGCCGGGGAGATGGTTGCGCGGAAAAAACCATTGGATTATTATATTTGACGGTAGGAGTGTCAAGTCGCTTGTTCCTTTCCGAAAAACGATATCATTCGTACCCTCCTATCGACACATCGGGGTGGTGAGGGTGGGAGGGGCAAGAAGATGATTCTAGAATGTCACGTAATCATCGGAGCCGAGGACATATAAGGCACGCGCGACCGTTGCGCGTCCTCTTTTCCACCGCAGTCGTCGCTGAAAACACACCGCTAGTAGAAACCGCTTTAGCTTGGAAGCAGTCGAGCTCCAGGAGACCCGCCTCACATCGTGTGAGATATAGTCGCGCACCGCCTCTCTCCGGAGTGTTCCAGAAGAAGTTCCAGAAATTGCAGCTATAGTGCTCAACAGGATAGAAGAAACCCCGGTGAGTCAATACTCCTTTATTTACTGCCTGATATATAGTTTAACCCGCTCCAATTTTGTTGTTCTCCTAATCAGGCAGGATTCCTTTTCAGCGATTTGGCACAATAATAGTTTAGTTTTAGGGAAGAGCGAGTGCATTATACCGCATGCTATAGTAGAAACCTTTACGTAAGCGTAGAAGCAATCGCATATACAGTCCACTTTAGTTAATATCTCGCGTAATAGGTTTAAGGTTCGACCGGGGAACTAGACTTCGGCAGCCTTAAACACGTGGCTCCACCAACCTCTATTGGCCGATTGTTCGGCTTTTATACTTTTTTGACGGATCTGGGATAAGAACGAGAAATTATTTAAATCAAATTTGAAATTATTTAAATTAAAAGCAAATTTTTGTAAATGGCCAAGAAGAAAAGAGTATTTTTGAAGTAAAAACATCAGGCCGGTAACGATATTTGAATAAAAATTGCCATGACAACCAGATAAACAACGATGTCAAAACATGTCAAATTTTGGTTTTAGGCTCGTAATAGAGAAACGGCAAGATTTAAGTGAAAAATGAGATATTATTGATATAGGAAAAAAGGTAGCGCAACAGCGCGCACGAAGCCCGAAATTGCAGAGTTACGGAGAACTAAATAAAAGACCGAAAAAGGTAGACTCCATTGACATCGATTTAAAAAGTGCTGATAACGTGAAAATACGACGTGAAAATGATTTGTTATTGTGTTCTTATGGTTTAAAAATGTTACAGGTTCCTATGGAAATAAAGGTGATGCAAAATATCCAGTTTTGAGATGAATGCAGAAAATCTAAAACAGAATGGAAAAATAGATTTAAAATAGTGTAAAATGGTATGTAAGTAGCATAACACTACAACCTCTTCCTGGCCAGCCTACAAAATCCAGTTCGAGGCTGTTATGAAAGCGAACGGCTGGAATAAAAGTCAGGCCATGACCGCTCTCACACTAGGCCTACGCGACCAGGCCTTAACAGTTCTGGAAGCTCCCGGTGAGGAAGTGACTTATGAGCAACTCCTTGAGGCATTGGAGGCGAGATATGGCGACGCTCACGTGGAACACGTCTTTCGTGTGCAGCTTAAAGATCGCGTGCAGCGCATCAACGAAAACCTGCAGCAGCGGGCTCTAGAGGTGGAGAAGCTGGTGCGAAAAGCATACCGGTCTGTACCTGCGCTCATTGAAGGGAACCTGGTACAGACATTCATCGACGGCATCCGCGACCTGGAAGTCAGAGCTGCTGTGAGGCTCGGGCATCACGAGACGCTTAAGGACGCCTTGGCCCATGCACTGGAGGTGGAAGCCGTGCGGCAAGATCATCGTTCCCATCGTGTCAGGGAAGTTGCAGCAGCTAGAGTTCGCGACCGCAACAAAGGATACAGCCCTAGGTGCTATGGCTGTGGGGAAAGGGGCCATCTTCGATCCAGCTGTCCTAAGCAAACCGTGGGAAGGAGAGTTGATCGATCTCGAGAGGGTAGTGCAGCTAACGGCACTGCCTGGCGGCGACAGGATCATCGTTCGCCTCACGCTAGGGAGGTTACAGCAGTTACGGTTCGCGACCACAATAAAAGATACAGCCCTAGGTGCTATGGCTGTGGGAAAAGGGGCCATCTTCGCTCCAGCTGCCCTAAGCGCACTGTAGAAAGGAGAGTTGATCGATCTCGAGAGGGTAGTGCAGCTAACGACACCGCCCAGCAGCAGCCGGGATACGACTTTACTATCAGACATCGCAGTGGGAAATCTCATGGCAACGCAGATGCATTGTCAAGAAGACCTTGTCGTGAAGATTGAAAACATTGTACTAAGCAAAAGAGTAAGGAAGTGGTATCCGTGAGGATGCTCAGGACAGACCACCTCAGCAACGAGTGGAAGGACAGCCTACGACATGCACAGCAGGAAGATCCGGACATCAGGCCGATTCTGGAATGGATGAAGGCCCGTGCTACCAAGCCTAAGTGGAGCGACGTCTCAGCGATGAGTTCGACCACTAGAGGCTATTGGGCCCAGTGGGACGGCTTGCTGATTCAGGATGGAGTCCTGTGCCGTAAATGGGACAGTGGTCGAGGAGGCTGCTGTCGTTTGCAAATGGTTGTCCCTAAGGCTAAAGTGCCGAATGTTCTACAGCTGTGCCATAATGGTCGTTCAAGAGTCCATCTGGGGGTTAAACGAACTCTGCTGAAGGTCCGAGAACAGTTTTACTGGGTCCATTATCGTGACGATGTCGAGGATTGGTGTCTTACATGTACAAGTTGTGCGGCTGTGAGGGGACCTCAGACACGGAGTAGAGGAGCATCGAAATTGTACAATGTTGGTGCACCACGGGATAGGACATCCCTTGACATTGCGGAGCCGTTACAGAAAGGCGCAAAGGGGACTCCTAGGATCGTCCATGTGGATCGCTTGGCGCGTTATTATGGGACCGATAATGCTCGGGACGAGCATGTCTTAGGAGGGGGCAGTGTTGCGTGAATAAGTCAACTAGCGCCATCTAGTGTCAGGAACGAGAGCGAGGGGAGCTTTACAGAAAATGACATCACAAAACTTTCAACCGACAGCGCCATCCGAAGAACTAAGTCTCTAGAAAATCTACACTCGAACACTCGTCGCTTTGCGCGCATTTACTTGAATATTCCGGATGCTTCATTGCTAATTTATATAAAGAGGCGCTGCAAGATGCGATCGAGGCAGTGTTGATTTGGCGAGACAAGCGAAGCTTCGGAGCGGAATAAAGTGAATTAATGTGTTTAATTATTAGTGTTTTTAACTTTAATTTGTGTAAAGTAAATTAAAGTGTTAATTTAGGTAATTTTATCGGCAATTTTTATTGTCACGAACCTCAAGCTCGTAACAGTAATATAGGGCTGGAGAGGAAGTGGTGGCAGGCCTGCTGCGCACCTTGTTTAATTTATGCCAGGAACTGACTGTAAAAACTACCGTGGCATCAGCCTTCTTAGCATTGTGGGAAAAATGTATGCTAAAGTACTGATTGAAAGGGTCATGAAAGAAACTGATGGAAAAATTTGGGATGTACAAGCGGGATTTAGAAAGGGAATGGGATGTACAGATCAAGTCTTTTCCATGCGCATGATCAATGATCATGACCAAAAGGTTTTTTGTGCGTTCATGGACTTGGAAAAGGCCTATGACAGAGTTGATAGGGATGTGCTGTGGCAAACACTGAAATTATTTGGGTTGAGCGCAGGCTTGATACAGGCATTGGAGTCTCTTTATAGGGACTCTAGTGCTTGTGTTAGGATCAACGGGGTCTACTCGGACTGGTTTGACATCCATAAAGGTGTCAGACAGGGCTGTGTGGCTTCCCCGTGGCTGTTCAACCTATTTATGGACAGTTGTTTGCAAAATTTGAAAGTTGAAGAATGCGGATTAAGAATGGGTGAGTTAACCGTCAAATGCCTTTTGTACGCCGATGATCAAGTTATCCTTGCGTCGTCGGCGGCCGAGTTGCAAATGATGGTCACATTAATGAACAGATCATTAAAAGAAAGGGGTATGAAAGTGAACGCAAGTAAAACGAATGTTATGGTTTTTGAAAGAGAAGAAAGTAAAATGATTTGTGAAATAAGAATAGAAGGGGAGTTGATCGAGCAAGTAGACGAGTTTGTATATTTGGGCTGCGTATTTAGCAGGGATGGGAGATATGATAAGGATATAAAACGACGAGTGAATGCGGGAAATAGAGTAAATGGGGCCTTGCACTCTATTGTGAAGAGTCAAAATGTGTCGAAAAAGGCACTGTTATGTCCAACCCTAGTTAGATAAAAGCGCTGACTCGATTATTATATTTACTATAAAAGCCTAGAGTTTGAGGTAATCGAGGCAGTGCAGTTCCAACCCATATTAAGTGCATATCGCACACGCCGTTCGCGGTTTTTTGTACATTTTTTGTATTAATTTAATATTGGGGAAATAAACCAAAAGAACTTCTGGGATTGGGTGTAAAAGTTTTTTTTTAAAAACACCTTCAGAGCGGCCCTCCTAACAAATTTGGTGTCAGAAGTGGGATGTCGCAAGGTCTACCGGTACATCAGTAGCGTGGCATCCGAATCCTGGGAAACTCTGAAGTGAAAGATCGACAGTAAGTCTCCACCCCACGAGTGTGAGCCTGCATCATCAAAGCACCAACGAGGTCTCAACCCCACGAGCTTGGGACACCATCGTCAACCCGAAGTTCATCAAGGCTGTTAGTCTACACCACCAGCGTGTAAGCCTGCCCTGAGCTGCTGCACTCCCATCGCACAACCACGTGGACGCCGCCGTCAAACGACTCCCTGGGTCTCACGGCAACGCGACTCCGCTGCACGTCATCGCAACACGACACCGGCATAGCAACCAATGTACACCGTAGTGATCGTGATATTGTAAGTTAGGTAACTTTAATTCAGCTATAAATTTATACTATTTCTCTTCTATTTCCTTACATTCTTTTGTCATTTGTCGTGTACAATAATATTCTCATTTTACCAATTTTGTATTTACTAACTACTAAATCTTTCTAATTCCATATGCATAAGGTTAAAACTTTAAAGTACAAACCAGAAGAAATAGAAATGTCCGACAAAATTCCCTTATCCGTCCTTGTAAAATTCATCAAACCTTACAATGGTGATAGAGAATCACTTCCGGCTTTTCTCACAAATTGTGATAACGCCATAGCACTCGCGAACTCGGAACAGCAAGTAGTTTTATATCGTTATATCATATCCCAGTTAGAAGGAAAAGCTCAAATCGCGTGCTCTCTAAAAACGTTTAATAATTGGGATGAATTAAAACTATTTCTAAAAACTACCTTTGGCGAGAAGAAGCACTCCACACACCTTTTAATTGAACTCCAAAATTGTAGGCAAGGAAATTCGGAAACAGTAATGCAATATTCACTTAGGATCGAATCTTGTTTAACGCGATAACATTCCGACATACATTACAGTTGCGAGAATAAGTCCGAGCTAATAGGAAGAATTGCCGCTATGGAGGATTTAGCCCTCAACACATTTATATTAGGTCTAAATTCTAATTACGGATATATTGTTAGATGTCGAAACCCGAAAAATTTAAGCGAGGCAATTACGCATGCCATAGAAGAAGAAAAACTATTTATTCTGAGCAAAATATCTTCCAAATCTTATAAACAGTGTCCTATATGCCAAAAATTTGGTCATGATTCTTCTAACTGCTATAATCATAAGAAAAAACAATCTCATCGAGCTTATTACGTTAATCCACAAAATAATAACCCTCATTCTAATTTTCATAATATTTCAAGCAAAAATCCTATTAAAATATGCAGTTATTGTAAAAGTCCGGGACATATGATAAACGAATGTCGAAAGCGACAATATAACAATAGCCTTCGTCATAATATGCAACCAGACACTCGAACGACGAATACGTTACCAAGTCCCAGTGCGCATGCACCTAATAGAAATAATATGCATTTATGTGACGCACAACCTTCTACCTCTAATGCCGATATTAGTAACGAAGATTTAAACTAAATCTGATTTCGGAAAAGTGCCTACCGAAATCGAAAGCATTTAAAGGCACAAATAATTATTACTATTCTACTAGTAGAGCCATGCTGCAGTTATATTAGTAGTATAGTTGTAGCACGAATGGGTCGGCTCGACCGGGGAAGGACCACGCTCTCACAGAATACCAGCGTGAAATAGTAGCTTAATGCTGCTGTATTTCGTATGGTGAGTGTAGAGAACCGGAGACCCTTTTTACTGGAAATGAGGCATTCCATCTCAGTCCTCACGGGTGACAACGCATCTGCATTTTGATTTGTAATGGAAGATAGATGTAGATGTCTATGGGCCGCAGCAACCACTTACCATCAGGTGGACTGTGTGCTCGTTTGTCACCCTATTCTATAAAAAAAATACTAATTCTTATACTAAATCTTATACTAAGCCTATATATAATGATAACGAATTTAGTTATAATTATCGTACAAAATATTCTTACAATACATCTCAGCGACGTCAAATGCCGCCGAGTCCTACTAAATCATGTAATTTAAAAAATAATATTTCTTATTCTAATTCTACACCTCGGGAACAGCATCCGAGTCCATCTTTGACACAAAGTCAAAGTCATAGTACCAATTATTTATTACCTCGGGAAAATTATCCCAGGACACCTCTGAATCAACATCAGAGTCTTAGAAATAATTTTAATGCTAATTCTTGCACTAATTCTTATACTAATTCTGTCTCTCATAATGATACTATCTCTTATCCAAAATATACATCTCAAAAAGGAATTTCGAGTCATGCTAATCCCACTGATAATTCAATTAATAATAAAGGTGAAATACCAACATACAGCATGAACACATCGAACAAGAAAACATCACTACCTCATGTTTATTTTAGGTCGAATTTTTCGGTTCAACCCCTACGATTGTTACTCGACACAGGCGCAAGTGTCTCTATTATAAAAAAATCGAGTTTAAATGGAAACTTTAAGCTTTCTGATGAAATCGTAAAACTCAAGGGTATAAACTGCACTCAATCTTGCAATGAAACATTAGGAACATTACTGTTAGATTTTATTTTAGATAATTTTTCCATAAAATATAAATTTCATGTCACATCCGACGATATTAATATTGATTATGACGGAATATTAGGAAGTGACTTTCTCAGTTATTTTAAAGTAAACATTGATTATCATACTTATTCACTTTGTTTCAAAAATTCTATATCTGTGCCTATCCACTTTTCGGAACCTACATACATTATACCAGCGCGTAGCGAAACTGTTATCGAATGCTCCGTGTCAAATGACCCGTCCGAGTTGCGTCAACTTAAGGATGCACTCATACTAGATCAAACCGTTTGTAATGGTGTTTATTTAGCGAACTGCCTAGTAACTTTAAAAGCGAATAAAAGAGTTAATGTTTCTGTTTTAAACACAACTGAATCGCAAATTAAAATAAAAAATTTCAAAGTTAACTTAATACCAATTGACTTTAAAGAGTATTCCAAATCTTTTAAATCTTGTAATAATATAAATACTATTTCTGCAACTTATTCTAATCGTGTCCAACGCGTCTGCAAACAAATTCGTCATTCTCATTTAAACTCAGAGGAGAAAAAACTCTTATTAGATTGTTGCTCACAATACTCAGACATATTTTATCTTGAAGGAAATGACCTCACATGTACAAACGCGATCCAACACTCAATCAACACAGGAAACACCCCTCCTATTCATGTTAAGTCATATCGTTTTCCCGAATGTCATAAAGACGAAGTAGACGCACAATTAAAAAAGATGTTAAAACAAAATATAATTAAGCCGTCAATATCTCCGTGGAGCGCCCCAGTATGGGTCGTGCCTAAGAAAATGGACGCATCGGGCAAGAAGAAATGGCGCATTGTTATAGATTACAGGCGACTTAATGATGCGACCATAAACGAAGTTTACCCCATTCCTTTAATTAGCGATATATTAGATCAATTAGGGCATTCCAAATATTTTTCGACACTCGATTTAGTTTCCGGCTTCCATCAAATTCCTCTCAATCCTAAGGATGCTGAAAAGACTGGTTTTACTGTAACCAATATAAATGGCATTTCCGGTCATTTTGAATTCACTCGCATGCCTTTTGGATTAAAAAGTGCTGCAAATTCGTTCCAACGTCTCATGAATACCGTCCTTTCTGGTCTCCAAGGTCTCCACTGTTTCGTCTACCTAGATGACTGCATCATTAACAGCCACGATCTTCAAAGTCATATGGAAAAATTACGTCTTGTTTTTGATAGGTTTCGAGACTTCAATTTAAAGCTACAACCAGACAAATGCGAATTCCTTCGACACGAAGTCACTTATTTAGGTCATGTAATAACCGACAAAGGTGTCACACCTAACCCTGACAAGGTGAAGGCAGTATCCGACTACCCTATTCCCAAAAATCCCAAGGAAATTAAATCATTTCTAGGTCTAGTAGGTTACTACCGCCGATTCATAGATAACTTCTCAAAAATTACAAAACCCCTTACGTCATTGTTAAAAAAAAATGTTAATTTTAATTGGGCACGAGAACAAACCCAAGCTTTTAATTTGTTAAAGGAAAAACTAACTTCAGCCCCGTTACTTCAATACCCCGATTTTTCTCAACCATTCATTGTCACCACAGACGCCAGTAATTATGCTGTCGGCGCAGTATTATCGCAAGGCCCTATCGGAAAAGACAAACCGATCGCATATGCCTCAAGAACATTAAATAAACAGGAAGGCAATTACTCAACAACAGAAAAAGAATGTTTAGCTATACTCTTCGCCGTAAAAACATTCCGACCCTATATTTATGGTAATAAGTTTAAAATAGTCACTGATCACAGACCTTTAGTCTAGCTTTTTAATGTCAAGGATCCAGGAAGTAGATTAATTCGTTGGCGCCTCAAGTTAGAGGAATATGACTATGAAATTTTTTATAAGCAAGGAAAACAAAATTCAAACGCCGATGCTCTTTCACGCATACCCATTCACGCCTTAAATTCAAATGTAGTCCTTAACAAACTCAAATACGAATCTTATTTTAAAGAACAATTTACTAGATCCATTTCTACAAATACTGTAATCGAAGAACATCAAGAAGCGTTACACCTCTCTAAATTAAATAATATTGTTTGCCCCGTATCTCTCGACTTTGATGAATCTATTCCATATTGTAAAAATATTCTATCTCAGCTACAAAATCCTGAAGGTATAATAAACTCAGAACGAGAACCGTACACTATCTCTTGCGTTAAGCAAAATGATAAAATATACTATTTCTTATATACGAGAATTCACCATTTCGAAGAGTTAACATACCGAAATATATACAATTTACTAATGCAACTACGCGATAATATATTAACAGAAAATAGTCAAATCACTGACTTAGCCATTTCCGATTTTGCTGACCCGTTCTCTAAACTATCCTATATGAAAATATACAACATAATTGCTTACATATTTCATAATACTAACATTAAAATTCATATATACCGAAATCAAATTATTTACCCTACTCCTGCCGAAGTTCCACAAATTCTCAAAGAAAATCACGACTCAACAACTGCTGGTCACCCCGGAATTAAAAGAATGTTAAATCGTTTAAAGGATCTATATTTTTGGAAAAACATGCGTTCTGATATAGAAAATTACGTAAAAAATTGTAAATTGTGTCAAGTAAATAAACCACTGAGATCATGTAATAAGGCTCCAATGGTGATAACCTCCACAAGTACAAAACCATTCGAAAGATTAGCTTTAGATATAGTCGGTCCGCTACCCGAAGCTGGCTTGCAAAACTTTAAATTTATATTAACTCTACAAGATGACCTAACCAAGTTTTTATGTGTATACCCAATGATAACTTCCAGCAGTGATGAAGTAGCTCGTACACTAGTTCATTTTATCTCATTATTTGGAATTCCTAAAACAATATTAACGGATCTCGGCACACGTTTCACATCGGAATTATTTAAACAGGTAACTCAAATATTTAGAATAAAACCCTTATATGCTACCCCCTATCATCCCCAAACAAATGGTGCCTTAGAACGTAGTCATGCTACACTCAAGGAATACCTGAAATCTTTCGTTAATGAAAATCAGAATGATTGGCATTGTTACTTAGTAACCGCAGTATTCTCTTACAACACTACCCCTCATACCACTACCACATATACACCCTATGAATTGCTATATGGGCATAAACCCACAATACCAAATTCTTTATATAATACGAGCAATGACACTACTTATCATGAATATATCCGCGCATTACAATACCGCATGAACTTTAGTCGACAAAAAGCATTAGAACACATAATAAAAAATAAAGAAACATCAAAAAATTATTATGACAAAAATAGTACAGACATATCCTACAAAACAGGCGATATGGTTTACTTAAAATGCCACCACAGACTTCGCAAAGCCTTATCTCCTATCTGGAAAGGTCCTTATAAAATTATTAAATTAAATGGCAAACATAACGTAATCCTTCTCATAGGTCGTAAGCACATGAAATACCATGTTAATGAAATTAAACCAGCTCATCCTTAATTTCACTCTATTTCAGGGCCATAAGCCACCAATTCAACGCTGAAACTCAAATTCTACCTATTTATAATAGTCCAGGTATTTATTTCGATCAAATAACTACAATTAATTTTATAATGATTTTTGGAATGTTGTAACTCATATAGACGTAGTATCAGTTAAGCCACATCTAGAGAATATACATTCGCTTATAATTAAAACTGCAACGCTCTGCGAAAACTTCCAACTCCATGGTTTCGTTGAATGTAATGATATCATAAGTCCTATTGAAGTATTATTAAATTCTAATTTTGCTAAATTCGAATCTCTTTCGCATATAGTCCCTACCGAGGAACAAACAAGGCATAAACGAGCTTTAGAATTCGGTGGAGAAATTTTGAAATTCTTTTTTGGAACTTTAGATGCTGATGATGCACGAAAATACGATGCAGCCATTAGCGCTTGTCAAAATAGCGAATCCGAACTTTTAAAATTAATGAAGGATAATATTCACATAATTAAATCTTCTATTAATATATTTAACTCAACGATATATAAATTAAATATGAATGAAAATAAATTAAATTCTCAAATAAATTCTTTAAATATTGTATTATCCCAAATTGTCAGAAATAATAATCAATTATCACATATTTCTAAAATATATGCTTTACTTAATACAATAGAAAGCTCTTTAGCCACTATTTCTAATTTCTTGGATAATGTACTAAACTCTATCTTATTTTCTAAAGCAAACATTCTACATCCTAGTGTAATAGCTCCTACGAACTTATTTCGCCAGCTTTTAAAACAGAGTAATTATATAAATAAGCGATTAGAGTTTCCAGTACCATTAACGATTGAAAACATACACACTTTGATAGATATTTCAAAACTCACATCTTTTTATTATAATAGAAGAATAATTTTCATATTACGCATACCACTGATTTCTTCTTTAAAGTTCACCTTATACAAATGCATACCTTTACCAACCCCTCATAATCCTAATAATCCTAACTCTTTTGCTCTAATCCAACCTACCAAGCCTTATCTTGGAATAACAGAAGATAGACTTAGTTATAATTTGCTAGATAATTTAAACGATTGTAATATTATTAATAATGATTATTCTATATGTCCTTTAATTTCTATATTTACTACAATAAAGAATCCATGTTGTGAAACAAAATTGTTAACCGAAGTAACGTTATCTTTACCACCTCAATGTAACTCCAAACTTTTATATGGACAAATTGATGTATGGTATAAAATAAATAATAATAAGTTTATCTATGTACAGTCTGAGAAATGTAAATTAACTATAAAATGTAATAATATAATACAAGATTTCACTATTTTAGGAACAGGTATCCTAAGTTTAAACGAAAGCTGTATTGGTTTCTCTAAGACAATTCAATTAATGCCATCTACAACTAAATCTATTAAAATCGAAAATAAAATGAATTTAAACTTTAATATTACAGAAGACGATTGTTGTAATAAAGAAATTTTAAATAAATCAATTCCATACTTATATACTGTATCTTTAACTAGCCTAGATATGGAAACTCTGAAATATTCTTACCATTCCTTAAATAACTTAGAAAATGAGATCAATAGAGTTCAAGAACAATCTCACATAATAAAATATGGTAAATACTATTCATCATTTACATACTTTTTGATTATTTGCAATATTTTATATATTTCCTATAGAATATTTTGTTGCTCTATTAAGAGAAATAATGATTCTTGCCGTTGCATACAAATATTTAATCAGTGCAATACACGACGGATTGTTAAACACGAATCAAAGGTTAGTAATACTATTGAGTTAACTGAAGTTTCATCATCAGACGATGATAGAAAAGATTCTATATCCTTACCCAATATGCCAGTGAAAAACCAAATGAAAAGAACATTTGGTAAATTTCACTTATCAAATCGAAACTTATGTAATAACTAAAAACTATATTACTTTACTATACTTATTTCATAAGGCTTCATGTTACATTAGAATATAAGTTTATATTTTGTTTTATACACGGTGTCTTAAATATTAATATTACTAAATGTTTGTATTTGAAATAGAAATTAAATCTTAGCATTAATACACTGAATCTTCTACTATTTCATTATTCACTGAATCTTATAAAAAATACTATACTAGTTCATAATGTTAATAAATAATTTCTTATAATTTTGTGAAGATATTGTTTAAGAATAGTTTAATTTTACTATGCTTTTGTATCAATTCAATTTGATTTTATAATAATAACAAATAATTGAAACAATTCTATTTTACTATTTTTTTTAATTATTTTTGTATTCAAATCATTTTTTTTTCTCTCACTGTATCGTTTGAAAGACTCTGCTCATCCCTTATTAAAAAGAAGGATAAGCTCCGTCAAAAGGGGGGAGATGTTATGTCCAACCCTAGTTAGATAAAAGCGCTGACTCGATTATTATATTTACTATAAAAGCCTAGAGTTTGAGGTAATCGAGGCAGTGCAGTTCCAACCCATATTAAGTGCATATCGCACATGCCGTTCGCGGTTTTTTGTACATTTTTTGTATTAATTTAATATTGGGGAAATAAACCAAAAGAACTTCTGGGATTGGGTGTAAAAGTTTTTTTTTAAAAACACCTTCAGAGCGGCCCTCCTAACAGCACGTATGGCAATTCACAATGCTGTGTTGGTCCCTACTTTAACGTATGGTAGTGAAAGTTGGGTGTGGCAGAAGAAGCACGAGAGTAGAATCAACGCAGTAGAAATGCGGTCGTTAAGGAGTATGTAAGGGCTGAATCTGAATGACAGGTTAAGAAATTGTGTAATAAGAGAAGAGTGTGGTTTGCAAGATGATGTCGTGACCAGGATTACGAAAGGAATGCTTCAGTGGTTTGGTCATGTGGAAAGAATGGATGAGGAAAGACTGACAAAGAAAATTTATGTTGCAGAAGTGAATGGCAGAGTCGGAAAGGGACGTCCAAGGCGAAAATTTATCGACCAAATTGGCGATTTATTAAAAACGGGCCAAATTAGGAGTACCCTTAACCGACGAGCATGTATGCGTAGGCGTATGGATGTGAAGGAGGCGAGAGAGGTGTGTCAGGATCGTGCCAAATGGAAGTCTGTAGTCTCTGCCTACCCCTCTGGGTGACAGGCGTGAGTGTTTATGTATTATGTTATTGTTACGCGCTCCAGTCGACGACACAACTAGCGCCATCTAGTGTCAGGAACGAGAGCGAGGGGAGCGTTGCAGTTTATGACATCACAAATCTTTCGACCGACAGCGCCACCCGAAGAACTAGAAAATCTATACTCGAACTCTCGGTACCTTGCGCGTGTTTACTTGAACATTCCGGATATTTTGCTAATTTAAATAAATAGGTGGCGCAAGATGCGATCGAGACAGAGTTGAACTCGGCGACACGAGCGAAGCTTCGGAGCGGAATTAAGTGAATTAGTGTGTTTAATTATTAGTGTTTTAACTTTAATTTGTGTAAAGTAAATTAAAGTGTTAATTTAGGTAATTTTATCGGCAATTTTTATTGTCACGAACCTCAAGCTCGTAACAATTGGTGTCAGAAGTGGGATAAAATAATGCCGATTTTACCTAAGGAGGAAACGGAGGGTGTCCGTACCCGAAGTCAACGCCAGCAGGAGACGGACCAGAAGAGATTTGGTGGTGCAACGCCGCAGATGTCTGAGGGCCAGCCGCCGGCCACGGAAGCCGGTCCGTCAGCAGCTTCTACGTCTGTGGCACCTGACTTAGGTGTTCTGATGGTGATGCTGCAGGAGCAGGCTCGCCGACAGGAGGAGCAGGCTCGCCGACAGGAGGAGCAGGCTCGCCAAAAGGAGGAGCATGCCCGTCAGTTGAAAGAGCAACTGCGGGGCGGACAAGAGGAACAGGCCCGTCGGTTGGAAGAGCAAATGCTCCTCATGAAGGATCTTCACGCTACCTTCGGGAAGGAGATAAAGGAGGTGAAGGGTAATGATAGACTACCCCAGGAGGGTACCAGCACCCCTGGAGAATCCCTCGCTGAGCATCCACGACCATGTTTCTCCACTTCTGAGCGTGGGTGCTCAGGCTGCCCCGCGTATTCTGGGGGGGGGGCAAAATTCCGCTCAAGACTACAACTGCTCGGGGCAAACGGAGCAACAAAACCAAGGCGACCCCCGCCACGCTATCCGTGAATTTCTGCAATATCAGGGGACTTCACTCTAACCTAAACGCCGTCCACTACCATCTCGAGACGGCGAGGCCGGCTCTGCTCTTTCTGACCGAGACGCAGGTGTCCTCTCCGGCTGATGTCTCGTATCTCCCCTACCTGGGGTACAAACTGGAACACTCCTTTGTGCCTCGGGCTGGAGTTTTCGTTTACGTCAGAGAGGACATCTGTTCTCGACGCCTCGGCAGACTTGAAGGTTCGGACCTGTCCATCCTTTGGCTACGCGTAGACAGCGACGACCATCCGCGCGTCTACGGGTGCCTTTATAGGTCCCATAGCGGTAATGCCGAAACAGACCAACTCTTCGACCACGTCCAAATGGCTGCAGATTCGTTGTTACAGCAGATCCCCTCCGCAGAGATCGTGATCCTCGGCGACTTTAACGCCCATCACGCCGAATGGCTTGGTTCACGTTTAACCGATCATGCGGGGAAATCTGTTCATGATTTTGCCTTGGCATATGGTCTGACACAACTGGTTACTTCGCCTACGCGGATTCCAGATGTGGAGGATCATGCACCTTCCCTGTTGGACCTTCTGCTGACCTCTCACCCGGACGGATATCAGATTTCCGTCGACGCCCCTTTAGGCTCCTCGGACCATTGTCTGGTCCGGAGTGTTTTGCCACTCACGCTGAAATCGCGGTTGCATTCTGCAGGCTGCCGCCGTGTTTGGCACTATAGGTCAGCCGATTGGGATGGGATGCGGTCTTTCTTTGCATCCTACCCTTGGGGGCGGGTTTGCTTCTCGCCAGATGATCCCAACGTTGTTGCGGATTCTGTTACTGATGTGGTACTTCAAGGTATGGAACTTTTTATTCCTTCCTCTGTGGTGCCCATTGGAGGCAAATCTCAGCCATGGTTTGGTCGCTCCTGTAAAATAGCATCATGCTATAAGCAGGAGTGCTGCCAAGCCTGGGTTGATGCATCAGCGTCCCGGGATGTAAACACCAGCGCTCTAAAAAAGAAGTATAATTCCGCCTCTAGGTCCTTCAAAAGAGTCATTGCCAAGGCAAAGTCAGAGCACATAGGCAGAATTGGCGAGAAACTAGTTCGCCTTCCTTCTGGAACCCGTGCATTCTGGTCTCTCGCCAAGGCTGTCCAGGGGAGTTTCTGTCAGCCATCTCTTCCATCTCTGCACAGGGAGGACGACTCACTGGCCCATACTGCAAAGGAGAAAGCCGATCTTCTAGGCTCCTTCTTTGCGTCTAACTCGACTCTCGACGACGGGGGGATCACGCCGCCGACCATCCCGCGGTGTGAGTGCTCCACGCCGGAAGTGCAGTTCACACAGCGCTCGGTTCGCAAAGCACTCCTCTCCCTGGACATCCACAAGTCGAGTGGGCCTGACGGAATCCCTCCAATTGTGCTGAGGACGTGTGCTCCAGAGTTGGCACCGGTTTTAACGCGTCTTTTCCGGTACTCCTACTCCCTAGGCGTAGTCCCAAAATCATGGAAGACGGCTTTCGTCCACCCGATCCCTAAAAAAGGCGACCGCTCAGACCCGTCCAACTACCGGCCAATCGCCATCACCTCCTTGTTCTCCAAAACAATGGAGTCCATTGTAAACTGCCAGCTCATGAGGTATCTTGAGGATCACCAGCTGATTAGTGACCGCCAATACGGTTTTCGCCGTGGTCGGTCAGCTAGTGATCTTCTGGTCTACCTCACTCACAGATGGGCGGAGGCAGTAGAGTTCAAAGGGGAGGCATTGGCCGTTAGTTTGGACATTGCGAAGGCCTTCGATCGGGTTTGGCACAAAGCGCTTCTTTCGAAGCTCCCTTCCTATGGGCTTCCCGAGAAATTATGCGATTGGATCACCAGCTTTCTTGCAGATCGGGGCATCAAGGTTGTTGTTGACGGTGCAAGCTCCGATTGCAAGCCTATTAATGCTGGTATTCCACAGGGCTGCATGCTATCGCCAACGCTGTTTCTTCTGCATATCAATGATATGTTGCATACCCGTAACATTCATTGCTATGCGGATGACAGCACTGGTGATGCTCTTTACACCGGCCGAGCCAATATTTCTCGGGAAAACGTCTCCGAGTGCCGGGACAAACTTGTGTCTGAAGTCGAGTCTTTGCTGAACAGAGTCTCGGATTGGGGACGACCAAATCTAGTCCAGTTTAACCCCCAGAAGACACAAGTTTGCGCGTTAACCACTAAAAAGGACCCCTTTGTCGTATCCCCTCAGTTTCAAGGCACTCCCCTTGTTGCCTCAGCCAGTATCGGAATCCTCGGCGTCGACATATCGAGTGACGTGCAGTTTCGTGGTCACTTGGAAGGGAAGGCCAAATTGGCCTCTGAAAAGCTTGGCGTGCTCAGCAGAGCGGGACAGTATTTCATGCCGGCACACCACCTGCAACTTTACAAGGCGCAGGTTCGGCCGCACATGGAATACTGTTCCCATCTCTGGGCTGGGGCTATCCAGTACCAGCTCCTTCCACATGACCGCATCCAGCGCATAACGGCTCGAATCGTCGACGACCGAGTGCTTTCCGATCGGCTCGATTCACTGGCGCTGCGAAGAGATGTTGCATCTCTTTGCGTATTTTATCGCATGTATCACGGGGAGTGCTCTGAGGAATTGTTCGGATTAATTCCAGCCGCCAAATTTCGTGGACGCACTACACGGCAAACGTCCCGATACCATCCACACCATCTGGATGCTTGGCGGTCCACCAGTGTACGTTTCACAAGGAGTTTTCTTCCACGTACAACCTCTCTGTGGAATAGTTTACCACCGGCGATTTTTCCGGACCGATACGACCTGGGGATCTTCAAGAAAAGAGCCTACTCCTTTCTAAAGGGCCGGCAACGCACCCGCAATTCTCCTGGTGTTGCGGTTGATCATGGGCGGCGGTAGTCACTTAACATCAGGTGAGCCGCATGCTCGTTTGCCCCCTCTTCTATAAAAAAAAAATAAGGTTGCTCAACATGACAACCGATTGTCGGAAGCTGAAACCCGAATCGACCAAGTAAACAATCGGTTTGACAACGTAATGGCTGACATGAAGAAATCACTGGACGAACTCAAACTTGGAGATGGAGCTACAGCTCCCGTAGTAGCTACAACACCTTCGCTACGTGGATTTAAGGTGCCACCGTTCGACGGTACCTCTTCTTGGTCAGCCTACAAAATCCAGTTCGAAGCTGTTATGAAGGCGAACGGCTGGAATAAAAATCAGGCCATGACTGCTCTCACACTAGGCCTGCGTGACCAGGCCTTAACAGTTCTGGAAGCTCTCAGTGAGGAAGTAACTTATGAGCAACTCCTTGAGGCATTGGAGGCGAGGTATGGCGACGCTCACCTGGAACACGTCTTTCGTGCGCAGCTTAAAGATCGTGTGCAGCAGTGGGCTCTAGAAGTGGAGAAGCTGATGCGAAAAGCATACCGGTCTGTACCTGCGCTCATTGAAGGGAACCTGGTGCAGACATTCATCGACGGCATCCGCGACCTGGAAGTCAGAGCTGCTGTGAGGCTCGGGCACCACGAGACGCTTAAGGACGCCTTGGCCCATGCACTGGAAGTGGAAGCCGTGCGGCAGGATCATCGTTCCCATCGCGTCAGGGAGGTTGCAGCAGCTACAGTTCGCGACCGCAACAAAGGATACAGCCCTAGGTGCTATGGCTGTGGGGAAAAGGGCCATCTTCGATCCAGCTGCCCTAAGCGAACCCTGGAAAGGGAAGGTGAACGATCCCAGGAGGGTAGTGCGGCCAACAGCACCGCCCAGCAGCAGCAGGGAAACGAGTAAAAGCCAGAACTGCGAGGCGGGTGCTGGCTGATGTTAAAAGAGCCCCAAGGATCTCGATCTCACAAACCCATGATGGGAACAGTCTAATCATCAAGGGCGAGGTCAACGGAATGCCGTGTAAACTGACCATAGACACTGGAGCCTCTCGTACGGTTGTTAGTTCCCAACTTATAAGTCAGTTCCTTGGGGACTCCGCATACAACCGAAAACGCATTAATTTGGTAACAGCCACCGGTCAGCGTATACCCGTCCGTGGAGAGAAGGAGATGGAGTTGAAGCTAGGCAACGTGATCTACCTGCATAATGTCATCGTGGCTGATATAATGGACGACTGCATCCTAGGCCTAGACTTTATGAGGAATAATTGTTGTGAGATCGACGTTAAGCAAGGTGTTTTGAAATGTGGACAGGAGGAACTTTTTATGGAAGGTGCGTTACCAGGGAACGTGTACAGCATTAAGAAGATTGTTCTTCCGCCGAGATCGGAAACGATTGTTCCGGTTAGTCTTCCCCGAAACGCTGGGCAAGCTCACCGTTGTGTACTTGTGGAAAGGGTAAACAATGACCTTCCATGGAAAGTAGCTCGAACCTTGGTTAGGACCACTGACATCTCAGGAGTACGTGTGCTGAACCCTTGCGACCGGGACCAGATTATAGAAAAAGGCACACTAATTGGTACTTGTGAGGAAGTGGATTGGTTACGTCGGTGCCAATATATATCGAGTGGGACCCCCAGCAAGGATGCAGAAACGAGAGTGACCACACTTTTGGAAGACTGTCGCAGTGTTCTCTCCCCAAACGAATTGGTCAAGGCGAAGAAGTTGTTACTCAAGTACGCCGATGTATTCTCATCAAACGATGCTGACATAGGAAAGACTGGTTTAGTTCAACACAAAATAAACACAGGTGAGAAATTGCCTATCCGTCAGCGGCCAAGAAGATTGCCGGTAGCACGTGAAAAGGAAGTGGAAACCATGATTGAGGGAATGGTGTAGGATGGTGTTATTGAACCTTCCTCTAGTCCATAGTGTTCACCCGTGGTGCTGGTAAAGAAGAAGGATGGCAGCATGCGGTTCTGTGTTGATTACCGCCGTCTGAACGACGTTACAAAGAAGGACAGCTATCCCTTGCCAAGAATTGATGACACGCTGGACATGCTTACAGGAGTAAAATGGTTTAGCACTCTGGATCTAAAAAGCGGCTACTGGCAAGTTGAAATTGACCCTAAGGACAAGGAGAAAACTGCGTTCTCGACGGGAAAGGGTCTGTGTCAATTCAAAGTAATGCCGTTTGGGTTGTGCAATGCTCCAGCAACGTTTGAAAGGCTGATGGAACTTGTACTTACCGGGCTAATTGGCGATGCCTGTCTGGTCTACTTGGATGACATCATCATCGTGGACCGTACGTTTGAGGAACACCTTCAAAACCTGGAACGCGTGCTTATGAAGATTCAGAGTGCCAACCTCAAGTTGAGCCCGAAGAAATGTTCACTATTCCAACGGCAAGTTAACTTTTTGGGGTTTGTAGTATCGGAAGAAGGTATCCGCACAGATCCAGAGAAAATCGCCGCTGTCAAGGATTGGCCGGTTCCAAAAGACAAGACGCAGGTTAGAGCATTTTTGGGTTTGTGCTCCTATTACCGGCGATTCGTGAAGAACTTTGCAGATATAGCCAAACCTCTGCACAAGCTAACCGAGGAGAAGCGACATTTCTGCTGGGATGAAAGTTGCAATATCGCATTCCAGGAGCTCAAGGACCGTCCGTGCAAGACACCTATTTTGGGATACCCTGATGTAAGCAAAGAGTTTATAGTTGACACAGACGCAAGTGATATAGGACTTGGCGGTGTGTTGTCTCAACGTACTGGTGACCAAGAGGTCGTGATAGCGTACTTCAGCAAGTCGTTGTCAAAACCGGAAAGGAACTATTGTGTCACAAGACGCGAATTGCTCCCTGTGGTAAAGTCGTTACAGCATTTTAGCAAATATCTTCTGGGACGAAAGTTTCACTTACGAACTGACCATGCTGCACTAAAATGGCTATTGCAGTTTAAAAACCCAGAAGGACAAGTTGCGAGGTGGATTGAACTACTGCAGGAATACGACTTTGAGATCGAACATCGCAGCGGGAAATCTCATGGCAACGCAGATGCATTGTCAGGAAGACCTTGTCCTGAAGATTGCAAACATTGTACTAGGCAAGAGAGTAAGGAAGTGGTATCTGTGAGGATGTTCAGGGCAGACCACCTCAGCAACGAGTGGAAGGACAGCTTACTACATGCACAGCAGGAAGATCCGGACATCAAGCCGATTCTGGAATGGATAAAGGCCAGTGCTCCCAAGCCCAAGTGGAGTGACGTCTCAGCGATGAGTTCGACCACTAAAAGCTATTGGGCCCAGTGGGACAGCTTGCTGCTTCAGGATGGAGTTCTGTGTCGTAAATGGGAAAACGTTCGGGGAGACAGCTGTCATTTGCAAATGGTTGTCCCTAAAGCTAAAGTACCGGATGTTCTACAGCTGTACCATAATGATTGTTCAGGAGGCCATCTGGGAGTTAAACGAACTCTAATGAAGATCCGAGATCGGTTTTACTGGGTCCACTGTCGAAACGATGTCGAGGACTGGTGTCGCAAATGTACAAGTTGTGCGGCTGTAAAGGGACCTCAGACTCGTAGTAGAGGTGCATTGAAGTTGTACAATGTGGGTGCACCATGGGAGAGAATAGCCATTGACGTGGCGGGGCCGTTTCCGGAGAGTGAAAGCGGTAACAAGTATTTCATGGTTGTGATTGATTACTTCACTAAGTGGCCAGAAGTCTTCACCATTCCAAATCAAGAAGCTTCAACAGTTGCAGATAAACTAGTTCATGAAGTCTTCTGTCGTTTTGGAGTACCTTTAGAGATTCACAGCGATCAAGGAAGGAATTTTGAGTCTCAAATATTCCAGGAAACTTGCCGAGTTATGGGTACTCATAAAACAAGAACGACTTCTTATCACCCGCAATCTGATGGAATGGTGGAACGATTTAATCAGACATTGGAGAGGTACCTAGCAAAAGTTTTAGACAATCGGCAACGAGATTGGGACAAGCACATACAACCGTTTTTGTTGTCATACCGAAAGTACAGCAGTGACACCAGCTTTCGCAAACTTTGAAAGAGAATTACGGCTGCCTGCGGACCTGATCACCGGGATACCACCTGATGCCCCACGCAGTATAACCGATTATGCAAATGACTTGCGGAACAAAATGAATGACATTTATGAGCACGTCAGACAATCGGGCCAGCAAATGTCTGAGAAAATGAAAACCCGGTACGACCGCAAAATGAACAATAAAGGGTTCAACGAAGGTTCATTACTGTGGTTGCACAATCCAGTCCGCAGCAAAGGGACATCTCCTAAGCTTCAAGCTAAATGGGACGGCCCGTACCGGATTGTAACCAGGATCAACGATGTGACCTACCGGATACAGAAAGGCGCAAGAGGGACTCCTAAGATCGTCCATGTGGATCGCTTGGCGCGTTATTATGGGACCGATAATGCTCGGGACGAGCATGTCTTAGGAGGGGGCAGTGTTACGCACACTAGCGCCATCTAGTGTCAGGAACGAGAGCGAGGGGAGCGTTGCAGTTTATGACATCACAAATCTTTCGACCGACAGCGCCACCCGAAGAACTAAGTTTCTAGAAAATCTATACTCGAACTCTCGGTACCTTGCGCGTGTTTACTTGAACATTCCGGATATTTTGCTAATTTAAATAAATAGGTGGCGCAAGATGCGATCGAGACAGAGTTGAACTCGGCGACACGAGCGAAGCTTCGGAGCGGAATTAAGTGAATTAGTGTGTTTAATTATTAGAGTTTTAACTTTAATTTGTGTAAAGTAAATTAAAGTGTTAATTTAGGTAATTTTATCGGCAATTTTTATTGTCACGAACCTCAAGCTCGTAACATTATGTATAATATACTAAATATACTAAATGAATTAATACTATTACCTTATAACTGACTTTTGGCCTAATATGCCATTTTATTGGTTGGTGGAGCATATGTGTCGACCTTATGCGGGTGGTAGCTGGAGGGAGGATCTGAGGAGACTCTTAAGACTTCGGCCGAAAGCCGTACATTGTGCGACCCCATTCCCTTGATGTGAGCGATAGAATCATGACACGTTCTGCGGCTAGTAGCCATGACCGTAGCGCGACTTCGGTCGATGTTTGTGCTTACGCACTACCAAGTGGCCAAGCCCTCCTTTTCTGGTTCGCCAGTTATTTTGCTGTGGACTACGGTCCAGCTCCCAACTTAGCGTCCCTACGAGGGGAGCGCATTAAATGGTTGACGCTCACCGCGCACGGCGTATGTGGAGCCGTGTGGCTCCCACAAAATTTTTATAATAAATGTGGACGAGTGAAACCCTTGTATTTTTATATATATACACAGTGTGAGCCTTTTCCAAGCGGGAAGGAATAATTAATAATGCCATCAAAACATAACTTGCAACATCTTATAGTGACCATATCAATGTTAAAAACCTTTCATGTTTTTAATAAATAAATTGACTATATAAATTAATCGACTTGGATGGATGACATGGATCCCACAGAGTTGCGTCACTTGGTTTTTTTTACAAGTTATGTTTTTGATGGCATCTCATTTCTTTTTGTAGATAGTCTTACATTTTTTTCCTTTCCGGTACCTTCTACTTCTTGAATACCAACAACTTACCTATCTATACCTATTATGCATACTATACAGGTACACTGATTAATTCACTGCAAATGTTACATTGTAAGCCTATATATTTATATAGGATTATAAAGTTATTTATGCAGTTGGTGTATATAGAGAACTGGCCCGAAATGGAAAAATATTTTAGTTTTCCCTTAATTTATACACTAAACACTTATTATATTCTAAATTTGAAGCTTCTACGTCAACTAAAAAGTGCCTTAGAGCTTTGATGATCGGTCAGTCAGTCAGTGAGTGACAAAATTAAGAAACTTTGACTAGTTATAATTCTTAAACTACTAGTTCAATTTGAATACAATTTGAAATATACCATGTTTATACAACGTAAAAATATAAAGCTGATACAACATGTGGAATTGGGACGTATTATGTTCTTAACCTTTTTCGAGCCCTTTCTTCGTGAACGGGGTTCACTTAGCTTATAAGGCACTACCAACAGCTTTCAATTGCTCTAGTGAATATTCTTCCAAAAGACACCTAAAAGAACTAAGTTACTAAGCAAACACAACGTAAATATTGGTCCTAACTAAGACGATCGTGCCATAAATATTAAAAAAAGGCCTATTACTAAACCTTTTGAAAGATCATTTAGAAAGATCAAAACATATTTTATTTATCCTGGTCAAATATAAATATAAGCGACAGTAGCCTAGTGGCAAGGCGCGGACCGTGAACTCAAAATATCGCGGGTTCGAATCCACCATTCGACTACTGTCGTGAACCACTCCTAACACAAGCATTTTCAGCTTACCAGGAGTGGTTAAAGGGAATATTAGTAATGTTAGTTAATAGGATTACTATATTAAATTTTATTACTATATATAATTATGAAAGCATTACCATACCGTTTTGTCAGTGAGATAAAAGACCTACCTCTTACTGACAATGAAACTATGGTCAGTTTTGATGTTCAGTCTCTATTTACATGCCTACCTATTGATGACTGCATCTCAATTACAACTAGGAAACTAGAGGAACATAATATGCCAGCAGAATATGCAGTATTACTCAATCATTGCCTTACATCTGATATGTATTGATTGATTGTGAGTAAACATTTCAAATACCATTAAAGTTGTTAAAGCCAAGATGATTAAGAGATAATATGTCCATTTGTATTAATAATATTACCAACACACAGTAAGAAATATATTTTAAGCTGGTTGTATTACAAAAAACAAAAGTATTCTATTAATAGTAGTACAAAAACAGAATCTTTTTATTCAATGTAGATTATATTATTACTAATAATACTTATTGAAAGTCAATTTTTTTAAAGTTCGGAATAAACCTCTGTTTTGGGGAGAACCAGCAAGAAACACAGTGGGTCTGTTTTTAAATAACAACTTACAATCATGTACGAGTATGTTACAATTAACAACACAGAACAAATTAGAAATAGCTTGGTAGCGATCACCCTTCCCAGGGCTTATTATCATCTATAAATTAATATTAATGTAATAACCCCTTTTATATAAAATTAGTTATTATCGTTTTTTAACTTTGATGATTGATTGAGATAGTCGAATTAGTAGAATTTTGTTTTTAAAAGGTATATACATACTTATGATTGGTTAAAAAGGCCCTTATTCTAAAAGGAATTGGAGTGATCCTAGTTTTGTTGTGTAAATAGTCGAACAAATAACGCTATAAATTTTTTCCGCAACATTTCCGAGACAGCCTGATAGTTAATTTAATTACAATCTGCTACAAATAAATGAAATTGAAGTGGTTCTTTGTAATGTCTAAATAACAGCTTTTCACTAAATGCATATGCAAGTGTTATACGATACTTATGACAAAAAATCAATTTTTAATTTCTTTTTGTCTGTCTGTCTGTTTGTTCCGGCTAATCTCCAAAGTAGCTAGACGGATTTCAACGGAAATTTTACTATCCGATAACTGACGTTATAAGGAGCAACTTAAGCTACTTTTATTTCGGAAAAAGAAATAGGGTTCCGCGCATAACATTTAAAACCCATGAAATTCAAACGTAATAATTTCCTAATTAGCTGTTGTATTTAAATAAATATTTAAAAAAATCTAGAGCTATTTTAAGATTATTTTCTATATTTCTTGAAATATTTGAACATTTCCAACAGTTGAAAAAGTAACATGTAAAGACACTTCATTCCTGACGGGGGTCCCCCGACCGCACAATTGAATATATATCTAGCGGCAGATTTCCTTATTCCTTGACATTTTAATTAAGAATTATAATATACAAAAGATGCTACGCTTGCTACAAATACTTAAATGACCAATAACATAGCAATAGTAAGTTAATGAAAAGAAAGCTATGACTTTTGTTTCACAGTTTTCTACCTCATATAAGTTTTATAAATCTAAGTATACAAAACTTGATCTGATAGGGTTAACGATGCGCAGTTAAACATGGATGCCTACAATAAGAGGAAATATTAAATGAACAAAACTCGCCTTTGAAAAAGTTTTTACGTACATTATTCGGCTTTTGTGTAAAGTTGACACCATGGAAAACCTTTTCGTTTGAGGGATCTGCTTCCAACAGAATTTATGACACAAGATTACAAGTAATGGTTTGAAATTTAACCAGGCAGTCGAGCACATTTTTCTTATTTAGGCATACATTTTAAAGTAAACCATAAGTTATTTCCAATTCCAACTTTTTGAGATAGTTAGAAAGTTCTTTTTATCCATCTATTCCATTAATTACAGACTTTAAAAATCTAGCCCTGAACTTGATTTTCCCACAGTATACCCATAGTAAGGAGATATTTGCAATAATTTTAATAGCATTATTTTCAAAGCAGTAATTTTATTTCTCAGTCTTTTTTTAAATTTTGTTTGCTTATTTTTAATTCTCTATCTTACTTCCTACCACACCTCCAAGAAGATAAACACTCACGCCTGTCACTCAGAAGGGTAGGTAGAGACTAAGAGCTTCCATTTGGCACGATCTTGACACACCTCTCTTGCCTCGTTTATAGGTAATTATATACCTACGCATACTTTCACTACATAAGGGTGGAATAATTTTGAATTTGATTTGGATTATTTGAGGTCGGCTTCTACTTTTTACTAAAAGCTTAATTTTCAATACCATCAATTGCGCGTACTTTAACAATAAATATCAGTATCACGAGAGCTGGGTTTGTGTGTCAAATTTAAGACAAACATCGCTATTAGAAATTAATTTAAAGCAACTTTAAGTCTAAAGTAAACGTTAATTTTGAAAATGACAAACGAGCACACAATCCATTTCGATTTTTAATTATTTAAAAAAGAACTAACAGTGATTTAACAATTCGAAATACTTAAAGTTCACAGATTAAATGTAAGGCCTATTAAAGGTTTTTACGTTATATAAATAATAATATAAATTATTCTATGGAGGGTACTATTTAACTTTTATATGGATTTGTTACAATATGTATGGACTAATCTAAATCAAATCATATATATATATATATATATATATGCCGTGTAGTGGTGGTTGAGAATATCCACTACCCCATATCTTCCCGTGGTTGTCGTAAGAGGCGACAGAAGGACACATAAAGGAGATGGGCAGCATCATCTTCCTAATAGCTACAATAACATAATAAAAAACTGCGGTTGCCAACCCGCTCGCCATGCGTGGCAACTATGGCAAATATCCCCCCATGAGCAATGACACAAATAAACGGCCCCCAGTCCCCGGCGGCCCTGCTATTCCTGGCTACGGTGGCGACCATGGTAACGGACCATGGCAGGGGGTGCTAAGAATCTCCGGTGGAGGTTCGGTTGCCACCTACAACGACTCGACCTGGCAACGTATAACGCACGCACCCTGAGGACTGATGAAGAGATACTGGAGCTGGAAGAAGAGGTAAACAAATTGCGCTGTCATATTATTGGATTATCTGAGGTCCGAAGAGATGGGGAGGTCACGGTAATCCTCGAGTCCGGCAACTTGTTCTATCACCGAGAGGGCGACCATCTGTCCCAAGGAGGTGTCGGATTTATCGTCCACAAGTCTCTCGTCAACAACTTTGTAAAGATTGGGAGTGTGTCGACGAGGGTCGCGTACCTGATACTCAGAATCACCAAACGGTATTCGCTGAAGGTCATACAGGTCTACGCACCAACCTCGGCACATCCTGATGAGGAGGTGGAGGAAATGTACCCACTACACGGTGTTGATGGGAGACTTCAACGCAAAACTAGGCACAAAAGGAGGCGGTGAGCTGAAGTTAGAGAAATTTGGAGTAGGGCAATGGAACTGTAGGGGCCAGCAGCTGGCTGATTTTATGGATAAAGAGGGACTCTTTATGATGAACTCTTTATTCCAGAAGCGGCCCCATAGGAAGTGGATCTAGTTGAGCCCCGACGGTTCGACAAAATATGAGATTGACTTCATTATGACGACCAGACGCCAACTGTTCAGTGATGTCTCAGTGATCGCAAGGGTGAAAACCGGCAGCGATCAGCGAATGGTTAGAGGCACACTGAACCTAAACGTTAAGTTGGAGAGGTCTCGTCTAATGAAGTCAAGGCTCCGTCCCCCTCGTGCTCTAATCCAGAATCCCGAGACTTTTCAGCTCAAGTTACGTAACCGCTTTCAGTGCCTAGTAGATTGCAATGCAGTGGACGATATGAATGACAAGCTCGTGGAAATTGTCCATGCGGTCGGAGCTAAGTCCTGCAAGACCCGCCGCAAAAGAATATAAAAACTCTCCGATCACACTCTTGATCTCTTGGCTGTCAGACGGAAGTTGAGGCTGCAATCGTCAACAGATTTGGCAGCATTCAGGCAACTGAACAGACAGATCTCCAAATGCATGCGGCGAGACTTATGCAACTTTAATACTGCTCGTATTAAAGAAGCAATCGAGCGGAACCAGGGCTCCAAAGTCTTTGCCAGAGATCCGTCTGCCAGAAAGAGCCAACTGTTAAAGCTGAAGACTTCTTAACGAACAAGACCACCGCACTTCCGCTCCACGCCTCCGGAGTAGTGCCACCATGGAGGACGGAATTGAAGAGCTTCTGAAGGACTTCAAGTATCGGTGTTCCACCCGCTTTTAGAAGCTCCGCTGTAATTCCATCCTCGCCTGGGGCTCTGCCATTTTTAAGGTGCTGGAGAGCCATTCTAATCTCGCTCAGACTGACGTCCGGGATATCATCGGAATAGTGTCAAGTAAGACTTGCTCTTGGATCGTTACTCACACTTGCGTGTGGCTCCATCGATGATGTTTACAGCTGCCTATAGAACCTCTCAATCTCACTCAAAATCTCAGGTGTCTCGGAAACGATGCTGCCGAAGTGCGGTGGTCTTGTTCTTTAAGAAGGGCGACAGCGCTCTCTTGAAAAACTCCAGACCGATTTCCATTGAACCTGAACCGCGTCTACGTGCTGTTTTCGAGAGTCATTACGAATCGTCCCGCACGCAGACTCGACGACTTCCAGCTTCCCGAACAAGCCGATTTCCGAAAAGGTTTCAGTACCATAGACCACATACATACCCTGCGGCAGATTGTACAGAAGACCGAAGAGTACAATTAACGACTTTGCCTGGCGTATGTGGACTATGAGAAAGCCTTTGATTCCGTCGAAATTTGGGCCGTGCTACAGTCCCTTCAGCAGTGCCAAGTTGACTGTCGGTATATCGAAGTGCTGAAGTGCTTGTACAGTAGGGCTGCGATGGCTATCCGAGTACAGAACCAGAGTTCGAAACCTATCCAACTGCAGAGAGGTGTAAGACAGGGTGACGTTATATTCCCGAAACTCTTTACTGCTGCATTGGAAGACGTTTTCAAGCTACTGGACTGGAAAGGATACGGTATTAACATCAATGGCGAGTACATCACTCACCTTCGATTTGCCGACGATATAGTCCTTATGGCACAATCGCTGGAGGACCTTAGCACTACGCTCAATGACCTCAATGATGTCTCCCAACTGATAGGTCTTAAGATGAACATGGACAAAATAAAGATCATGTTTAATGTCCATGTCACACCTATGCGGGTAGTTGTTGGGAGCACTATGCTCGAAGTTGTTGACGAGTATGTTTACCTGGGACAAATAGTCCGACTAGGTAAGTCCAACTTCGACTGAGAGGTCAATCGACGGATTCAAATCGGCTGGGCAGCGTTCGGGAAATTACGACACATCTTCTCGTTAGGTATACTTCAATCTCTGAAAACTAAAGTGTACAACCAGTGTGTGTTGCCAGTGATGACTTACGGATCAGAGACGTGGTCCTTCACTGCTGGCCGTATGAGGATGCTCAAGGTCACTCAGCGAGCTATGGAGAGTGCTATTCTTGGAGTTTCTTTGCGTGATAGACTCAGAAATGAGGATATCCGCAGTAAAACCAGAGTGACCGACATAGCCCAACGGATTAGTAAGCTGAAGTGGCAATGGGCCGGCCATATAGCTCGAAGAACCGATAACCGATAGGTAAGAAAGGTTCTCGAGTGGCAGCCTCGTACTGTAGGCGTAGTGTAGGGCGACCCCCCCACGAGATGGAGTGACGACCTGGTAATATATGCAGGAAGTGGATGGATGCAGGTGGCTCAGGACCGTGCTTTGTGGCATTGCTTGGGGGAGGCCTATGTTCAGCAGTGGACTTGTGAAGGGCTGTAATGATGATATATATATATATATATATATATATATATATATATATATATATATATATATATATATATATATATATATATATATATATATGGTAACGCCAGTTAACAATCTACTTTATCAACATTACATTACATATCGCATTGAGTTCGTCCTAAGTTACATCTACTTTATCAACATGACTAGTGCATATTTTTTGTTTCCTTCCTTCCTTCCCTTTCCTACCGCACGCGCTGCCGCCGAGGTGAAAAAGAGGATCTCGGCGCGCGTCATTATACTAAGTGATATTACGCCATCCGCAGCGCACGGCCACCCGTCGCGTCTTATATATATTAACCGCAAACCGCGCAGGACGAACATTGAGATCTCCTGTTTATCTTTAATACTCACCGCATCAGACATTGTGTCTTTGTAACTCATAAAAGTGTGAGACGCCCCCGTAATGGCAAAGGTCGAGAGTGTGGGACTTCACGAAACTGTTAACCGAGAGTGCGTGTGCGCCGAACCACGTGGCGAGCTTGCTGTATAACAAACACTCCAGGAGGAAGGCAAGGCAGCCCTCATCAGGTCAGTGCGTGCTATCCCACCTATTTATTTTCCCCTTTGCCGTATGCACCAAAATTACAGTCCACTAAATCTTTATCGAAGATACCTTAAGTTGCTGGCGTCTCCATTTTTAATGGTCACTTCTCGCTGGATTGACCTTGACTTTCCGCCCTTATTAGATCGTTATCGTAATAAGCGTTTATATAATTAATTATTTATATTTTAATCCGACTTCGGATTAACCCCGCCCTTATTAGAACACTAGAATAGGTCCTAATAGGTGACATTCATAGTAATTTTAAAACTATATTCATAGAATGAATAAGCATATAATTATCTATATAAATTATTTGTTGTATGTTCACATCACGTCATCAACTTTTAACTACATCTACAGATTATACTGTTAAATTACATTTATTATTTGCACATATATTTAAGCATTATATTCGTTATAAATAACTTCATAATTATTATAAAAGTTAACAATTAAAGTTCATCGTTAACAAAACTAATATTTAATAATTCAACCGCGTAGCGAGGTCGCTTACTGACTACCCGCTTATAATTATATTATTTTTGCCGCATAACTTAAGTTGTAATGCCGCCTAAAAAACAAATAGCATCGAATAATAGCGATTCCTCGGATAATGAGGGCACACCTGATGCTGAGTTGGTTTTATTGTTAGCTAAACGAGATGCTTTATTTGAAATAGTGCAAAAAATATATGATATGTCCTCGGACATCCACATAAACACTTCCACGATGGAGCGTTTTCTTGATGGAAGTTCTAATATTAATGCTTTACGTATTGAGTTTAAACAGGTCTTAGATAATTATAATTCACATTTATTAAAAATAAACCCTATTGCTAAACCTGATTATAACAGCCTCATTGCGTTTGAGTCTCTTTGCGGTAGAATAAATAGGCTTTATTTACAATATTCGCAATCTAATTTACAAAGTACTAGTACACCATCTAAAGCCAGATTCACACTTCCGCCTATCGAACTTATGCCATTTTCGGGTGACATTCGCTCATGGCCTTTATTTTATGCTAGCTTTAAATCAATCGTCCATGACAACACATCGCTTACCGACGCTGAAAAGTTATACTATTTGCTAGGTAAACTAACGGGCAAAGCCCTATCTGTATGCTCAGGTATAACTCCTTGCGCTGAAAATTATAAACTTTTATTGCAAGCACTCGTTGACAAATATGAAGACCGGCGTATGCTAGCATCTACATATATTAATCAGATGTTCGAATTTAAGCCATTGCAATCGGCCACCGCAAATAATTTTGATTTATTTACTGATAACTTTATAAGTGCAGTGCGCGCTTTACAAAACTTAAAGTTAGATAATCTCGCGGACTTAATTGTTCTTCATATCGCGCTTAAGAAGCTGGACCCGGATACCATTCGCTCTTTCGAATATAGTCATAACTCGATGGTACCTACCTTTGATGATTTAGTAAATTTTATTAAGACCCGCTCCAAAGTTTTGCAACGCACCGATTCTAGTACAAATTCTAATAGCGCACCAAACAATCGACGAGGTAACGGTAATAATCGTCGCTGTAATAATACTTCGTCGCCGAAGTATCAGGCGTACGTAAGCACGACGACTAGTTGCTCAAAGTGTCTGTGCGATAATATTGTGCATCAACACCTATTTAAGTGTGCAGACTTTAATAAAATGACGCCGCAGGAACGATTTAAATGCGTAAAGAGTAACAATGCATGTGTGAATTGTCTCAGTTTAAGTCATCGAGTGTCTAGTTGCTCTTCAAATTATAGTTGTCGAGTTTGTAAATTTAAACATCACACATTGTTGCACTTCCACCACAGAAGCGATAATGCTTCCCCTGCGCTGGCACGTTCTCCACCGCTTCAGCCAGTTACACTGAAGTCTACAACCCCCGCGCCCGCACACTCGCCACCCCTCACCGCAGGTGCGCGTTCAGACGTCGCGCTGTGTACTTCGTTCAAGGATGTTTCTCAACGTTCACCGCCTCCCGCGCGCGCAAGTCGTTCGCAGAGAACTGTTTTATTATCAACCGCTCAAGTATTTGCTTACGATGCTAAGGGAGAGAAATAAATTATTCGTATATTATTAGACTCCGCGGCTCAAAGCCATTTTATGACTAAAGAGTGCTGTCATCGTTTAGGCGTTCAACAACACGATACCGAATGTACTGTAGTAAAGGGATTCGGTGGAGTTGAAAACATTGTAAAATCGAAATCGATTGATATTAAAATTTTCTCACGATTCGACTCGAATATTAACTTCAATATTTCAACGCTAGTTGTTGATCAAATCACCGACCTTTTGCCCACTGCTGTGGTAGACACATCTGTCTTATCACACTTCCATGACATAAGACTCGCTGATGAATGTTATAGCATGACTAATAAAATTGATGTTTTGATAGGCGCATCCCTTTTCACGCACTTACTGTGTCCAGACGTAATTTATTCGTCTAACTACTTGTCCGGGCCCTCGGCTTTGAATACGGTATTTGGTTACGTTATTATGGGCTCAGTGCCGACACTTCAGGTAAATCATTCTTTAACGTGCTGCTCCGTTCTAGAGTCTCCTATCGTTGACAAATTAGTGCAACGATTTTGGGAGCTTGAACAGCCACCCTCCGCACCGCCCATTCAGTGTCCTTCAGACATTGAATGTGAAGAGTTTTATAAATCTAGGACATCCCGCGATCCTTTTACTGGTAGATATATTGTTGGCCTGCCATTTAAAGATGACGTTTACTCTCTCGGAGATTCTTATGAAACCTCTCGACGACAATTCATGTGCTTGGAGAGGAAACTTCAAGCCTCGCCTACATTAAGGTTAGCATATGATGACGTCATAAAGGAATACTTAGCTAAAAATTATATATCCCCCGCACCGCCGTATGACTCTCATGAACCCGCTCCAATATATGTCATACCGCATCATGGAGTCTTACGCTAAGATAAGAAGTCAACGCGTCTGCGCATCGTCCTGGATGCTAGCAGTAAGACTAGCACTGGGCGATCATTAAATGATATTCTGCATTCAGGACCAAATTTGCAAGGCGACTTGTTCAATATAATTTTAACTTTCCGCTTACATCCAATCGCTATGACAGCCGACTGTCGCCAACAATTTCTGCAAATAGTTGTTCGCGATTCTGATCGTCGTTACCAATGCTTCCTATACAGCTTTCGTCCACAAGACCCACTTGTGTTATACCACTTCAATCGCGTGTGCTTCGGTTTAACTTCGAGTCCATACCATGCATTGCGCACGGTAAGACAGCTCATTGATGACGACGGCGCAAAGTATCCACTTGCGAGTCGTATCGCATTTACTTCGCTATATATGGACGACATCGCGTTCTCTATGCCCAGTGAATCCGAGGCCAGTGAGACCTCTCGGCAGCTGATAGACTTATTCAAGGGTGCCCAATGGGACCTGATAAAATGGCATAGCAACCGTCGATCTGTTTTAGATGACCTCCCTACTTCCCATAAAATTACAGGAGAAGTAGAGTTCGATAAATCAATGCCACATAAAATACTAGGCTTGCATTGGTCTACCGATAGTGACGCCTTTTATTTTAAGATATCTGTTCCCGCTGATGTGACGTGCACTAAGCGCGCCATCTTATCTACTGTCGCTCGCCTGTGGGACATAATGGGTTTCGTTGCTTCCACAGTCGCGTACGCCAAATTGTTAATAAAGCAGCTTTGGCAACTTCATTTAGATTGGGACGACATACCACCACCGCCAATTATTAAGATGTGGAGGCAATTCTGTGCTGAATTACCAGCTCTTAATGATTTACGTATCCCGCGACATGTTGGTGTATCCAAAAACTGTACTGCGTCACTCCTGGGGTTTTCCGACGCCAGCGAGCGCGCATACGGTGCCGTAGTCTACATACATGTAAAGAGTGTCATTGGTAACACCGTCCAGTTGATTTGTGCAACGACTAAAGTCGCACCGACGAAACCACTATCTATTGCACGCCTTGAGCTTTGTGGAGCGGTTTTACTCTCAAAATTGCTTCGCAGAGTACTCGACAATTATTCTCTTGACCTTACAATATCAGTCTATGCCTTTGTAGATTCAAAAGTAGCTTTGTACTGGATAAAGAGTTCGCCACACAAGTGGCAGACCTTTGTTGCAAACCGCGTTGTTCAGATTACCGACAATATTCGCGCTGATAACTTTTATCATGTCGCAGGTACTGAGAATCCCGCTGACATACTTTCACGTGGCGTTACGCCAAATAAATTAGTTTCAAATCCCCTGTGGCTCCATGGGCCTCAGTGGACTTCGTTAGATCCATCTCAATGGCCTCTTCGTACTTTAGACAATGAGGTTATTGCAAATATGCCTGAGAAGAAGATTTTGTCGCACGCTGTGTGCACATCCGTCTGTAATTCTGCGATTTATGAGCTTGCACTCCGCATCTCGTCTTGGAGTAAACTTCTACGTATAATTGCGTACGTGTGTAAGTTTGCTAAATTATTGTCCCGCCGCAACACTACTGTAGTGACTGCTGATGATCTCAGTTTCTCTGAGGTTATAATCCTCCGCGCCCTGCAAAAACAGCATTTTGCAGTGGAATATTTAAATATTGAAGGTAACAAACCTTGCTCGCCCGCTTTCAATCGTTTAAGGCCTTTTATTGAGAATGGTTTAATCCGCATTGGTGGTCGTCTTTCGAACTCCGCATTAGATTACACGCAAAAACATCCAATTATACTTCCGCGCAGTGATCATGTAGTGAACATGATCATTGACTATTATCATATTAAAAATTTACACGCTGGGCCTGAATTGTTATTGTCATTGCTCCGTCAAAATTTTGGATACTTTCCGCACGCCGCACTGTGAGAAGCAGAGTCTACAAATGTAATATATGTTTCCGGCTTAGACCCCGTCCAACTTACCCTTTGATGGCTGATCTTCCCCATAGTCGTGTAAGACAAGCTATTAAGGCATTTACACACACGGGCTGCGATTATGCCGGTCCTATCGCATACAATCCTGTACGTCGTCGTGGTGTACGCAGCGAGAAGGCGTACTTATGTGTTTTCACATGCCTCACGACTCGAGCTGTACATATAGAAATCGCTACAGATCTTAGTAGTTCTAGTTTCCTCGCTGCGCTTAAACGTTTCCTCTCTAGACGAGGGCCGATTCAGTTTTTATATTCGGATAATGGAACGAATTTTAAAGGTGCCGCTTCGTATCTTCGCGATCTCTATAAATTTCTAAACGTTGAATACCGCCCAAAGCTTGAGCAAGAGTGTGCTGAGAATCGTATAACATGGAAGTTCATCTGTCCCAACTCTCCTCATTTTGGAGGCGCCTGGGAGAGTATGATCAAAGTCGTAAAAACGCATCTGTTCCGAGTTATCGGACATCAGTTACTTTCATACGAAGAGCTTAATACTGTTCTTGCGCAAATTGAGTGCTTGCTAAACTCGCGGCCCTTGACAGTATTGAGTTCTGATCCTGCAGAGCCTTCAGCTCTTACTCCGAGTCATTTTTTGAATACCGCACCTTTATTGTCATTACCCGCACCCAAAGTCAAATCTGACTCTACCAGTCTGTTACACAGGCATTCTTTACTGGATAAATTAGTTCAGTCGTTTTGGGACCGGTGGAGGACGGAATACCTTCACGGATTACAAGTTCGTCAGAAGTGGAACACCCCGTCTACGGCTATCGTACCAGGCATGGTTGTAATTGTGATAAATGATAATGAACCGCCCCTTGCTTGGCCATTAGCGATTGTCGAGTCTGTTCATCCTTCGAAGGATGGCGTAGTTCGAGTAGTGACCGTGAGAACTACTAAGGGAACATATCTCCGTCCTGTTGCTCGTATTTGCCCTCTCCCAAGACAATAAATCACGATTATTTTGATTATAATTATTTATCTAAATTAGGAATTAAGTTTATATTTATATATATTAAAAAATTATTAAACCGCAATATTATATTTATGTATACATTTTCTCGCTTACCAAGTAAGGTTAGTAGATGAGACATACGCATTGAGCGCATCCTCTCACTTTATATACCGCTTATTTATTTGTTTTCCTTTTACTTTTATATTACGGTTGTCTTTTAAAGGTGACCCTTTAAGGGCGGGAGGAAATGGTAACGCCAGTTAACAATCTACTTTATCAACATTACATTACATATCGCATTGAGTTCGTCCTAAGTTATATCTACTTTATCAACATGACTAGTGCATATTTTTTGTTTCCTTCCTTCCTTCCCTTTCCTACCGCACGCGCTGCCGCCGAGGTGAAAAAGAGGATCTCGGCGCGCGTCATTATACTAAGTGATATTACGCCATCCGCAGCGCACGGCCACCCGTCGCGTCTTATATATATTAACCGCAAACCGCGCAGGACGAACATTGAGATCTCCTGTTTATCTTTAATACTCACCGCATCAGACATTGTGTCTTTGTAACTCATAAAAGTGTGAGACGCCCCCGTAAGGGCAAAGGTCGAGAGTGTGGGACTTCACGAAACTGTTAACCGAGAGTGCGTGTGCGCCGAACCACGTGGCGAGCTTGCTGTATAGCAGACACTCCAGGAGGAAGGCAAGGCAGCCCTCATCAGGTCAGTGCGTGCTATCCCACCTATTTATTTTCCCCTTTGCCGTATGCACCAAAATTACAGTCCACTAAATCTTTATCGAAGATACCTTAAGTTGCTGGCGTCTCCAATATATATATATATATATATATATATATATATATATATATATATATATATATATATATATATATATATATATATATATATATATATAGGTATGTGTGTTCACAGATATGCACTGACTAATTATTTATACTAATTATACCTTTGTATATGTGTATGAGGATGTAATATTAAATATATTATTTATTTCTCTGCAAAATGCTGCCACCAACTCAGGGCAGTCTACGTGTCCACCAACTCGGACGGAATTCACGCCTGTTTTTGAGTGTCAATAAATTATAAGATTGACAAGCATTTCATTGATAGGAGTTTCATTTAGTTTCTCGTAATTAGCTTTCTCAAAACATATTTAGGTTTAGATGCTTCGGTAAGCGGTGTAATTTAGACATCTAAACTTTCACTTCTAGCGGAGGATTGACGTGATCAACCTTTACAATGGGCGTGTTGTAAAATTGCGACTTCAAGCAGAAGATTTGAAAATGCCAAATCTAAAATATTACCGGCGTAAATTTTAAAACTATTATATTGCTTGAGACCGAGAAAACTCAGTTCATCTTGTAAGTACACCTTGAGGATTCCAATAAAGCCTGGTACATTATTTTTTTTTATTTACCTGTTTCTATACATTTTAACGATTGCAGAATGTCTGATTCGCTAAACATATAGTAAATAAACACTTAGACGGCTTACCGCTCATTTAAATTGCATCTATTCTATTCATGTCAAAGGAGTTTATATTAATCGAACTATATTACATCACAAGTACCCATATTGCGTCGCTAGCTCATTGCTACTTCGACTTCAAGTTTTAATATAAATTTCATGTCACGATTAATACGCCCTGAAACTTGTGAATATGTTTAAGTCACAGATAATTTATACGTTTCAAGTGTGTGCCTTCTTGCTTAGTAATTAATACACACAACACAAAACAAACTTATTTACTGTGACCAAGCTTGCCTCGTTAAACCTTAATTCGTTGCGTTGCTTTTATACGTGGTAGAGCCATGCTGCAGTTATATTAGTAGTATAGTTGTAGCACGAATGGGTCGGCTCAACCGGGGAAGGACCATGCTCTCACAGAATACCAGCGTAAAATAGCAGCTTAATGCTGCTGTGTTTCGTATGGTGTGTGTAGAGAACCGGAGACCCTTTTTACTGGAAACGAGGCATTCCATTATAGTCCTGACGGGTGACAACGCATCTGCATTTGATTTGTGATCGAGTATAGATGTGGATGTCTATGGACCGCAGCAACCACTTACCATCAGGTGGACTGTGTGCTCGTTTGTCACCCTATCATATAAAAAAATATAATAGTATAAAGTTAAGACGTTGTGTAAGTAAACATTTTAGGTTTACTTTAGGTTTTAGGTTATTTAATTATTATTATGAGTTCACTACTTAACATAGACTCTACAACAAAGCGGGTTTCTGAGCCACCAGCATCTATCGACTTTATTGATCTCTTACCAGATCATTACTGCATCCATCGGGAGGCTGCCCTTCACCGTGCTCACCGGTACATGGCCCCCACTCTAAAACCTTTCTTATCCATTGGACCTCTTCAAATAATATAGCCGACCCATTGCCACTTCAGCCTACTGATCCATTGGGTGATATCGATGACTCTGGTTCTACTGCGGATATCCCCATTTCTAATTTTATCATGCAGAGGCACCCCAAGCATAGCCCTCTTCATAGCTTGCTGAGCGACCTTTAGCTTACTCATACGCCCATCAGTGAAGGACCACGTCACTGATCCATAAGTCATAACAGGCAACATACACTGGTTGTGTAATTTTGTTTTCAATTTTGGAGGTATTCGTGACGAGAAGACGCATCGTAGCCTCCCGAACGCTGCCCAGACGAGTTGAATCTTCCAATCCATCTCTAAGTCGAAGCTGGAAATAATCATTTTCTATTTCGAAGATAAACAAAAATGTTAATTCATGTCTTATTGATATGCAAATATTCCCCTCTGTTCAATATGAGGCAGTTATTTCGATATTACTGACAGACTCTCAAAATTGATTTATGCTCGTGTATACAGGACCACCTTCCGCCCGCGGCTTCGCCCCCGTGTTGTATTAATAAAAAGTAGCCTATGTCCTTCCCCAGGCTTCAGAATATCCATATCAATTTTGATCACAAACAGCTCAGAAGATTATATAACATACATTTACACAAATAAACAAACGGACAGACAGACAGAAGTTCTTTTCGTTCTTTAATGTCATGTGAGGATGAGTATGCATATTATTGAATTTATTGAAGAGGATTACTTAATATGTATATAACGGTTTCACTTCTCGTACGACAGCAGCAAAAAATTAAAACTAGAGGATTAGAATAAAGTGCATAGGTAATTTATAGATATCTTTCAGTTTTGGCGGTTCTACTTACCTACTGAAATATACTCCTGTAAACTATGTCACGTGATTTATTTCGTTCAGCAAAAATATGTAGATTTTGCAAGTAAGAAGCACGTGAGCAAGCTACGTAGATCTGACCGTGGAAAAAGGCGTGCCTTAATGTATACCTGCTACCTTTAAAGTTTGCTCTTGTGATTTATTGATCGTCACTGAAAATGCAACTTCTAATGGAATCTGTAAATTTTTAAAATTAAAGGGTAAGTTGCATGACACCCTGGATAGCTCAAAATAGTTTGGAAAGTACAGTTTAAGAAACAGTTAATAAAGAAATTTCACGGGGTATGACAGTACGATGGGTTGTATGTTGATGTATCGCTGGTTGTTTAGTCAAAGATTTTGTAATTAATTTTTACAACTGTCTCATTTCTTGGTGCTAATATGGTTCTTTCACATAGCCAATTTTCATCTTGGATGTTATATTGTAAATTTGGAAAAACTTGAGCAATAAGGGCGTCTTTCGAATCCATAACATGACAAAATTATAATGATTTCTTATATTTACGCGAACACTACACATGATTAAAACTACTTTTACGGATTTTATAGCGTTTATTTTTACTTTTTATTTTTAATTCCCGACGTTTCGGGTGCAAACCAGCACCCATGGTCACGGGGGACTGAGATGACTGACGTCCCAATGTCATTGTTAAACCCGGAGTACCTTCAGCTTTTTTAATTATTGACAAAATATATATAATATATGACAAAATTAGTTGGAAAGTAGCTCGTCCTTGTGAAATAGATGTATGATGAAATTCCTAAGATAAATGTAACATGGTCTTCGTTGTGTATTAAAAAACATTAGTAAAAGAATTCTCGCTGCATTGTTTGTGTTGTCAATTGGATCATACAGTAACGCAATATCGAAACAATTTTACCCTTTTATACAATTACAACGGTACTCCTAGATAGAACATTAAATTTTATGTGGGAGAATATGTGACGTTGGTCATTCGGTATTGGTTCACTTGTAAAGCAGTTAAGTTAAAGCGACGTTGCAGCACGTTTTAACTGTTATATACCTTTGTATATACTGATACTTAATTAATTCTCTAAAACTGAATAATTTAAAAATAAAACATACGAACAAGTGATATGCGAAGACCGAAACGATAATCATTATTATTGGATCGATTAAAAACATTATAAAAATGACCTGAAATCGCTATTTAAACGTGTTCCTTGCGGAAATTTGATAATGAAACCGTATAAAAATGATATCAAATGAAAATGAAAATTGCTAATTATTTTTAATTTATGTTGAGAACACATTATATAAATATGTTTTTATTTTAATCTAAGGGCAAAATAAACAAAAACAGACAGGTCAAGCCCTTCCACTTGGTGGTAACGTTTTAGGTATATTTACACATCGCACTACAAGACTGCCTTTAAAAGACCTTAGAAGACACTGCAAATGGCAAGATCATTTTACTTAAAGGAATTACAGAATAACCGTCGGTACCTAGTTGGTTTAATTACATGAGTTATTTTTTATTAATTAATATATGCAAACATATTATCTTCATCGAACTTATTTCTGCCCTTAAGCAAAGAATATATACACTACGCGAACCTTAAGCCATTTATTATTTATGCAGTCATGTGTGTGAATTTTTGTAAATGGTAAAAATTGTAATATAGAGATGTTCTGATTATAATTAGAATCAGCCGTTACTTTGAGGAAACACAAATTAAAAAGTTTTAAATCAGCTAAGATTTATTTGAAAAAAAAAAAATATGTTATCTTACCTACATTAAATACCTCTCGCTCTCTCTTAATTGCAAGCACTATTATCGTCTCCACTAACTCCAAGATTGCTTCACCCAATACAACACCAAGAAAGCGGTGGAGATGCTTATGACACGATTCGTGTATTTCTTCTGAACGAGGCATCATCAGGAGAAATATAATTTGCAATGTCTAATCTTTTGTTGTGGAGATCCAGAAATGACTTATGTGAAGCCGATGCGGTTCGCTATTACTTTACAAACACGTGTGCACGGACGCTCCGCAGTTTCTTTCAACTTTTATAAATTTCCAGCAGCACACGTGTCTCCTACTTTCATTTTCTTGGAAGATTAAGGAGCAGTTAATTCACCTAACTGCTTAAAGTAGAATTTAGGGGACTTTACATAACCATTAATTTTTTTTTTCAAACAAGCATATTATGATAAATCTCGTAATAATTTTATGTAACTATCAGTATAAGTACTACGAGGTTTACCAAGGCTTAAGGAGGTCAGTGATTGTGTGCCTTATATTTTTTTACTTATTTATCAACCGAAGTCAACAAAATCGTCTGAAGTCCACAACTGGATTTGGGCCTCGTTAGTTGAAACGAGGGCTTGCATAGCTTGCTAAATAATACATAACCACTCACGCCTGTCACCCAGAGGGGTAGGCAGAGATTACGGACTTCCATTTGACACGATCCTGACATACCTGCCTCGCCTCCTTTACATCCATATATCTACGCATACACGCTCGTCGGTTAGGGTTACATCTAATGTGGCACATTTTCAAAATGTCGCCAATTTGGTCGATAAACTTTCGTCTAGGGCGTCGCTTCCCGACTTTGCAGTTCACATCTGCCATATAAATTAAAGGATGTGTTGACCATTCTTACCATGTCCCAAAACTGCTCTCGGATATAATCGGGCTTAGACATATCAGTACACACCTAGCATAAACAGCTTCTTTAAGCTCACTTTCATTCATATTCATAGAAGCCTCGGGCTTACACATTTATACTCTTTCACAAATTGACCCATTTTTTCTGAAACGATTAAACCGACTCCCTGGTATGCCCGCTTGGTCTCGTGTACACCAGACCAATACGCGGTATATATGCCATGTGCAGTGATATCCTTTTCCTTTCGTTTCGTCTCATTTACACATAACACATCTACTCCTCTGTCATTCACCATTTCGCATACTTCATCCATATTATCTTTCATTGCTCCATACAAACATTGCTCATATATAAACATTCAGCGTAGCCAGAAGGGCTTCTGCAATCCACTTTTTGCCCCTCCAGGAGGCAGAAGGTGACGGGTGGCAAACCTTGTCGCCGGTTTTAATGCCGGAGATTCGTCGCACCGCTGCCCTATTATAACTTATTATTGACATTTACGTTACTTTACCACGTCAAAAAAATTACGTCAGACTGTAAATTTGAAATGTGTCTTGTTAAAATATCAAAGCTATAAAATTTATATAAATATTAATGTCATAATAAATATTTTTAGCTAATGTATTTTTTTAACTTATTCCAATATGTCACAGTCTCCATATATTAATTATTAGTAGAAAATGAAACAAAATAAACCTTATTGACAGATTTTTGTCATACTGGTACGTTCGACTGGCGGGTTGGCAAACTTTTGAGTTAATATCAGGAAGATGCTACTGCCCACCTTCTGTTTCATTTCTCTCTTACCGACGTAGTGCGAGTATCCCGGGGTAGTGGATTCACTTACGCCACCACTATACGGTGCCATACTCTCCTTAATAAAAATAATACAAATTCTCTAACAATTCTGTTAAAAGAAAGCAATAACAATTTAAATAAAAATTGAATTGAGTTGAGTTGATGTTATAACACACAAAAACCGCCGTAGGGTACACGTGGTACAAAATATATGACAGGAGTTACAATAAACTCAGGTACCTGCAATTGAGTACTATATATTATATTTTATCAATGTTGAGGTCCGTTTAAAACATATAATTTTTCTTAGAATAGTGGTATGCCTCATAGACATCTCTGCTTGATTAAGAATCGTAATATAAAAGCGTTGTCACCCATAACGACTAAGATAGAATGCCTCATATCCAGTGTAAAGGGTGCCCGGTTTTCTAAGCTTACCACAAAAACAGAGAAGCTGATATTTAGCGTTGGTTTTCTGCGTGAGCGTGGTCCTTCCGAGGTCACGCTCATCCTTGCTGCCATCATTATATTACAGTGGCGTAGCTTTACTCTGTCAAAATTTCATAATTACATAAACGTTGTTCAAGGTTGTAAGTTTGTCCTTTAATCAGAATTGCTGGCTCTAGTCATAAAGTCAAGAAAAGAAAAACATAAAAATAAACATAAAACTCGCGATACCATCTATACCATCTGGTTGACTGGCGGTCCACCACCGTGCGATTAAAAAGAAGTTTTCTTCCTCGCACAACTTCCTTTTGGAATCGACTACCACCAGAGATTTTCCGGGACCAATGCGACTTGTGGACCTTCAAGAAAAGAGCCTACTCCTTTTTAAAAGGCCGACAACGCAATTCCCTTGGTATTGCAGTTATTCATGGGCGGCGGTAGTCACTTACTATCAGGTGAGCCGCATGCTCATTTGCCCCCTCTCCTACAAAAAAAAACAGAGTTTGTTGTATGGTGATGATTTCGCTATGTTTCTTCCATTGAGTCTAAAACTTCCTCCGTTCGAATCAATTTTGCGTTACATAGGATACAGTTAGGTTAGAACAAGTCAGTGTCTTCGAGTTTGTAGTTTGGCTGTCGAAGCAATCGGGGTCTCTCGCTGGGCTAAGCGTTCAGCCGTTAGCTAACCCCATTGGTTCACAGAGCTTGTTCTATATATTTAGATTTGGAGTCGCTTGGAACTTCGATAGTGAGATTAAAGTTACGATTCGTGAACGCTACGACAACGTCCTTATAACAGCAATTTGGTCTTCATAATTAATGATTCTGACCCTATTCAAAATTTTCATTGGAGGAGAACTCCATCAGCACTAATGAAGAAACATTTGTGTTTTAGGTAACACGAATGAAGATTGTTCATGGTGATGGCTTTAGAGAATTCAGCACTCAATTTAATTCTGTAGGTGTACTAAATAACATTATTGTATATAATAATATTATCATCAGCATCACATCACATCATAGTAATATTGCCCGGATACCGAGGCAGCTATAGGAAAGAGCTCGCAGTATTTGATAGATGGTTATACTATTTCTAGTTAACTAATATATACACAGTCGCCCTACCAGAGGTGCCCACCTCTGGTAGGGTGACAGTACCAGATCGTAGGTACGTGCTGTGTCCCACAAACATCTACATCTATCCTCGATGAAAAATCAAAATGCATATGAAAAAAAAGAATTCTATTTTAAGTTGGTACAAGCATCGCACTACCACGTAACATATACTAGATAATTGGTATATAACTGGCGAGGGAAATACAAAGTAAAATGTATGAGCTATGACTACAATTAAAATACCTAACAGTTGTGAAACGCCTTTAAAGTCAGGCGATGCCGCCGCCCGCATAAATACATACGCTACTATGATATGGAAGTTGTCAAGAAATTGGCAAGAAGTTTTGGATGTAATAACACTCATTATCATTTATAAACACTATGATACATACAAACATTATGATACTTAAAAGTAAATTTATTTAACAAGATGATTTTTAGGGTTCCGTAGTTAACTAGGAACCCTTATAGTTTCGCCATGTCTGTCTGTCCGTCTGTCCGCTCTTGCTTAATCTCTGGGACTGTTAGCACTAGAAAGCTGAAATTTGGTACCAATATGTGTATCAATCACGCCGACAAAGTGGTAAAATAAAAATTGGAAAAAAATGTTTTATTAAGGTAGCTCCCCTACATGTAAAATGGGAAGTGATTTTTTTTTAATTTCAACCCTAACGTGTGATATATTGTTGGAAAGGTATTTAAAAATGAATAGGGGTTAACTCCGATGATTTTTTGATAATGTCAATAATTTCTGAAATAATCGCTCCAAAAGTAAAAAACAATGTGTTTACCTCCTCTAACCCCCCCTCTAACTTTTGAACCATAAGTTTAGAAAATATGAAAAAATCTGAAAAGTAGAACTTTATAAGGACTTTCTAGGAAAATCATTTTGAACTTGGATGGAAAGTCGGAGCGCCTGCCGCGGATCGTGCAATGTTGCATGCTCCATGTTCGCGCACGTACCCACTACCGGGAGCAGTTGCAGGAGCGCGGAGCGCTGCTGGAGCGCGAACATATTGGATACCCACCTTTAAACTCATAAGTGGGAACACTTATTGTGACGGACGGGAAACTACGGAACCCTACACTGAGCGTGGCCCGACACGCTCTTGGCCGGTTTTTTTTTATTATTACAAGAAAAATACATTAAGTCATAAATATTTCATTGCCAAATATTTTCGTGACACTTTATTTTTATAAATGTTTTCTATTGTTAAATTTAATTATGTAATGTATTGGCGATTGGCATTCGGTTAAACAACTTTATCAAAAAAAATTAAGGAAACATAAGCATGGCCATTATTTGAATTCAATTTTACTTTTTGTTTTCAACTTTCTTTCTTTTTTGTTTTTGATTAATTATAAAAAAAGCGCTACAAGCCGCCGCAGCAAGAACAATATCTTCCATAGCGACGAATACTGAAATGCTCGTGTAGGACATTATTGCCTAGTTGATAAAGTTGCGCCATATCGCTCAATATTGTATTGCGCAGTATTGATGCTTGTTTCCGTTGCAGTAAATTGCTTGAAGTAGTCGTGACGTCATAGTTGACGAGAATTGACTGGAATTGAGCAATTTTAGTTGCCCGTGTAAGCGCACCTTTAGTAACTCATGTGGTGTTAATGAAAGAAAGACGCTACAATTAACTTTAATATATGCTGTCGTGGAGGCTACAGTACGCCTCCCACTAACTAAAATATAAAATAATATTTTTTTTTTATATATAAGAACAAATTAATGTAAATTTAAAAAAATCTTACATTCTAATAATGTATACCCATTATAACTTTCATCATGGCTTGAGTAGGGAGGCTGGCCAAACCCTTTATAACAGCATATAGAAATTCCGTAGTCACAATAAGTGTATTATGAATGATATGATACATAATATTTGATATAATGAGGTGAAATTTTACGTACGTATATTATTTTGATCGACACAATATTTAAACGTACTTAGATACTGAGTAATAACTCAGTACCTAAGTAAGTATGTTTAAATATTGTTTATTAAGTATGTTTAAATTTTACACACCGAATATGTCGGTAAGACATGTTGACACTAACAACACTAACACCAAGAACATATCTCTGCCCATGCATTGTATATCTCACACATGTTTGAGTAAATAAAAAAAAAATATCTTATCTTAAGTCTCTTCTTAAGTAACTTATCCAGACATTCACATAAAGTAGTACCTACACTTCATTTATATATTTATTCATATATATATATATATATATATATATATATATATATATATATATATATATATATATATATATATATATATATATATATATATATATATATATATATATATATATATATATATAATTGCATGTTATTTTTACTTTATAATACATTAATTTATACTTACCTGTATATTTGATTAACCATACTTTCATGATCCACACAAATAGGTCAGATATTAATACTCTACCAGTTTTTCAGAAAATAATTAATTTTAAAAGCATATGCTTTGAAGGCTCAATAAATATAAAACCGAAAATATTAAGATATACTGAACATAGAACATAATGTGAGCAATGTAATCATGATCATTTAGATAACAACAAAGATCAAAATACATTTTACAATCCCAACCGCGTAGGCGGTTTCTGACACCTTTTTAATAAAGTTTCCAAAGTACATAAAAGGAAAGGTTTGCAATTACATCGTGTGACACATACACACCTAATTCAACATAGCATATCAAAATATCAGTAAAGGTATCTGTAAGTAATACTTTTAAACATTTTTTTGATTTATGCCGTTGAGATCGTTATATTGCATTGTTATAATACACTTTTTACATTAGTATTTATTATTTGATTTAAGTTATTTACAATAGTCGAAAACTCATTTCAACTTTCAAGACTTTTTAGAAAAATGTTTATCTTATTTGACTATAGAGTTTATAAGATAAAGTTAAGTTTAATAAAGTTAATTTAAAAGTCATAAGAAAATATTCATTAACATTTGAAAAGACATTTTTAAGATAAAGAAAAAATACGATAAGATTATCAAACTTATAATATTAGCGTATCGATACACCTTGGATTTGATTTTAGTAAGCAATATATCAAATTTAATATGGAATTGTACAAATTTTACGTAAACAAAAAAACATAACACAAAAATAAATTTAAGATAGTTATTGTAAATATGAATCAATGTGCCTAAATATGAAAAAATGATGTAAATTCGTGTAAATCTAGGCGAAAATGTATTTATCATATTTAATTATTATTTTTTACGTGTAGTTGTGTGGATTGATCCTATAGTTAATATATGTGTAACTTCTTAGTAGCATTTCGAGTAGCATTGTGGGTAGTCTCACTTTTTGGCCAGGGATCCCCTTATTCCTTGTATGTAACTTATTTTCATCAGACCACTACTCTTATATTTTTTATTTTCGATTATCAGGTCATTTTATTATTAATTTTTTCAAGATTATTGTACGCTTTATTTCTCTCTATCAACTTATATAGTAGTGGATATAGTAATTGGCTAGGCGATAGTAATTGGCCATCTTCATTTATTTTGACTGAAATAGTCTTATCTGAGTAGTTATGAGAGAGAAAAAGACACAAATATCTTCATAAAACAATACTCAGTTCATTGTAATACAACCAAATAATAACAGATGCTACCACAAACAAAAAAACTTTCTTTCTTAAAATTGTCACGAGAGAGGCCGCATGGTTGTCGAAATATTAAGGTGAGGTTTTTTCCATTTTTTGACGTAAAACTACTTTTTTTAGGTTTGTTTGTGATGTTTTACTGCATGTTTTTAACGGAGAAAGGGTGGCTTACGTAAATTATAAAGTTACATATGATTCTCCTTACCCAACCTAAAAAAAGTTCACTGGCCAATAACTGTATCAAATTTTATTTTATTTCAATAATTGGTCCCCTAGTGACAATTACTAAACTGTAATAATTTGTAATTTTATTCGAGATTTAAGTCAATTTGACCCTAATAAATATGCAATTAAAGTCCTGGTAACCTAGCCTATCGGAATCAGTAATTAGCCGGGGGGCCAATAACTAAATTCTAAGCTAGGCCAACAACTAATTCTTCCTATAACTTGTTGAGTTGCATAGATTTGTGACAAGATGCCAAAAATACCAAAATGTTCGAAGGAGCAGTTTAATAACACATCAGAAGATATTAACCACGGAATCCCTTTAAGAACTGCAGCAAAAAATATGGGATACATTGCAAATTCTCGAGAGACCCCATTTGCAAATAATAGACTTGGGAAACGGTGGTTGAAAGGTTTTTTAAAACGCCGTCCAAGAATCACACAAAGGACGGGAGAAGCAGTTACTTATGCAAGCGCTTGTGTTACAGAGAAAGATATTCGTAACAGTTTCGCTGAAGTAACAAGTTTACTAGAACAATCAGGTCTAAACAGTGTCTTAGAGGATCCATGAAGGATTTTTAACGCAGATAAAAGTGGCTTTTAGACTTGTCCAACAACAGGAAGAGTTTTTGCTGAGAGAGGAGAAAAAAGTGTACATAGTAGATAAAGGAAAAGCCAAAGAAAATATGATAGTCCTGTTTCAGCTGACGGAGAAAATGTCTTACCTACAATTGTGTATCCCTACCAAAGATTACCCGACAGAATAAAGCAGAGTGTGCCTAAAGAATTCCGTTATGCCACCAGCCCATTTGGATGACAGCAAATACTTTTAAATGCAGAAAAAACACAAATACATGCGATTTCTAATTATTCAACAGAAAAAAATACAATTATTACTAAAACGAGCATTGAGATAAATAAAATAGCCCAAAGTAACTTTGATGCAATACAAAGAGAAAACGAAACCTCCACAAAAACATTAAAACCAGATGATCTTATTACTTCGCAAGACTTTAGTATTGTAGACGAAGCTCTTCCACGTCAAGACCTAAAAGCCGGTCTTAAAGATTTTGTACACATACCACCCATACACATATCACATATCAGGAGCAGAATATCAAAAGATTCTAGAAGAAAAAGCTAAGGAAAAATAAAACATAGAAAAAGAAAGGCTAAAGAAACCATGGCTGCCAAAATTAATAAAAATATAAAATTATGTTCAACCAGACCTGTAATATTTGCAAGAAACCCGAGAATAAAGGAAACTTAACATGTTCTCAATGTAAGTGTAATTTTCGTAGACGGTGTGTACCAAAATCTCATAGAGAGCACACACAGTGACCACTGTTATAATATTGTCACCGAAAATAGCGAAAATGGAGATGAAAATAGTGAAAACTTCATTGGTGACAATCATTCTGATGATGAATTTTTATGTAGCATCAAAGAAAGACAGTTGGAACTAGGATTTCGTCCTATATATCCTATATCCTATTTAATTAACGTCCTTTTAGTGTGATGGCCAATAACTGTACTTTAAAAGGCTAATAACTGTGATTTGGGGGCCAATAATTACATTTTATGTGATCTCAGATACTTTCTTAAGGTTAAAATTAAAAATGTCAAAATATAGAACGAAATGAAACTTTAAATGAAAGAAATGTTGTGTTTTTACGATAGAAATATAAAATTAAAAATAAAAGATAAGTTTTCATTTTATTTATAAAGAGTAATTACACATTTCTCTTAAAGGGCCAATTGCTATATAGTAGTTACGTTGTACCAGTTCTGGCGCACTTGTAGAAAGGTTGTACCAGTTCTGGCGCACTGAGTCACAAGTACGACGTTCGTCGACTCACGATCCTAAAAAAAAAAAAAAAAAAAAAGGTTTTGACATGCTCTGATCACGAATCTGCGGTCCTTTTTTGCGTAGGATGCACGGTTCCGGAGATGTGCAGATCAATTAACTCTTATCTAATTGATATCCGCTTCGAGCCTCCACCGTCATTAGCGCTCCATTGTTCTTATCTACTTATCTATTGTTCATTCAATACCGTCATTATCTATTCTTCCTCAGCGTGGTGATATTGTTATATACTCCTTTGTTCCTATCTACACTAATCTGACTCATTAATAAAACACATTACCCAATTTTGTTAAAATTTTTATTTATAAAATACAAAATCTTATTACTTATTATCTATAAAATAGGAGCGAAACATCTCATCCACTAAAATATCGTTGTACAATGTGTTCCCTGTAAATATACTCGTAAAACTATGCATTGAACATCCCTGAAACTTATATAGCAAATACATTAAGCAATATTCGCCACAAACTGAAGTCCACTCATTCTGAATCCTATCAACATTCCAGTTCCATCTTTTACAATTTCTTTTAAAAAACTCTAGATGATATCGTACAGGTGCCCGTCCGAATGAATCAAAATATTGACCGACGTCATTCGTATCGATATATAAAGCTACCCAATGTGACCCTGGTTTATCATCTGTATCCAAATTGCATATTATATACGTTGGTACGTGGGTGTACATGGGTAGTTTATTGGCAGCATAAACATTATTTTCTAGAGTGGGATGAATCTTTTTCAGATTTTGTTGTACATCTAGTGTATCCATAATATTACTGCTATTAGTAGATTATTACAGTACCAATCTACTCAATGACTAATATAGGAATGATCAATTATAGTGATATCTAAATATTAAATTACATTCTTTGTGTTATACAAATCGTATTTGAGTCACCAATACACTGAACAAGACACGACAGGAAGGACGTAGGAATGTAGAGATAAGCAACAGAATGTAAGGTAAGCTTGTTGACGCATAAAGATACTATCAATTCTACTGCAGAAATTCTTTAGATTAGAATTATTACTCACTGGTACTATATAAGACCAAGCAACTGCAGTCATGGAGTTAGTGTATGGTCGTTTGGCCGCAGTGGATCTATCAATACTACGTTTGTGTTACTTCAACGCATCAAAGGCCATGGATGTAAGTGTTTATTCTATTGACAAACTTACTTTTCTTTCTGTTATTTTCTTACGTGTGTATGATTTAGTGTTAACAAATTATATTTAAATATTATGTGTGTGTATATGGTTAAGCCGTGGTAGCTCAGATGGTTAGCGCAAAATGTAAAATTCACAGTACGCGACCCGGGATCGATCCCCGCCGGCACCAATTAAATTGTTAATTACAATTTTAAGTGTTAATTTACCACGTGCTCAGCGGTGAAGGAAAACATCGTGAGGAATGCATGTCTGAGATAATTTCGAAGGCATGTGAAGTTTGCCAACACGCATTGAGGTATCGCAGCGAACATTTCCTAGCCCTAAAACCCTCTCAGAAATGAGAGGAGGCCTATGTTCAGCAGTGGACTTTAATAGGTTGTAACTTTAGCTTTTTTAACTTTTATGATTAAGTGTTACCAAATTGATATTAACATGATAACTGTGTTGTTGCAGAAATCATTGAGCTTCGATGAAAATACATATAAACAGTATTACTACTCGCCACTCTCCCCTCAAGAAGAGAGTGATGACATCGTCATTAATAATAACACATGAGATGGTGGAAAAAGAAAATCGCAATCGATTGATCATTTTTTTGAAGCTGAATCAAAAATAAAAAAGAGGAAGCTGTTATCATCAACCGTAGCACGAGCCGCTAGAGATGGTGTATCATACATTTCTACTAATTCTGACGATGGAGACCAAGCGACGCATCTCATCAAAATTGAAATGTACGATATGAAGAAGCTATCCAAGATTCCAACTACTGATCATTGGAAACATGCTTCCACGAGGATTAAATATTACGTAAAGACTAATAAGGATAGCATCTACGACAACACAAACGCCCTCGTATACAATATTACAAAGACAATAGCAGAAAGTGAAAAAGTTAAAAAATACTTTTTTAACAATGACAGTCATTAGCTGATCATTAGTGAATGCGATTCTGTTTACTTAAATTACTTCCGTGTACTCATTATATTCTATTTCTAATCCTTTGTTAGACTTAAATATCGGACATTATTTGAAATTTGGGTATCAGTTGGTCTACCAACACTGAACTGTTACTTACTCTGCTACCTAATTTCTTCTTTACTATAAGGATGGCAAACTTCAGTGAAGTGTGCACCAGTGCTTTCTTTTCCACAACCATGGAAGAGAATACGGAACTATTCAACAGCGAATTAAATCAGGAGTTGTCTAAAGTTTGTGATGAAATGGAGAAGGATCAACTGTTCGATTCATCGTATGATGATGATTTGTATAATCACTGTGCGATGGTTGAAACACAGTTTAAGTAAGTAAAATAAACATTCATTTCGATCATAATTTACACAATGTCTTGTACAGTTTTTAATAAATTTAAACATTTTAGTAGTCAACCACTACAACTTGGAAGAGGAACGAAGCGAACGAGCAGCAAAGAACCCAAGATCATCAAAAAACCAACAACGGAAGCAGAAGCGCCTACCTCTGCAGGGAACAGTATCAGTAACGATGATCAAGTGGAATGTCTAACGTGTCATATATTTATCAAGAAACGGTATTTAGCTAATCATTTTAAAAGTAATGTTCACAAAAATAATCTTTTAAATTCACATAATTCTTTATCAAACGTTAGTGTTATTGAATCTGCTTTTGGAAATAGGATTTTAACTTATAAAATCAAGAGTAGAGTAGATAGTTCGATATTGGTAAATTTTGAAACTCCTGAACTATTTTTAAATTCTATTAAAGATGATATTTTATTTTTAATACAAGAGTGTATTCATCAACACATAATTTTTAAAGTAAACTTCATATTGCATGCTGATTTTGTTCAACAAACTAAAGATATTCATGATACGTTCGATTTTCAAACGATTAACTATATTATTTGTCAAGGAGATGACTTAAATATTTTTTTTCATCTTTAAATGATACAATTACTACTAAAATTAGTGCATTTGAAAAAAAAGATAGTGGATGGAGTCTAAAAAACATAAAATCTATAGACATGAATGTTAATAAATTTAACCCCCTACGCGGTACTTCATACATAGATCTTCCTCGTGACATAAAATTAAAAAAGGCTGTTATAAATGTAAAAAGCAAGGATTATTTTTGTTTTAAATGGGCGTTACTCTCGACGTTATATCCCGTAAACAAAGACGCGGATCGTGTATCATCGTACGTTAAACATGCAAATAAACTTAAATTTGATGGTATTTCCTTTCCAGTTAAAATTTCTGACATAGCAAAAGTAGAGAAATTAAATGATATTAGTATTAATGTTTTTGGGTTAGAATATAATAAAGAAAAACGATGTAATTCTATAGTAGGTCCATTATTTTTAACAAAGTGTCGTAAAGATAGACATATCAATTTATTATTTTTTTCCAAGGATACAAAAAATCATTATTGTTACATAAAAAATTTATCGCGGTTAGTTAGTAAACAAATTTCAAAAGACGGTCACATCATGTACATTTGCGAAGCATGTCTTCTTCACTTTCCATCTAAGGAAAGTTTAAATAACCATGAACAATACGATTGTGCCCACATTTGTAAAGAATTACCAAACAGTGAAACTTTTAAAAAAAAGAATTGATTTGGTCAACCTATTTCAAATGATAAAATTAAATTTGATAGTTATGAAAAAAAGTTGAAGATACCATTCGTAGTTTATGCTGATTTTGAAGCATTTTTAAAACCAATAGAGTCATGTTCTAACGATCCTTCCAAACCTTTCACACACAATATTCAGAAACATGAAGTACATAGTTTTGGTTATTATATAAAATGTTCATATGATGATAAATTATCAAAATATGTAACGTATTGCGGACCCAACTGTGCACAAGTGTTTATGGAAAGTTTATCTAACAATCTCAAAGAAATAAATAGAATTCAAAAATATCCTCCACTTCCGCTAACAAATGAAGACAAAAACCAAATTTCAAATGCAACCATTTGTCATATTTGTGAAACAGAGTTAGCAGAACATTTTTATGATTTTGATTGGTACACCGGTAGTTTTATAGGTGTTGCTCACGGATCATGTAGCTCGAAGTTCAGAAAACCTCGTTATATACCAATAGTTTTACACAACCTTAGTCGCTATGATGCTCATTTTATTGTTCACGCGTTAAACTTTTGTGATGGTGAAGTCGAAGTTATCCCTCAAAATAAAGAAAAATATATATCCTTTTCCAAAAAATTAAAAATGAATAACCACGAAATTATGTTAAGATTCATAGATTCATTTAAGTTTTTATCATGTAAATTAGAAGAATTGGCCAAAAATCTCAGTAATGATCAATTTCAAGAATTACGTAGAAATTATCCTAATGATGAAGATTTCTTTCGTTTAAAACGGAAAGGCGTTTATCCATATGAACTTATGACTAATTATGATAGTTTAAGCCTAACATCGCTCCCCGAACAAAAATTTTTTTATAGCTCGCTCACAGATTCCCATATTTCAAATGATGATTACAATCATGCTAAAGATGTTTGGGAACACTTTGGGTGTTGTAATATGCTAGATTATTCAAACCTGTATTTAAAAACAGACGTTTTACTTTTAACCGATGTATTTGAAAACTTTAGAAAGTTATGTATTAATACTTATGATTTAGACCCTGCCCATTATTACACAGCACCCGGTTTAAGTTGGGATGCAATGTTAAAATATACAAAAATAGAATTAGAACTTTTAACAGATTATGAGAAAATTGCATTTATTAGATCAGGTATCAGGGGTGGTGTATCTCAATGTAGTAATCGTTATGCTAGAGCTAATAACAAATATATGGGGGATTATGATGCAGGGAAACCAAATTCATATATCACATATTTTGATGCCAACAATTTATATGGTTGGGCTATGTCTCAATGTCTTCCTACTGGTGGATTCGAATGGGTAAATCCGAATACAGAATTTAATGTGTCTGAGACATCGAACTTCGGTTTTATTTTAGAAGTTGATTTGGAATATCCAGATGAACTTCATGATTTACATTCGGACTTTCCTTTATGCCCGGAAAACATTTGTGCAGGCAATATTAATGAAAATAAACTAGTCCCAAATTTAAATAATAAAGATAAATATGTAATTCATTACAGAAATTTAAAGCAGTGCATAGAAATGGGGGTTAAATTAACTAAAATTCATAGAGTTTTAAAATTTAAACAGTCTCGCTGGTTGAAGATGTACATAGATCTAAACACAAAATTAAGAACGTTAGCAAAATCAGATTTCGAAAAAGATTTTTATAAATTAATGAATAATTCAGTCTTCGGAAAGACTATGGAGAATATTGAAAAAAGGGTTAACATAAAATTAGTTACACACTAGGAGAACCAGGGCAAAGCTTTAGGTGTTCAAGATCTAATCGCTAAACCACAATTTCATAGTCTTTCAGTATTTTCGGAAAACCTAGTTGCGGTTCAGTTGCGAAAAACAAAGTTAATATATAACAAACCAATTTATTTAGGGTTTTGCATTTTAGATATTTCAAAAACATTAATGTATGATTTTCATTATAACTATATGGTTAAAAAGTTTAGTAAAATCAAATTATTGTATACAGATACGGATAGTTTAATATATCATATATTTACAGATGATTTTTACTCTGATATAAAACCTGACCTTTCATCATACTTTGATACCTCAGCTTATGATGCAAATAATATTTTTGAATATCCAAAATTAAATAAAAAGAAATTAGGTTTTTTTAAAGATGAAAATAATGGTAAAATCATGAAAGAATTTGTGGGTTTACGATCCAAAATGTACGCTTTTAACTTAGAGAATAAGACTATAGCCAAGGCAAAAGGGGTAAATAAATGTATCACTAAAAAGATGACCATGGATAATTATAAGTCTTCTCTATTTAATAAAAAAGTGCAATATTATAGTATGCTTAGATTTAAATCAATTAAACACACAATTTTTACACAAAAATTATATAAGATTGGTTTATCATATAATGACACAAAGAGGCATATTTTAGATAATAATATTGAAACATTAGCTTGGGGTCATTATAAACTGCGTTAAGTGTTGATAGTTTTTAATTTTATGTCTGCATGTAAATAAAATTTGTATTGATTGTAAAATAATGATAATAGTATAATATGACGTAGAGTTTATTACATATTTAATCGTTGTTTTATTGTAAATAATTTAAGTTAATTGTTGTTTATATTTGCGTGTGTGTGTGTGCATTTATTTGAGGTTGAGTTGATTGTAAAATTATGATGTACTAATTGTGTTAGAAATAGTATACAGATCATTCTGTTTTATATAATGTTTGCAATATATATTAATTGTTAACACCAACACTTTCATTTTTTATTTCACCCCTTAGCACTTTAGACGTGTGTAATGTTTCACTTTATCCATCCGTTTACTGCTATTGTGGCGGGGCCAAGTGGATGTGGGAAGTCAAATTTTGTAACAAATTTCATAAAATCAGTTACAGAAATATGTAATTATGATTTTAATCAGATCACATGGTGCTTTGATGAAATGCAACCTTTATATAATTTACCAAATGTTAACTACCATCAAGGAATTCCAAATGTTAATATGTTTGACGGTGAAAACCCACATCTTGTTATTATTGATGATCTAATGAGAGAGTCCGATGGAAGAATTGTGGATATATTTACAAAAGGTAGTCATCACAGGAATCTTAGTGTATTTTATTTAACACAAAATTTATTTCATCAGGGTAAAGGGCAAAGAGACATATCCTTAAACCCAAGTTATATAATATATTTTAAAACCCTCGAGATAAAACTCAAATAAGATATTTAGCACGACAAGTGTCACCAGATAACCCAAAATTTATTGAAGATGCCTACAGGGATGCAACTCTAGAGGCGCATGGATATTTAATGGTAGATTTAAAACAGAATACCAATGATTTTTGTCGTATCAAGACAAATGTCTTCCCATTTAATGGTTTCTGCACAGTCTACGTTCCCACAAAAGAGTTTAAATACACCAAGAATCAAACATTTCAAATCATTGCTAAATGATGCATCGTCGACTCACTACGCATAAACATTTGCTAAACGCTTTGCATACGCTTAAACCAAAATATCAAAGAGCATTACTTAAAACGTGTGATGAAGAAGAAATTAACTGTATTTGTGAGTGTATTCATAACGTTTTACAAGGAAAAGTACCTCTTAAAGATCAAGATAAACAAAAATTGAATAAACACAAAAATATACTCCGTCAAATAGTGCGTAAGTGTAAACATAAACTAAGAAAAAATATAATTATACAAAAAGGAGAGGCTTTCTTACCAATAATATTAGGTGCAATATTGAGTGGATTAGTGAGTGGACTAGCCAGTTAACATGGAAAATGCAAAGAAAATGATACTTATCGAACCTGGATTGATTGAAAAATTAAAACAAGAAAATAAGGTTAATACGAGTAGCAGTTTATCTCGATTAGATATTGAAATGCAAAATATTATGAATAGTAAGACGGAAGACCGAAAGAAATGGATGTTATATTTACAAACACTGCAAAGATACCTTCATTTTACCGAAGAGGATCGTCAACCACTCAGATTACCAATTTATTCTGATACATCTAATGAAGATTCAAACGAGTCTAAAATTGGTTTTAAAAATAAAGATAGAGATCTAAAAACTTCAGTTGATGCTGAATCTTTGTTGGAGGAGAATCGATCCATCAAAAGTAAAGAAAATGTTGAAAATCCACTTTACACACCAGCTCAAATACTCAGTTTAATACCAAAAACTTATAATAAAAAAGGACAGTTATTATTAAACTTAGTTGAAACAAGTAAAGGTAAAATACATTGGGATAATGAAGGTACAGTCATAATTGATAATGAAAAAATTCCTGGAAGTAATATTGTTGATTTAATAAATGATTCACTAAGACCCTTAAAAAGAAGTGATCCAGTAGGGTGGGATAGATTTGCTGAAGCATTAAAAGATATTAAAGTACCACTTACTTATATTGGAAATCCAAAGAGATGTGAGTTTATTAACCAACTTCAAGCAAAAGATCTGAACAAACCCTCTGAGATTGAATTTCAAGAGTTTTCTACACCGAGCAGTAGAGATAAAAAGTCTACAACTAAAATACGTAAAAGGCTTGAGTGGGAAAAATGGACCCCGTACTAGAAGAAATTAACAGGATTTATTATGATCCATCTAATCCCGCTGGTTTTGGTAGTATTGATAAATTATCAAAAGCCATGAAGGGTAAAATGAATAAAAAGCAAGTAAAGGAATGGTTAAAATCACAAGAAACATACACATTACATAAACCCATTCGAAAAAAATTCCCGCGTAATAGGTACATTCTATCAAATATTAATGAACTGTGGCAAGCTGATTTAAGTGATATGCGAACTTATTCTCAATATAATGATGGTTTCAAGTATATACTTTGTGTTATTGATGTATTTAGTAAATATGCTTTTGCAAGACCAATGAAAAAGAAAAACTCAGAAACAACTAAAGAATGTTTTGAAAGTATATTTACTGAAAGTAATTTAACACCTACTCACATACAATCTGATAAAGGTACAGAATTTGTTTCAAAAGATGTACAAAAATACTTTAAATCCAAAAAGATTAATTACTATACCACTAACAATCCTGACATTAAGGCCAGTATTGTTGAACGATTTCAAAGAACACTAAAAATGAAAATGTGGCGTTATTTCACTCATAATAATACTTATAGATATATAGATGTTTTACAAGATTTAATATACTCTGTAAGAGTCACAGCTTTCACTCTAGTATTAAGATGTGCCCATGTGATGTAAATTCCAACAATATTATGACAGTTTGGACTAATCTTTATGATAGACGGTCAAACAAACTTTCTTTAGAAAATCCTAAACCAAATTTCAATGTGGGTGATTATGTTCGAATAACTAAATATAAACATGCTTTCCAAAAAGGATATGAATCAAATTGGAGTGATGAAATATTTATTATATCTTCAATAATTGATAGATCTCCATGGGTTGTTTATACAATAACAGATTTACAAAATGAACCAATAGTTGGTACTTTTTATGAAAGAGAATTACAGAAAATCACTTACAACCCCACCTCACAATATAAAATAGATAAAATAATTGACACTCGTTACTCAGGTAACAGAAAAGAAGTATTAGTGAAGTGGAAAGGTTATCCAGATAAATTTAACAGTTGGATTTTAGCTTCTAGTTTAAAAGAAATATGAATAAAGAAAGTTTTTATTTAACTTTGCTCAGCAATAGTTCAATGGAATACTTTCCTGATAACAAGACCACAAATTTTTCAACGAAATTACCGAAAGCTATTAACTTAGAAGGTGAATGGTCGGTTGGAGTTGTCGAGTTTCAATATCCATGTACCATGTTTACTGTTCAAGATCATGAAAATGTTATATACATTACAAAATCTATGTTAATGCCTAATGAAGATAAACCATCCACAGTGTACTACAAAAAACATATTCCAGCTACCAACTATGATAACGTTGAGCATATTTTAAGAGTGTTAAATGGTATCGGAGAGAACTTGAAATTTCGCTATGATGAAATAACAAAATTTGTGTCTATTTCTGTTTTGGATAAAAATATAACATCCGTAACATTATCACCCAAATTAAGTTTACAACTAGGTTATGAACCAAATAAAAATCTCCTAGAGAGAAATTTTGGAAAGTGTCCTGCTAATTTACACTTAGGGTTACCATCTCAACTCTTTCTATATTGTGACATCATCGATCCTCAGATTGTGGGTGATGTTATGACTCCTTTATTAAGAGTCATTTCATTAGATCCTACAAAATACATTTATGGTGCAAATAAAATGCACGTTTTCTCTCAACCTCATTACTTACCTGTTATGCGAAGAGAGTTCGATACGCTGGAAATAGTTATAAGATCGAGCACAGGATAAAAAATACCATTCCAGTTTGGAACCGTGTGTATTAAACTACATTTCCGAAAATTATTATAATGAATTCTCTTCGTGATCATCATAAATGTCCATATGAAAATTATTATACACATCAAGCTGGGTCAGGAGTTGGAGTAATTTATAAGGGTGCACCATACCAACGCGGTCATGGTATTGGGAGCTTCTTAGGGGGGTTATTTAGATCAGTTTTACCTTTACTTTCAAGTGGTGCTCGAGTGATTGGTAAGGAGGTATTAAAGGCTGGAGTAGGACTTTTATCGGATATGGTTCAAGCGCGTCCTATGGAAGCCTCAATAAAGGATCGTCTAAAGCAAGTTAGTACGAATTTAAAACGAAAGGCTGATGAGAAAATTGATCAATTTAACATGACAGGATCTGGGTATAAAACTAAAAGAAAACGATTGACCTCGTTCATTCCACCATTAACTGCTAAAGTGAAAGCTGCGAAAAAACTTGGTCTAAAACCAAAAAATAACAAAGATATATTTTCAAATTAAATATGTCTTTCCTTCATAATCATTCTTGCGAGTGCGTTAAGTCAGAATTGGATTTGTTTGCACTACCGTCTACACAAACTAGCATTGAAAATGGATTGTGGATTCATTATAAACCAATTTCATCTCTTGGTGATGATGGACCTATCGAGTTTCAAGTTCCTGGGACAGGCGATGACTACATAGATTTGTCTCATACATTACTCCACATAAAGGCAAAAGTATTAAATCAAGATTCAACTAACTTGATATCTACTACAATAGTAGCACCTGTAAATAATTGGCTGCATTCACTTTTTAGTCAACTTGATGTTTATTTAAATCAAAAACTTGTATCACCACCTAATAATACCTATGCATATCGAGCATACATGGAAACCCTTTTAAACTACGCTCCTGCTGCTAAACAATCTCATCTTACTTGTAGTCTTTGGTATGATAATACAGCAGGAAAAATGGATTCTACGGATGGTAAAAACATGGGATTTGTTAAAAGACAGGAATTGATTAGTGAAAGTAAGGAAATAGAAATGATTGGTCATCTTCACGGTGACATTTTCAACCAAGATAAATTTTTAATTAATGGTGTTGAAATGAGTGTTAAATTGGTTCGATCGAGAGAGAGCTTTAATTTAATTGCTGAGTCAAACGATGTAAAGTTTAAAGTTTGCATTACGGACGCAACTCTTATTGTTCGACGAGCACGAATTAATCCAAGCGTATTACTCGCACATCAAAAAGTTTTAGCTTCTACCACTGCTAAATATCCTATTACTCGAGCTGAAGTAAAAGTTTTAACAATTCCATCGGGTGTTCAAGGAAAAACTCTTGATAATATATTTTTAGGGCAGGTACCCAAAAGATGTATAATTGGATTTGTGAACAATTCTGCATTTAATGGTTCCCTTACTAAAAATCCATTTAACTTTGAAAACTATGGTATTAATTCTTTCAGCTTATATATTGATGGTCAACAAATACCTTCAAAAGCTTTGCAACCATCTTTTAATAATAGCATATTTACATCAGCATATCATACTCTATTCTCGGGAACTGGTATTCACTTTCTTAATGAAGGAAATGGAATCTCTTGTGAACAGTATGCCAGAGGTTACTGTCTATTAGCATTCGACTTAACTCCTGATTTATCAGCCAACTCATCAGCTCATTGGAATCTCATAAAGCATGGTAGTGTAAGATTAGAAGTACGATTTGAATCCTCACTAATACAAACAATTAACTGTATAGTTTATGCTGAGTTTGATAATATTATTGAGATAGATAAAAACAGAAATGTTACTGTAGACTATAGTAGTTAAGGTTATAATATGTGTTGTGTGTTAGATTTTATGAGTTATGTGTAATGCATTTTGTGTGTATGTAACTATGTGAAACATTATAAAATTAAATAAAACAAATTGTATGCAATATATTATTTTTTATTTCTTTATAAATATTCTATTTAATCTAATACAAAACTCTGTTCGAGTTTAAATTTTACATAAGCACACTGACTAAACCACTGAACATGCTGCTGCCAAGGATCATCATCATCTTCCCAATCTTTTAAGCCACCACCACAATGGAAACACTTGGTCCTGTCTGCATGGCCAGTATAAAAGAAACCGGCTTCTGCAAGATCTTCAGGTTTCTGTCGCATAACGAGAGGCCAGTTTTCGAAACTGAGCAACCGGCTAGATTTTGAACTGAAGAATGGATATTCAGCTCTTGAGTACTGCATATTCTTCTCGTTTTCATCTCCACTCAGTGTTGTAGTTTTGTTCTTCAATGATGTGTTCTGTACACGTATGCCACACTCATCTCTTTCTTCTGCTCTTGTCTTCCTGTAATTTAAGTAAACAGAATCACATTCACTAATGATCAGCTAATGACTGTCATTGTTAAAAAAGTATTTTTTAACTTTTTCACTTTCTGCTATTGTCTTTGTAATATTGTATACGAGGGCGTTTGTGTTGTCGTAGATGCTATCCTTATTAGTCTTTACGTAATATTTAATCCTCGTGGAAGCATGTTTCCAATGATCAGTAGTTGGAATCTTGGATAGCTTCTTCATATCGTACATTTCAATTTTGATGAGATGCGTCGCTTGGTCTCCATCGTCAGAATTAGTAGAAATGTATGATACACCATCTCTAGCGGCTCGTGCTACGGTTGATGATAACAGCTTCCTCTTTTTTATTTTTGATTCAGCTTCAAAAAAATGATCAATCGATTGCGATTTTCTTTTTCCACCATCTCATGTGTTATTATTAATGACGATGTCATCACTCTCTTCTTGAGGGGAGAGTGGCGAGTAGTAATACTGTTTATATGTATTTTCATCGAAGCTCAATGATTTCTGCAACAACACAGTTATCATGTTAATATCAATTTGTTAACACTTAATCATAAAAGTTAAAAAAGCTAAAGTTACAACCTATTAAAGTCCACTGCTGAACATAGGCCTCCTCTCATTTCTGAGAGGGTTTTAGGGCTAGGAAATGTTCGCTGCGATACCTCAATGCGTGTTGGCAAACTTCACATGCCTTCGAAATTATCTCAGACATGCATTCCTCACGATGTTTTCCTTCACCGCTGAGCACGTGGTAAATTAACACTTAAAATTGTAATTAACAATTTAATTGGTGCCGGCGGGGATCGATCCCGGGTCGCGTACTGTGAATTTTACATTTTGCGCTAACCATCTGAGCTACCACGGCTTAACCATATACACACACATAATATTTAAATATAATTTGTTAACACTAAATCATACACACGTAAGAAAATAACAGAAAGAAAAGTAAGTTTGTCAATAGAATAAACACTTACATCCATGGCCTTTGATGCGTTGAAGTAACACAAACGTAGTATTGATAGATCCACTGCGGTCAAACGACCATACACTAACTCCATGACTGCAGTTGCTTGGTCTTATATAGTACCAGTGAGTAATAATTCTAATCTAAAGAATTTCTGCAGTAGAATTGATAGTATCTTTATGCGTCAACAAGCTTACCTTACATTCTGTTGCTTATCTCTACATTCCTACGTCCTTCCTGTCGTGTCTTGTTCAGTGTATTGGTGACTCAAATACGATTTGTATAACACAAAGAATGTAATTTAATATTTAGATATCACTATAATTGATCATTCCTATATTAGTCATTGAGTAGATTGGTACTGTAATAATCTACTAATAGCAGTAATATTATGGATACACTAGATGTACAACAACATCTGAAAAAGATTCACCCCACTCTAGAAAATAATGTTTATGCTGCCAATAAACTACCCATGTACACCCACGTACCAACGTATATAATATGCAATTTGGATACAGATGATAAACCAGGGTCACATTGGGTAGCTTTATATATCGATACGAATGACGTCGGTCAATATTTTGATTCATTCGGACGGGCACCTGTACGATATCATCTAGAGTTTTTTAAAAGAAATTGTAAAAGATGGAACTGGAATGTTGATAGGATTCAGAATGAGTGGACTTCAGTTTGTGGCGAATATTGCTTAATGTATTTGCTATATAAGTTTCAGGGATGTTCAATGCATAGTTTTACGAGTATATTTACAGGGAACACATTGTACAACGATATTTTAGTGGATGAGATGTTTCGCTCCTATTTTATAGATAATAAGTAATAAGATTTTGTATTTTATAAATAAAAATTTTAACAAAATTGGGTAATGTGTTTTATTAATGAGTCAGATTAGTGTAGATAGGAACAAAGGAGTATATAACAATATCACCACGCTAAGGAAGAATAGATAATGACGGTATTGAATGAACAATAGATAAGTAGATAAGAACAATGGAGCGCTAATGACGGTGGAGGCTCGAAGCGGATATCAATTAGATAAGAGTTAATTGATCTGCACATCTCCGGAACCGTGCATCCTACGCAAAAATGGACCGCAGATTCGTGATCAGAGCATGCCAAAACCTTTCTTTTTTTTTTTTTTTTAGGATCGTGAGTCGACGAACGTCGTACTTGTGACTCAGTGCGCCAGAACTGGTACAACCTTTCTACAAGTGCGCCAGAACTGGTACAATGTAACTACTCTATATCCACTACCCTTATTTATTTGTTAGATATCATTCGTTTATATTTTATTTCAGTTACTTACTTCCATGTACTTGTGTATTATTTTACATATTCACTACATTTTATTGGTACATAAACTTTTTTTATTGTATTATATCAAGGTAAAAGTGTACCTTGGTTTGTACGCACAATTTTGAGTTCTTCATTCAACTTATATTAAAAGGACTCCAACAATTGTAATGGAAGATAATTAAGTTCAAACTATAATAAAATAAAAGATCTGACATCTACGAGTATGTACATTAAGGGTAACAAATTAAAGGCATCTCCTGTTCCCAACAGTACTAATATGAATAAACTCGTTCACAAGACTTTAACTGAAAATATTGTTCCCTAGTACTTGTTACTCCAGATTTTATCATTCAATCATGGAAACATACCCTGCTCGAGGACTATATGCTATACCAGTGATGGACGTTCCCGTATCTCGTTATCATTTATATATCAAAGGCATCTTTTCTTTTATTTTTATTCTCGTCATAAATATTTATTTCTTATTTATTTATTCATTAGCTTATTCTTTTTATATAAACTTTCGTGCTCCAATTCCATATACTAACTCGTATTATTCTCGCCTATAATGAACTCATACTACGAGTTTAAGCATCACATTATTTTCATCGTTATTACGTTGGTGTTATGGTTTATCCTACTCCTGTTCATGTGTCGCATGCTACATATGCTACTTTGTTAGTCATAAGATATAGATACGCTCATTGCCTAACATTAAAATACTCATATTTATGGATACATGTCATTATCGTTCATAACAAATAGTTAGCAGACCTTTTATATTCACTGTGTAAATATTGATTCTTGTTACATTTAACCTATCCAGACTAGTTTTTCGTCTTTAAAAAGAATGTAATGGTGTTATTTGAACTAAAAAATATAAAAAACTTAATTGATATTAAAAGTTAAAAAGTAATTTTATCGCATGATCATGCCTAATGTCAACATAGTTTGTACAATTTGATACTACTTATACGTGATTGCAAGTAATAAAATGTACCTTAAAACGATATTTTAAATTTCTTATTTATACAAAAGTCTACATAGTAACATCGTTAATAGTTATAGTGCCACCAACTTATCTGTTCAGGTGGACAAAATTGGAACTAAGGCCGCCATTTTGTAAATGACATTTTTATAAAATATAAATAATATATATAATAACACTAATTCTCACTAATTTTAATATATTAACACGAAATTTGTTTTATTTTATATTATGTGTACCTAATGAATATGAAGTCACCTATTTCCTCGGCGAATTTCTTAAATGGCAATAGTAAGCACTCCACTAGCGACTCTGTAAACTGAACAGATAAGTTGGTGGCACTATACATCACTTTTATATAGATCGAAAAAGATTTCTAGAAGTATGACATTTATTACATCATGTATACAAAACAATTGAATATCACTATAACAGTAATCAACTTTAGACAACGATACATTAGTTTATTTTAATATTCAAAAGAAAAAATTGTAGCCTTAGGAAAAAACAAACTAAAACTGATGAAATGGCAGCACCCAGCCATCTTCTCTATTGAAATTGAAAATAGACTGCAATTTGTGAACACCTAAAGAATCGTCTCCATAACTACATCAGATTTGATAGACCACAAATCCTCGCTAAAGAACACCGATTCATTTTAAGGATGATTCGCAAGGCTATATAAAAAAATCTAATGGTGCTGCCTTCTGCTTAGTATTCTATAATTAATAAAATTAAATCCAAACCCAAGCATACAACTGCAAGACTGCAAGTATTATAAGTTCAAAATGTATGAATCAGACAAAAATTAATAATTTTAATCTGTGGGTCACGTATAAATTATGGAGATATCAAGTGCGTTAATATGTAATGTATTATGTTAATATTTCATTCATTTTTGGCAGGACACAGTAGTAAAAATAATATAAAACTATAACTGAATAAAAGTGAATATTATATCGTCTGGTGCCTTTAATAGAAGTGGCACATAAGTGCGCGTACGTAACTTCATTTATAATAATGCGTTACGACTTTTATTTAGATATAGTAATAAAACTGTTAAAAAAGCTATTGAATCGTTGAGTATCTGTTAAATACTTTCAAATTAATTATATTTTATTAAATACAGACTATCTCAGTCCCACGGGACCATGGGTGCCCGAAACGTCGGGAATTAAAAATAATAGTAAAATAAACGCGATAAAATCCATAAAAGTAGTTTTAATCAATGTGTAGTGTTCGCGTAAATATAAGAAATCATTATTTTGAATGGATTTAAAATTACTCAGGTGGGAAATTATCTATTAACTTTGTTCTGTATTATTTGGGCTCAATCTTCTCGGCTACTGCTGCTGATTTCTGGTTCTGTTCGCTGGACTACAATTTCTTTTATTCTTCCTAAATGGATGGAATACTTTCATTTTTATGCTTTCGTTATTTTAAATATATTTTTCCTCACAATTTTGTCTTCGTGTTTTGTTAGTTGTCTTCATTTTTTAGTTTAATTTTTAAGTCAGCTCCTATAAAATAGTTATTCTTCTTCCTCTCATATTATACTTCTCATATTTGTGATATTATAGTTTTCTTGACTTCAGTGAATTTTTATAATATCCGGGACTGTGTCAATGCATAGTTATTTATTTTTTATTTTTGGCCCTTAATCAGCATATTTATGTTTAATCCATTTGATAATAAATCAAATTAATTTCCATTTTGTTTGTGTGTTTCTTTATTTTAATAACTTTGCAGGCCACGGCGCGGCGGTGCGCTTGCATTGTCGCTGCGCATCGCCTGGCAGGGTCGCCATGTAATGTAGGAAAGGAATGAAGGGAAGATTTGTGTTACTCTTGTTATGACTTTAATTATACTGCTCCATTTACAACCACAATTAACTTAAATATATACTGTCACAGGGTCTACACTACATATATATAACAGAATCCATAATTATAGATAGGTATTATGTTTTTTTATAGGATAGAGTGACAAACGAGCACACAGTCCACCTGATGGCAAGTGGTTGCTGTGGCCCATAGACATCTACATCTATCCTCGATTACGAATCAAAATGCAGGTGCGTTATCGTCCGTGAGGAGTTAGATGAAATGCCTCATTTCCAGTAAAAAGGTTCTCCGGTTCTCTACACTCACCATACGAAACACAGCAGCATTAAGCTACTTGTGAGAGTATGGTCCTTCCCCGGTCGAGCCGACCCATTCGTGCTACAACTATACTACTAATACAACTGCAGCATACCACGTAAAAACGGCACGTAAAATTAGTTAAATAAATACTATCAAACACGCTCGCGTAATCGCATGTTTTGTACAGCAGACTTAGTGTAGTACACTGACACAAAGTTAAACCGTCCCGCAAGCCCCCCCCCCCCCCGCGATTTCTCTGTACAACTACATTCGTTTCCTAACTGTCTTTATGTTTTGATGTGACCTAATTCCTGCCTCTTCATTCCATCATTAAACTACTAAATGCTCCGCTTGTCTCTATCGCTTTGTTGTCGACATACCATACATTTAAATATATATTAGCAAAACAACATTAAAACACATGATGCGTTCGGCTAAGAAGTAGAAATATTTTCCAGCATCAGTGTTTCCATCTCATTATAATGTAGGTGTCTTGAAAGCAAGAGTGGTTTTGACTTTTAAGCTAGGTTAGTGCGTTTTACCATCTTTGCATGCACCACGCTTATTAACAAATGGGATAGTAGTCAACTGGTAGCCACTGGCTTATAACAGCCTAAAAAACTTACTGAACAGTGATCAATAATTCACATGCCAAGTGAGGTGATTCAAGTAAAATACTATTGTAATGGGAGAGGTCCATGCCCAGTAGTGCATTGCTAGGTGTAAAACGTAAGGAAGTAAAACACTTCAAATATAAATGTTACGGCCTTTCAACGCCTTTTTTCTGTAAATATAAGTTAAATTTGGTACATGTATTGATGACCCGGGAAATATTTCATATAAACAACCATAAAGTTGCATATGAGCCGAGTACAATAGGGTCAATCAAACATTTAGTGCATGCTGTCACGAAACTACTGTAGATTTAAAAATAAATGGTAATGCTTACATTTAAAAAGTATTTATATTGTCATGCGTATCTAATAGTAATGGTATATTAGTGTTACCGTTGTAGAAATTGATTAAAAATACTGTCAATTATAAACATTATCAGAAATTCTTAATCCAATTCCATGCACGCCGTTTTTTATATGCAATTCAATTTTAGACACGTATTGATACCCAGGAAAGCATGGGCCTTTCCCGTTTAATAAAACGACTTGCTTCAAAAGTCACGCTTGGCAGCAAATTTTCGATCAATTTGTAGGCGGCCCGCAGATTTAAAGGTGATTTCCATCACTAGTTTGGATATTTTATGTCTGACGTAAACAAAACGCTTAAACTGCCATCTGTCGAAGGCTACAAGATCTTCCTGGCGTATCCTTCAATCGCTTCTTACGACCACGGGACGAAAATGGGTGGTGAATCATCTTGATTCTCTATCTCAATACTCTAAAAATGTATACCACTATCTATACAATTGACAGTGTTAGATAAACAACATATAAAGATTTGTATATAGAGATAGATTGTGGGTGCTCAAAATTTAATAACTAAAAGTTACCAGATACACCAAAAGCAGTGCTTAATACAACAAAGGTGGTGCTTATTAGTTGAAACTGACGCTTCACTGAGACCAGAAACGGAGCTGGTGCGTGCACGAGGGCGCTGTAACTTTTCGGATAAGATAGAAGTACAAAAACCAGTAATAATGCACTTAGGCATTTGGGCACATGACTGCAGCATACTTGGTAGCAGCAGAATTAAATATTTTCGATTTTTATTGAAAAGAATGTGATGGATTCAATAATGCAACGTACAGTTTAAAATAGCATTAAAATACAATGAAATGAAAGAAATGATGATAGTTTAATGCTAATTAAGAAACAGCAAAAGAAATTGTGTAAACTAATCCACAATACTAAATTCTAACAAATAAATTTAATTATTGCAATCAAATCAACATTTAGATATTAAAAATTCAAAAGCGGTTAATCGTTTTCTTTAGTTGACGATTGATTGATACAAAATAAATCTTGGCATTTATTTCACTGACCTTACTAAGGAATTTATAATCAAATAACGCTTATTTTAAAATATTTTTACTTTTTTTCGTTAAGGTTTGAAACATATATCAGCATTTGATCATGGTTATTGGTTATATATTGCAATCATAATTTTGGTGCATTTATTTAGTAGTAAGTACATTTTAGTTTTTGTTATTATTTGAAGTGAGAATAATATAAATATTAACGAGATACATAAATACATACATAAACACTCACGCCTGTCACCCAGAGGCGTAGGCAGAGACTACAGACTTCCATTTAGCACGATCCTTACATACCTCTCTCGCCTCTTCCACATCCATATACCTACGCATAAATGCTCGTCGGTTAAGGGTACTCTTAATTTGGCCCATTTTTAGTATATCGCCAATTTGGTCGACAAATTTTGTTAACCAGATCTAAGTATTATGGAGTCTGTGGCACGGTAGGCAAAGCTGATACGATCTTTCTGCTGAAACAAGAAACTTTCACTGTACTGATTTCTGATTTTCTCTTTACTATGAAGGGGTTATATATTATAATAGTTGTGCGTCTGTTAGTGATCGTGTAACTTCTAAGTGCTTTTGCCAATTGTTGTTATACAATATGTTTGTTTTGTCAAAGCGATAGTTCATAGCTTTGCTAAGTCCGATAGATGGTCAGCTAATCATAAAATTCTATATTTATTGACCAAAATGACTCATAATATATTAATAACTTCCTTCAAACCGTATTTCGGTCACGGCGGCCAGTCTAAACGGAGACTAGCCATCTGCACATGACAGGGTTATGGTGCTCGAGTGTATGTGCAAACATAGCTACACTTTCTATTCCCTCACTCTCATAGTCCGATGGGATGGTAAACCGATACGACCGTAGAGAAATTAGGCACAGGACCTACGGCTTTACGTGCTTTCTGAGGTATAGGAGTGAAACGCCGCTAACTTCTTGACTCCGAGCTGCCACTGAGAATTTCTTGACTGTAAAACATAAAAAAAAAAAATGAAAAAAAAAAATAAAAATAAAAATGTTTATTTCAATTACATAAAGCTTTAAGAGACAGGGTTTGGAGATCACCTTTTAAGCAAAGAGATGCTTGTGTTAGGTGACTCCGCTCTTCCACTTAACATTATACATACACTGTATGTAATTGGTAACAAAATAAAAGAAAAGAAAGTACAAATACAAAATGGATAAAGGAACGCACTTATGTGGTGTAAGTGAGTGGGGTTTTGAGTGTACGCGCACACACGTGTGTGTGTGTGTGTGTGTGTGTATGTGTGTGTGTGTATGTGTATATGTGTGTGTGTGTGTGTGTGTGTGTGTGTGTGTGTGTGTATGTGTGTTTGTTCGTTTGTTCTTGTGTTTATGGGTTAATATTGTTGACGTTGAGGTTTAGGTTAGCCCTACGACAATGTCTTGGGATCGGAAGAAGCCAGGCAAAGCTTCCTCCACTAACGATTGCGTTAGTGTGGTCCTATTGGTTAATAGGCAGATTATGGTAACGATGATACCATAGCCTCAATGTCATCGTAGGTTTTAGTCTTAAGCCAATTAGTCACAGCTAGTTTACAGTCACGGAGTGTTAGAGGATAGATGTTTAGCTCTTTATTCAATAGGTTGTATAAGTGGGAAGATTGCCTTTCATACTGCCGCTTGGCAAAAGTAGATCTAACTGGGACAGTTGGAGCGACCAAGTAGCTTCTTCTGCTACTCAAAATCGGCTTTTTGGGGTCAAACTGGAGGGATTTATGTTTGCTCAGAATAAGGTGGAGTAGGTAAAGTTTTCTTACTGACAGTAGGTTAGAGGTTAGGTAAAGGTTTTGGGTTGAAAATCTATAGGGTTTAAAAAGCATAACTTTAAGCAGAGATCGCTGCGCCCTCTCAAGTTCTAAAAATTTAGCTTTTGTTGTTCCACCCCAGCATGGCAGACAGTATGTAAGGATAGATTGGGCTAATGATACGTAGACTTTCTGCAAAAGAATCTTTGAGGCAACGTGTCGCAATGTTTTAAAAGTCCATATTAATTTCCTAATCCTATTCATGATCAGTTCAGTATGCATATGCCAGGACAGACGTTGGTCAATCATGATACCAAGGTACTTAGTATACTGTAACCTGTCAATTTTTGTACAAGAGCAGTCAGGAATTGGGGGGTTAGCACAGGAGTGGATCTTTATTTGGAATTCGAGTGGTGGTTGAGTGTGTGTATACTTGGTGAAGCATACGTAATTGGACTTGGAGGCATTTAGTGTGAGGAGGTTACGCTTAAGCCAAGCTGCAATCTTAGACAGGCCGATTTCGGCTGACCTTTTAACCTTTGTCCAAGTGTTATCAGCAAAGACTATGGCAGTATCATCCGCATATGAGAAAATATGACCACTGTCAATAGTCATATTGCATAGGTTATTAATATATATAAGAAACAATGTCGGACCAAGGACACTTCCCTGCCCGACACCGTATGAAATTGTTTCTTCTGAGCTAGTAAACTCCCCTATTTTGACTATTTGTTTGCGACTACTTAGGTAGGATTTGAACAGACCGAGAGGGGTTCCCCTTATGCCTATGTTTTCGAGCCTGTCTAGAAGTATGGGGACAGATACTGTGTCAAAGGCCTTTTTGAGGTCGAGGAAAACTGCCAGGCATTTGCTACCTTTATCCACTTTGTCAACTATAGTAGATGTTAAAGACAGGACCGCTTCCTCAGTAGACCTTCCCTGCCTAAACCCAAACTGAGAAGGTGACAGAATGTTATACTTAGTAAGGTATTTAGTTAAACGTGAATTTAATAGTCTTTCTAAGATTTTAGAGATGGATGGCAGAACTGAAATTGGCCTATAGTTTGACGGGTTTGACCTGTCTCCACTCTTGTACACAGGCGTTATTAGGGCTACTTTTAAAGCATCCGGGAAAAGTCCCTGCTCAAAGCAAAGGTTTGTTAAATAAGTTAGGATTGGCACAATTTGTTCGTGTGCAGCTTTAAGGAATTTAACTGGAATGTGGTCCCATCCTGGAGCACTATCTGGTTTTAAGCTCATTAGTGTATCATGAACTTCACAAAAGTCTGTGTCGAGTAGGGCAAAAGAAGAGGCCGATGTGCAGGCAGATAAAGATGAGCTAGGATCGTTATTTGTTACTGTAGGAGACGGAGGTGGTGAGATATTGTCCGCAAGAATCTTTCCTATGTTAGAGAAAAAGTTATTCACTTTGTTAGTAGAGTTCTGGGGAGTATTAGATAGCTCTAGGAGTTCCAAGTTATTTGTTTTTTTAGGCTTTCGCTGTGTAATGTTGTTAATGATCTCCCACGTTTTTTTAGGGTTTTTATGCGCTTTGGCAAGTTCGTCTCTGTCATATTTTCGTTTTTGTTTTTTGATGATGTAGTTGCAGTAATTGCGGTATCTTTTGTAGGTAACTTTTAGTACCTCATTGAAAGGGTCAAGCCTCTGTCTCCGTTGCAAGGTGTTTCGGTTGTGAATACAGCGCAATAAACCAATAGTCATCCACGGTTTCAGGGTTCTATTTTTTGACGAGATTACGGTAGTGATAGTACTAAGAGCGATACAGTTTTGAAGAATTTCGATTATTTTATTAGTTAGTGTGTTAGGGTTTGTTAGTTGCAACAGGTTGGTCAGGTTGCTATCTTTTAAGTGGTCGAGTCCTTTCTCAACGTTAAAAACTGATTTTATTTTAGTAGGTTTTATTATATTTGTATGGTTTGTAATTTTTAGGAAAGTCATGAAGTGATCTGTGATAGTTGTATGAATAATTGCAATGACTGCAGTTTTATTGGCAGGTTCGAGTTTTATATTGATATGGTCTAGACAATTTTTGCCTCTCGTGGGTAGCAAGTGACCAGGGAGGAGGCCATGCATTGCCAGCATATTGAGATAATTTAGCCTATTTGTGCGTTCATGTGATTGCTCGCTTTGATTTAGTATCAGATTAATATTAATGTCACCTGTGATAATTACATTTTTAGTTGATTCAATGGTAGTAAGGTGATGATTTAAGGAATGGATAAATTCGTCAGCGTTTGTGGTTGAGGGGGATCGATAAATCGCTATGACTATAAGGTCAGGCGAGATATGGACCTCCAAACAAGATGCATGAGTAAGCTTTATTTCCCTTATTTTATATTGACATGTGTTTTTAATATATACGACCACTCCATCGGCTTTATTGAGATGATTAGTAGATTGGTGTGAATTATAGTTAGTTATATGAGGTATCTGTTTACTTGGATTTAATCTACATTCAGTTAATATTTTCAGGTCGATATCTACTTTAAGAGATACTATGTTTAGTTGAAAGTCGTCAAAGTTAGAGTAAATGGATCTAATATTTTGTGAAACAATATTAAAGCCAAGGGAGTTAGACTTAATATGGTTAGTGAATTCGTTGAGTTCACAGTCGAACACTTGGGCTATTTTGTGAGTGTCTATGTCGTTCAAAGTCTGTAAGGTACTATTCATTATAATAGGATTTATAGGTGCTGAAGAACGTAGCTATACGGACATTAAGTGTATGTGTGAATGTATGTGTGTTTATTGTGGAAGAGATAGCGTGAACGAGTGTGGAATTGAGGGTTAAGTGTGTGTTAGTGCGCAAAATGTTATGATAGTATAAGTTAATATTTAACCTGATAAGAAGCTTCTTATTATATATACTCTGCTTTTTTTTTATATATACTCTGTGGCAACCCAAGTGACAAGTTGTAAAATAATAGCTCCCAACAATTTAGCAAAATTAAATATTGTAATTTGATAATATCCACCTCAATTTTTAGTTACTGTTGTTAAATAATACTTAATTGTGTTGGTAAAATAAGTAAAAGTCATAAGTATTTTAATTATATAGTGTTTAGTGTTTCAACTAAAAGTGACAGCTGTAGGTAACGAACATCGTTTGAACTTTCTGTAAGTTATTGTAATTTTCTTGTTATCCCTTTAATATTTTAAGATTTATCTTTTAAATTAGTGCAGTTTCGGATTTCAATTTGAATTATTTACCTGATAATTTAATTTGAGATCTGTAAGTAGACCCATAGATCTAGATATTAGCTTACTCTGTTTCTTCGGTTTTCTTTCTTTGTTTTCTTTTGCTATTTACACATAATAGTAAAATGAATACACGCAACGCCAAAACGCGTCAAATGGAGAACCAACTTCAAATGGCGCTTCTAGAACTTAAGGCATCAAAAGAGCAGTGTGAGCTGTTGCTTAAAGAAAGGGATGACAACGAAAAGGAAATAATAAATATAATTGCCAAAAATAGTCAACTAAAAAGTGATATGGTTAAGTTGCATAAAGACTACACAAATGTTTTAAAAGAAAGGGATCAGCTTTAGGAAACAGTCGATGAGTTTGACCGATGCAGCAAAGAATATGAGGAATCCCTCAGATTAATTGCTGCATTGCAGTTGCAGTTAAGTGAGGCTAATCAGCAGATTTTGCAATTAAAACAATACTTAGATGAATTGAAAGTGTCCCAAACTCAAAGTCTGTTCAATGAGCTCATAGAATGTAAATCATCAAAAACATTGCATCCCTCCACAACAATCGATTTGACTGGTGATGATTTTGTCACATCTAGAACAGCAGAAAGGATTACATGCAGTAGAAGAAAATTAAAGAAATACATAAAAATTAATAAATATGTCAGGAAAGTACAAAAGTTAATTAAAACAAAAATTAATACAAAAAATTATATAAATATATGTAAGGAAAAGCATGTATTAATTAATAAACTTAAATTATATGCAATTGAGGTGGAAAATATGAAAAACTGTTATGAGACTGAAATAGAGTGTCTCAATTCAGAAGTTTTGTCGCTTAAAAACTCCTTAGAAATTATCTCAAATAAATATGCATCGGCTCAGGTTGAGATAAAAGAACACATATTGGCCATGAATGATCTGGTAAAGTCATGTAAATACAATGAGGAGCGCTTTGACTCCTTAATAAAACATCAGAGTGAAAATCAACGCTCCATACCATGTTCATCGGGGACAATATGTGTAAATAGCAATGACTCCTTATTTTCACCAACACTCTATGACGGTGCCATAACACAGAATAAAAACTTAAAAAGTAGTTTAAATATTAAAAAACATAAAGTTATTATGTATTGTGATGACATAGGTAAAAATTTGGGCATGATGTTAAATAACAATTTGAAAGGACATTTGATTAGTAATTATTGTATGCCTGGAGCATCGTTTAGTCATATAATGAATAAAGTTTTAACCAGTAAGTTTACTCCTAATAGCACATTAATAATTCTTGTTGGGAGAAGAGGCAATGTAAACAAAAATTCCTCATATTCTTTGCTGCATCGGTTAGTCTTTGCCGCCTCGTCAAAGGGCAAACAATGTTAACAAGCGAGCTCCCGGTTTATTATTGAAAAGTGTATACTTATCGTACAATTCTAGATAAAACCCGTATTACGATAAAAACGATTGTCAGTTCGGTTTACCTATGTTGTGAAATCAAACATAACCAAAGAAAATACAGTGATTTAACGACCCGAACAGTTCAATTACTATGCAAAAATCAGTCGGCCGCCATAACGGTTGGTTCGTCGGGCAAAGCAGTGCATCAGGTAATAAACAGTGCTAAGCGCAACGCACAGTGATCATATTCTCGTGCGCCCATTGACCGCACGCCGACCGTACGTCATCGCGCATGCGCAGTGCTACCCGTCAAAGATTATTAAAGATTATTAATCGGATATGCGCATATATACGAGTTGTCGCTGAGAGACTACGACGTATGAAAGTTATTTAGTAAAGGTTTATTCACTGAAAGTTTGAGCTTTTTGCAAGATTTTAGTATTGATTTTGTATAACAATGTACTCCTGCTGCGAGGGATCGACGGACGATGAATCAACTATAGTATGCACCCATTGTGGTGGAGCGTTTCATCACAGTTGTATGGACCCGGCAAACAGCTACGATTTTTCAACTATCGATACAAACAACTGGACCTGTCCCACTTGTACAGCCAAGAAGCCAAAGGCGATTAAAGGTGACAATACTCCCATACGATTGGGAGCATCGCAGGCAGTGGCAAATAATAACGTTACCCAACGCCTCAAAAAGATAAAAACGGTTTCAGAACCTTCATCAAAGGCTCAAACCAGTGATACAGTTAGTCAAATTACAGTTTCTTCGCTTGAATTGCGTGAAATAATTAGGCAGGAAATTAGACGGGAAATTATAGAATTACAGAAAGGTTTGGAAGCCAGCTTTGAGCACCTATTAAATGCGAAATTTAAGAAAATAGAAGATGAAATGGAGGAAGTCAAGAAATCAGTCTCGTTTATAAACAATAAATATGATGAAATCAAGACTCAGTTGGTCAACCAAGAAAAATCTTTAAAATCCATGGATGTTATATCGGCTGATGTGACCCAATTGAAGACTACATTTAATAAACTGGAGAGTGAGAATAATACAAGAGATCAGTGGGCCAGACGTTCAAATATTGAAATTTGTGGAGTTCCTGAAAAGAAAAATGAGAACTTGATTACAATTATAGAAAACTTGGCAAAAAAAGCTGATATATCATTTAACGCCCCCACTGATATGGATTTCGTAACCCGTGTTGCATCCTTATCAAAAGATATTAAAAAGCCCAAACGTATAATTGTGCGTTTCATGTCTCGTTACTATAAGGATGAGTTTCTGTGCAAGGTGCGTCAGCTGAAAAATTTGAAAGCTAGCGACATCGGGTTTTCAGGTAACAACTCTTATGTCTTCTTCAACGATCATTTAACTACATCAAATAAACTACTGCTTCAAAAGGCAAAAGCTAAAGCTAAAGACTGTAATTACAAATTTGTGTGGGTAAAAAACTGTACTATTATGGTGCGTCAAAGTAACAGTAGTCCTGTGTTACATATTAACTCGACAAATGATTTATTCAAAATAAAATAAGAACTATTATTTATTTTTATTCTCAGTATAATAAAAAAATACAAAGACTTGCATATTCTTATCCTTGTTTGGGATGGAGTCAACGTACATTGATACTTTGTTTTCGTTTTTGCGTATTGGCGGGCTTTGTTGTTCTTTACAGTAGTGGTATCGCTTCTATTGATTCCTTTTGTAACCTTAACAATTTAAAGTTATATAATGATAGTATACGGCATTATTATATTATTATCGGAGTTATGTATCTGAATTATCATATTATAGTGTTTAAAGATAGATAATAAATTGCGAATTTATTACCAAAACGTCAGAGGGTTGCGTACTAAAACTAGCATGTTCTATAAGAATATTGTTTTAAATGAATATGACGTAATTTGTATTACAGAAACATGGCTACTACCTAGTATATATGATTTGGAATTGTTTGACTCTCGATATAATGTATATAGATGCGATCGAAACCATGCAATCAGGGGCGATAAGATGGGGGGTGGGGTTTTAATAGCTGTACATCGAAAATTTAATGTACGTAATTGTATAACTGTTCCTGTTGTAAATTCGGCAGCTGAAATTATATCAGTTGCCATATCGCTCAATGGAACCTCAAAAAACATTTATAACTTATACTCGTGCTATTTTCCGCATTGCAATGTTCAAAAAGAAGTTTTAAGTAACTTTTATGAATATATAACTAAAAAGGCAATCCAATATCAGGGCGAATATTATGTTATTTTTGGTGACTTTAATATCCCTTGTGCTGAGTGGTTGCCTGTTAAAAATGTTTCATTTTCCATCCTTTCTGGAAATTTTAATGTCGACTACGTAAATGATTTATCTAATTTTATTTCCATGAATGACTTTAAACAATTTAATTTAATTTATAATGGTAATAACCGAGTGCTTGATTTAGTTATTGCTAACGTGGATTGTAGTGTATCAGCTTCTGAGCCTCTTGTACCTGAGGATAAACATCACCCAGCTTTTTGTTGTGATGTCTGGATTTGTAAGCAGAAGTCACTCAGCCAAAACACCAAGTCCCTTACGTTGTTTAAGTTAGCCAATTATGATAGCATAAATCATGCTCTTTCTAACATAGATTGGAATGAATGTTTCACTTCGAATGATATTAATGATAATATTAAAACTTTTTATAATATAATTAATGATATTATAATTAAGTTTGTTCCAGTCAAAGTCATTCACACTAAAAATAAATACCCTATATGGTTTAATCGAGTACTAATAAAAACAATTAAGGAAAAATTAAAATATCATCGGAAGTGGAAAATATATGGCCGTGTAACTGATTATAATACATTTAGACTACTTAGAGAAAGGCAGAAAGTGTTGCAGGATGAGTGTTTTAATAATTTTATATCTGATGCTGAATCTAAGATCTCTCACAATAGTAAACACTTTTGGGCATATGTTAAATCAAAAAGGATAAATATGAATGATTTACCCGACTCAATGTCTATTGGAGATGTTAGGTCATCTAGCGGCGAGAACATATGTGGTTTGTTTAATCAGTATTTTAACTCGGTATTTGAATCTCATAGTCAATCTGATCATGATCATATCGATGTCAACCAAGGAAATAACCTGATTAATCTCAACCACATTTTTATAGATAAAGCAAAAATTGAATCATACCTCAAAAACATTAATACTAATAAAGGCGCTGGTCCTGACGGGCTTCCTCCAATTTTATTGAAGAACTGCTACAAGCAATTATCCGAGCCGCTTTTTAGATTGTTTAATCATTCATTGAAAACGGGAGTGATGCCATATGCCTGGAAACAGTCCTTTGTTACACCTGTATTTAAGTCTGGTAATAAACAAGATATAGAAAATTATCGTCCGATATCCAAACTTAGTACTATCCCCAAGCTTTTTGAGAAAATAGTGTATGATGCTATATACCCTACCATCAGACCCGCCTTGTTGACCCAGCAGCATGGTTTCATGACTAGAAAATCTACAGAGAGTAATTTATGCGAATATCTTAATATTGTTCACAAAGCAATGGATGCAGGGCTACAGGTGGATGCCGTGTACACCGATTATTCCAAAGCCTTTGATAAAATATGTCATGAAATCCTTATCAAAAAACTAGACCAAATCGGTGTGCACGGTGACCTCCTGCGCTGGCTAGCATCTTACTTGCGTAATCGTACTCAAGCGGTAGCAGTTAAGGGGTACTGCTCTTCGTTTTTACCAATATCTTCGGGTGTTCCCCAGGGCTCGCATCTCGGTCCTCTTTTGTTCAATATTTATATAAATGACGTTCTTTTGCAATTCCAACATTCTAACATACTTCTATTTGCTGATGATAAAAAAATTTTTAAAGTTATTAAAAATGAACATGACTGTGAGCTACTACAAGAAGATATTAATAGATTATACTCATATTGTTCAAATAATCTATTATTATTAAATATAAAAAAATGTAATGTTATTACATTCAGCAGGAAAAACAAAACTATAAAATTTGATTATAAAATAAATAATGAATCGATAGATCGAGTAACTGAGTTGCGGGACCTGGGCGTATATTTGGATCAAAAATTAATATTTAAATCTCATATTGATAAAATCGTTAACAAGTCCTATAAGATGCTTGGATTTGTCTTACGAATTACTAAAGACTTTAAAAAACCCTCAACTCTAATTATTTTGTATAACTCATTGGTCCGCTCAATATTAGAATACTGCTCAACAGTTTGGAATCCTCAATATAATATTTATATAGAGTCAATTGAAAAAATTCACAATAAATTTCTGAAGCATATACAATTTAGATCAGCCGGTGATGCCTCTGTTTTGTGTAGATTAGCCTCTAACCTAAAATCTCGTCGTACTGTCAGGGATCAGATGTTTTTATATAAAATCATTCATAATAGGGTCGACTCCATACCACTTCTAAGTGAAATAAATTTTAGATGCCAAAGGATAAGTGCTAGAAAGAAACTTTTATTTTGTACCTCTACAATGCGCACTAAATATGGCAGGAACAATTTTATAACTCGTGCATGTAATTCTTATAATAACATTTTTTCAGGTGTTGATGTATTTTCTCTGTCATATAGACAGTTTAAAAAAGAAATTGAAACTGTAATGGGTAAAATTGATATTTCACATTAATATTATATTTTGCCATAACTTAATTTTAGTTCTACACACCTAAGTATGTTATGATGTTTGCTTGTTGTCGATGAGTTACTTATCTGTGGAAACTTTATTGTTAATTGTAAGATTAATATGTGTTATGTATTAGACTAAAATTATGTATGTTTCCCTTGAAAAAAAAAAAAAAATCAATTATTAAAATATATTGATTACCTCAATAATTTAAATGTACATAAAATTATCTTGTTTACATTGCCTTACATACAGGGTTGGCCACAAGAGAATAAAATAAGATATGATTTAAATTTATTAATGAATAATTTATCATGTAACAATAATTTAAATTTGACATTTAATTGTAACAATTATACCAATAGAATTAATTTAATAGATATTAATAATTTAATTAAGAAATTTTTGACTACAGATAGGTATTACCTATCCAAATATAATTTAAGACAGATAGCAAATGTGCTATCTTATTATTTATATATTAACTCAGCCAAGGACTTGGCTACCCAGACATCTGCTCCTATTGAGCAGCATAATGATTTGACATGTAATTTGGAATCCGTTCCAAGTAATTTAAATTAGAAAATGAGACAATAGAGGTAATCTCTAGCAATTATAATAATTTAAATAGTTTAGAATGTAGCTTACAAATCCCCAATAGTTGCAATTGTATAACTCCACAAAATGATATTAAAAATTGTTTACACCTGGTGCATCAGAATATACAAGGCATGATAGGCAAAGAGCTAGAAATTGAATTGTTTTTAAATAGCAACAATATTCATATTTTATGTATTACTGAACATTGGTTAAAAGCTCATAATTTAATGTTTAACTTTAGTAATCACCAGGTGCTCAGTTCTTTCAATAGAGAAACGATTTTAAGAGGTGGCTCCTTAATTTTAGCTAGTAAATTATTATCATATAAAGAACGTAAAGATATTGTGAGCCTCTCTGTTGAGCGAACTGTAGAAATGGCATGTGTTGAGTTTGAGCACCTCATTGTTGTGAGCGTTTACAGACCCCCATGTTCATTATATGATACTTTTGAAAAAATTATGGAGGAAGTTTTCGCTAAGCTTAATAAACAGAATAAATCTGTTGTAATATGTGGAGACTTTAATATCAATCTCCTAGAAGCTTCCTCCACTAATATTAAATTTAGATCATTGTTTAAATCCTATGGTCTTTTTAATTTATTTTTGGAACCAACACGTATTGCTGAATCTAGTGCAACATGTATAGATAACATTTTTACAAATGCTAAGCCGTTCAATAAATGTATTATTCAAAAATTGAGCTCTGATCACTGTGGACAATTTGTTTCATTACCTTATGTTCACAAAAAGCAAGTAGATAAAAAAGTAGTGTTTGTTCCAGTAAATGCACATCGCTTGGAGAAGTTTAGAAGTAACATAGTAAAAAAACTTCCATTACTTTCATGTCAAAATAATCCAAATTTTTTGTATGCAAAATTATTTAAGCTCATTTGCAATGAATTTAATAACACTTTTACTTCTAAAACATTCTCCTTGAATAATCGTAAAGCATTTAATGAATGGGCGACGGTAGGAGTCCATAAGAGTAGACAAAGGTTATATGAACTTTACAATGAAAGGTCATATAATCCTAGCGTCGAATTTAGGGAATATGTAAAAAAATATTCCAAAATATTTAAAAGAGTGTGCTCCTTAGCCAAGTCATTGTATTTAAGCAACAAAATAAAGACTGCTTCTAATAAAATTAAAATGACATGGAGTATAATTAATAGTGAAACTGGTAAGGTCAACTCTCGCAATTCAAACTACCAGTTAAGTTTTAACAATAAATTAACTAAATCAGATCAGGACGTTGCAATGGTTTTTGAGAAATATTTTACTGATATTCCGATCTTAACCACTAAGTCACTGAATTCTTCTCCTACCGTCGCCGAATCATTACTTAAACAAAATGTAAATGTATGTACAAAGAATTTTACATTTCATAAAGTTTCATCAAAAGATATTGTAAAATATTTTAAGACTATTGATATTAAGAGAACCGCCGATCTGTGGGGGATTTCTGTTGAAGTTATTGCGTCTATAATAGATACAATCGCACCTCAACTATCTATTATTTTTAATAGTAGTATCAAATCTGGTGTGTTTCCTGATTTAATGAAGCATAGTAAAGTAATACCTTTATTTAAATCTGGTAGTACATTGGACCCCTCTAATTTTAGACCTATTTCTGTACTGCCAACACTTAGTAAAATTTTTGAAAAAATTATTCTTGATCAATTGTTAATTTTTTTTAATGTAAATAAATTACTTCATAAAAATCAATTTGGTTTCACAAGGGGTCGCTCGACAACTGATGCTGGTGTTGAGCTGATTAAATATATATTTAATGCATGGGAGAATTCACAGGATGCTTTGGGTTTGTTCTGTGACCTATCCAAGGCCTTTGATTGTGTTCACCATGAAACATTAATCAGGAAACTTCAACACTACGGTGTAAGAAATGATGCTCTTAAATTAATTATTTCATATTTAAGTGACAGAACACAAAAAGTTGTTATTAATAGTATGAGTTCTTCCGGGTCGATTGTACAAATGGGCGTTCCTCAGGGCTCAATTCTTGGCCCCTTTCTGTTTCTTGTATATATTAATGACTTACCTTACATAGTAGGGGATAACCATGATATAGTATTATTTGCTGATGATACTTCATTAATTTTCAAATTAAAACGACAGTTATTAAATTACGACGAAGTAAATAATGCTATAGCTAAGTTAGTCAATTGGTTTAATGTTAATAATTTGCATTTGAATGGAACTAAAACTAAATGTATGAAATTCGTAACTCCTAATGTTAAACATGTCAATACTAATGTAATTTTAAATGGGGAGGAGCTGAGTCTTGTCGATACCACCATTTTTCTTGGAATCACACTGGACGCAAAGCTTCAATGGCTCCCCCATATATCAAAACTAGCTAGCAGACTTAGTTCTGCAGCATATGCTGTAAAAAAGATTAGAACTCTTACCAGTGTTGAAACAGCTAGAATAGTTTACTTCAGTTATTTCCATAGCATTATGTCGTATGGTATTTTGCTATGGGGACACGCGACTGACACTGAAATTATATTTATTTTACAGAAGAGGGCCATTCGAGCAATATATAATTTAAAACCAAAAGAGTCACTGAGACAAAAATTTAAAGAAATTAATATATTAACTCTGGCCTCTCAATACATTTATGAAAATGTAATGTACGTACACAAAAATAAAAGTAGTTTTGCGAAAATAGGTGATATTCATTCTGTAAATACTAGGAACAGACACAAGCTGGTAGTACCTGTTACTCGACTCCACCGAGTCAGTAATTCATTCTTGGGGCGATGTATACGCTTTTACAACAAAATCCCAGAAAATATACAAAATTTGTCATACACAAAGTTCAAAAATGTTACTAAACTAAGTTTGTATAAAAAGGGTTATTATAATATTAAGGAATTTATAGATGATAATAACCCCTGGGAAGGGTGATCGCTACCAAGCTATTTCTAATTTATCTTGTGTTGTTGATTGTAAACATGATTGTAAGCTATTATTAAAAAAAAGTCCCGCTGGGTTTCTTGCTGGTTCTTCCCAGGACAGAGGTTTTTTTTTGCGAACCAGTGGTAAATTAAAAGAGTGACGTTCAATAGGTATTTTTATAATCTGCATTGAATAAAAAAGTTTCTATTTCTATTTCTATTTCTATTAATACTAATACTATTTAATTTTAAATATCTAATGTCCCTATAAAAGCCAGAAAAACAGGCGTAAAAACAGCGTAAAATATGGTAAATACAATAAATAAACATCAATAGTATTACATAGTATTCGTTACTGTTTAACCTGATATAAAACTTAATATTTATCCTAGGGCTAATTAATTTTAAGTATCTAAAGTCCATATAGGCCCAAGACAAATATGTGCAACAACAGACCAGAGTATGGTAAGTATGACAAATGGTCAACAATAATATAACATCTAGTCATTTAAGTTGTAAAAGATTATGGACCTGTGACTCACTTGTTATGGCAATAGTAGGAAAGTTGTCATCCTTTTTTATATGTACCTTGCCATAGGCTGTCCAGCAGAACTTATATCCTTTGGATTTTGCCAGATCACGCGCGAGAAAGTGGAGGCGAGCTCCTTTTGCAGTTAGCTGCTCCGAGACATAAACTGGGGTGTACTCTTCCGTCTTAAATCCGAGATGCTTGGCACATAATTTTTCGTTATGTGTTCTATTGTAGTCTTTAGACTTCTTCAATAAATCGGTCTTCAGAATAGTTGAAGTCATCTCAACTATAATTGTACTATTTTTAGTTTTAGCACGCTTGTTCTGAACTCGGTATATGTCACTAATCTGCGGTTTTGCGATATCACATCCAATTACTCTAGATAAAGAAATGACCATATTCATTAATTCTTCTTTAGTTTCTTTAGCCGTTTTTGGTACATTTTTGATCTCAAAGTTAGCTTTTCGGCAGCTCCTTTGCAAATCCTCTAACTTATCCTCGAGAATAGTGATATAATTTCTATCCTTCGTTGTTTGTGCTTCGAGTAGTTCTATTTTATTTTTAAGCTCTTCATTTTGTGCCGACAGTGAAGCTATGGCGGTTTCTATGTTATCATTTGTAGATTTAATTTCCATTAGTGTCGGGTAGATTTTCTTTATCTCCTCTTGCTGTGGTGACATTAGAGATGATATCAGTGATTTGACTTCTTGTTTGAAAGCAAGGAAGTCAGAATCGCAGTAGCATTCTCTTGGTCTTTTACTTCGTTGGAAAATGAAGTTAGGAGGGGTGTTTTGTTCTGTTACCCCGGATATATTTGATTCTGAAAGAGATTTGCAGCTCATGTCTTCCATTATAAGTATCAGGAGATAATAAAAAGTGTGTAAGTAATTACAGCCTGGTTCGTAGTTGTTGTATGTATGCTGGGTATATTGATCGATAGAAGACTTATTTTATACAGCAACGTCGGAAAGTTAAATCAATCCGAGTACCAGGAGAGTATAAGCGCAATCAGGTATAGTACAGTACAGTGCGCGTAATGATATTGTGGTAGTGTGGAGTAGGAAGTTGTTTATTATGCACACAGCGTCTGTCCTTGCACGACCCAATGAGATGTGAGTAGGCGGGGTTTCGCACTCTTCGAGGGCGTGTCGTTGCGCATGAGAAGGTAAATAGTCATACCTTGTCAGTGGCCGAATAGCTTGCACGTACCAGGATACCAGGAGCACCAAAGAGGTCAATTATGTTGCGCTGTTTGAGTTGCACTACTTGCTAGCGAGCGTCCTTCAGTTTATGTGGCCCTATTTTTACGTTTGATTTAAAGAACTCGAATTTTGATTAAGTTAATAATTATTTAAAAAGGAAATAAAAAATATATATATTGCGCACGTTTACGCCAGTTGGCGGTCCGGGAGGAAGAGGAAGGATAAAAACTGATTTAGCTTCGACCCGGAATTCGAAATCGGTACCTTATGATCAACACACCGCGATAAGTGGTGCTGTCGTTAAAAGGCTGGAACGAATTCGGAATGAAACGCTACTACTATTACGTCGCCTATAATATAATTCGAAAATATAATATAATATTCGTCGTCGAAAATATAATTGCTGTCAGGCCAGTTACAATGAAATAAAATATTTAACAAATCTTTTTGTATTTTTGACATATCATTTGATGGTTATAATATAATTATAAACTTTATAGTTTAGTCATATTATTGACTTTATATTGGAAAAAGCCCATGTCTAATGAACTGTGCACGAGACCAAAAAAAACTAAAAAAGATTATATACCTACTCTTCATTTATATGTTTAGTATAGACTGTATTCAAGATAATGTGTAAATGTAAAAGTTGAGTAACAATCTATGAAGGTCTCAGTGCTGGGCAGAGGCCACCTGTTATTCTGAAAGATTTTCAAACCATCGTAACAGACATCACAAGTTCTCCAAATATATTTAGTGTCGGATATTTATTTTTATCAATATACTTTCCTTTAACGTCGCAATGTTGTATAATATAATTGTTTCATTTGTTTTATTTACCTCTTAAGAAACCCATAGGTTGAGATAGGAATTCACTCACTCCGCCACTACCCGACATACAAATCTCCTATAATTTCAACTAGTCACACATAATACAGACAAAAAAATGCCACAGTAGCACACAACTTAAAATTAAATAAAAGACGAAGTTTTTGTAATTTTTTTAACACTTAATTCTCAAAATTTACAACCGATTTTTATATATTAACAGATTTGTATTATAGAAAACTAGGAACTAGGCTAGGAAGCCAAGATAGCTCAGAAATATTTATCTTAAATTGTGAGCATCCAAGTTTGATCCCCGCCGGCGACGTTGAAGTAAGTACCGATTCACCACGCGCTCGACAGTGAAGGAAAACATTTCAAGGAAACCTGGATGTCTGAGAAATAAAACAAAATATTTCGAAGACGTACTGAGTTAGCCTACACGAATTAACGTTGCAACGAGGGGGATAATTCCTTACCCTAAAACCATCTCAGAAATGAGGGGAGGGCTATACCCAAGAGTAGGACGTAATAAGTTTAAACTTTACTTTACCGTTACCGTCATAGCCCACAAAAAGTTCACTGAGGAACACACACTTACCCCGTCGATTTCCTCATAAATGGAACACTTGTCATAGTTGTTAAGTTTGGTAGGTGGGTTTTCAACCACAATTTTTTTTATTTCAATTTTTGGGCTGCTGCCCATCTCCTGGCTGTTCCTCTGTGTCGCCTGTTACGATACCCACTGGACGGTGTGCGGTTGATATTCTTATAACGTCCCTACGCAGTCATTAAGGAAACTGCTTCATTAAAACTAATAAGATTAGAAATGCTGTGTCTCTGCAAGCTTTTAAGTTTCGATATAAAAAGGGAATCAAATTTCGCTCTGTTTGCAACATCAAAAGACTTGTTTGCGCTTTGGTTCATTAATGTAGATTGAAATTTGCTACAATACAGCGGCAGGTAAATGAAACACACCGGATTTGTTAGTATACATGTTCAGAATGCTGGATTAATGCATCGTCTTTTGTCCAATTTAGGACCCGTATATTGAAACGTTATACAACTTTCGTGTTTTTTTTTTAAATTTATATTTTTATTTAGGACATGTCCTAGTTTGTTTCCATTTGTCGCCCCTTACAACAACAACATGACGATGTGGGTAGTGGAATTTCTTGCACGCCTCTTCTTAATACCAAACTTTACAAAAAAAACTGCGGGTAAAAACGCACCTATCAAGCGTGGCAGCTATGGAAAATTCCATTATGAGGATACTATTCTTAACGTGGTAGAGCCATGCTGCAGTTATATTAGTAGTATAGTTGCAGCACGAATGGGTCGGCTCGACCGGGGAAGTACCACGCTCTCACAGAATACCAGCGTGAAATAGTAGCTTAATGCTACTGTGTTTCGTATGGTGAGTGTAGAGAACCGGAGACCCTTTTACTGGAAACGAGGCATTCCATCTTAGTCCTCAAGGGTGACAAAGCATCTGCTTTTTGATTTGTAATCGAGGATAGATGTAGATATCTATAGGCCGCAGCAACCACTTACCATCAGGTGGAATGTGTGCTCGCTTGTCACCCTATCCTATAAAAAAACTTGATAAGCTGTAATAAATGAAAAAATAAAATTAAAGATAAATAGAATATAAACGTATACGAATTTATTTTTTAATATTTTCTACATGATAGAGCCATGCTGCAGCTATATTGTGGTTGCAGCATGAATTGGTCGGCTTGACCGGGATAGGACCACGCTCTCAGAGATTACCAGCATAAAATAGCAGCTTAATGCTGCTGTGTTTCATCTGGTGAGTATAGAGAACCGGAGAACCTTTTACTGATAACGAGGCATTCCACCTCAGTCCTCAGGGCTGGCAACGCATCTTCGTTTTGATTCTTAATTGAAGATAAATGTAGATGTCTATGGGTCACAGCATCCACTTACCATCAGGTGGACTGTGAGCTTATTTGTCACCCTTATTCTATTAAAAAATCCTGATAATTAGAGGTTATCACAACACGCACATATTTGCAATTGACAATGCAAAAAAGAAAATTAGAAATCAGTGTCATAAAAAAGAGAACATAAGTTTCATAAATTGACCTTACCACTGAACAATAATTTATATTAAGGTTTTTACAGTACACAAAGAAACAAGTATTTCTTATATCACCAGTTTTTATTTTCACTAAATTTACATGTGGTAATATGGTTGTAGCACGAAGGGGTCCGCCTCTTTTCTGCCAAGGAGGTTCGCGTTCGTATACGGCCTAGAGATCTCTCGTCAGATCGGTAAGCCAATCCATAAAGGCGATGTTTAGTGGGTTAAAGTCTCCACATAACTATGTATGCTATGAGCATTCACCGCCTCCCTCTCCCGCTTTCCGGAGGGTTGCCCATACACAAGCAGCCTATGTTGCTGTGTTTCGTATGAAGGTGCACGTGAAGAAAAAAAAGATCAATCTTAACCAAGAATAGTGTAAACATCTACGGAGTTTAGAATTCACTTACCATTCGGTGAGCTTTATGCTCGTGTGCTCTTAAAATTCTATTCTAACCTAATGATATATTCTCTTTAAGTGAAATCGGTATAAGATCATGAAAATCGTAGCCCTCTGCCGAGTATTCTTTTATACAATATGTAACAAAAACCCTGTGGTTCCCGTTAAGTGCGTTATCAGAATCAGTACTCAAACGTATAGAAATAACTTTACTTCAGAAAACTCGACATAAAAATAATCAAATTAAAGTTTAATTAAATATATTTGTAAATTTTATGTGGATTGATTACCTCTGCCTGGAATTATAGACAGTGGGGGGCAGTGGGCGGCGGCCTGCGGTGACGTACATTAAAGACGGGGCGCGCGCGCGCGTCTTACCTACACTAACTGCACTAAGGTCGTTCGTATGTATTTCGTCAAGTTCATTTCTTAGTTTTTATCGCAAAAAACGTCCATAGTTTTACCGCTCATTGTATGGTCAAGAAAATATGGACCAATAATTTTGTCACCTATAATTCCCGCCCATACATTGATTTTCCATCGGTGTTAAAAGCGGCTTGGTTTATACGAATGCGGATTTGTCGTTGACCATACGTGTTCATTGTGAGCGTTAAATACACCTGTTCTAACAAAAGAGCATTCATCCGTAAAAAGTACGTGGTTTAAAAACTCAGGATCTCCTTCAATCTTATCAAGTAACCATCTACAATAATCCATTCTGCGGCTCGTAGACGTTGGGAAGAAGACACTGAACTCGACTGTAATGATACGGGTGTTGGCCATCATCTTTGAAGGCTCTCCAAACGCGCATATGGTTCACACCTAGTTCACGTGCCACCGAGCGCGTGCTCTGAGTCGCATCTTCCTCAAACATGTCGAGAATGTACTCCTCGATGTCGTCGTCGTACATCCTCGGTCTTCCTGAATCTGTAGGTTGTTGATCACGGCCATGCACACTGCCAGTATTGTACATACGAATGTGAAGTCGTTGGAACGTCATCGCCGACGGCAATTGTATATTTCGTGGAGTAGCAAAGCACTCCTCGTAGTCTTCGTGCTACGTCGTTTTTTTTAAATGTCATTTTATTAACAGCTCTTGTAGGCAAAACACGTTCTTTCTATTCTATACTATTTACCTTAATTTTAACAAAACATATATTAATGTAGTATGTTTGATTCCTCGTATGCTGCTGTAATACGTTGACAGGTTCCATTCGTCCTTAAAATTCATGAACTAAACAGGATAATATTTTACTGCAATTAGTGTATGTGTTATAATAATAGTAACATAGATAAATTTACTCATACAAATAAAATATTTGTATTTGATGTCATGATAATTGCAATGCGGGCAAAGTCGAGGTGTAAAGTCTCAAGGTCAATCATAAAATATTCCCAACCTAAATAAGAGTTACTGTTGACTATAGTACCACATATTATACAATGTTAGGGATTTCACCATGTTTATTTAGTTTTGGGCACTTCGGGTGCATTTTACGTGCGGGTTGTTTAGAGCGGTTGTTGTATACATTTAAGTCAATTTATTAATGAAAGTACGATCCGGAAAATATTATGTAACGACGTAATTTACTTTTAAAATGAAATAAACAACTTTTGACGTTCAATCACTATTGATTGATTATCTGTTTCTATACGTTGCCAGCTTCACAGAGACAATACAATAATCCGAATAAAGTAAAATATCAAACTACGTTGGGTTCAAAGCCCTATTTTCGGTGCCTTGTTCAAAAAAATAAGTAAATTTATTGTTTGAAAAAAGCATAGACAAAATAATGAATCGCCTATATTATTAATCTTATCTTTGTAATTTATAGATTTATTTACTTTATATTAAAAGTCATTGATACTACTACTATATATGAGAAAGCACCCTGACTAAGCTTAAAAAAAGCTTGGGTTCACTCTTGCGTTGAAGACACCCACATTTTAATAAAATGGATAGACATATCCTAGCATTTTTTCCACTTTGTTGCGGTAGGTACGTATTATAAATGACGAAGCAAAACGTTTGTTTTGAATGCGTGGCATGTTGACAACAAAAGCGTAAAGACCAGCCGAGTTGTTGATCAATTCCTGCACACATTCTCCAAAATGTAAACAAACGGTAAAAAACAGTAAGTCCACTGCTGAACATAGGCCTCCCCCAAGGTATGCCACAAAGCACGGTCCTGAGCCACCTGCATCCATTGACTTCCTGCATGTCTGTCATGTCCCAGGGAAACGTACTCGTCAACAACTTCGAGCTTAGTGCTCCCAACAACTACCGGTATAGGTGTGACATGGACATTAAACATGATCGTTGTTTTGTCCATGTTCATCTTAAGACCTGTCCGTTGGGAGGCACTATTGAGGTCATTGAGCATAGTGCTTAAGTCCTCCAGCGATTCTGCCATAAGTACTATATCGTTGGCAAATCGAAGGTGAGTGATATACTCGCCATTTATGTTAATACCGTATCCTTTCCAGTCCAGTCACTTGAAAACGTCTTCCAATGCAGCGGTGAAGAGTTTCGGGGAAATAACGTCACCCTGTCTTACACCTCTCTGCAGTTGGATAGGTTTCGTACTCTGGTTCTCTACTCGGATAGCCATCGTAGCCCTACTGTACAAACACTTCAGCACTTCGATATACCGACAGTCAACTTGGCACCGCTGAAGGGACTGCAGCACCGCCCAAATTTCGACGGAATCAAAGCTTTCTCATAGTCCACATACGTCAGGCAAAGTGGCAAATTGTACACTTCAGTCTTCTGTACAATCTGCCGCAGGGTATGTATGTGGTCTATGGTACTAAAGCCTTTTCGGAAACTAGCTTGTTCGGGAGGCTGGAAGTCGTCGAGTCTGCGTGCGAGACGATTCGTAATGACTCTCGAAAACAGCACGTAGACGCGGCCCAGAAGGGATATCGGTCTGTAGTTCTTCAAGAGGGCGTTGTCACCCTTCTTGAAGAACAAGACCACCGCACTTCTGCTCCACGCCTCCGGAGTAGTGCCACCACCATGGAGGACGGAATTAAAGAGCCTCTGAAGAACTTCAAGTACCGGTTTTCCACCCGCTTTCAGAAGCTCCCCTGTAATTCCATCCTCGCCCGGGGACTTGCCGTTTTTAAGGTGCTGGAGAGCCATTCTAATCTCGCTCAGACTGACGTCCGGGATATCATCGGAATAGTGTCGGATAAGACCCGCTCTTGGATCGTTACTCACACTTGCGTGTGGCTCCAACGATGATGTGTACAGCTGCCCATAGAACCTCTCAATCTCACTCAGAATCTCAGGTGTCCCGGAAACGATGCTGCCACACTCAGTCTTCAGCTTTGACAGTTGGCTCTTACTGGCAGACAGATCTCTGGCAAAGACTTTGGAGCCCTGGTTCCGCTCAATCGCTTCTTCAATAAGAGCAGTATTAAATTTGCGTAAGTCTCGCCGCGTGCATTTGGAGATCTGTCTGTTCAGTCGCCTGTATGGTGTCAAATCTGTCGACTATTGCAGCCTCATCTCTCGTCTAACAGCCATGAGATTAAGAGTGTGATCGGACAGCTTTTGTGTTCTTCTGCGGCCGGTCTTGCAGAACTTAGCTCCGACCGCATGGACAGTTTCCACGAGCTTGTCATACATATCGTCCACTGCATTGCAAATTTCTAGGCAATGAAAGCGGTTACGAAACTCGAGCTGAAAGGTTTCGGGATTCTGGATTATAGCACGAGGGGGACGGAGCGTTGACTTCATTAGACGAGACCTCTTCACCTTAACGTTTAGGTTCAGTGTGCCTCTAAACATTCGGTGATTGCTGCCAGTTTTCACCCTTGCGATCACTGAGACATCACTGAACAGTTGGCGTCTGGTCGTCATAATGAAGTCAATATCATTTTTTGTCGAACCGTCGGGGCTCGACCAGGTCCACTTCCTGTGGGGCCGCTTCTGGAAGAAAGAGTTCATCATAAAGAGTCCCTCTTTCTCCATAAAGTCGGCCGGCTGCTGGCCCCTACGGTTCCGTTGCCCTACTCCAAATTTCCCTACCTTCAGCTCACCGCTTTCTCTTGTGTCTAGTTTTGCGTTGAAATCTCCCATCAACACCGTGTAGTGGGTTGTGGAGGAATGTTTGACTCTGGAAATATCCTCATACATTTCCTCCACCTCCTCATCCGGATGTGACGAGGTTGGTGCGTAAACCTGTATGACCTTCAGCGAATAGCGTTTGGTGATTCTGAGTATCAGGTACGCGACCCTCGTCGACACACTCCCGATCTTTACAACGTTGTTGACGAGAGACTTGTGGACGATATATGCGACACCTCCTTGGGACAGATGGTCGCCCTCCCGGTGATAGAACAAGTTGCCGGATTCGAGGATTACCGTGTCCTCCCCCTCTCTTCGGACCTCGGATAACCCAATAATATGCCAGCGCAACTTGTCTACCTCTTCTTCCAACTCTAGTCTTCTTCTAAAAATTCTAATCTTCTCGTCAGTCCTCAGGGTGCGTGCGTTATATGTTGCCAGGTCGAGTCGTCATAGGTGGCAACCGAACCTCCACCGGAGATTCTTAGCACCCCCTGCCCCGCCGTTACCATGATCGCCACCGTAGCCAGGAATAGCGGGGCCGCCGGAGACTGGGGGCCGTTTGTTTGCGTCATTACTCATGGGGGGATATTTGCCATAGTTGCCACGCTTGGCGAGCATGTTGGCAACCGCAGTTTTTTTTTATCTCACAGTTGTTATCAGAAAGATGCTGCTGCCCATCTCCTGCCTGTCTCCCTCTGTCGCCTCTTACGACACCCACGGGAAGATATGGGGTAGTGGATATTCTCAACCGCCACTACACAGCACTACCAGCTAAAATTTCTTCAAGCTTATGCTGAAGGCTGTTTAAAGTTTAATGTAGATAAGAGTGTACTTGTGAGAGCGGTCTCTCTAAGTCTTGCTCAAGAGTGACTAAGTAAAGCGTTCAAATGTTTGTATTATAGTGCAGGATAATTTCAACTTTTGATTATAAGCTTTGAGTCTGATGTATCTTATGTACAGAATAAACCTATAGTATAATAAGGCTTTTACCGTGTTGTTGCGTAAGATAATCTATTACGCCATAATATCACTCCGTGGGCGTCGAAAATGGCGACAAGGGTAAACATGCTATAGCCTTCTACAGCTATATTATGGTTGTAACACGAACAGGTCAGCTTAAACAGGGTAAAACAACGCTCTCATAGGATACTAGTGTAATAAAATAGCAATTTCATGCTGCTGTGTTTCGTATGGAGGGTGTAGACCCTTTTGACTGTAAACGAGATATTCCATCTTAGTCCTCAGGGATTACAATATACGAGTCGTATCTGTAGCCTTATTAATGTAATTAATGTTATAAAAAGGTGCCTTGTTATTAAAAAATTAAGCGACAAACGAACTTCATCCACCTGACCAAGAGAGAGAGAGAGAGAGCGTGGTTCTTGAAAGGTGGAGCCAATCTATTCATGGTACAGAGTGGCACTAAATATGTATTAGCTAATTTTTTTTAAAGCAACACAAACACCTTTGGTTAGTAGACCCCAAAATTAACACTATAATATTTCATTCAAAATTAAACTGTAAACTAACTTGATTAAAAAGGAATTAAGAATAATAAAGGTTCAAGTAACATGGCATAACAACATCTCAAAATAATTTTTTTTATTAATTATTTGTGTAATATAAAGTTTTTTAATAGTTGCGGTTGCGCAATGGTTATATGTCAATACCGTGTAATATCACATAATATACCGTTTTCATAACTAGTGCATCATAACATGCAGTCAGCAGGTCGAATAATTGTAGATCGTAGAATTGATCATGTCATAAAGTAGCCGATTATTTTGTGAAATATTAGCATTTCATGAAATTTTACACTATTTTTGTACCATATTAAATTATAGGTTGATATATACCTTGATCAAATCAATAAATAGAGAGTGTTTGACGTTTTTTTATATTATTACTAAGTTAACACAGGATTGCTATTTCATGATATTATGATCATATCATGTAATGGTTTACTATTCATGACCTGCATAACGTATTATGTAACAATAACAGAATTTTAACGAAATCTACATCAGTTTAATTTATATGCTAAAGATACCTGATAATAAATGCACCTCACCTACTATCGTTGATATACTAGATGGTTGCTTTCGTATGATAATATCAAACGTGAATAGACAAATTGTAGATGGAGGACAAATTGACAAACGTGATCATTTATAGGCAGTGGCAGTAATAATTGGCATATTGGAGTGGTTGGTCAATTCTACAATACGGCCTCGAAATACACCATAGTTAATAAATATCAGAACTTATCCTTACTTCGCAACTTCCCCAGAAGGAGGGTAAAGTTTTTCGAGTCTATGTATGTACGTCTATTTCTTGACTCTGTATCTTAAACGCCATGACGGATTTTAACATATAGGATTGTGGTTGAATTCGCCTTTATTGTGGGAAGACATTGGCTATTTAATATTTATATATTGCATCCATAAATATAATAAAGGGATGGGAAGTTTTTTTTTTTCAGGAAATATTTTAACACTGTCGAGTTTTCAAATCACTTTTTTAACTATGAATCTTGTTCTTAAACTTTTAATTAGAAACAGATAATATGGGTAATTTATATTCATGGAAAATATTTTGTCAAATAATATTACTTAATTAGATGTCTACATTTTAATTACAAAGAACTTTTAAATTACAGGGAATCAATTATTATAATGAAAGACGTCATTGGCTTCAGAGGATGATAAGGGAGGAACGCAAAACACGACTTTATGTAATTTAACACAATTTTATATCGCTAAAAAAACTGTGTTCTTGATAGAAATAAAACACGTGGTAGAGCCATGCTGCAGTTATATTAGTAGTATAGTTGTAGCACGAATGGGTCGGCTCGACCGGGGAAGGACCACGCTCTCACAGAATACCAGCGTCATACATATAGTAGCTTAATGCTGCTGTGTTTCGTACGGTGAGTGTAGAGAATCGGAGACCCTTTCTATTGGAAACGAGGCATTCCATCTAAGTCCTCACGGGACGATAATGCATCTGCATATTGATTCGTAATCGAGGATATATGTAGATATCTACGGGCTTCAGCAAACACTTACCATCAGGTGGACTGTGTGCTCGTTTATAACCCTATCCTATAAAAAAAACATAATATGAGCATGAGAGTAGTCTGTTACGAAGAGTTATTAAGCACTGTAATAACTCTTCTTAACCGATATAATAAATGTGCTTGATTTGGTTGTAGGACTTCTTTTTTTTTTCATTAAAATGTACATTATGGGAAATCTTCGTGAATTTTGATGTGCCTTTTTATTAAATAGGCTGTATGCTTCAGGAGTTCAATATAATTTTGGAGAATAAAAGGTGATGAAGTTTTAAAGTAACTATTTAGAAGAAATTCTAGTTGTTACAATGCGCTGTTATATTGATAGCTTTGCAGTGTTTTTTTTTATTTTGGTTTTAAGATCGCGGCGTTGAAGGGTCGTGGGTTCGAAACCCGAACAGAACAAGTTTTTGTATGGCCTAAATAACTTTCCCATGTCTGAATATAAGTTCTTGTCCAAAAATGCATGTAGACTATCTCCACCATTAGTTCACTCAAAAGGTTACAAATATTAAGCTTTTACGAATAAGGAAACCTAAAAGCTGACTTCAAAGAACTAAAAATAATAAAATATTTTCAAGAGGGACTTAAATTCTTGTTAGATAGATAAATATTTATCGCAATTAGAGCATTTTCTTTGAAGATTTTAGTAAGATCCACTAGAGTCAACACTAGTGGTGGGTACACATGTTTTGGTTTCGCCATTGACAGTAACGTTAAACGCTTGTGTCATTAAAATAAATTAATTAATAATGTGAATAAAAAATATTTAAAAAATCTGTAAAACGGTTGACCCGTAGGCAAATCCTGACACTTCCCGCTTTTTCAAAACCGAAACGCTCGAAAATCTTCCAATTGGTTGATTTTTGAGCTCATAGAACTCAAAAATTTTAAATTTATATGAATCAAACGATTATTCAGAAATTTTTAATTTCAATAACTTTTGTTTCGATTTTGATTTACTTGGTGTCATTCGACGCAGGTCTTTAAGTGCAAAAAATTGTTTATCGGCTCATGACCGAATGGATACGAGTAATTTGAAAAATTGTCTCAAAAAACGATAATATAGAATTTTTTAATTAGCTTTAATTTTTGAACGCTTTATTCGATATTGACTTACTTGGCTGCATTCAACGCAATGTTTCAAATACAAAAAAGTGTCTTTATTGTCTGGAATCGATACAACGATTGAATTGATATAAATAATGATTAATATATGCCTTGACTTGAATATTACATACGTTTTCGTAAGAACTCATCCACGTAAACTTTTCTAAGCACTTACTTGCTTGGTAGTATTAAACGAGTAGCGCAGGAACAACAAATGTACTATTTTACTTGAAAACACGAATTGTTACAGAGAATAATAAACTTGGTGGACTACAAAATAAAAATATTCTTGGGGCTCCGCTAGATTTCCTTTATGTTTTGCTTTATTGACGTGTCTCTCGATGGTACTTTTCCTACACCCAACGTCGTATTCACATTTACTACAGTAAATAATGTCGTTGTTGATTCCAAGAATAACTCAGGATAATATTGAATCCACCGATGAACAGTTTCTTTTACTTATCCTGATAGGTACATTTTACCAGAACAATAAAATTTAACAAAGTTTTTTTTATTTACGAAATTTCGGCGCTAGTTTATTGCTATGCAAGCTGCCACCCGCAATTTTAGTAGTAGTAGTAGATCTGTCGCAACAGTCGGGCTGGCCCGACGCTGGACTGTCAAACTGCCGCTGCGGATTTCGATTCATTCACTATGTTGCCGGTTTCATAAACTGTTCATATTTGTGGAAAGACTTATTAATATAGGAAGCTAGATAACAAATAAACTTTAACCTATAATTTGCTGACAAACTTGAAGATATTACCAGTCGAAAATCGTCGTTAAATTACCCAACTTCAGTGTTTGTTCAGCAGCAGTATTTAGTGTTTTTTGTTTATTATTTGCTGAAAACATAAGAGAGAGTTATATAGATTTTAGATATTATCTTGATCATATTTCAATTTCTTTTAATAAAAATTGTTTTTTTTTCTACCAAGTTTTTCGGATAAATTATAGCATAGATCCCTTCTGCCAGTATTCTATCTGTCCGTAAAATTTGATGACAACTAGTTCAGCCATTCCGATGATACAGTCAGACATACAAACAAACTGATATTTTTGAAATGGTTGTATATATCTTAATATCATGACATATCTGATTTTAATAATAACTGATCTTTACAGAAGCCAGCTACTTCAATATTACAGACACAAATTTCAATTTTATCTATATGTGCAGATAATATACGAAATATATTTCCCTCAAATATATGCCAAAATTCAGGCTTTCTCTTTCAAGCGAACATAATTCATTACGTTCCTTTTAAAAGAGATTTTGGTGCATATCTATACTGCATATTTGAGTATTCGATTCATCTGGGTACGTGATATTCCAGGCGATCAAGATTTAAACTAAAACTACCTATGTGAGATATATAGAATATAACCGGGAGACAATTTCGTTACAGAACTAGTAGTTGAACGGAAATTGAACTAATTGGGTTTGATAGAGTCCTCTGTATCGCTGCGCGCTGTAGCGCTGCCTCTAATTTTGTTATCTATTGAGTAAAGGTTACCCATTTGAAAAAAGTTATAAAGTTAACTACAAGTCACAAGGGTTATACGAGTATAAATGACCAACACGAGACGGAACTTTGGTCTGCGTGCCCACCTAATTAGTTTCATTTTCTTATTTCCAAACCTAATTGTATGAAATGCCTAATTTAAAATGTATGTCCAACTAATCTATTACAGTATATAAAATTCAACTGCTGAACATAGGCCTTTCCCATAGATTTTAGCCATAGTTGCCACGCTTGGCAGGCGGGTTAGAAGTAGCAAGTAGTAGTTTTTTTATTCAGTTATTATGTTTATGTATTAGGAAGATGCTGCTGCCCGTCTCCTGTTTTAGGGTCCCTCTGTTGCCTCTTATGAAACCCACGGGACGATATGGTGTAGTAGGTACTATTATACCACCAATACACGATTTTTTTTGAATAGTGGTTACCACCTTTGAGTCTTTTACCTTTTGGAACCTTTGAGTCTGTCTTGGTTGTTTTCAACTTTTAACCTGTTTCTGCTGCAAAGCAACAGTGTGTGAGTGTCCTCATATGGCCGCCATTGAGGGACCACATCTCAGATCTATAAATCACTGGCAAACATGCACTAGTTGTACTCGTACAATCCAGTTTTCAGAGTTCAGAGACTTTTTTAGCACCCTCTGCTCCACCGTTACCATGGTTGCCACCGTAGCCAGGAATAGCGGGGCCGCCAGGGATTGGGGCTATTTCTTCGTGCCTATCATGGGGGGTGTATTACCATAGTTACCGCGCTTAGCGAGCGGGTTGGTAACCGCAGTTTTTTTTTTGTACAGTTGCTGCTATCAGGAAGATGCTGCTGCCCATCTCCTGCCTGTGTCCCTCTGCCGCCTTTTACGACGCTCACAGGAAGATATGGGGTAGTGTATATTCTTAACCGCCACTACACGGCTCATTTCACGACTCATCTCTCTTTTTAACTCCTACAAAAACAGAGGGGTGTTATAAGTTAATAGTGAGTATCTGTGCATTTGTGTGTCTGTCTGTGGCATCATACCACCTGGCCGGATGAACGAATTTTGATTGAGTTTTTTTCATCTGTAAGGTGTCTTAATCGAGAGTATTCCCAGCTATGTTTCAAAAAATCTGTTTAGCCGATAGAGATATTCAGCTCTCTTTGTTTCGGAGGTTTTTAAACTTTATAATTTATGTTATTCAGATTTCGGTTCCCGACATTCACAGTACGATACACAGCAGTTATAAGTCGTTATTTTATGCTGGTGTTCTGTGCGAGTCATTTTCTTTAATTCAAATCATTTCCTTGGTCATTTATTCATTATAAATATCATTAAATTATGTTCACTGCCCACAAGCTCACATCGTCTTTCATAACCCTCTGAGAAATGAGAGCGCCTGTTCCTATCAATGGAATATAATACAGGGTGAAAGTTTATTTTACTTTTATCTGAAATCGATTTTTTAATATTCATTATACACCATATTAAAATAAATATAAAACACTGACTTAATTCCTTATGACATTCTCTAAAAGACACTCAATCTATTTGAGAAAATAAAGTTATCAGGTACTTACAATAAAATGAAAATAAATAGAATGTTATTAGTAAAATATACATAATTAATATCTACTATATCATAAACAACAAATATTATATTATGCTGATGTGTTAGGCTCGACTCTCAAAAATATACCAAATGGCATTCAATAGAACTGGTGTCTACGACACCCGCCATCCACGGCAACCAGCCAGTAGCCAGTAGGATGTCTACAACCGTTTTTAATCTATAGATCGGATCGACCAATCACCGCGCGGCACCTACCTCGAGTCAATGGTACCTAAGGTGGGCTTATACGGGCAACTAAAATTGCTCAATTCCAGTCAATACACGTCAACTATGACGACACGACTACTTCAAGCAATTTACGGCAACGGCAACAAGCATCAATACTGCGCAATACAATATTGAGCGATATGGCGCAACTTCATCAACTAGGCACTACTGTCCTACACGAGCATTACAGTATTGGCTCGCTATGGACGACATTGTTCTTGCTGCGCAGGGCTTGTAGCGTTTTTACATTATTAATCAAAAACAAAAAAGAAAGAAAAGGAATAGACGTAACTGGGTGCGATCGTTTTTGGCAAAGAGGCCGCAATTTTTATTGTGTAAAGAATTAGATGATATATTATTCAAAAACTTCACTAGAATGTCACGAACAGACCCGACCACTCGCTCTCCCCGCGGAAACAAGACGGCAAGCCGCAAAACAAACAAGTGCGAATGAGATATATACAAAAATTGCTAGGAATTTCCAAGCCCATTGGATATTCGTCAATTCGTATCTGCGACACTGAGCAATATGAAATATCTGGAGCAATTAGAAGCAATATCGCCAAAATAATTGCCGCAATTTGCTCCATTGCTTTGAAATTGCTCCATTAACTGCTCCAGATCGGTCCATTCCAGTCGCCGATCAATTATTGCCCTCGTGTAAGCGCACCTTTAGACGCATCCATCCACTAATTAGTCTGTGGAACCGTTGCTCAGTTGGAACTGTTCCTTTATCCTTTTTTCTTCTTTTATGTTTGTCTATTTTAACGAATTAATTTAACGCTTTAGTATATTAAAATAGTAAACTACATTACATAAAAGTATTAAACGCCGTCTAAACGACTAAGTCTACATTATTTCTATATTTTTGTTCGATCACGAACAACTGGTAACACTGCGAGCCGCGAATTCGAATCTCTCATGGGAAAAGTATTTGCATGACAAGTCATTTGCCTGAAATCGATTTTTGTATAAAACGTAACACAAAAAATAAAACAAACAGTGACAACTTTGTTTTGTATAAAATGCAACATTACTACAAGAATACACCCTGCAATGGTTGTATGGTTACCAATTGGAGCAGAATATAGCGCATTATCTAAACAGTTTTACTCTTTCATCCACACTCTTAGCACAGAACATTAAATTGTACGTGCGAGTACCAGTGACGTAGTTAATTCGGTCTTGGTTCAATACTAGAGAAGCGGCTTAATTAAGGCGACGTTGCTGTACTTTGTAACATTTTCATACCTACTGATTTGTAACTAACTAACACGCAAAACATAACAATTAAAAAAATTAAACATACGAACATGTGATGTGTAAAGACAGAAACGATACCTAATTACTATTATTGGCGTTGAAAACATCATAAAGATGACACTAAAGCGCTGTGTACCTTGCAGAGATTCCATATTGTAATCGTTAAAATTATTTCAAATGAATAGTGGCTTATTATTATTCGGTCACGTTGATAAAAAATAAAACGAATACGTTTTTATTTTAAGCAAATGGAAAAATAAAAAAACGAACAGTTAAAGTACACATCGTACTACAAGGCGGCCTTAATTACAAGACCTTAGAAGACACTGCAAATGACAAGATCATTTTACTTAAGAGGATTGGAGAATAAACGTCAGCACCCAGTTGGTTTAATTAATCGAGATGTGTTTTATTAATTAATATATCCAAACATGTCTTCATCAAACTTATTGTTGACCTTAAGTCAATTATTATTTATGTGTGTGATTTTTTTGTGTAAATGGTGAAAAATTGTTATATACAGAGTTCTGGTAATTATAAGAAACCACCTTAAGTACATTGCATACATACACACACATATATACATCACTTAACATAATTAACGCACTTTGAGAAAGTAGTTTGTTCAGAATCGTTTACTGAATCGATTCTTATCATTTTTAATATAGGTACTTTTTATCCCAAAAATAATTATAACTACGTAAATTACAGTCACACTAAATCTGTACAGTCAAAACATACTGAAATGAACCGTAACTAATTCTGTCATTCAATAAAAATAAAGAAAAATGAACTTTATTTCAAGCACGTTAAAGTCTTTGCGTTCGTGGATTTGTACTGTGACCACAACATTCTTCCGGAATTAGTATAACTAATTTGATAAATAATCAGTGCATAAAATGTTTAACTGAAAATTCAGTGTATGTATTATGATTATAACATAATCCGTCTAAAGCACACGACTGGACTTGCGCTTCGTTCGTTGAAAGGAGGATTTTCCTGTGCATGGCAGGTGGATTAACGGTCACAGAACCAGATGTTTCGTATCTTAGACGCTTCGCTTAGATGCTTCTCATCGTCGGTCCGCATATTTTAAATTTGGTCTCAGCAGCAGATGGCTATACCACTTTTCACTACGTATTGGAATCAATAAAGATCTTTCTGGTGTAACATAGTCGCTCCTTACGACACACATGAGACTGAATGTAGACGAAATTCCTTTACTTTGCCACCAGATTTATACGTGGTAGAGCCATGCTGCAGTTATATTAGTAGTATAGTTGTAGCACGAATGGGTCGGCTTGACCGGGAAAGGACCACGCTCTCACAGAATACCAGTGTGAAATAGTAGCTTAATGCTGCTGTATTTCGTATGGTGAGTGTAGAGAACCGGAGACCCTTTTTACTGGAAACGAGGCATTCCATCTTAGTCCTCACGGGTGACAACGCATCTACATTTTGATTCGTAATCGAGGATAGATGTAGATGTCTATGGATCACAGCAACCACTTACCATCAGGTGGACTGTGTGCTCGTTTGTCACCCTATCCTATTAAAAAAAAACCAGATAGCATGTTTAATATTGACAATACAAAATTTGTAACGGTTATTGTAGTTTCTACGAAAAAAGTTTGATATTTACGCTATTCTACCACGAAAATAAATTCACGTCAAACTATAAATTTGAAACATTTCTTTTTAAAATATTACAGCAATAAAATTGACATAAATGTTTGTCTTAACAAATATTTTATAGCTGATATAAATAACAGTGATGTCGGTGCTAAAAATACATTACTAATGTGTTTTTATAAGTATTTTTATTTCAATATTTCATATTCTCCGTTTATTTTATTATTAATAGAATATGAAAGAACCTTCTCCACATATTACCATAAAGACAGAATATTTGTCATAACTGGTACGCTTGGCGAGCGGGTTGGCAAACGCAGTTTTTTATTATTTGACTTGTTAACAAAAAGATGCTGCTACTAATCTCGTCTTTCATTTCACTGTAACGTCTCTCATAACAGTCACGAGATGATATGAGATAGTGGATTCCCTTACGCCAATACTACACAGTGTCACTCTTCTTAATTAAGGATATTACATATTTTCTTACAATTATGTTAAAAGGAAACAATAACAATTTATATAAAAATTGAATTGAGTTGAATTGATGTTATTAAACATTAAAACCGCCGTTGGGTACAACTGGTGCAAAATATATAAGACAGGATTTACAATAAATTCAGGCTCTTGAACTTGAGTTCCTTTGTTATTTCTTCAATGTAATATTGTACTTTATCAAGGTTCAGCTCCGTTTAAAACTACACATCATCTACCGAAGATGAGAAGGGAAGTACCATCAAATTTTCATAGAATAGTAGTGACAGACAAGCACATAGCATACCTGATTTTAAGTGGATGCTGCGGCCCATAGACATCTACATCTATCGTCGAAGAAATAATTTAAATAATATATTGTCATCCTCGAGAACTAAGATAGAGTACCACATTCCCAGTAAAAAGAATATTCGATTCTCTGAGTTTACCACACAATACAGAGCAGTATTCAGCTGCTATTTAACACTGGTATTCTGTGTGAACGTCGTACTTATCCGATCGCACAAGCTGTGCTGTCACCGTTATATTTCAGTAGCGTGTCTCTACTATGTCAAAATTTAATAACGCTATGAATGTAGTCAACAGGCAGTATCTAAAGTAATTTTTTGCCAGGTTTAGTTTATACTTTTTGCAGGAGGAGACTCTAGGGATAGAAACGAGAACAGAGTTTGTTGTATGGTGATGATTTGAGTTTTTGCTATGTTTCTTCCATTGTGTCTAAAGCCCTTAGTTAGTCCCAGAGTTTACAAAGTTTTTCTGTATATTAAGACTCGCTTGGAACTTCGACAGCGAGATTACGACTTCGGTTCGAGTACACTTGTGTCGCGATGACGGCGCTACCATAAAAGCAAAGTGATCTTCATAATCAATAATTTATAACCGCATATAGATGTTTTCGTTGCAGAATCAAGGAGAACTCTATCATCGCTAATAACGAACCACTTATTTATATTTTATGTACCACGGAAGAAAACTGAAAGAAGCACGGGTAACAAATATATTTTATCGATATATGGTGGCCATTGTAAAGATTTCTCCGCCCAATTTCATCCCGTATGCTACGGGAAACAGCTCGAAGTCTCCGATTGATGGTTACTATTTTTCATTTAATATATAACATCCAAGCACTCAAACCCGCTATAAGAACAGCGTTAAAATGTAATGGATATGGTGGCGGCTTTAGAGATTTCATCGCCCAATTTCATCCCTTGGGGGTAGTAAAAGGCTACTGGAAAGAGCTCGTAGTCTTCTATAGATGGTTTACTATTTCGTATATTTATAAAAACTAAACAACCAAACAGGTGAGTGGAATAGTTTTAAAATGTACGAGACGTGACTTAGTTACTTCCTCTTCATTTGATCTTCGGACCACTAGACGTTCGGTTGGTCTCCATCCCTCTGTTGTCGGTGTACCACGCATTTGAACCAAACAATTAGCGAGTATAATAATTTTCCAGCATCTGCGTTTCCTTCTGATTATGATGTAGGTGTCTTTAAGGCACACATGAATAGGATTTTAAGCTAAGTCAGTGCATTTTATCATATTCGTCTGCATCACACTTATGATCAAATAGGATTATATCAAATATCAGCGTAAAATAGGAGTTTAATGATGCTGTGTTTCATATAATGTAGAGAACCGGAGGCCCTTTTGACTGGAAACGAGGCATTCCATCTTAGTCCTCACGGGTGATAACGCATCTGCATTTTGATTCGTAATCAAGGAGAGATGTAAATGCCTATGGGCCACAGCAACCACTTACCATTAGGTGGACTGTGTGCTCGTTTGCCACTCTATCCTATAAAAAAGTAAAATGCTATTATAATGGGAGAGGTCCATGATCAATTGTGGACTGCCAAGGGTAATAGAGAAGTAAAACACTTCAAATATAAATATGTTACCGTCTTCAATCAGCATTTTGTAAATAAATCAACTTGAAGTTGGTATATGTTTTGAAAACTAGGAAATATTTCACACAAAAAAAAACCACTAGGTCGCTTAAGATCCGAAAACAATAGAGTAATGCAAACTTTTAGTACACGCCATCACAAAACTAATGTAGATTTGAGAAATGGAATTATCTACATTTAAAAAAATATACTATTTTACTACAATTATTGCGATGCGTGTAGACAAATTGTTCTAGGACACACCATTGTAAACATTATCGAAATCCATGCACCCCTTCTTTTTTATCAGCACATAAAAGTTCAATATTCGACATGGGTCGTTCCCGCTTAAGACGGGACTTGCCTTATAGTCCAGTCATTTAAGCTTAAATTAGGTAAGAATCTCGGAATTCGAGATACCCAGCTGTAAGTCTGTAAATACTTGTATATTGACACCCTAAAAGTTGTCTCAAAACCTACATATGATAAAGTGTACGCAACTATTAAATTTCAAGGTTATGTCGGTTTTTTTGCGGTTTTTTTTTTGTAAATATCTCATTTCCTATTGGTTTCTTGTTATTTGTATTTATTATCAATATTGTAGAATACAAAATTCTCTACAGAAAAATATTTTTTATACGGTGAAGCGTTTTCGAGATAGAGGGCGGAGAGCGCGTGGTCATAGCGTCACTTCAGGTCAACCGGTGCCTGCGATCGAAATCGCGCCATATACGAGGTGTGTTCAAAAAGTAAGGTGACTTTATATTTTTATGAAAAACTATTTATTTATTCATCAATATTTATGTTGTCCCCTTCAAAGTAATCCCCCTCAGATATAATACACTTGTGCCAACGCTTTTTCCAATCGTCAAAGCATTTCTGATAATCACTTTCTGGTATAGCCTTCAGCTCTTTCAGCGATGCAGTTTTTATCTCTTCAATCGTTGCAAATCTTCGTCCTTTCATAGGTCTCTTCAGTTTTGGGAACAGGAAAAAGTCACATGGGGCCAAATCCGGTGAATATGGTGGCTGAGGCATGATTGTAGTGTTGTTTTTGGTCAAAAAACCTCTCACAAGCAACGATGAGTGAGCAGGTGCATTATCGTGATGCAAAAACCATGAATTGTTTACCCACAATTCGGGACGTTTCCTACATATTGCTTCTCGCAAATGGCGCATAACTTCAAGGTAATACTCCTTATTGACCGTACGACCTTGTGGCAAGAACTCATGATGCACCACCCCCTACAGTCGAAGAAAACTTTAAGCAAAACCTTCACATTTGATCGAACTTGGCGTGCTTTTTTTGGTCTTGGTGATTCAGTGTGCTTCCACTGGGACGATTGAGTCTTAGTTTCGACGTCATAACCGTATACCCATGTTTCGTCACCTGTTATGACCCTTTTGAGCAAATCTGGGTCGTTGTTGACATCATCCAATAGCTCTTGAGCGATTGTCATGCGACGGTTCTTTTGGTCGGAATTGAGCAATTTTGGAACAAATTTCGCTGACACACGTTTCATGCCCAAAATATCCGAAAAAATTTCATGGCAAGAGCCAACCGATATGCCAACATCCTCCGCAACTTCTCTGATAGTGATTCGACGATTTTCCAAAACAATTTTCTTCACTATTTCAACGTTTTCATCGGTTGTTGACGTGCTGGGGCGTCCAGAGCGAGGTTCGTCATTGGCATCTTCTCGGCCATCTTGAAAGATCTTGTACCACTTATAATCGTTTTTTTTACTAAGAGTAGACTCACCGTATGCCACTGTCAACATTTCAAGTGTTTTGGAGCACGTAATTCCATTTTTTTACACAAAATTTGATGCAAATTCTTTGATCCATTTTTTTTTGATAGAAGAAAATCGCCGAGCACACCAAAGTACGTCTGACCTTTGTAACTGTCAAAAATAAACTAAACATGCTATATACTTCAAACTTGAAATATATGCTCGGGACATGTGTACCAACGCAACAAAATACAAGATACAAGTCTTATGGCCTTAAGACGACACATCGAAAAGGCTATCGCCGTACTAATCCAAGTGAATACATAATTTCTGTAAAAACTTGAAAAAAGCAGTCATAAGGTCTAAAATTGCGTAGCGCCCGCGACGATTAAAATTGCTTAGAAGTTGTCAGATTCTTAAAATATTTTTTAAAAAATTATTGATTTAAGTAATCAAAATAATGAACAAGTAAATTACGAATATTGATGTTATGAATATATTTGAGTGATTCCCAAGCATATAGATTAAGAAATTTCGTTGTAATTTCTATTATAGTGATTTTCGGAGGTGTTTTCGCAAATAATTATGATCGAGTCAAAATTACACAATCGTTTTTATGAACAATCAAATTTAAGATAAAGACGAATTTACTTATATCAAAATTCCACTTTGGTTAGTGGTGTGATAGTCCTATACTATTCGATGAAAGGAGGTGCATTTTATATAAAGTTTTGAAAATTATCCTAATTCCAAAACACATATTTTATTTCTGCACGCATTAAGTGGCTGTGCCACAACTTCTGCGCTTTTTAAAAAGGGAAAAATCATTTTTAAAAGTTTTTGAGAAACATACAAACACACACAAATTTGGATAAACTAGCTGCAGCATTTGAAGATGAAAATAATAATAAATAATAATAATATTATCAAGTTCAAACTTGGTTAAATATAATATATATATATATATATATATATATATATATATATATATATATATATATATATATATAGTGTTAATTTAGGCAAACGGAGGTGACTCAGCTTTTGCTTACATGGAACTAGATCCCATGAAGCGCTGGTTTTCAGGCACTCCTTCTTCTTCTTTAATTTAACATGATATGATATATATATATATATATATATATATATATATATATATATATATATATATATATATATATATATATATAGCAGTCATAAGTCGTTATTTTGTGCTAGTGTTCAGTGCAAGACATTCCCTTTAATTCAAATCACTTCCTCGGTCATTTATCCATTATAAATATCATCAAGCTCCCACCTTGTCTTATAACTTTCTTAGAAATGAGAACGCCTGTTCCTAGCAATGGGATGTAACGCAGGGTGAAAGTTTATTTTACTTTTATCTGAAATCATTTTTTTTTATTTATGATGCACCATATTAAAAGAAATATAAAACACCGATTTTATTCCTTATGACATTCTCTAAAAGTCACCCCATCCACTTGAGAAAGAATGTTATTAGTAAAATACACATACATATTTATTTATTCATTTCTTTATTTATTTATATTTCCTACTAACATCTACCGTTACAGGGAAAACCTAAATTGATAAATGTAGCATCTCAATTCAAAAAGTAACAATTCAAATGGTAAAAAATTACTAATTACAACACAATAACTAGTTTAAATAACAATACATAATAATTAATTTCAGTGACAATACGTTACAATCAATTGTATAATACAATTTGGGAACAACATATTGTAAATAATGTCACTTTTGCGAACTCACTCCGTGGACATGAAAATAAGTCCTACTTCTCAGCTACCGAATTTAGTATGTGTATCGTTCGCGTGAGGGGGGTATTGCGAACCAGTTTAGTCCTGCCACGTAGCATCGCGAGCAAGCTCGGCCGCCGTCGCCGCGGTTCATAACTATCAGGCATGCATAAGCCTATCCACTGCAGCACACCCGGGTTGCTGATGTAACGACGGAACACCCTTAAAAAGTAGGTTACCAGCGCCAGATCTCTTCTAGTTTCCATCTTGTTGTATCCAACCATACCTAAAACAAACAGGGTTGGATACATCAAGGGGTATGATGGATAAACCCCATAAAGCTTATGATATATAAATCGCGTGAATTTATTCTGAATGCGCTCCAGCATAAGATTGTATTTATTTTCATGTGGAGCCCATTTTGCCGAGTTACAGTCCAGCTGACTTACAAGAGCATCATATAGCACTGAGATTGCTTTAATGTTGGTAAATTTTAGCGCTCTGCGAATGATAAACCCTAGTTGTTTATAAGCTTTCTCTGATGTGCTCCCGGAATGTCAATTTGACATCCATCTGGACTCCAAGATCCCGGACTGATTAGCTCCTCCCTCTGCATTAGCTCGCCATTCACCTTATAGTTGTAACGGAGTGGTGCCCTTGGACGACTAAATGATAGAATAGAGCATTTTGAAATAATAAACTGCAGTTTATTTTTGTGGCTCCATTCAACTACTTGGTCGATATCTTGCTGAAGGTGGTGACAATCATCCTCACTCTTGATGGCTAAAAGCAACTTTAGGTCGTCTGCAAATAACAAACATTTAGCCACTCTTACTTCTTCGGGTAAATCATTAATCATTATTTTGAACTCTAACGGCCCTAAATTACTGCCTTCACTCACACCAGACCTAGTAAAATAAGGCTCCGACCGGTACCCGCCATACTCCACATAACGTTTTCTATCTCTCGTGTAACTTGCAAAAAATGAAGAAGTTTAGGTGTGCAGCCAGCTTTCGCCATCTTTGACAGTAAGGTATCATTATCTACCAGGTTGAACGCCTTACTAATCAAAGTAGGCGGCATCTACCTGCAAGCCTGCATCAACATGAAGAACCAAATAAATACGTCATGGCATTTAAGAGGTTACTGTTGTGCTCCTCTCTAGCCGGAAGCCGTGCTGGGCGTCCGATAACTGCGGTGCAACTTGTTCCTGTACACTTCGCTGAATGGCTCCCTCAAATATCTACTATATCATAATAAACTATAAAAAATATATATAAAAACAAATATTTTATGCTGGTGTGCTAGGATCGACTCTCAAAAGTACACCAAATGTCATTCATTAGAACTGGTAACACTGCGAGCCTCTCTGTCTCATGGGACATGTTTTTGTATGACAAGTCATTCACCCATGTGCAACTGATGTATAAAATTCGTTAATCTTCGTTTGTTTTGTATAAAATGAAACATTACTACAAGAATACACCCTGCAATGGTTGTATGGTTACCAATTGGAGCAGAAAATAGCGCATTATCTAAACAGTTTGACTCTTTTATCCAATAACAACAGTACTCTTAGAACAGAGCATTAAATTGTATGTGCGAGTGCCAGTGACGTAGTTAATTCATCTTGGTTCAATGCTTGAGAAGCGTTTTAGTTAAGGCGACGTTGCTGTACTTTTTAACATTTTCATACCTCTGTAGATCTACTGATTTGTAGTTAATACGCTAACCAGAATAATTTAAAAAATTTAAACATACGAACAAGTGATGTGTAAAGACAGAAACGGTAATTGTTATTATACACATATATTACTTATTATTGGCGTTGAAAACATCATAAAGATGACACTAAAGCGAATGAATAGTTGCTTATTATTCTTTGGTCACGTTGATAACAAATATAACAAATACGTTTTTATTTTAAACAAATGAAAAAAAAAATCGTTCAGTTCTGTCCTTGCTGTGTTTGAGATAACGTTTTATATTTACACATCGTACTACAAGACAGCCTTAATTACAAGACCTTAGAAGACACTGCAAGTGACAAGATCATTTTACTTAAGAGGATTGGAGAATAAGCGTCAGTACCCAGTTGGTTTAAATAGTCGAGATATGTTTTATTAAATAATATATCCAAACATATCTTCATCGAACTAAACTAACTTTTCTGACCTTAAGTCTATTATTGTTTATGTGTGTGAATTTTTTGTGTAAGTGGCGAAAAATTGTAATATACAAATGTTTTTATAATTATTATAAACAGGCGTTAATTTGCGGAAACACAAATTAAAGAAGTTGAAATGAGCTAATATTCCTTTGAAAAATAATCTCTTACCTAGATTAAAGTGCACCTCCCGGTCTCTCTTATTGGTAATCGCTAATCACCACTAACCTCGACTGCTACACCCAGTACAACGTACATACGTACTACACCTGTAATACGGTGGTCTCGCTTATAATAAGATACATGTTTTGCATCTTAACGAGGCATCATCAAGAAAGATATATATTGCAAATGCTGATCTCTTAAGCAGTCTTTTAGATTGGTATTAAAGATGTGAAGCGTACTCAGGAGCGTATATTCTCAGAAATGATAACAGGCCTTTGCCTCGAAGTGGAATATAATATAGACTTACAAACTACTATATATATATATATATATATATATATATATATATATATATATATATATATAACTGTTTTGTGGTATTCCTCAAGGGAGGGCTTTGCTTTGCAGTGGACTTGCGGATGGCTGTAATGGTGATGGTGATGATGATGCATCATTGCTTTACATCGATGGGAATAGCTCAGCGCTAAACTTGTTAAGATATATTTTTAAATCTCTTATAAATCTCTATATATAAAAATCCATTGCTGTCCGTTAATTTCGTTAAATTAAAAACCAGCTCGATCAATTTTGATTTTTTTGTGTATGTTTAAATGGTTTCCTGATAGTTTACAATTAATGGCTCTACATCGGGAATCATCACAAGAAAGGTACCAGTCTGGCACTTTTGTAAATATACACTTCGCACTAAGATCTACCTATTATAAAGAGAGAATAAATGCATTCATTCATTCATTTACACTTGAACCCGGTTGATGGCGCTGTTGTCGAAATCTAGAAATGACGTTTTTGAATCCAATGCGGATCGCTATTAGTTTACAAACGCATGAACACACGGACGCTCAGCAGTTTCTAAAGATATTATACTAACTTCTTTAAATGACCAGCAGCGCAGACAGCACATTTCTCCTCCTTTCATTTTCAAGGAAGATAATGCAGCAGTTAATTCAGCGAACTGCTTAAATTCGTATTAGGGGACTTTACATGACCCCGATTTTTTTTTTCTCAGATACGCATTTTATGATAAATCAACTAGTAATAATTTTATGCAACACTAAGTGTAAATGCTACAAAATTTACGGTCCTAGCGCCAACGTTCCAAAGACTTAAATGGAATAGTGATTATTGGTGTGTGTAATATTCTTATATTTATTTATCAACCGACGTCCGTCCGTCTAAAGCCCACGAATGTACTTGCGGCTCATTCGTTGAAAGGAGGATTTTCTTATGCATAGCATGTGTATTAACGATCACAGTCACAGATGTTTCGTATCTTATACGCTGCTTCTCGTCGCCGGTCCGCATATTTTACATTTGGTTTCAGCTAAATGGCTATACTGCTATCCGCTACGTATTGGAATCGAATAAGATCTTTCTTGTGTAACACATAGTCGCTCCTTACGATTCCCACGAGACTGAATGTGGAGAAGATTCCTTTACGTTGCCACCACAGAGAATGCTTAATATTCACGATACAAAATATTTAATGGTTTTTGCAGTCTCTATAAAAAAATGTTGGCTGTCTACGTTATTCTACCACGACAATAAATTCACGTCAAACTATAAATTTGAAACATTTCTTTTTAAAATATTACAGAAAAAAATTGACATAAATGTTTGTCTTAACAAATATTTTATAGCTGATATAAAATACAGTTTCGGTTGCCACCTACGACGACTCGACCTGGCAACATATAACGCACGCACCCTGAGGACTGACGAGAAGATACTAGAGTTGGAAGAAGAGGTAGACAATTTGCACTGGCATATTATTGGGTTATCAGAGGTCCGAAGAAAGGGGGAGGACACGGTAATCTTCGAGTCCGGCAACTTGTTCTATCACCGGGAGGGCGACCATCTGTCCCAAGGAGGTGTCGATTTATCGTCCACAAGTCTCTCGTCTGGGTGTCTCTCGATTGGGAGTGTGTCGACGAGGGTCGCGTATCTGATACTCAGAATCACCAAACGGTATTCGCTGAAGGTCATACAGGTTTACGCACCAACCGCGGCACATCCCGATGAGGAGGTGGAGGAAATGTATAAGGATATTTCTAGAGCCATACATTCCTCCACAACCCACTACACGGTGTCGATGGGAGACTTCAATGCAAAACTAGGCACAAGAGTAAGCGGTGAGCTGAAGGTAGGGAAATTTGGAGTAGGGCAACGGAACCGTAGGGACCAGCAGCTGGCCGTCTTTATGGAGAAAGAGGGACTCTTTATGATGAACTCTTTCTTCCAGAAGCGGCCCCACAGGAAGTGGACCTGGTCGAGCCCCGACGGTTCGACAAAAAGTGATCTCGACTTCATTATGACGACCAGACGCCAACTGTTCAGTGATGTTTCAGTGATCGCAAGGGTGAAAACTGGCAGCGATCACCGAATGGTTAGAGGCACACTGAACCTAAATGTTAAGTTGGAGAGGTCTCGTCTAATGAAGTCAACGCTCCGTCCCCCTCGTGCTCTAATCCAGAATCCCGAAACCTTTCAACTCGAGTTACGTAACCGCTTTCAGTGCCTAGAAGATTGCAATGCAGTGGACGATATGTATGACAAGCTCGTGGAAACTGTCCATGCGGTCGGAGCTAAGTTCTGCAAGACCAGCCGCAGAAGAACACAAAAGCTCTCCGATCACACTCTTAATCTCATGGCTGTTAGACGGGAGATGAGGCTACAATCGTCGACAGATTTGACAGCATACAGGCAACTGAACAGACAGATCTCCAAATGCATGCGGCGAGACTTACGCAAATTTAATACTGCTCGTATTGAAGAAGCGATTGAGCGGAACTGGGGCTCCAAAGTCTTTGCCAGAGATCTGTCTGCCAGTAAGAGCCAACTATCAAAGCTGAAGACTAAGTGTGGCAGCATCGTTTCCGGGACACCTGAGATTCTGAGTGAGATTGAGAGGTTCTATGGGCAGCTGTAAACATCATCGTTGGAGCCACACGCAAGTGTGAGTAACGATCCAAGAGCGGGTCTTATCCGACACTATTCCGATGATATCCCGGACGTCAGTCTGAACGAGATTAGAATTCTGGCTCTCCAGCACCTTAGAAACGGCAAGTCCCCGGGCGAGGATGGAATTACAGCGGAGCTTCTGAAAGCGGGAGGAAAACCGGTACTTGAAGTCCTTCAGAGGCTCTTTAATTCCGCCCTCCATGGTGGCACTACTCCGGAGGCGTGGAGCAGAAGTGCGGTGGTCTTGTTCTTCAAGAAAGGTGACAACGCCCTCTTGAAGAACTACAGACTGATATCCCTTCTGATCCGCGTCTACGTGCTGTTTTCGAGAGTCATTACGAATCGTCTCGCACGCAGACTTGACGACTTCCAGCCTCCCAAACAAGCCGGTTTCCGAAAAGGCTTTAGTACCATAGACCACATACATACCCTTCGGCAAATTGTACAGAATTCCGAAGAGTACAATCTGCCACTTTGCTTGGCGTATGTGGACTATGAGAAAGCCTTTGATTCCGTCGAAATTTGGGCGGTGCTACAGTCTCTTCAGCGGTGCCAAGTTGACTGTCGGTATATCTAAGTGCTGAAGTGTTTTTATAGTAGGGCTTCGATGGCTATCCGAGTACAGAACCGGAGTACGAAACCTATTCAACTGCAGAGAGGTGTAAAACAGGGTGACGTTATTTCCCCGAAACTCTTCACCGCTGTTTTGGAAGACGTTTTCAAGCTACTGGACTGGAAAGGATACGGTATTAACATCAATGGCGAGTACATCACTCACCTTCAATTTGCCGACGATATAGTACTTAACGGATAGGTCTTAAGATGAACATGGACAAAACAAAGATCATGTTTAATGTACGTGTCACACCTTTGCCGGTAGTTGTTGGGAGCACTAAGCTCGAAGTTGTTGACGAGTACGTTTACCTGGGACAAATAGTCCGGCTAGGTAAGTCCAACTTCGACCGAGAGGTCAATCGATGGATTCAACTCGGCTGAGCAGCGTTCGGGAAATTACAACGCATCTTCTCGTCAGTTATACCTCAAAACCTGAAAACTGAGTTGTACTACCAGTGCGTGTTGCCAGTGATGACATATGGAACTGAGACGTGGTCTTTCACTGCTGGCCGTATGAGGACGCTCAAAGTCGCTCAACGAGCTATGGAGAGGGCTATGCTCGGATTTTCTGTGCATGATAAACTTAGAAATGAGGATATCCGCAGTAGAACCAGAGTGTCCGACATAGCCCAACGGATTAGTAAGCTAAAGTGGCAATGGGCCGGCCATATAGCTCGAAGAACCGACAACCATTGGGGATAAAAGATTCTCGAGGCGACCCCCACTAGATGGAGTGACGACCTGGTAAGACATGCAGGAATTCGATGTATGCAAGTAGCTCAGGACCGTGCTTTGTGGCATACCTTGGGGGAGGCCTATGTTCAGCAGTGGACTTGTAAAGGGCTGTAATGATGATGATGATGATGATGATAAAATACAGTGATGTCGGTGCCAAAAATACATTGTTAACGTGTTTTTGTAAGTATTTTTATTTCAACATTTCATTTTCTCCGTTTATTGATTATTAGTAGAAAATGAAATAACATAGATTTTCTCCATATACTGCCCAATAGACAAGATATTTGTCATAACTGGTACGCTTGGCGAGCGGGTTGGGAAACGCAGTTTTTTATTATTTTTGAGTTGTCAACAGGAATATGCTGCTACTCATCTTCTGTTTCGTTTTTTATAACGTTCACCAGGTGATATGTGGTAGTGGATTCCCTTACGTCACCACTACGCAGAGTCATACTCTCCTTAATTAAAGATAATACCTATTCTCCTACTATTCTGTTAAAATAAAATAATAACAATTTAAATAAAAATTGAATTGAGCTGACTTGATGTTACTAAACATTAAAAGTGCCGTTGGGTACACCTGGTAAAAAATATATAAGACAGGATTTACAAGAAATTCAGGCTCTTGAACTTGAGTACTTTCGTTGTTTTTTCAATTTAATATTATATTTTATCAATGTTGAGCTTCGTTCAAAACTATTCACATCATGTACAGAAGATAAGAAGTGAAGTACCTTCGAATTTTCATAGAATAGTAGTGACAGACAAGCACATAGCATACCTGATTTTAAGTGGATGCTGCGGCTCAAAGACATCTACATCTATCGTCGAAGAATAATCATTTTCATAGGGAAAAGGGGTGACAAGCGAGCACACAGTCCACCTGATGGTAAGTAGTTGCTGTAGCCCATAGATATCCACATCTATCCTCGTTTGCGACTCAAAATGCAGATGCGTTGTCAGCCTTGAGGATTAAGATGGAATGCCTCTTTTTCAGTAAAAAGTGTCTCTGATTCTCTACACTAACCATACGAAACTCAGCAGCATTAAGCTGCTATTTGACGCTGGTATTCTGTGAGAGCGTGGTCCTTCCCCGGTCGGGCAAACCCATTCGTGCTATATAGCTGCAGCATGACTCTACCACGTAAACATGATCGTAATTTAAATAAAATATTGTCATCCTTGAGAACTTAAATAGAGTACCACATTCCCAGTTAAAAGGGTCTTCGGTTATTTAAGTTCACCTCACAAAACGGAGCAGTATTCAGCTGCTATTTAGCAATGGTATTCTGTGTGAACGTCGTCCTTCCCCGGTCGCGCTGGCCGTGCTGTCATCATTATATTTCAGTAGCGTGTCTCTACTTTGTCAAAATTTAATAACCCCATGAATGTTGTCAAGAGGCAGTGTCTAAAGCAATTTTTTTGTCAAGTTTTTACCGATGAAATATTATGCCATCTTTTTGATAACTCGATGTCTTAGCTGACTTGCCACACCATTTCACTGCACAGGAAGCCATTAGTAATATATTTTGGATAAAATTTTTAAATTTTCCAAAACTCGGACGTGCCTACGCGTCACAAACTTGGTCGAATCGTGATTCTTAGCGTTACTACGTATGCTAGCTACAGCAAGTATGTGTTGCGCGCGTTTGGGGCCCTGTATGCGGAATCTATTAGGGGGTAATCTGTGGTCTAAACCCACCTCCGTTTAAATCATTTTTGCGGTACGTAGGACACGCCTAGGTTAGAACAAGTAAGTGTCTTCGTACCTGTAGTTTTGCTATTGAAGCAAAAGGGGGTCTCTCGCTGGGCTAAGCGTTCAGCCCGTAGTTAGCCCCATGAGCTTACAGAGCTTGTTCTGTATACTTAGACTCGCTTGGAACTTCGACAGCGAGATTACGACTTCAGTTCGACTATATTTGTGTCGTGATGACAGCACCACCATAAAAGCAAAGTGAACTTCATAATCGATAATTTATAACCTCATATAGATGTTATCGTTGCAAAATCAAGGATAACCCTGTAATTTTATGTAACACGAAAGAAGACTGAAGGTAGCATACGGGAAAGGGCTCGAAGTCTTCGATAGACGCTTTACTATTTTGTATATATATACATATATATAACATCTAAGCACTCAAACCGGTGATGGGAGCAGCGTTAAAATATACTGTATATGGTGGCGGCTTCAGAGGTTACATCGCCCAATTTCTTCTCTTGGGTGAAGTAAAAGGCTACGGGAGAGAGCTCGTAGTCTTCTGTAGATGGTTTACTATTTCGTATATTCATAAAATCTAAACAACTAAACAGGTGAGGAGAGTAGGGTTAGAATGTACAAGACGTGACTTAGTTACTTCCTCTTCATTTGGTCTTCGGAACACTAGACGTTCGGTTGGTCTCCATCCCTTTGTTGTCAATGTATCACGCATTTGAACCAAACAATTAGCGAGTATAATAATTTTCCAGCATCTGCGTTTCCTTCTAGTTATGATGTAGGTGTCTTTAAGTCACACATGAATAGGATTTTAAGCTACGTCAGTGCATTTTATCACCTTCGTCTGCATCACACTTATGATCAAAAATGAGATTATGTCAAATACCAGCGTAAAATAGGAGTTTAATGCTGCTGTGTTTCATATAGTGAGTGTAAAGAACCGGAGACCCTTTTTACTGGAAACGAGGTATTCCATCTTAGTCCTCACGGGTAATAACGAGTCTGCATTTTGATTCGTAATCAAGGAGAGATGTAAAAGTCTATTTATTTATTTATTTAACAAGTACACTTACAATACACATATATGACAATCACGAATACACATTTCTATAATCTCTGATATGTATATCCATAACAAGTGTACATAACATTCACAAATTGAGTCGTGCATTTTTGGGTTAATTTGAAGTATAATATAATCCGATATCATCCGATATCATGGAATATCATCCGATCAATACAATGCAAATTAGATTTATTCAAATAAATTATGTACTTAAATAAGAAAAATCTAAACATTAAATAAGAAAAATCTAAAAATTCTAAAGATAAGAAGAAAACAGGCTTAATTATTAAAAGGGAATATGCTAGGTATTATACTCTCTTCAGGAGTATGTATATTTTTAATTTAAGTATAAGAGATCTATGGGCCACAGTAACCACTTACCATCAGGTGGACTGTGTGGTCGTTTGTTACCCTATCCTATAAAAAAAGTAAAGTACTATTATAATGGGAGAGGTCCATGCTCAGTTGTGGAGTGGCAAGGGCAATAAAAAAGTAAAACATCTCAAATATAGATGGTACGGCCTTTAAACAGCTTTTTGTAAATAAATCAAGTTGAAGTTGGTACATGTTTTGATAAGTAGGAAATATTTCACACAAAAAAAAACCACTTGGTCGCTTACGAGCCGAAAACAATAGTGTGATGCAAACTTTTAGTCCACGCCGTCACAAAACTAATGTAGATTTAAAAAAATGGAATTATCTACATTAAAAAAAATATTAATTTAATACATTTATTGCGATGAGAGTAGAAAAAAAGGTATAGTTATTCGTTTTACTGTTATACAAATTGTTCTAGGACACACCGATATAAACATTATCTAAATCCGTGCGCCCCTTTTTTATCAGCACATAAAAGTTCAATATTCGACATGGGTCGTTCCCGCTTAAGGAGGGATTTGCCTTAATCGTGAGGCTTAGCAGGCGGAATGACAGGGGCTCGCATCATTGAAGCTGCTTTTTCCATCGCTTAATTGGTAATTTTAATACTGGCGAGAGCCAAATTTTAAAAACACCATCTATTAAAAGAAACTAGATCTTTCTGGCGCATCCCACAATCGACCATTAGAACACTCACGGGACGAAACGGGGTGATGAATTATATTAAGCCACCACTGTTATTATCAATAAATGTTATACATTTCTACAGGCAGTGTTAGATAAATTAATTGTAATTTTTTTGTGTTTAAAGTGAAGTTGAACATACTAAAATTGACTTTAAATAGGAGACACTAAACACATCGACAGCACACACACCCCTACAGTACTTATAAGTCAAAACTTACGCTTCACTGAAACCAGACAAGGATCTGGTCGCTTTTACGGGTACGAGTACGCTGAAACTTTTCAGGAAGGATAGAGGTCCAAATACCAAGCTGTGTATTTATAAGTTGAGTACAGCAGCTAACAGTAATGTCTTCAATACCGAATTTCGGTCGCGGCGGCCTACCTCAACGGAGGCTAGCCATCGGCGCAGGACAGGATTAAAGTGCCCAAGTGTATGCTATGCGCATACACAGGTGCAGACCAACGAGGCACTACACAGCTAACAGTACCAGTAGACTTAAACGTTTGGACTCGTGATTGACACCTGCGGGTGCGCTCCCACATGCACCTGGGACCCTCACAATTAATTATGTTCAAATTTTAATAACAATAATATGATGGGTGGAAAATATAGCCTACACATTTTATGGAAATACAATGAAATTACTATAGGTTAAGGCTAATGAAGAAGCATTAATAAACTAGTAAAAACTAACCCAAACACTTATATTAGGTCCTTACGTATTGTAACGCTCCCCCCTCTATATAAATACATATGTATGATATTAAATATATTATTTATAATTAATTTCCCCTTTTTCGATAAAATTATATATATATATATATATATATATATATATATATATATATATATATATATATATATATATATATATATATATATATATATATGACCATTATTAATAAAATATGTTTTGATCTTTCAAAAGGTTTAATAATAGGCCGTTTTTAATATTTGTGATGATCGTCTTAGTTAGGACCCTTATTTACATTGTGTTTGTTTAGTAACTTAGTTCCTTTAGGTGTCTTTTGAAGGAATGAATATTCACTAGAGCAAGTGAAAACTGTGGGTAGTGTCTTATAAGCTAAGTGAACCCCGTTCACGAAGACAGGGCTCGAGAAAGGTTAAGAACATAAAACGTCCGTATTCCACTTGCATCGGCTTTACATTATTACATTATATTTAATTTATTATTAATTATCCCTTCCCGCTTGGAAAAGGCTCATAATTTATTTATACAAAATACCCGATACAAGGGCTTAACTCTCCTACATTTATTTTAAAAAATGAGGGGAGGCACACGGCTCACATGCCGCGCGCGGTGAGCGCTAACCATTTTTATGCACTCCCCACGAAAGGAACGCTAATTCGGTAACTGGACCGTAGTCCACAGCAAAATAACTGGCGAACCGGTAAAAGAGGCTTGGCCCCTTGTTAGTACGTAACAAACACAAACATCGATCGAAGTCGCGCATGTCAATGCGTGTAAACGTCATACAGAATACGAACGAATCCAGCCACAGTGAATGTACGTCACACGGTTTAGACAAATACGCACACTGGCCGTAATCCCTCCGTGAGCGCCACCACCTGCCAGACCGCCGCTCCTGCAGACGTGATATAAGTGTATGGCATCACCACCAATTGCATGATCAGCACGGCTACTAGCCGCAGAGCGTGTCATGAGTCTACCGCGCACCTCAAGGGAATGGGGTCCCAAGTTGTTCGGCTTTCGGCCGCAGCCCTGAGAGTCTCCTCAGATCCTCCTGCCATCTACCACCCGCATGAGGTCAACACATATACAATGGCATAACCACTAATACAACGGCAGATATAGCCAAAAGGCAGTTATAAGATAAGAGTAATAATTCGCCATCAGAAAGGGTTTGTGTCACTGACGTTGAGTAAATGCATTTTCGATCATGTTTGTCTCACCCACCAACAAGTTGCCTTCAATCATTCAAAGGTGGGAAAGTTACAGAGATATATTATTATGTTGTTATATAAAACATCGTGGAGGGCAGACAGTCTACAGCCCCGTAATGAAGGGACCCGACTTGGATAAAGCTACTTAGGTGTGAGTCAAATCAAGACGCAGAGAGTGCCATTGAGAATAGCGTCCCACCAAACAACCACCGCAGAGACGCAATGCTACAGAACGCAACAAGTATCAATACGACTATCGTCGGGCTTACACCATCCCAAGGTCCCCCATACATCCCAGCAGATATCACCACACGCATACCTCCATCGACCAGAACCACAAGAGAGCGTCGAATCAGGCCCAGCATACCCGCAGATCCGTCACAAGACGCAATACCGCAAGTAGTGGTAAGCATCAATGCAACTATCATACGGATGGCGCCCCCTCACAACACACCCACATGATCCCTATCGACTTTGGTAACAAAGTTTGTATTGTTGTTAACTAAAAAATATCACCAACGTATCATAGTAGCACGCTACTAAGACGCCAGTGAACAAAACTCCACGTATCATAGGGCTAATGCACTAAGACATGCAGTTGAGTATGCCTTTTATACTTAAAAGTACTGCCAAACACACTCATCCCAATCCGAAAGATAGACGACGCATCGCCATGCACTACGACGCCGCCCACAAACGGTATGGATGTGCAATGTCCACGGGAAAGCCGTATTGCTACAACAAACACGCTTACCACCGGCACTAAGATGATATGTCTAGGACACATCAGATAGCGAGTCCAAGTTTACCTCGGACCAATTGCTCGTGAAACAGCATACACGCCACCACAATAATCCTTTTCAAGTCCCTAATAAAGACTAGTCATTTCGCTACAGTACTAAGAGCAGTCAGTCACCCGACCACCCCATGTAATGGTTATTCATCAAGGAGACCTTCCATAATAATGCTTTTGTATCATAGACCTTACTTTCATAAGTCATTAATATATAGGACTTCAAACCACGATTCTACTATTGTAATGGTATTTCATCATATGAACTTTCTATAGTATTTCTTTTGTATCATAGACCTTACTTTCATAAGTCATTAATATATAGGACTTCAACCTACGATCCCACTATTGTAATGCAAATTCATCATAGAGACCTTCTATGGTATTGCTTTTGTAACATTGAGTTTATTATCATAAGTCCCTAATATAGGACTAGTCATTGTGCTACAGTAGGGCTCAAGTCCGGAGCCCGGCTTCAAGTAGTCGGGCTCCCGACCATCCCATATATATGTACAACTGCAGGTATGTACCTCCGGCAGCTCATGCAGGAGCTGCCGGAGGTACATACCACACCATACCACACCATACCATACAAGACATATATAAATATATATGAACGCCTTCCATAACTTAGGAAAATTAAAGGACTTAGACAATTTTTAACAAATTTCCTAATTATCTTATAAATGTTTATATTTATTTTTACAATATTTTCTCGACTTCTATTTCTATTATTTATCATATTTTAAATATTTTGACAAGTTTTTAAATAAATTTATTTATTCTGTAAGACAATATTTTGCCTTTAATTTACTATATTATTTGTCTAATGTCTGAAATGTATTTATATTAACTTTATGCTTATTAATATATATATATATATATATATATATATATATATATATATATATATATATATATATATATATATATATATATATATATATATATATATATTAAGACCATTTTTGATGCCCCTTTATATTGAATTTAATTTTTAATAATAATAATGGGCCCTCACAATATGAAATAAACGCCGTACACATCATTAATCCAAGGGTTAATGATGTATACGGCGCTGGTGTCGCAAAAGAAAGCACGGTGCGTTTTTGGTTTCAACGTTTTCGTTCTGGAAATTTCGACCTTCAGAACCAACCTCGTGGACGGCCGGAGACCAAAGTGGAAAATGAAGAATTAAAGACTATTGTGGAAGCGGATACATCACAAAGCACTTCAGAGATTGCTGCAGACTTAGGAGTCAAGTGATAAAACTGTATTAATCCACTTGAAACAAATCGGGTAAGTAAAAAAACTTGAACGATGGATACCTCATGAATTGAGTGGATCAAACTTGCAAACACGCGTCGACTGCTGTGTTACTTTGCTCAACCGACACAAAAATGAAGGGATTTTAAATCGAATTATTACTTGTGATGAAAAGTAGATACTGTACGATAATCTGAAGCGCTCGTCGCAATGGCTGAACCCTGGAGACCCAGCCAAATCCTGCCCTAAATGAAAATTGACTCAGAAAAAAATACGTGTGAGTGTTTGGTGGACTAGCGCTGGTGTCATTCACTACAGTTTTCTAAAATCTGGCCAAACGATTACGGCAGATATCTATTGTTAGCAACTACAAACCATTAAGTAAGAACTAGCTACTAAACAACAACAACCGAGATTGGTCAATCTCTCTAGGCCACTGCTGCTTCACGACAGCGCAAAACCACACACTACACAACAAACAACCACTAAGTTAGATGAGCTACAATTAGAATGTCTGTGACATCCACCGTACTCCCCAGACCTTGCTCCAATAGATTGCTATTTTTGGACAACTTCTTACAAGGAAAAAAATACAACTCCGATGCGGCAGTCCAAACAGCCTTTAAAGATTTTACTGATTCTCGCCCCCATGGTTTTTTTTTAGTAAAGGGATCAGTGAACCAGCTATGAGCTGGCAAAAGTGCATTGATAACGACGGTGCATACTTTGATTAATTAAATATATTTTACAAAAAAAAATGACTTTATATGCCTCCTGTACAAAAAACCAATTTCATGTGTAAGGACCTAATATTAATTTTTTTAAAGTTATATTATCTTTTTTAGTTGAATTTTAATACAATGAATCCTCGCGCATAGATAATATACCATAATACAAAGCTATAAACTATAAAGGGCACGTACAAGTACAAGCATAGATTACTGTATATACAATATACATACAAGAGACTGAGTACAAGGAAACAAAGCGGAATGCCACGAAACTGTGACGCACCCGCAGTTAAAAATTCGAAGTGATAAAAAAGTGAAAACATTTGAGTGTACTTAGTGTCAAATTTTGCGTATTAACGAGACGCATCTAGTGGTGTAATCCTTTTTGGCCGCAAAACAATTTTTTAGTGATAACCCGTTTTTTTTCATATTAGCAAAACAGTAAATTTGTCGCCACAACCTGCACAACCTTTTTAGTGATTTTGTGCGCCACCTGGGGACACATCATCCTTCAAAAATTTGGAATTTTTGGATAAAGGACACCTGAGTTATTAAATAAAAAACGAAAACCACGTGGTAGGTGGTTTCGCGAACCAAGAGTCTGCGGCTGGAATAGAAGGTGTCGCTTGCGGCGTCTCGAAAAGTTTTTTCCGAAAATATATGCATTGTTAGCCGGAAGTGTATATCCTCGGAATAACCACACTTTTGCAGCTGGTGTCCCACATCTTGTAAGTTTGGACTCTAATAACTTTTATTTTTGAGAAACGACCCTTCTTAATTTTTTTGTATATAGAGACAAACTCATGCCCTTACTGTGGGTGAAATTTGAAATTTTTTAGATTAGCAGTTTCTTAATAGTGAATTTTTTTGTAAAACGTATCCCTTTTCGCCATTCCGTGATAAGTTTGTTATACGTGTAGTGGCTAGCTAAACTAAGCACTAGCTCAAAAAAAAAATGAAATTGTCGTTCACTTAGGAATACATTGATTTATATCCATTTTACATTTTTTTCTTCTATTAACTTTATTTCATGCCCAACCTGTTTTTTTTTAACATCTCTGCACGCTGTTAATTTTACATACCTATAAGGTCCAACTTTTATTATCCTATTTTAATTTTGCATTGTTCTTTCCATGTTACAAATTTTACTTGTCAACACTAATTTAGTTGTAATTACCCATAGATATAACAAATAAGTAAAATGTAATATCCACTATATATTTTTAATTAATTTTAATAGACTTTATATAACTGATAAGTTCTTTTTTGTATATACTTACCATTTTTCTCTCTCTTTTAATAATATTAACATAAATGTTTAAATTATTATTTCATGCCTTTCCTTTTATAATTTAAAATAAATAAAATGTTACAATATCTTACTCTGACGACTAGAGACTGCTGTAAATAATTAATGTAAGTCATTGTAAATTAACATTTATATGGACACTGTGCAAACTATAGAAATATTATATTAATTACTTATGTTTTTATTTATATTTCAATTTGTTTAGTTTTGTTTAGTGTTAAGATTAAGTTGATTTACATTAACTTATATATTCTTTTACCTTTTATTATATAGCTAAACTGTTAATAATTTTTTTAACAATATGTCATTTATAATAATTATTATGTTCAGTTTAAGTATATTTTTGTCTTGTTTTTATTCTTCTGTTATTCTAATTTTTTCTTTATTTTTTTGTTTAATATTTAAGTTAAGTATACATTGCTTGTGTTAAATCCTATTATATAATTACTTCGCTTGTGATTGCATTTGTTAAAAAATATGTGTCTAGAATTAAGTCAAATTGTGAAACAGGACAATATCTACAGACCCTTTGGAGGTGGTGTAACCTCTGGAGGAAATTAAAAAAATCTTATCCCTGCAGTTACTGCCATTATAAGAAAATTACAAAATACATCAAAATTGATGTCTACTGTAAGTCACAAAGATTTAATTATTTTAATTGGAAATGATGAAGCATGAAGAATGAAAATGTAATGATTTCATACAAAACAAAGAATAAATAATTTTATGATCATGAGTATTGTGTTATTTGTATTCCTAATATTATGTATATTAGTCTTTAAAATATTTAACAAGCTTTGTTAATAATTCTTTAATTGACATATTTCTTAATTTAAACCTTTGAATTGTAACTTTACTAAGTTTGATAAATTTTATTTTAAAACATTATACCTATCTACCTAAATATAGTATAGACCGACTCTATTATCATTAAATATGACTTGACCGTTAACGCCTTGGGTATTGTGAACACAACCTATACATATAATTAAATAATGGCATTGAGCTATTAAGACTCAATAACTCAAGTTTAGGGGGTGACTACAATTTGGAAGGTTATAGAATCTTTAACCGGGACGACTATAGTAATGACTATGCACAATGTGCATTACAGTTATTTCTGGGAGAAAGGAGAATATTAGATGAATAAAATACTACTATTCTTTATTTAGAAAAAACTTGATTATTAGGTTTTAGGTTTTTTAAAAACTATAACTTGTTTGCTATTGCCAGTTGAACAATTTAGATTAGAATTGTAGACTGCCCTTTTCTTGTACTAAGCCCCAGTTTGGGGTGGTAGGTGAAATATTTAAACATGGGTGCAGTCAGTAGCCCTAAAAATATCTGGCAGACCATGCCCTGCTAGGTATCCTCTAGCTACATTTTGCCTTGCTTGTTATATACCCGGAAATGATATTCACTTCAGTATTAGTCAAAAATAAAATGAACTGAAACTTGTATTTACCTACACAAGAGGCTAAAGTATTTTGTTCCCCACATTCTAATGATGGCCCCAATAACTTAGGTCAAGTATTTGCTGATTATTTGTTGTTTGAACAACAGCCATTCCATGGTCTTGACTCGTACCTCTCTGGTAACTACCATCTGCCAAGAGACTGAAAGATGTAAACAACCTACCTGGAACAAAATATTAAGATAAATTAGTCACATGTATTGATTGCAAATATGCGATGTTTTTGCACAAGAGGGTTGTAATAATGCTTACTTTAATATGCACTGGTAGTCCTTCCACAGCATTAATAGGCTTTAAAGTCTTATAGACTTCTTTACACAAATACAAAACACAATCTTTGAGCATCCGAAACCGGCGTAGAAATTCGTTGTCGGGGAATTGCAATAGATTAAGTATACTGATCACGTATCGATCGCCTATGTAATTTTCTTTCTTGTTTTTCAATTCCTGATACGAAAGTAGTAGCATCTATAGTTGCAACAGGCTCGAGACATCTTTTTGTATTAAGATAGTTTGAAGATAAACTAATACCCACGTCCACGAAAAAGGATAAAATTGTCCCTTTCAAATGTCAAAAAGGGATATTATATAATTTTTTCTCTTTCCTTCGGCCCCATGCTACGGACGGGGAGATATATGTCTACTCCTTATGTCAAACGGAGATATACTATAGGGATAAGATAATTTTATCTCTTGTCGGTGGATATAATCGGGGGATATAATTTTTGTCTCCTGCCCATGCCCGCAGAGTGGATAAAACTAAGCAAGGGATAAAATTTTTATCCCTTCCCCGGGGATATATTCTCTCCTGCCCATGCTAGCCCGGCAGGTGGATTATACGCTCCTGTATACTATACTAGCTATAAACTTCTTTTAAGATTAAGTAGATTTACATCAACTTATATTTTTTTAACCTTTTGTATATTATATTGCTAAACTGTTAATAATTTTTGTTAAACAATATGTCATTTATAATATTTGTTATATTTATTTTAAGCGTATTTCTGCCTTGTTTTTATTTTTTCTATTATTCTAATCTTTCTTTATTTTCTTTTGTATAATATTTAAGTTAAGTATACATTGCTTGTATCAAATCGCAGGTATTACTTAGCTTGTGATAGCATTTATTAAAAAAATATGTGTCTAGAATTAAGCCAATTGCGAAACTGGACAATACAGACCCTTTGGAGGTGGTGTAACCTCTTGAGGAAATTAAAAAAAAATTATCCCCGCAATTACTGCCATTATAAGAAAATTACAAAATACATCAAAATTGATGTCTACTCTAAGTCACAAAGATTTCATTTTAATTGAAAATGACGAAATATGAAGAATAAAGATGTAATGATTTCAAACAAAACAAGGAATAAATAATTTTATAATCATGAGTATTGTGTTATTTGTATTCCTAATATTATGTATATTAGTCTTTAAACTTGTATTTACCTACACAAGAGGCTAATTAAAGTATATTGCTCCATACAATCTAATGATGGCCCCAATAATTTAGGTCAAGTATTGCGGCGGTTGGTATTTAAAATAAGGCAACAACCAGTCAAAAAAAAATTTATATATTGGTAAAAGAAAGGTCGTGGGCGTGGTTCCGATAATTTTTTAAAAAAAGTGCCCGTCTGGCTTCACTGGCAGGGTCAGGTACTCCCCTATGTGGCCGCGAGGTGGTCGGGCAAGGCCGGGGGGTTGGACTGTTCACGGGGAGCGCCGTGGGCAGCTGGCTGTGGCCGTGGCGGCGTCGAGGGGAGGCCTAGGCCCTCTTAAAAAGGACGACCGCCACGGTTGTAGTCGTAAAATTGCACCCTGGAAACAACGTCGTCCACATTTAGGTCCAGGTAATAAAATGCCGCCGATTATGAACCCCCGGTATATCGCAGGCTAGCAGTAGATGGGAGCACAGAGAGTAGATGGCGGGTGTTCATAATCAGAACGGAGTTACAAGGCGGAATGGAAGGCAAGCGTCATAGCGGTGAGGCGCAAATTAAAATACACATGAATTAAAATTACGGCAAGTGTAAAATACTGTTCAAATGTATCAGGATAACTAATTTAGGCTGTGCATTGGTTGAAACATGATGGTGACTTGCGATATTTGATCGCGGTGCGAAATGTATGAGACGCCATTTTGTAACGGTACTTTTTCCAACGCGCACAGCGGCTACTTACATTACTTACATGCAAATAACACTAATAACATGGCAATTAAATAGCTAAAAGCAAATAGCCTGGCATGATCAAATTACACTACCTATAAAACACTTTCACTACTTAAAACTAGGTAACGTTTCAACACTTACCCTTACGGGGTGCAAGACGATACGGAGGTCTCGGTGACGAGAATTAACGAAAAAACTATACGGCCACAGTGCCGGAATTATTATATTATTTTAAACTTTTTCCAAAATGGGATTAAAATTTGCAAGCGCGTACGAGGACACAAAGCAGAGCTTGTGAACGCGGCTGCAGTGGTAGTGTGCGCCTCCCAGGGCGCTCGGGCGGAGAATGATCGGGAGCGCGTCGCCGTGGAATAATACCGGCCAGGTAAAACTCTGACGCGAGAGTTGCAAAGCGCATAGAGTAACGAAACGTCAGGGTGTTTGTTCGAAATACAATATTTTAATATTTGATTTATTATTTAATTCGTTCTTTTAGTTTACTGATTTGTTTTATTAATAGGATACCTAAGTTAATTATAGAATTATTTTTGTTTATAACTTTTATTTTATTTTTATTTAGTTTATTAAATGTTTATTTAATTTTAATAAACCGTTTAATTATAATTATGCATACATGTACGTGCAACGTTACAGTACCCCGCGCGCTACATAAGGATTTTATTACTCTTAATTAATAAAATCCGCTCTAAATTGTTATGTATTCGCATTATCCTTTTATACAACATCTCTCATACTTCACGCGATTATATCAGCGTCAACGAACATCAATAGGGTAGTTGACGCATCCTGTCATTTGGCAAGGTGTTCCAGCATCGGCTAGACTGGAAGACCCATACGAATGCCTAGAGCTAAAGATGTAAAAGTGTGACCAGGGTAAAACGAGCACCATGTATATATATAAATATAACGCTAGTGTATTCCTAAGTAACAAGCCGAACACATGCAACTTAATTAAGTGTACTTGTAGGTGTAACATGGAGATCTTGTGATATTGCAGTGATGGTTGCTAGCCCATCTCCCACAACACACTACTACCCTATCCCTTAGTCGACTTTTACGACACCCACAGGAAGAAATGGGGTGGTGCTATTCTAACCCGACACCACACGGGGAAGTACACACTTTAAAAAAAATGTATACATATATGACTAAGTATTGTGTCCTGTTAATTTCAAATCCTTGATGTGCCAGGTGCACTTTTTTTTTGGTTGATCTTTCCCAGACATGTCAACCAGGATGTAAACTAGGGGTGACTTTTTACCGATGACGCGACATTTAATAAATTTTGGCGCAAGTTTTTTACTAAAGAACTTATCCTTATCACTTAAAACATATGCGCGTTTCATTACAGTGTCACCAATGTTAAATTCCATAGGCTTGCGCCGAAGGTTATAGTGGGTTGAGTTTTTAGCATGAGCATGCCACAATTTGGCCTTTACAGTATCGTAAACTTCCTTAAGACAACCCAAATCTTCCGCGTAGATGTCACGGGGAAGGAATAAAGCCTCATCGCCTAAATCGTTATCTAAATAATGCGAGCCACATGTAACGAGCTCCCTGCCGAACACCAGGAAGGATGGAGTGAAACCAGTCGCCTCACTCACCGAATTGTTGAGGGCGAACTGAACCTTCGGAATATATATATCCCAACTGCGATGATCGTTGTCCACGAAAGTTGAGATACACGTGATAATTGAACGATTATGTCGTTCTACCAAATTAATTTGAGGGGTGTACTTTGGCGTGAAGAACACGTTAGGGACCTTATAACGATGGAAAAGTGACTCAGTGACCTTCGAAATAAACTGGCTGCCATTGTCCAAAAATATGGTCTGGGGGACACCATGGACGAGGAAAACAGACTCTTCCAGTAACTTCGTGACTGTAGTGGCAGTAGCACTTCTTAATGGGAAAATTAGGCAATATTTCGAGAAGCAGCATGTGACTACGAAGATATAAGTGTTCTGCTTCCTAGTGACAGGCAAGGGGCCCATCAAATCAATTGAAATCATTTGAAATGGCCTAGAACACTGCTTCGGGCGGCCCATTTCTCCCAAGGTTTGGTGATTTTGAGCCTTGTAAGACAAGCACTTCTCGCAGGAGGCAACGAACTTTACCACGTCCTGGTGCATACCAGGCCAAAAGTAGCGCAAGGCAATACGATGGTATGTTTTAAACACGCCGAGATGTCCAGCCGTGGGTTCCGCATGATTCTCGTTGATCACCTGCCCGGCTAGCTCAGTCGGTAGAGCATGAGACTCTTAATCTCAGGGTCGTGGGTTCGGGCCCCACGTTGGGCGCCAGTGCGGTGGTTGGTATTTAAGATAAGGCAACAACCAGTCAAAAAAAAATTTATATATTGGTAAAAGAAAGGTCGTGGGCGTGGTTCCGATAATTTTTTTAAAAAAAGTGCCCGTCTGGCTTCACTGGCAGGGTCAGGTACTCCCCTATGTGGCCGCGAGGTGGTCGAGCAAGGCCGGGGGGTTGGACTGTTCACGGGGAGCGCCGTGGGCAGCTGGCTGTGGCGGTGGCGGCGTCGAGGGGAGGCCTAGGCCCTCTTAAAAAGGACGACCGCCACGGTTGTAGTCGTAAAATTGCACCCTGGAAACAACGTCGTCCACATTTAGGTCCAGGTAATAAAATGCCGCCGATTATGAACCCCCGGTATATCGCAGGCTAGCAGTAGATGGGAGCACAGAGAGTAGCTGGCGGGTGTTCATAATCAGAACGGAGTTACAAGGCGGAATGGAAGGCAAGCGTCATAGCGGTGAGGCGCAAATTAAAATACACATGAATTAAAATTACGGCAAGTGTAAAATACTGTTCAAATGTATCAGGATAACTAATTTAGGCTGTGCATTGGTTGAAACATGATGGTGACTTGCGATATTTGATCGCGGTGCGAAATGTATGAGACGCCATTTTGTAACGGTACTTTTTCCAACGCGCACAGCGGCTACTTACATTACTTACATGCAAATAACACTAATAACGTGGCAATTAAATAGCTAAAAGCAAATAGCCTGGCATGATCAAATTACACTACCTATAAAACACTTTCACTACTTAAAACTAGGTAACGTTTCAACACTTACCCTTATGGGGTGCAAGACGATACGGAGGTCTCGGTGACGAGAATTAACGAAAAAACTATACGGCCACAGTGCCGGAATTATTATATTATTTTAAACTTTTTCCAAAATGGGATTAAAATTTGCAAGCGCGTACGAGGACACAAAGCAGAGCTTGTGAACGCGGCTGCAGTGGTAGTGTGCGCCTCCCAGGGCGCTCGGGCGGAGAATGATCGGGAGCGCGACGCCGTGGAATAATACCGGCCGGGTAAAACTCTGACGCGAGAGTTGCAAAGCGCATAGAGTAACGAAACGTCAGGGTGTTTGTTCGAAATACAATATTTTAATATTTGATTTATTATTTAATTCGTTCTTTTAGTTTACTGATTTGTTTTATTAATAGGATACCTAAGTTAATTATAGAATTATTTTTGTTAATAACTTTTATTTTATTTTATTTAGTTTATTAAATGTTTATTTAATTTTAATAAACCGTTTAATTATAATTATGCATACATGTACGTGCAACGTTACAGTATTTGCTAATTATTTGTTGTTTGAACAACAGCCATGCCATGGTCTTGAATCGTACCTCTCTAGTAGGTAACTACCATCTGCCAAGAGACTGAAAGATGTAAACTACCTACCTAGAAAAAATATTAATATAAGTTACATAAGCCACATGTATTGATTGCAAATATACGATGTTTTTGGACAAGGTGGTTGTAATAGATGCTTACTTCAATTTGCACTTTTAGTCTATCCACAGAATTAATAGGCTTTAAAGCCTCATAGAGTTCTTTACACAAATACAAAACAATCTTTGAGCATTCGAAACCGGCGTAGAAATTCGTTGTAGGAGAATTCCAATAGATTCAGTATTCTGATCATGTATCGATCGCTGGTGTAATTTTCTTTCTTGTTTTTCAATTTCTGACACGAAAATGTAGTTGCAATAGGCTCGAGACATCTTTTTCGTATTAAAATGTTTTGAAGATAAACTTAAACCCACCTCTGCGAAAGAGGATAATATTGTCCCTTTCAAATGTCAAAAAGGGATTTTTTCTCTTTCCCTTGGCCTCATGCTACGGACGGGGAGATATATATCTACTCGTTATGTCAAACGGGGATATACTATAGAGATAAGATAATTTTATCTCTTGTCAGTGGATATAATCGGGGGATATAATTTTTGTCTCAAAAACTGGATAAAACTAAGCAAGGGATAAAAATTATATCCCCTCTCCGGGGATATATTCTCTCCGGCTCATGCTAGCCCGGCTGATTCTATAAAACACCAGATCATAGAAGATATGAAATAGTTTTTTTGTCATCGGTTCTTCATACTTCTGTACAGTTCTTTTATTTATTCCAACACTTACAACTATCTTTACATGTTATCCTAATACGCTAGTGTAACTATTGTACATGGTATTGTTATAAATATTCTATAAGCTATTATTTTTATCAATTATGCAATTATCCTTTCAAAATTAGTACATAAAAAAGTGTTTAATGCTAGATTTGTGAACTCGCTCAGGGGACAAAAAACAATTCTATTTCTCTCTAGTTACAGATAATTCAGATCTTTGGAGGTAGTTGAAACTGCATTCAAAAATTCCGTTCATACGTACGTATAGCTCAAGCTAATTACTCGTAATATTAAGCGTGTTAAAAGCGAAATACATATTTGACTTGCTTTTATTTCATTATTACCATCATCATCATAACATCCTATCAAAGATCACTGCTAAACATAAGCCCCATAGCAACAACCATAGCCTCATAAATGGCACAATAGTTGCCAAATAAGGCAAGCATGTTGACAACCGCAGTTTTCGTTTTAATTCTCCTGGTTTGTTTTTCTCTGACACCTCTTGGGACACCCACGAGACTATCTACGGTAGTGAACATTCTCACATCACCTTTACACGGTTAGCTTGAATTATGTCGCTTTAAAAGTTTAAAGCACGCGAGCAAATAAAATTCGAGCCCATAATAACATTTAATTATAACCGTAAAAAAAAACTAAAAACTAAAATAACCATAGAGTCCTTTCCGTAAACTCAAGTGCAAAGAGGGCTGTGTTTCTTCCCAGAATGACAAAACTTAGACTAAGCGAGAAAATAACTAGTCCTTTTTTCCGGTGCAGCAAGGACTACTCAACTTCCTCGTCCGTGAATACACTCCTCACTCTCCTTCTCACGCTCGCACGTACGCACGCACGCACGCACGCACACACGCACGCACATACGCACGCACGCACGCACGCGAGTACGCACGCACGCACGCGAGCACGTACTCACGCACGCACACACGCATACACGCACACATACATACACATACGCGCACGCGCACGCACACACATACACACACACACACACACATCATCATCATCATCATCATCATCATTACAGCCCTTCACAAGTCCACTGCTGAACATAGGCCTCCCCCAAGTAATGCCACAAAGCACGGTCCTGAGCCACCTGTATCCATCGACTTCCTGCATATCTTACCAGGTCGTCACTCCATCTAGTGGGGGGTCGCCCTACACTACGCCTACCGGTACGAGGCTGCCACTCGAGAACCTTTCTTCCCCATCAGTTATCGGTTCTTCGAGCTATATGGCCGGCCCATTGCCACTTCAGCTTACTAATCCGTTGGGCTATGTCGGTCACTCTGGTTTTACTGCGGATATCCTCATTTCTGAGTCTATCACGCAGAGAAACTCCGAGCATAGCCCTCTCCATAGCTCTCTGAGCGACCTTGAGCGTCCTCATACGGCCAGCAGTGAAGGACCACGTCTCAGAACCGTAAGTCATCACTGGCAACACGCACTGGTTGTACAATCTAGTTTTCAGAGATTGAGGTATACCTGACGAGAAGATATGTCGTAATTTCCCGAACGCTGCCCAGCCGAGTTGAATCCGTCGATTGACCTCTCCGTCGAAGTTGGACTTACCTAGTCGGACTATTTGTCCCAGGTAAACGTACTCGTCAACAACTTCGAGCATAGTGCTCCCAACAACTACCGGCATAGGTGTGACATGGACATTAAACATGATCTTTGTTTTGTCCATGTTCATCTTAAGACCTATCCGTTGGGAGGCACTATTGAGGTCATTGAGCACAGTGCTTAAGTCCTCCAGCGATTCTGCCATTAGGATTATATCGTCGGCAAATCGAAGGTGAGTGATGTACTCACCATTGATGTTAATACCGTATCCTTTCCAGTCCAGTAGCTTGAAAACGTCTTCCAATGCAGCGGTGAAGAGTTTCGAGGATATAACGTCACCCTGTCTTACACCTCTCTGCAATTGGATAGGTTTTAAGCTCTGGTTCTGTACTCCGATAGCCATCGTAGCCCTACTGTATAAACACTTCAGCACTTCGATATATCGACAGTCAACTTGGCACTGCTGAAGGGACTGCAGCACCGCCCAAATTTCGACGGAATCAAAGGCTTTCTCATAGTCCACATACGCCAGGCAAAGTGGCAAATTGTACTCTTCAGTCTTCTGTACAATCTGCCGCAGGGTATGTATGTCGTCTATGGTACTGAAGCCTTTTCGGAAACCGGCTTATTCGGGAGGCTGGAAGTCGTCGAGTCTGCGTGCGAGACGATTCGTAATGACTCGAAAACAGCACGTAGACGCGGCTCAGAAGGGAAATCGGTCTGTAGTTCTTCAAGAGAGCGTTGTCGCCTTTCTTAAAGAGCAAGACCACCGCACTTCTGCCTCCACGCCTCTGGAGTAGTGCCACCATGGAGGACGGAATTGAAGAGCTTCTGAAGGACTTCAAGTACCGGTGTTCCACCCGCTTTCAGAAGCTCCGCTGTAATTCCATCCTCGCCTGGGGCCCTGCCGTTTTTAAGGTGCTGGAGAGCCATTCTAATCTCGCTTAGACTGACGTCCGGGATATCATCGGAATAGTGTCGGATAAGACCTGCTCTTGGATCGTTACTCACACTTGCGTGTGGCTCCAACGATGATGTGTACAGCTGCCCATAGAACCTCTCAATCTCACTCAAAATCTCAGGTGTCTCGGAAACGATGCTGCCACACTCAGTCTTCAGCTTTGACAGTTGGCTCTTACGGGCAGAGAGATCTCTGGCAAAGACTTTGGAGCCCTGGTTCCGCTCGATCGCTTATTTAATACGAGCAGTATTAAAGTTGCGTAAGTCTCGCCGCATGCATTTGGAGATCTGTCTGTTCAGTTGCCTGTATGCTGTCAAATCTGTTGACGATTGCAGCCTCATCTCCCGTCTAACAGCCATGAGTACTCTTAAGTACACACATACACACACACACATACACACACATACACACACACCAACACACACACACACACACACACACACGCACGTACGCACGCACGCACGTGCACGCGCACATATATACACACACACGCACGCACACGCGCACGCACATACGCACACACGCACACACACACACGTACAAACGTACACACGCACATACGCACACACACACCCACACACGCACACACACACACGCACACACGTACACACTCAAATACGCACACACACACACCCACACACGCTCACACACACACACACACACACACACACACACGCACACACACAAACACACACACACACACACATATACACGTACACACACGCTCGCGCGCACGCACACGCGCGCACACACACACACAAACACACACACACACACACACACACAGAGAGAGAGAGAGAGAGAGAGAGAGAGAGAGAGAGAGACGCACACGCGCACACTCACACACACACACATAAGCACGCAAATGTGTACATTATATGTGATGCAGGCAGACAGTTACTTACTTACTTACTTACTTATCGTCACGCACAATCCCTAACGGGGTAGCCAGAGAGAACAGATCGCCAAGTGTCACGATCCTTACATACCTCTTTCGCTTCTTTCAGGTTCATTAACTTCTTCATACATGCACGTCTAGGTATCCGAGTACTCTTGACCCTCCCCTCTTCGAGCAATTTGCTCACATGGTCTTCGAAAGTTAGTCTCGGTCTACCTCGACACCTTTTAATATTTACTTTCGCTCTATATATTTTCTTCACCATTCGGTCTTCACTCATTCGTTCAACGTGCCCAAACCATTGGAGTACGCCCCTATCAATTTTTGTGATAAGGTCATCTTTCAATCCTGCCATATTGCGAATCTCTTCGTTTCGCTTTCGGTCGGCTATGGTAACGCCACACATTTTACGAAGAGATCGCATCTCCACTGCATTCAACTTGCTTTTATGCTTCTTCTGGCATACCCAGGTTACGCTGCCATATAACAAAGTCGGTACCAACACTGCGTTATGTATTGCAAGGCGTGCACTTTTCACCACGCCTTGCCTTTTTACTAATGCATTCAGGGCACCATTGACTTTGTTTCCGGCAGCGACACGCCTATCCACATCTAAATCACATCTTCCATCCCGGCTGAAAGCACTCCCCAAGTATACAATTTCATTTATTCATTCAGGCAGACAGTTGTGTAATATTATTTTTTTGTCTCCGCTTATTGTCTCTTTCTATTTTGTGAAACTTATTTTTGAAATTACTTTAGTGTAACCAAGTACTTTATGATTAATATTATTAATTTGTAATTTTTATTGATTGTAATATTATTAATTGTAAAATATAGCAAACGATAGTATGTACATTTATATAAAGTAAGAACCTGTTATTGGCATTATGGATTATCTGAGAAGTTCTGTTAATATTTATAACGTGCTGTTGGATTTACGATCAATAGAGAGAAAAAATAAAGAAAAGCAAATGGCAATTTACTTCATCAGTCTCAGAATACACAGTTTTCGAGTAACGAAACCATACGCATGCTTGCGCTTAACACACACTCACGCGTACGACGTTGCTTTTTATAAGCCTGTAAAAAATTCACTTGATCATATTGTACCCAGATTCATATTGTTGGTTGCAAATATTTTTTTTTGAATGCATATGTTTAGTTGAGTGCGTGTTCCAACAATAATTTTAACATGTTATTTTAACGAATGGGTCAGCTCGACCAGGGCACAGAATAGTTTTTTTTTTTAAGTTTTAGTTAAATGTTTCTGTGTTTTGTATAGTGAGAGTAGAGAACCAGAGACCCTTTTTACAGGTAACGTGGCATTCTCAGTCATCTGAGGTGACAACGTAGGTTTCCGTCTTTGGACCACGGCATCCACTTACTTTCAAGTGCACTGGGTACTTATTTGTCACAATTTTTCTATATTGCATTAAAAAAACATACTGGAAATTATTGATGCACGCAGTTGGCTTAGATCGGTGTATTGTGTCATTCCTCAGGGGTAGCTCATGTTCAACCTACCTCCACCTTTATTTATGAATTACTAATTCAAGTGTAGGATGATAGAATGATTTTCTTTTCATTTTAAAATTTACTAGTGTAAAACTTGCAATTTAGGTGTACCACTATAAACATTATATTTTTATTTAAATTTTATCATATGTATTTAAATTTTTCGTGTTCAGTCGTTACATTACATTCTGTCATTAGATTCATGCATTACAATTTATAGAAACAATACCATTTTGTTACTGAAACGGCACTACATCATTTATTAAAACGTTAGTAGGTGCAAAAGTAAAATAACAACGTTAAATGCCGGGAAACTTTTACAGTAAGCAAAATAAGTAAAACAATGGCAGTAGGTAGCTTTTTTTTTGCGCCTGAAGCAATTATGGGTAACCCTCCGGTAACGGGGGAGGGAGGTGGTGAATGCTCATAGCATACCACGTAGCCGGCTGCATGGTTACGTGGAGACTTTTACCCACTAAACACCACCTTTTAGGATTGTTTTAACGATCTGACGAGAAATCTTTATGCCGTAAGCGGACGCGACCCTCCTTGGGAGAAAGGAGGGCGCAAGGTAGGTAGCTTTAAAAAATATTTTGTTATTCGTTGCTTATCGCAGTCAGTTGTTTCAACTTTATTCATAATAAGTTGCCCGACAGATGTTGTTGCACACTTTTTTGCCGCTATACATAGTATATACATATTACTGGTCATCAAATGTGAGTCGGTCAACAAATGTGACGCGCGAACTTAAGGTTCACCTCATATAAGTAGCTACTGCATTACATGGACACCTTCAGAACTTTAATTGTCTTATTTCTTGCATAATTTCTGAATGAATCTACTTAAGCGGAGTCGGTTTCAGCTTAATGGCATTCAGTCGAAACGAAAAAAAAAGATGGAAGAAAATAACAAATCAAGAAATGTATGCGAGCCATAACATCGATATTCCGTGTGGAGCCGAACTCAAATGATATTAGTTATGTGAAGTATTTTTCCTTTCGTCGGTAGATTTTGGCGTCAGCAAGATCTTGAAACATGCCTTAAATAAACGTGACCCCTGAAAAGCTCTACAAAATTTTTACAATATGAAATATATTATGTAACGAAATAAATAGTTACCTTAATACTCGGTCGGACGTCGAGAGTAGAATTCTTGATGTAGTTTAAGTTAAATTGTTATATATTTCTAGCGTTTACTTTGTAGATCCTACATATTCCCTAAGTAAGCGGACTTTAGGTTATTGCGGGAATTTTGGCTTTTAGTAATGTACATAGAGCCTGTTACCTTAACACATGTTTATTATCCGACAAAGTTTCGTAGTAAATAAAGATATATTAATATAGTACATAAACAGAGTATTACAGTATGAAAAGTTTCCTATCTAACAAAGATACTAGACATTTTTTCCTAAAATGTATTTTTATTTTTCGACATAGTGCCTTTGTAACTCTATAAACTTCTCGCAGCGATACTCTCATCATTTTAACTCGAAATAGTACTCGGCGTTTTTCTCTGTGAAATGATTGTTCACGTAGATACCACTATTTGACGAAAATCGCTGCCCTTCAAGTGCAATTTTTAGATGACAGAACAAAAAGAAGTCGCTTGGGACAAGATCTGGTGAATAAAATGGATGGTCAAGCTATTCAAATGGAGTTCGCTGAGGTGAGAGACGGCGCGTTGTCATGTTGAAACAGGATTTCCTTTTTCTGCTAGTGTTGCCGTTTTCACGCAATTTCATCTATTATTTCAATTTCTTCAATTCATCAAGTAATGATACGTAATATGCTCCTGTAATGGTTTTTGTTGTCTGAAGATAATCGATTAGGATAACTCCATGACAATCCGAAAAAATAAACACTCGCCATCACTTCCCCAGCCGAAAAAATTTTTTTTGAAGCCGGTTCCCTTTTGCAGTCCACTGTTTTGACCGAATTTTTATTTCGGGCGTATAATGATGTATCCAAATTTCATCTACAGTAATTAACCGGTGCCAAGACTTGGATTATTGCGCCTAAACTGCGCTAATAGAACGTTGGAAATGTTCATTCAAACACGACTTTGATCTAATGTGAGCAAACTCGACACTCAACTTGCTGACCGCTTTCTCATATCTAAATCCTGATGTAATATGTGACAAACACGTTCTTTGGACACTTACATAGCCTCTGCTATTTCTCTCACTTAAATTCAGTGGTAGTGTAGCACCATTTGAAGAAATTTTGCGATGTTATCGTCAATGGTTGTAAAATGGACGTCCCGAAAGTTTAAATTCAGCTGCCCAAAATTTCACTGTGGTAAATGCTGATGTAGAATCCCATACATAGAGTCCAACTCATCATTGATCTTTGTGGGTGTATGGCCTTGGCCTATGTATGGCCTTTCATTAACAAAAATTTAATGACAGCTCGATACTCAATTTTTTCTTTTTTCACAAAAACACATCGGCTCACTCAAACGACTGTCAAATAACAACTACGCGTCCAAAATGGAAACTTTGGAGCGTAACTCTAAAAAGTTGCACGACTACATTCACTATCTTTTTTTTATTGACGAGTGTTGCCATCTTCTTGTTGAGGTCGGAAATTTTCCAGACCACCCTGGTAGCTGCAGCATAGCGCTACCACGTAAAAAAATGTTCAGCAATGGACCTTTGAAGTGTTGTAGCGGTGACACCGCTTTTGAGATTGTAACACATGATAATTTTAATGAAATCTTTATCAGATTAGAATCTTATCTAATTTTATCAGCGCTGGTTTTAGATTATTTTAAAATAAATTACAAACAATATTACTCGGTAAGAGTTCAGATAATAGTCAACAAAAATTGTGAATCATTGTTGACTATTTATTATCTGAATATCTATCATGATAGCGAAGATCTTCAGATTGATGAAAACTTTCAATTTTTAACAAGCTTAAGTACTCTCGTGATATACTATACAGTCAATATCAATATGGCCGACCCAATTAAATTTTTTAATCACAAACGTTGATATAATCTTATTTACGTGGTAGAGCCATGTTGCAGTTATATTACTAGTATAGTTGTAGCACGAATGGGTCAGCTCAGGTCAGGTCAGGTCAAGTCAGGGAAGGACCACGCTCTCACAGAATACCAGCGTCAAATAGTAGCTTAATGGTGCTGTGTTTCGTATGGTGAGTGTAGAGAACCGGAGACTCTTTTACTGGAAACGAGGCATTCCATCTAAGTCCTCACGGATGACAACGCATCTGCATTTTTATTCGTAATCGAGGATAGATGTAGATGTCTATGGGCCACAGCAACCACTTACCATCAGGTGGACTGTGTGCTCGTTTGTCATCATAACCTATATAAAAAAAATATAAAATAAAACTTTAACAAAGGTACCACGATATGGTAATATATATAAAACCTGCTTGGTCAAAACATGCAATTAAAGTTAAAAAATCTTTAGATTTAAGAGTAAGTTACCCTCAGTAAATAGGACTTTAGATATTATTTTAGCTTAAAATAGGCTAATACGTTATAAACATAATTCAATTTCACATTTGTTCTACTGTAAGTCCCTACGGATATTCACGTACGATAGTTATAGGTATTTTATTTCGAGCGAGTAATAAATTACTTCCCACGCTTGGAATCGTAAACACTAATCTTGGAATTTCCTTTTATTGCTTATCTACAACGGGTACTTAGCTGTAATCCCACCACCAGGAGGGCCGTTTTGTTACGATAACCACCAGATTATTGTAACAAAAGCTTATTCCCTCCTGCCTTGAACACATCCAGGTTAGGGAAAAACATACACCGGTAAATTTCTTCACTGTTTTGATGTAAGCATGACGAAAGACGAAATAAACCGTTTGGTTCCAGTGCGTGGGTTACACTGACCCACCGTCAACACGCTGCCGAGCGCCTCGTTGTCTGACGATTGTAAGAGTAGGGGAGAATTTAAGGTATGTGTTTTGCTGCGCACACTCTTAGAGATGCACCTCATAGAAAACTGTGACTGTTGGCTAAGTCCAACGCTGCTTGGTAGCATTTTGCAACTACTAGACGATATGTGAGCACGGTATCCATGCACGACCGGACTTGTGCTTTGTAATGTCCTCCATATTGAATTTCAGTTACGGCGGATAGATTTAAAGGATACTTACTCCTGCGCAGGGCAGGATTATAGTACACGCGTATGTACGAAAACGCACGCGCTCTCTCTATTAGAGCCTGGAGGGTATAGAGAGCCAGAGTAACTACACGCCGCAAGGAATCCCATCTTAGTCGTCCGAGGTGACGATAATGCATCTGTAGCTTTCAATTACCATCAGGAATTGCAACCCACAGTGTTTTACAAAATAATGTTTGACTCATAACAATAGAAGAACAATACTTGATGACGTTAAAATAAATAATTAACATGTAGTGTATATGAAAACACCTTTCAGGCGTTTTCAATAGCCTTTCTATTGTTCGTTACTCATGTCATTGATGTGTGCTCTGCCAGCGTTTCATTCTCGCCAAAATCACCCCTTCACAATAGAACATTGGGGTACATTGATTAACGATATATTTTTTGCTATTCATTGAATTATCTATAATGGCAGTTTCGTAGTCATTTTTCCATTTTCACAAAAACACTTACATCGACTCCCTAAAACGACTGCCAAATAATCAATCAATTACGAGTCCAAAATGGCTGAAATTTTAGTGCCTAACTGACAAAAGATGCACAACTAAATTCACTAGCTTTTATTGAAGAGTGCTGCCATCTTTTGGCAAGTATGGCAAATATTCCCGAAATGAGGGAATCTATGGGAGAGGCATTTCTTCAGCTTATGACATTTAATAGGCTGCAATGTACGAATAAATAAAGGGTGCGTTTGGCAGAAAAAAGCGCTAGCAAGCGCTTGTTAGCAAAATGGCGACCGTAAGCGGTAAGCGCTGTCAAATCGTAAGTAGCTATTTTCCTCTAGGACACGATGTTAGTTTTAACCGGGGAACGTTTGTAAAGTATTCATATTAAAAACTTACCAATCATGAATTTTTAATAACATGTATATGTTTATTCATGTCATTATATTACTTAAAACTAATATTGCACAAAACAACTTATAAACTCTACTTCAAAACAAACAAATTAAATAAGCAAAATGGCGAATTGTGTCAGCGCTACTGAAGTAGCAATCGTGTCCTGGCCGAAAACTATTTCAGCGCTTATAAGCGCTTGCTAGCGCTTTTTTCTGCCAAACGCACCCAAAGATTAAAGTAGAAGAGACGCCATGCCGCATTAATGGTGCTAGACGTCTAGAACAGGGGTCTGCCTGCCAATTGTGACTATGAAGACCTCATCGCTACTACGAAAGGGGGGTAATAAGTAGCAGAAATTATCTCTCATTTAGTTATTTAAATATTTAGCACTCATTTTATGCCCCAGGCGAAACCAATGATTGTTTTTAATGTTTTTTTTAATAGGATAGGGTGACAAACGAGCACACAGTCCACCTGATAGTAAATGGTTGCTGTGGCCCATAGACATCTACATCTATCCTCGATTACAAATCAAAATGCAGATGCGTTGTCACCCGTGAGGACTAAGATGGAATGCCTCGTTTCCAGTAAAAAGGGTCTCCAGTTCTCTACACTCACCATACGAAATACAGCAGCATTAAGCTACTATTTCACGCTGGTATTCTGTGAGAGCGTGGTCCTTCCCCGGTCGAGCCGACCCATTCGTGCTACAACTATACTTCTAACTTCTAATATAACTGCAGCATGGCTCTTCCACGTAGATAACTGCAGCATGGCTCTACCATGTCTAGTTATATAAGCTGTATATTTATAATATTACATACCTAAGTATGTGGTTTTTTAATCCATGGAGACCTGCAGCCTACTTCAAACAAATAAGGCTACAGATGCATTGTAAACGCTGTAGGCTAAGATAGAAAGCCTCACACCTTGAAATTATTCTGGCTCTCTATACCCTTCAGATCGGAACACAGTAGTGCGAGCATTTCCATTTGGCAAGAGAAATGGAAAAGACGGTGGTACCTTGCTCAGAAGGACCCTTGGGCAGGAAAGTAGCCGTACCGCCAAGGCGTATGTTTTACATAAAAACATGCCGACATATTATATGAGTAGCATATTGCGACTATTTATATTTTGTCATGACTAAATGAGTAAAATACGTCGTCTATAACATGGAATTTGAAACATTAATCTCTTCCAGTTTAGTGCATACCGGAAAATACATTATGTTATTTTGAACCTAAGATAAAAGTAAAAATTGTATTTTGACTTTAATAAGTGCTGTGTTAAGTGTATACTGTATACGATCAATTACTGTCACAAAATATTTTTAAGGAAGTGTTTATTCATATAACATTGTCACTTTGATGTATTTTCCGAGGACAGGAATACAACGTCACTTTATCAACAAAATTACATTCAAAGGGCTCTTGATACTTTGGTAATGTGGAATTTGAAAGAAATTCTATTATAATTTAATTTTAGTTTTAAAGTATACTTATTCAAAATTGTAAATATTTCAGTGTTATATAAATAAATTATTAATTTTATTCTAATATCAACCAAAATTATGCTTGCCAAGTCCCTTCTCTTCTCTTCTCTCTTTTTTGGACTATGCGGACGTCAGCTATCTAGACCCCATCGAAGCTCAGCTTGATAACCTTGAGCGAATTCAGAATTTAACTTTTTTTTGAATTTTGACTGCCAATGGAATGAACTTCCATCGGCAGTTAAACTCGCAACATCGGTATTTAAAAAACTAGTAAAGAATCAGTACCTTGCACTTTAAATTATAACTTCGCTCACACTACAGCCATTAAGTATAATATTATAAAATGTAGTATATTGATTGCAATTAATTAAATGATTCAATATATATTTATTTTATTTTATTTACACACGTGTAAGGGTTTTTACATAGTTTTCACAACTTTTTGTGACGAATAGGATTTTGATAAAGACTGTCCGTCCGTGGGTTTTAATCAAAAAAGCGCTAAAAATCATTTTCGCATGTGGTATTACTGATAACATTTTATTGGTTTTTAAAAGAGTAAATTAGAGTAGCATAACTGAGGACGAGCAAAATGAGCTTGAGAGACTTCAAAATTCTAGTATTCGGTTCATATTTGGATTGCGCAAATTTAACCAAATTTCTAAATTTATTTACGCTCACAGAATCTCATACAGCGCATCCAGAATGCCTGTGTTAGATACTGTTATGACATACCGCCGCGCGCCCATGTCACACCATATATAAACGATGCTAATATTTTAAAAATTAAATATCGTAGACAACTTCACTTTGCGTCAATGTCATACATAAGTCTCCAATTAATTTATACGATAAATTGGAATGGGCCAAAAATATTGATACTACATACAACACCGGGGCCTCCTCCTATAGACTAACGTATCCCAGATACCAAACTGCAGCTTTTCGAAGTAGATTCAAGTACACCGCTACAAAATGCTGGAATAACTTACTTATACGCAATCTGAAGACAGTATAATTATTTAACATCAAATACAAATTACACTAATATTTATTTGTATCCTTGAAGTAATATGTACTTACGTACTAGAACAGCTATCTCAAACAAAAAATGTGCGCTACTCTGTGTTTGCGCGGTTGTTTTTTTATCATAGAATAAACATAGGTAGAATGACCCGCAGGTAATAGTAGATTGTATTGTTAAATAGGTAAATTATATCGAGAACAATATTTAAATTTTGTCATTTATTTTTTATATCATATTTGCTTATTTAATATAATATTACATTATATAATATCTCAATTACATTTTAATGATATTTTTATCTGAATATTTTAAAAGGTATCTAAGTCAAATATAAAAAAAAACATACTAAATTTATGTTTAACAAAACTTATTAACATAACATTTAAATTACAAACATATTTATTTAAATTAGAATAAAAGTCATTCATAAATGCTGGTTACACGAGAGTTAAAAATTGACGAATTTATACCACATTGACTTTTATGTGAAAACATAAAAATAAAATAAAATAATAATAAGCAGATTTAAACATGAAAAATGTTGCCAAATTATAATAACTTATATATTTCTACAAAAAAATGTGTATAATAATATATTCGTCCTATAGTTAACTACCCACAGAAATGTCGCATCTGAACATATTAATTTCATAATCTATATTCCCAGACACGAGATGACGTTTTAGGAATAATTTGTTTTATTATTAATACATAATACCTTTTTATTGACTAAGTATCTTTTTAACCGATGAAAAGTAATTCTTTGGTTTTTACTGACATGTCTTGAATTATTTGTGCAATATCTAAGTACATACGTCGGCATATTTTTATCAAGAAACACAACACGTGACAACTCTACAAGCGCCTAGCGAGTCACCGATCTAAGTGCGCTATAAGCACCGCAAGCTGAATGCAGTGTCGCATCTAGTACGTAGTACATAATAGCCCAATGATTTGTATGATATAATTCCATAAGCATAGCATGTTGGGATTCACAAAATTTGGTGTTTTACATGTCATTTTTATTATTATTATTTGTGTTCCTTTTATTTATTTCTTTCTTTAAAATTCGCTTTTTTTTATAGGATAGGGTGACAAACAAGTACACAGTCCACCTGATGGTAAGTGGTTGCTGTGGCTCATAGACATCCACATCTATCCACGATTACGAATCAAAATGCAGATGCGTTTTTACCCGTGAGGACTAAGATGGAATGCCTCGTTTCCAGTAAAAAGGGTCTCCAGTTCTCTACACTCACCATACAAAACACAGTAGCATTAAGCTACTATTTGACGCTGGTATTTGTGAGAGCGTAGTCCCTCCCAGGTCGACCCGAACCATTCGTGCTACAACTATACTATTAATATAACTGCAGCACGGCTCTACCACATAAATCGCTCACGTCTCAAGTGGTTACTTATCTGACTTCGCCGGAATATGCATATTTCTTCTATTCTGTACCGTGTATTATTTCACCCTTTTATTCCTCCCTATCTAAACGGGAAGTTTAATGTAATAGGGCTTCCAGGGGAACCTTCACGCTCTTCTACAAATTATTTTAAGGAAACCAACTCACAATAGCTTTCTTTTTAATAAATATTTACTGTCCAGTCTATTAAGCTCCAGAATGCCCACTTTTGTGTATACATGAAGCACAAACTATTGTTGTCTTTAAGCGATTGCTTAAAGAGCATTACTTGTATCAATCGTTCGGACACCGAAAGGATAAATAAAGTTACAGCCTCTATACATCCCACTCCTGGGCACAGGCCTCCTCTCATTTCTGAAAGGGTTTTAGGGCAAGAAATTATCCACCACGCTGCCACAATGCGTGTTGGCGAACTTCACTTGTCATCGAATTTTTTTTCTTATTTCTCAGACAAGCAGGTTTTCTCACGATGTTTTTCTTCACAGCCAAGCTCGTGGTAAATCAGCGCTTAAAATTGCAATTATCAATTTCATCGGTGCTGGCGGGGATCGAACCGAAATTTACAGCGAGCGCTAACCATCTGAGCTACCAAAACACTTAGGATCAATTATGTGATTATGTATTTATTTTATTTATCTGCTTAATATTATTGTTTGAGGGGTTTGGAATTTATATATATTTTTGGGTAAATATGTAAGTTAAATATGTAATAATGTTGTATATATATATATGAAATTCGTGTATGTGTATTCGTGTGTGTGTACGTGTGTGTGCGCGATTGCGCGTGTGCTCGTGTGTGCGTATGCGCGTGTGCGTGTGTGTGCGTGTGTGCGTGTGCGTGCGTGTGCGTGCGTGTGCGTGCGTGTGCGTGCGTGCGTGCGTGTGTGTGTGTGTGTGTGTCTACATAATAAGTCATTTTATTGCATTTATTGTTTACATATCCCATATATTGATATTATTTATGTTTATTTATATTGACCCAACTACCTAGTTTTCATTGTTTTCATTTACACCTTTGGTTGCCTGTCAGAGATCGCTATGTAGCGATAAGGCCGCCAAATTGTACATTTATAATCTGCTTTTTGTTATGTTATCTGTATATTTGTTTGTGGTGTACAATAAAATATATTCATTCATTGATTCATTCATAGATTAATTAATTATATTAAAAATAATGTTTTAGATTTTATTAATAACTGTGGCCAAAGTGCGTACAGTCCAACCAGATGATGACCTCATCATTGGCATCTACATCTATTCTCGATTAATAACGATTAAAAACAAAACGAATTTTTTATGAAAAATTCAACCCCACTGCATCGTGAATACAGTTTAACTATGTACATCAATTGCAAAAGGATATATAGCCAGACTAGGCATAGTTATTAGTAAGCGATACAAATACTTTTTCTATATCGGATTCAAGTCTGCGACCTTTTGGCGCCGCAAAACCACTCCGCCACAGAACAGTCCAATAAATGAAAGAAGATTCTCCATCTCCGTAAAACCTTACGAGCACCAAAATATTTTATAACAAACAGCAGATAAGGAGAAAAATATATCTTTTGATTAATCATGTAATTTAATATACAATAACATATTATAAGCTCCCAATATTCCCTTCTTATTTCCTTCGGTACGATACCATACGAATATGTATGGCTATATAATTCTATTCGTTCAAAAGAAACCCCAAGAATAACTTACGGAACATGCCAAGTAATCGGATATCTCTGACGAAGAAGTAATATATTTCATACTTCAGTATATGATGTTATCAAGAAGCTATACAAATAAATAAAATTTAACTGTCTGTAATGTCAAAATAGCAGCTTTTAATTAATTGTATGTGAAAGTATACCGTATGTACCAATAACAAAAAAATCTGAAAAATGGTTGATCCTGCAGGCCATATCTGGAACGTCCTGCTACCTTAGATCTCAAAACGCTCGACAAACATTTTTACAAACTTATAATTAACTCATTACATTATAAACGATCCGAATAGAACGATCTATCTATTGGGAAAAATCCCAGCTGAAGAACTTTGGCCTTTGTGAAGCGCTCTACAATTGCTAATAGTTTGAGATATCTTTCCCCAACTTCATCCTCATCATCGGCCTTTTCACCAAATATTTGTAATTACATCGACAATTGTTGATAAAATGTCTTAATTAAATTGCACTTCCTTACCTCCAGATCCTCGTTAATGAACACAGCGTTATTAGCCGATATAAACTTTTCAAAACGTGTGAGCAATCACACAAATCTGACCTCGAGCAGACAATAACTGCTTGCGATTATTTGAGGACATAGATAAATAAATTTAAATGAATCTTTCAATCGGCCGGCTTTACGTGTCACGTTGTTTGTCTTTTCTTTCTTTCTTCAGTGTGATAGACTCCTAAACTACTTAACCGATTTTAATCAAATTTGCATACCGTGTGCAGTTTCGTCCAACTTGAGAGATAGGGTATTTTTTTGCCCATAAGTGACTCAGAATTTTTTTTGAACGAATTTAAGGATTTTTAATAGAACATGCCAAAGGGCCCTCGAAAAGGGCATAACAACGTCTGCCTGGCAAGCTAGTATTTCTATAATTTGTATATTGTGCATTGTTGTTGTAATAACTTTGATTACGAAAAAAAGCACCTTTTTAAAATATGTTTAACTTTTGGCCACTGCACTACCAGTTTGGATTCCTTTACGGATTCCGTTAAAGGTAATCCATCATCTCCTTTGTTCCGTTGATGTCGCAAGGCACTACGATGTAAAATACCAGAAATATTTTGTGCTTTCCAATAAAAAGCAGTATTTCCATCTCTTTACGCTGGGCGAAAAATGTCCAGAGCAGCTACGTAGAACAGAGTCAAACGTGCAAAAAGTGAAATCATTAATCCACCTGCCAAGTATGAGATAAATGATAATATGTAAGCTTGAAATAATTTTCCGACCAATCATAAGGCTTAAAAAATTATTGTTAAGTGAAAGTTCAAAGAACTAAAAGGAATGAAATAAGAATAGGAAGAATTTGCTTATGAAATTGCCTTTTCTAATAACGAATGAATTCTAATAACAAATTAATTTTATTTTAATATATAGAGTTCATTTTTTTGAAACTAGTAATTTGTTTATTGATTAGCGTTATAATTTATTTCAAAGTCAAAGTTGCAGTATATACACATCCCATTCCTGGGTACAGGCATACGCACAATGATGGTGAAGCTTGCGCGACTCCAATCAGCTTTGGTCAATCGCTCGTCCCTGCTGCTGCTGCACGACAACCTCATACTGAACAGCAGATGGTTTCCAATTTACAAGAGCTGGTGTTGAAAGCTCTCCGTCATCCGCCATACTCACTAGATCTTGCGCCTACCGACAGATTAATATCCGAGAAGCAGTACAAAATACCTTTGAATAGTTTGTTGCCTCCCGTCCAGCTTATTTCTTCAAGAGAGTCATCAATTACCTACCACTACGTTGGCAAAGATTACATTGATTAATATAAATAATAAAATATAGTAATATATACGTTAATTTATTTCGTGAAAACGGAAATTTAATAGATATAGACCTAATATGTATTTTTGTACGTGGTAGAGTCATGCTTCAGCTCCGTATTATGATTCTAGCATGAATGGGTCAGCTTGATCGCGTAAGGACCACGCTATCAAAGAATACCAGCATGAAATAGCAGCTTTATGCTACTGTATTCTGAATGCTGAATGTAGAGAACTGCTTTTTACTGGATACGGGGTATTCCATCGTAGTCCTCAGAGGTAACAACAAATCTGCATTTTAATTCTTAATCGAAGATAAATGTAAATGTCTATGAATCACAGCATCCACTTACAACCAGATGAACTGTGTGCTGGTTTGTCGCTATTATTCTATAAAAAATGTCATCATCATCACCATCATTACGAGCCCTTCGCAAGTCCACCGCTGAACAAAGGCCTCCCCCAAGGTATGCCACAAAGCATGCAGCAGCAACATAAAAAATGTAACAATTAGAAATAACATATAGTCATACTCCTTGCGGGTGCGTTTCGCTGATCAACTTTTACACTAACCTATCACTGATTAACAGAACAACTGGGTGACAACGCATCTGCATTTTGATTTGATAGAGATAGTATGTATCGGTGGGCCACAGTATCCAATTACTGTCAGGTGGACTGTGTGCTCATTTGTCACCCTAATTCGATTAAAAAGTAATGGAAAGAGAAGTTGGGGTTTTATTGATTTTATGTACAGTATTCTAGCACCAAATGCAGAAGTAATGTGAGAATATTAAAATTATTTAATTTAATTTTAAAATACTTGCTCTATTTAATGCAGTGTTTGCGTAAATATAAGAAATCATTAATAAATTATTTAAAGTTAAGCTTTAAAATCTGATAGATTTTTATAAAACATTTTTATAAATCCATTAGCGGTCATGATTTTTTAAATAGAAATTATCTTGTTCATATGTTTTCTTTTCAATATAGCCTAGTCCGTATTTAATTGTGCAGGAATTACTCTAGTACTAAAGCATTAAGCTTTCTTGTAGCTTACGGACAAATTGTGCCGTTATTTCTCATCTGGTAAGCCCACGGTGAAATATAGGATGAAGGTAATTCCTCAGTGAATTTAAAACTAGATTAAATCAGCCTTGTGTGCGGGGAATAGCCTAAGTGCAAGTTTTATCAGACAATTCAAAATATTGGTGATTTCGGTTGTTCTTCTGAATGACGTGAAAAATAAAAACATTTAAACCTTAAGGTAGGCATGGTTAACTACTAGATTGGAACGTCGTACACCTCAGTCCATGTTATATGACCCACATATAACTATTGTTGCTGTAAAGTACTCAAAAGCTCGGAAATATAAAATAAGTTACAAAAACGTTATACAATCTGTAAAGCTTTTCTTCGCGTAAACATAAGAAATCACTTCAAATAAGAGCGTTTCTAAGGGTTAAATATTATATCTGTTGTTTGTTGTAGAGCTCATAAAATGTACAAATGAACTGCACCCAGGGCTAATCGTCGCCACTCGTTATTGTTTTCTAACTTCCCAGTGGAAAATAATTGTAGTGGATCCGATTTTACAAATTGGAAATTTTAACATATCTCCATGTGTATCAAATAGTACGGTTTTTAAGAGGATGTCCGTATGTGCACATGAACGTATGTATGTATATATGTATGTTCAAATTTTGACTGCCTCGTTGGTCTAGTGGTTGTAGTAGTGCGACTGCTGATCATGAGGTACTGGGTTCGAATCCCAGGTCAGGCCGAAAAAAATAATTACTGAGTTTTTCCATCAAGAAATTCTCAGCAGTTGCCCTGAGTCAGGAAGTTGCCGGTGTCTCACCGCCGTGCCTCGGAAGGCACGTAAATCCGATGGTACTGTGCCTGATCTCTCTCCGGTCGTGTCGGTTTACCGTCCTATTGGATTATGAGAGTAAGGGAATAGAGAGTGCACCTGTGCTTGCGCATACACTTGGGCACTATAATCCTGTCCTACGCCGATGGCTAGCCACTGTTGAGGCAGGCCGCCATGGCCGAAATTCGGTATGGAGGATATTATTATTATTATATTCGAATTCAATTTTCGCCTCGTGTATCTCGAGATCAAAGAGTGATATTGACATGGGACCAGTTTCATTTAACGCATAATTATGTAACTTAAACCTCATTAAATTTTGAGCAAAATCGGCCAAGTCGTTTTATGTGCCGAATTAAAAATTGTATAAAATATTAAAACATATGCTCTACTACGTAAAACGTGGTCTAGTTGCGACCTTTTGAGTCGCAACTAGACCACGTTTTTCGTAGTAGAGCCACGCTGCAGTTATGTTATGGTTGAAGCATGAATGGGTAGGCTCGACTGAGGTAGGGTAGACCATGCTCATACATACCAAATTGCAGCTCATAGCTGCTGTGTTCCGTATAGTGAGTGTAGAGAACCGGATACTCTTTTCACTCGATACGAGGCATTCCATTTTAGGCTTCAGGGGTGACAACGCGTATGCATTTTGATTCTTAATTAAGTGTATGATGTCAATAAATAATGAAAAGGTCCATGAAATACTTTATTCATTTACCATAAATTTTTAAAAAAAAAATCATTAAAAAAATTTGTAACGATTGAAGTGTACATAAACATAAACGAAATTGAGGTGTCTGTCCGTAATATCAAAATAACTGCCTTTTTATATATTAGCCGAGGGGAATATTTGCTTGCCATTAAGCATTGAGTAAATATTTTTAGTCAGTGATTCTTTATACCTGTCCAGGATAATCTTGGGATTGACTGAACCAGTTGTAATTAAACTTCACAAACATGTTGAAAGCAATTCCAAGAGTGATATTGGTTAATTTTTAACATAAAAACTGTGAGATATTAAAAAAATTGATAAAATAACAGGTCTTTGAGTATCTTTAATCTTTTGATATTAAAAATAACAATCATTAAGACCCTACATTATTAATCTTTAATTTTTAAAATTTTTATTTAATTTAATAATTTTAAAATTTATAAGTCATTTATTAATGGTCAATAATTATTTAATTAATTAATTCTTCGTGGTAGAGCCACGCTGCAGTTCAGCTTATCTGGGGAAGGAATAAGTTCACGGTACACTGTACCGCAACCATTTAATGAGTGGCCAACGCCCGCACAGACGAGTAGTGTTTGCTTCGCATAAATAACAACTTCAAAATGTCTGGTTGTGTTCTTAAAGACTGCAGTAAACACTCCAGAACATCAAAAAAAGTGATGGTTTAACATTTCACCGATAAGTAGACATTAAAACGTTTAAAACTCTTTGACGTTGTTAAAATGCTCTGAGAATTGGGCTGTCGACTGCCGCTATTTAGCAGCAGATACGCAACATACATTTGTGCCTATTTTGTTGTTAGGTTTGTCAATAGTATATGTGGTAACGCCAGTTAACAATCTACTTTATCAACATTACATTACATATCGCATTGAGTTCGTCCTAAGTTACATCTACTTTATCAACATGACTAGTGCATATTTTTTGTTTCCTTCCTTCCTTCCCTTTCCTACCGCACGCGCTGCCGCCGAGGTGAAGAAAAGGATCTCGGTGCGCGTCATTATACTAAGTGACATTACGTTCTCCGCAACGCACAGCCAGCCGTCGCGTCTTATATATATATTAACCGCAAACCGCGCAGGAGGAACATTGAGTTCTCCTGTTTATCTTTAATACTCACCGCATCAGACATTGTGTCTTTGTAACTCATAAAAGTGTGAGACGCCCCCGTAAGGGCAAGGTTGAGAGTGTGGGACTTCAGGAAACTGTGCCTAGAGTGCGTGTGCGCTGAACCACGTGGCGGGCCTGCTGTATAGCAGACACTCCAGGAGGAAGGCGTGGCAGCCCTCATCAGGGCAGTGTGTGCTATCCCACCTACTTATTTACCCCCTTTGTCGTATGCACCAAAATTAAAGTCCACTAAATCTTTATCGAAGATACCTTAAGTTACTGGCGTCTCCATTTTAATGGTCACTTCTCGCTGGATTGACCTTGACTTTCCGTCCTTATTAGATCGTTATCGTAATAAGCGTTTATATAATTAATTATTTACATTTTTAATCCGACTTCGGATTAACCCCACCCTTATTAGAACACTAAAATAGGTCCTAATAGGTGACATCCATAGTAATTTTAAAACTATATTCATAGAATAAATAAGCATATAATTATCTATATAAATAATTTTGTTGTATGTTCACATCACGTTATCAACTTTTAACTACATCTATAGACTATACAGTTAAATTACATTTATTATTTGAATATATATTTAAGCATTATATTCGTTATAAATAACTTCATAATTATTATAAAAGTTAACAATTAAAGTTCATCGTTAACAAAACTAATATTTAATAATCCAACCGCGAAGCGAGGTCGCTTAGAGACTACCCACTTATAATTTTATTTTTGCCGTATAACTTAAGCTGTAATGCCGCCTAAAAAACAAATAGCATCGAATAATAGCGATTCCTCGGATAATGAGGGCACACCTGATGCTGAGTTGGTTTTATTGTTAGCTAAACGAGATGCTTTATTTGAAATAGTGCAAAAAATATATGATATGTCCTCGGACATCCACACGAACACTTCCACGATGGCAAAGAATATATACACTACGCGAAAAGAAACGACACTTAAGCATGTGTGCACGTAAAATTGCTTGCGGCTATGTGTGGGTGTCTGGATGTGTGCGGGGGCCTTGAGAGGCGCGCGGGGCGTGGAACGGGCAGTCGCCGACTGCCTTGGCCGAGGGCTAGTAGTAATACCGATATTTGACAGTATTAGTTAATATGAATATATTCGTCAAGTGATATAATATTTCAATTAATATATGAATATTACTGATATCTTAATGTACATATTACTATTCTATTCATGTAGGTATTAAAGTTTATGTTACCAAGTAACGTTATTAGTTTTTATAGCCGTGTTTACTAGGTTTATATGCTTTGATAAATATTAAAGTTGTCATTAAATAAATGATATTATAGTATATGTATTACTGAAAGTGATTTTAAGTAATTAGAAATAAAATAAATTCCACTGCACAAAACAAGGGCCCTTGTTTTGTTAGTTTAATTTTTAATAATGTTTTATGATACCTAAAAATATGTGAACTCATTTTAATGAAAGTCGATATGATTTTCACAAGAATTATGGGGAAATACCATGATAATAAAACTAATATATCGCCAATAATTTTACCATATTACATGAACTGAAATATACACTATTAAAAATACCACTAAAGAGTCAAGAAATTTTAGATATCTATAAAGAGTTTTTGTATATGTACATTGTTGTATTTATCGATTATTTCATTAGAAATAGAAATGACTTATCTCATCAGCACATAGGGAACAATTTGTTGGCCGCCATGTCCCAGGAAACCTGCATACCTTTGGATTTTCTAAAAAAATATGTATATTTTTTATATACATATGTATACATGCTACGAATTTTTGCAATTGTTAGAAATAATAATGAAAATTAAAAAATTAATCGAAAAATTCAAAAATATATAAGAGTAGATTATTTTTAATGGAAATACTAAGTGTTGGTTAATTATTTAAGATTACCATGAACCATCGTGCATATTTGGTTTTGTTGGAATTTTTAATATTCCTCATTTAATAAAAGTTGATTTAAAATTGAACGTATCTTTCACTACCTTAATACATAAGTTTACATACTTATGTATTAAGGTAGTGAAAGATACGTTCTCTATCGTTAAGAATATACGTAGTAGGTATATAACACATACCTACTACGTATCTTCTTTGGTACAAGTCTATAATATTCCATTTCGATTTGATATCAACCCTAGCGTTACACGCTTCAACTCAAGGTCACCGGCGCTTAAGCTCTCACGTACAGGGAGTGTCACCGCTGTGACGATGGAGCGTTTTCTTGATGGAAGTTCTAATATTAATGCTTTACGTATTGAGTTTAAACAGGTCTTAGATAATTATAATTCACATTTATTAAAAATAAACCCTATTGCTAAACCTGATTATAACAGCCTCATTGCGTTTGAGTCTCTTTGCGGTAGAATAAGTAGGCTTTATTTACAATATTCGCAATCTAATTTACAAAGTAGTAGTACACCATCTAAAGCCAGATTCACACTTCCGCCTATCGAACTTATGACATTTTCGGGTAACATTCGCTCATGGCCTTTATTTTATGCTAGCTTTAAATCAACCGTCCATGACAACCCTTCGCTCACCGACGCTGAAAAGTTATACTATTTGCTAGGTAAACTAACGGGCAAAGCCCTATCTGTATGCTCAGGTATAACTCCTTGCGCTGAAAATTATAAAATTTTATTGCGAGCACTCGTTGACAAATATGAAGACCGGCGTATGCTAGCATCTACATATATTAATCAGATGTTCGAATTTAAGCCATTGCAATCGGCCACCGCAAATAATTTTGATTTATTTACTGATAACTTTATAAGTGCAGTGCGCGCTTTACAAAACTTAAAGTTAGATAATCTCGCGGACTTAATTGTTCTTCATATCGCGCTTAAGAAGCTGGACCCGGATACCATTCGCTCTTTCGAATACAGTCATAACTCGATAGTGATTGATGATTTAGTAAATTTTATTAAGACCCGCTCCAAAGTTTTGCAACGCACCGATTCTAGTACAAATTCTAATAGCGCACCAAAATATCGACGAGGTAACGGTAATAAGTATCAGGCGCTGAAGTATCAGGCGTACGTAAACACGACGACTAGTTGCTCAAAGTGTCTGTGCGATAATATTGTGCATCAACACTTATTTAAGTGTGCAGACTTTAATAAAATGACGCCGCAGTAACGATTTAAATGTGTAAAGAGTAACAATGCATGTGTGAATTGTCTCAGTTTAAGTCATCGAGTGTCTAGTTGCTCTTCAAGTTATAGTTGTCGAGTTTGTAAATTTAAACATCACACATTGTCGCACTTCCACCGCAGAAGCGATAATGCTTCCCCTGCGCTGGTGCATTCTCCACTGCCTCAGCCAGTTACACTGAAGTCTACAGCCCCCGCGCCCGCACACTCGCCACCCCTCACCGCAGGTGCGCGTTCAGACGTCGCGCTGTGTACTTCGTTCAAGAATGTTTCTCAACGTTCACCGCCTCCCGCGCACGCAAGTCGTTCGCAGAGAACTGTTTTATTATCAACCGCTCAAGTCTTTGCATACGATGCTAAGGGAGAGAAACAAATTATTCGTATATTATTAGACTCCGCGGCTCAAATCCATTTTATTACTAAAGAGTGCTGTCATCGTTTAGGCGTTCAACAACACGATACCAAATGTACTGTAGTAAAGGCATTCGGTGGAGTTGAAAAAATTGTAAAATCGAAATCGATTGATATTAAAATTTTCTCACGATTCGACTCGAATATTAACTTCAATATTTCAACGCTAGTTGTTGATCAAATCACCGACCTTTTGCCCACCGCTGTGGTAGACACATCTGTTTTATCACACTTCCATGGCATAAGGCTCGCTGATGAATGTTATAGCATGCCTAATAAAATTGATGTTTTAATAGGCGCATCCCTTTTCCCGCACTTACTGTGTCCAGACGTAATTTATTCGTCTAACGACTTGTCCGGGCCCTCAGCTTTGAATACGGTATTTGGTTACGTTATTATGGGCTCAGTTCCGACACTTCAGGTAAATCATTCCTTAACGTGCTGCTCAGTTCTAGAGTCTCCTACCGTTGACAAATTAGTGGAACGATTTTGGGAGCTTGAACAGCCACCCTCCGCACCGCCCATTCAGTGTCCTTCAGACATTGAATATGAAGAGTTTTATAAATCTACGACATCCCGCGATCCTTTTACTGGTAGATATATTGTCGGCCTGCCATTTAAAAATGACGTTTACTCTCTCGGAGATTCTTATGAAACCTCTCGACGACGATTCATGTGCTTGGAGAGGAAACTTCAAGCCTCGCCTACAATAAGGTTAGCATATGATGACGTCATAAAGGAATACTTAGCTAAAATTATATATCCCCCGCACCGCCGTATGACTCTCATGAACCCGCTCCAATATATGTCATACCGCATCATGGAGTCTTACGCGAAGATAAGAAGTCAACACGTCTGCGCATCGTCCTGGATGCTAGCAGTAAGACTAGCACTGGGCGAGCATTAAATGATGTCCTGCATTCAGGACCAAACCCCCTGTGGCTCCATGGGCCTCAGTGGACCTCATTAGATCAATCTCAATGGCCTCTTCGTACTTTAGACAATGAGGTTATTGTAAATATGCCTGAGAATAAGATTTTGTCGCACACTGTGTGCACATCCGTCTGTAATTCTGCGATTTATGAGCTCGCACTCCGCATCTCTTCTTGGAATAAACTTCTACGTATAATTGCGCACGTGTGTAATTTTGCTAAATTATTGCCCCGCCGCAGCACTACTATAGTGACTGCTGATGATCTCAGTTTCTCTGAGGTTATAATTCTCCGCGCCCTGCAAAAACAGCATTTTGCAGTGGAATATTTAAATATTGAAGGTAACAAACCTTGCTCGCCCGCTTTCAATCGTTTAAGGCCTTTTATTGAGAATGGTTTAATCCGCATTGGTGGTCGTCTTTCGAACTCCGCATTAGATTACACGCAAAAACATCCAATTATACTCCCGCGCAGTGATCATGTAGTGAACATGATCATTGACTATTATCATATTAAAAATTTACACGCTGGGCCTGAATTGTTATTGTCATTGCTCCGTCAAAAATTTTGGATCCTTTCCGCACGCCGCACTGTGAGAAGCAGAGTCCACAAGTGTAATATATGTTTCCGGCTTAGACCCCGTCCGACTGACCCTTTGATGGCTGATCTTCCCCATAGTCGTGTCAGACAAGCTATTAAGGCATTTAAACACACGGGCTGCGATTATGCCGGTCCTATTGCATACACTCCTGTACGTCGTCGTGGTGTACGCAGCGAGAAGGCGTACTTATGCGTTTTCACATGCCTCACGACTCGAGCTGTGCATATAGAAATCGCTACAGATCTTAGTAGTTCTAGTTTCCTCGCCGCGCTTAAACGTTTCGTCTCTAGACGAGGGCCGATTCAGTTTTTATATTCGGATAATGGAACGAATTTTAAAGGTGCCGCTTCGTACCTTCGCGATCTCTATAAATTTCTAAACGTTGAATACCGCCCAAAGCTTGAGCAAGAGTGTGCTGAGAATCGTATAGCATGGAAGTTCATCTGTCCCAACTCTCCTCATTTTAGAGGCGCCTGGGAGAGTATGGTCAAAGTCGTAAAAACGCATCTGTTCCGAGTTATCGGATATCAGTTACTTTCATACGAAGAGCTTAATACTGTTCTTGCGCAAATTGAGTGCTTGCTAAACTCGCGGCCCTTGACAGTATAAAGTTCTGATCCCGCAGAACCTTCAGCTCTTACTCCGAGTCATTTTTTGAATACCGCACCTTTATTGTCATTACCCGAAGTCATATCTGACTCTACCAGTCTGTTACACAGGCATTCTTTATTGGATAAATTAGTTCAGTCGTTTTGGGACCGGTGGAGGACGGAATACCTTCACGGATTACAAGTTCGTCAGAAGTGGAACACCTCGTCTAAGGCTATCGTACCGGGCATGGTTGTAATTGTGATAAATGATTATGAACCGCCCCTTGCTTGGCCATTAGCGATTGTCGAGTCTGTTCATCCTTCGAAGGATGGCGTAGTTTGAGTAGTGACCGTGAGAACTACTAAGGGAACATACCTCCGTCCTGTTGCTCGTATTTGCCCTCTCCCAAGACAATAAATCACGATTATTTTGATTATAATTATTTATCTAAATAAGAAATTAAGTTTATATTTATATATATTAAAAAGGTATTAAACCGCAATATTATATTTATGTATACATTTTCTCGTTTACCAAGTAAGGTTAGTAGATGAAACATGCGCATTGAACGTCCTCATCCTCTCACTTTATATACCGCTTATTTATTTGTTTTCTTTTTCCTTTTTATATTACGGTTGTCTTTTAAAGGTGACGCTTTAAGGGCGGGAGGAAATGGTAACGCCAGTTAACAATCTACTTTATCAACATTACATTACATATCGCATTGAGTTCGTCCTAAGTTATATCTACTTTATCAACATGACTAGTGCATATTTTTTGTTTCCTTCCTTCCTTCCCTTTCCTACCGCACGCGCTGCCGCTGAGGTGAAGAAAAGGATCTCGGCGCGCGTCATTATACTAAGTGACATTACGTTCTCCGCAACGCACGGCCAGCCGTCGCGTCTTACATATATTAACCGCAAACCGCGCAGGACGAACATTGAGTTCTCCTGTTTATCTTTAATACTCACCGCATCAGACATTCATAATTCATAATTCATAATTATTTATTTGCATAGAATGTAGGTAGATATTACAATACTATTATTAAATCATTAAAGTTCCTATACATTCTGCCTTGTCGAGGCGTGCAAATTTTGACTAATTATATATAACAATTTTTTTCGATGAATTTAACTTATTTACAAATATCAAAATGTTCATATGTAAAAACAGTAAAATTAACTAACTAAAAATTATTCTATAACTATCAAAGCCCAAAGCAAAAAAAATCAAGCATTTTTGGATACAGTTTTTAAATATGTAATTTGTTTTGATTTTTGTGATCAAGATACTCATTAACAGTATAGAAACAATTAAGTAAAAGCCATTCATGAAGTTGGTTTTTTAACTTTGTCACTGGGAAATTTTTAAACTCGTCAGGTAAAGAGTTAAAGATTTTAATCGCCATTATATATGAATTTTTTTGGAAGAGCATCAATTCACATTTTGGAAAGTATATTCTGTTATTAGATTTTTCTCTTAAACTTCTATCTCTTAAAAAGTTATTACTTGGGAAGTATTCAGGGATTGTTTGACAAAAATCGCCGCTTGTTTTATATACATACATGCGAGTGGCAGCACTTTTATTTCTTTAAATAATGGTTTGCACAATGTCATGGAATGTGCTCCACAGATTGCTCGAATGCATTTTTTTTGGATTTTAAATACCCGTTCTATTTCAGAACAGTTGCCCCATATTAGAAGTCCGTACTGCAATATCGATGAAACGTAGCCATGATAGGCGTTTAAGGCTGCTTTGCTTTGGGTTTTTGGAACCTCCGACTTCCCGGTATTACCGCTCTGAACTAACTATTCGGCTACGTATCCTTATAAACAGTTGATTAAATTGTTGTTATCATTCAAAACTTGACATTACTACTTTATCGACTTAACCAGTTTCTATTACTATAATAGTTAATGGATGACACTAGTATACACTATCAATCCAGTAATAATTGTGGATAGTTTAAAAGTTTAACACACAACAATCTTCATCCAATTGATTTAAATTATAGTATTAGGCTCGTAAATCACATATATAAGCGAGATTATAATATTTATTCTAATTTTAGTTCACTTGGGTTAAATTACACTGCTTATGTAATTATGCACCAATGATTAATCACTTCATTAGACCATTTAAACTGAACAGCACACTTAGTTTTTACTTCAATTTTCTCTCAGTAAAACATGTACTATATTCGCGAATAACACTTCCACACATATATTATAGTTGAATTTCCTTGTTTTCATTAAAAATATAGATTTTAATTAGATTTCGACTTTATCCAAGAGTAAAAACGCGGAGCTAATGTTTAATAACAGCAATGACAGCTGTCACAATTGTGTCTTTGTAACTCATAAAAGTGTGAGACGCCCCCGTAATGGCAAAGGTCGAGAGTATGGGACTTCAGGAAACTGTGCCTAGAGTGCGTGTGCGCTGAACCACGTGGCGGGCCCGCTGTATAGCAGACACTCCAGGAGGAAGGCGAGGCAGCCCTCATCAGGTCAGTGCGTGCTATCCCACCTGCTTATTTACCACCTTTGTCGTATGCACCAAAATTACAGTCCATTAAATCTTTGTCGATGATACCTTAAGTTACTGGCGTCTCCAATATGTGTTATTTATTATTGTGTGCTATTATTTTGTAAGATAAGTAAATTGTGACTTTTACCTTAATAACCTAAATAATTTTCGTTTGTTTACTTGGTCATTCGTTTGATCAACTTAAATCACAGAGTGCATCTAATACGTGCAATAATAAACAAATATACAACCGTTCGATTGCACCACGAGGCAAAGATAATAAATGATTATACGAGCAAACGCCAAATGCTCACTTAACTTATATTGTTTTAAAGCAATCAAATATTAATTTGTGTTAAATTATTTAGAATGTGTAATAAATAAAGTTTATATTAAATTGCAACGAGACTTTTATTTCACTTCTTTTATTTATTTAATGACAAGATAGAGTATTATTTTGTAGTAGGCACAAAATTGTGTCCCTTCCGCGTTGTAAAATCTATAGGAGCGACTTATTGTACACTACGTTGAAAGATACGCGTAAGCGCCATGAATTCCCTGGCGCTTATGACGTTTTGGTTGCGAGAAAACTAATCTCGGATATAAACTAGCGCTGCGTGTTTTAATAGTTTGGTTAGACGACCTAACTATTATTTAGCAAACTTTTGGTTCGGGTTGTCTCTTCTATACGTTAGTAATATAGTTCGATGCCTAATAGCGCATTGTTTCGCATGGTGAGTGTTAAGCGCTTATTACATTATACTATTTTTAGAAAATCTAATTAGGTACCTAAATTTTCTTCCTATCTTACTCCTATCTTTTCTTCTGGGACGCTCATGTGGTGATCGACCACCTGGATTATTTCTAGAGCGGCATCTGACGGGTCAACTCAATTGGAAAGCTGCACAGAGGTTAGCCGACCATTTTTGGACAAGGTGGCTGAAGGAATACATGCCTACCTTAATACCGCGAACAGGTAATAACGGAAAGTTCATGGAACCTAAAGAAGGCGATATTGTTTTGATAATAGATCATTCGTTGCCACGAAATACGTGGCCGAAAGGCAAAATTAGTAGAACGTTACCGGGACCAGACGGTCACACCAGAGTGGTTGACGTCATTACTAGCACAGGTATCTTGAGGAGACCTACATCCAGAATAATAGTCCTGGTACCCGCGACGCCTCCCAAATGATGGTGCTAACGCACGGGGGGGGAGATTGTTGGCGACGCGCCTATAAGAATGTTTCAGTTTATTAAGTCAACCGATGACGAATAACTTTTCAAAGACTTATTGTCCAATTAAAATGTTCTGATAAGAAAATGCTTAGTTAAATCTTAAAGAAATGTCGAATTAATGGTATGAAGGTCTTGGGTTCGACTCCCAGGCCGGACTAGTTTACTGTTTTCTAAGTAATATCTTTCAATAAATTCATATAGGGAATTTTATGTTATAAATTATGTTACCGGATTTGTTCCCCGGTTGAAATCGTCTTTCCAACGATGTAAATTCAAAGGAATATTAAAGTGAAAATAGAGATCGGATTGGTTCCCCGGTCGAGATGATCACTCTGTGCACAAACAGAATTAACGGAAGTTAATTGCATAAGTATTGTCTTGTATAAGTTTGATATGTTTGTACGAAAACAAATGCCTATTTGTTATGATCAATTAATGAGAACATTCACTTGTATTGTTATCTGATAAGAAACATGATAACTGATAAGAATCTTATCAGAGATAGTTTCCTACAGTTTGAAAATTATGTAGAAGCACTTGTTTACATAATATTGTTAAAATTAGTGTATTTCAGACTTTCATTTTTTCTGATAGCCGAGAGCCGTGCAAAGTTAGTTGTTCAAATAGTGTGAGTTCACGGAAGCACGCTGACCACGCCCCTAGGAGGCCAAATATGTAAAAATTTAAAATGTTTGTAATTTCAGCAATTTATGTGAAAATGACTTGTAAAACATTTCAGGTTGATTGTACGTGCTAAAAAGGTGAATTCTGTGTTATTTTTATGTGAAAATTCCTGTGTATAAGTGAAATAATGATAGTTTTGTATAAGAAATTTAAAAGTGTTTTAAATAGTGAAATAAATAGAGAAAATGTAAATTAAACTATTGTATTAGTTAACATATGTATAAATTCAAGTGGGAAACATTGTTTTAACTTTCTGTGTTAAATATTTAAGAAGTTTGGATTTTAAATTTGTGATTAAAATAGGCATGTTTTGTTTCATAAATTAAAGGATTTTTGTGATACGAAAAAAATAATATATATCATGGTGTAGATATTGTTTTGTGCTATCTAAATAGATAACTTGTATTTATGTATGATTTATGTGAATAAAGAAATTAAGTGAAACGTGAGAGAGTAATAGTACAAATTCATGTTGTTAAGTTGCGCAGGCACGCGAATGGCGCGGCTCACTTTCGCGTATAGCTCTGGGGGTAGCTTAGTGAACGGGTTTTATTGCAATTCGTTCGGGAAAATAGTTCGAGAATTAGTTCGGAAAAATAAGAAAATCCTTCGGGAAAAGTGAAAAACCAGCAGTCAAGAAGAAAAAGTGTAGGGAAGTGATAGGGAAAAGTGATTACTCTCTCACGGAACGGTTTGAAGATAAATGCTGTTTTATTCCCAAGTAATTCATCCCTAAAGTTATACAGTCCACATCGAAGAATTAAGGCGTCGGGACCGGGACGACTTCGGAAGACCCGTAATCCCCGTCTGAACCTACTTGCTGAAAAAGAAAGAGGTTATCGCCCTAGTGTGTTACTCCGTTGCGGAGATCACATACGTTGTTCCCGAACCCAACGTAGGCGTTATAGGAGGCCGGATCGAGAGAAGCCTCGATTCCTCCCTTCTGTTTCTTAATCGAAAGTCGAGTTCCGTTAGGTTCTTTTTCAATTGGACCTTCGGAGCCGGATTAAAAGGACCACCCGAACCCCGCCAGCTGGATCAAGGAACCAGCTGTGGACTGCTGGTTGTGGAAAAGAAGACCTTCGGAGCCGAGTGAAGATCAGCAACCGAAGGAAGCCGGAGGTTTGAGCTGAAGCAATAGGACCAAAGGCCAGAAGACCAGGACGTCAGCGCTGAAGGACTTGACCTGGAACTACCGGAAGAAAGAAAACCGGGATTGCGGCCGGGGGCGTGTGCTCGCATGGGGCACGTGTCGCAGCCGGGCGCAGGTGTCTTGTGAAGGCACTCATCGTGGCCAAGCAGGGCTTGGCATTTTTCCTGTCGGACGACCGTGTCTGGCATTTTCCTGTCGGGCAAGCGTGCTCGGCATTTCCTGTCGGACGACCGTGTCCGGCATTTTCCTGTCGGGTCATCAGGGTGCAAGAAGAAGCATCCACCGCTGCTGCTGCCAGGCGAGGGTGCTCGTGGGCACCTGACTGCATCGCAGCCGGAGGAGGGCGCTTGGACGAGGCGTCACCGGCAACTGGGCGGCGAGCGCAGCATACATCCCGACCACCTAACGGTGCCAAACGGTTGGGCTCTGGCACAACACCTTCGGGTGGAGCAGTTCTCTCGAGCGAGACTGCGCTTGCACTACCGCTCGACTGTTTCGTCATATTCCTTGGCGGGACAGTTCCTAAGCCTTTCCTCCATTCCATTCCTGCACGACTCCATCCCTGGACGGCTCACCTCGGTAGGCCTCGTCCAGGATTGATAGGGCTGATAGGGCTGTTAGGGTGGTAGTAGGGTTGTAGGGTTGGGAGATAAAGGGGGGGGGAGGGGTAGTGGTGTTAGATTGGGGTGTAGAAGGGTTGTAGGTAAGGGGTTGTAGGGACCGTAGGGACAGTTAGGGACCGTAGGCCAACAATCACCTTCCTGCAAGATGAAGAAGGCACAAGACCAGACAGGGAGAAGCGAAGGGAGCAGGACAAGGACAGGGCTCTCAAGAAAAGCTAAAGAAGCGGAACCATCTGGAGCGACCACAGCTACTGCGTCAAATGGAGCAACTCCTTCAAGTGGAGCCACCACCGACACGTCCACATGCACGTGGGACACAGGGACGTCCGTGGCAACGACAAGCAACAGGACGGACACCAGTGGTACGCAGGCCAGCACCGCACAACAATCCGTTATATCCAGGAGTGAAACGGTGGTCGAAAAAGTAGGTCAAAGGACCGAAGAAGCGGCATCGTCAAGGACAGTAATCGGGCACACTAGTGATAAAGGGTCACAGAGAGGTAGTAGGTCATCGCGATCGGCGAGGCTGAAAGCCGAATTAGAGGCGCGGATTAAATTCGAACGCTCAGAGCTCGAACGAGCACAGGCAGCTGCTGCCTTAGCCAAGTCTCAATTGGAGTTGGCACGACTCAACCGAGAAGAGGAGATCGACTCGAGTGAGGATGATGAAGAGCGGAATACTCAGGTGGAACCTTTCGTAAGGAGTTGGGTTCAGCAGACCATAATGAGCGCGCCGGTTAGTGTAGCACGCCGCAAAGGGGCGGAGATCGAGCGCAACCAAGGAAATGCACAGAAAACACACGCGAGTGAGGTGTCAGAATTGACCGAAGCGATTGTGAGTGCAATAAAAATAGCGGGTAAAGATAAGTCTTCCCAGCTTCATTTCCTCCAGGAATTACCGGTGTTCGATGGAGACCCGGGTGAATGGATAATTTTCAAAACGGTGTTTGAAGACACGAGAAGCCAATTTTCAGGGGTGCAGAATGTCGCACGCCTTAGGAGGGCATTAAAGGGCACCGCTAAGGAAGCGGTTAAGTCGTTGTTGTTTACTTTGTGTGAACCGGAAGAAATAATGAACGCTCTCGAAAGAAGATTCGGTAGGGTTGAGATGCTCATTCTAGCCGAAATCGAGAATGTAAAGCGTATGCCAAGATTGGCAGAAGATTGCCGGAATATAGGATCTTTTGCAAGTCGTATTACGAACGTGGTTGCCACGATACAAGCGTTGAATCAACCACAGTATTTGTACTCACCGGAGTTAGTGAGCCGCATAGTGGAGAAACTTGGAACTATGATTAAATTTAAATGGTTTGAATATCGAGCTCAGTATCCTTTGGAGCCAAAGTTACAGAAGATGGCCAAGTTTTTAAATTTATTGTGTGAACAATTTGGAGCGTCCTTAAACAATGAAAATGCGCCTGAAAAAAGGAAGCGTCCTGAATTCAGGAAGCAAACTGTACACACTGCAAAGGGAGGTGTACGCAGCTGTGCCGTGAGCGAGCGCTATATGCGCCGAAGTAATTCGAGCGAGCGTCTAGAACGCCGAAATAGTAAAGGGCACAACCGACAAGTGGTTATGACAACCCAGGACAAGCCTGTAAGTCGGGTAACACATAAGTGTGTTATATGCAACAAGGAGCACTCTATAGTGAGTTGTTACAAGTTTAAGGACATGAATATTCGCGAGAAATGGGAAGCGGTCAAAAAAGCGAAAGTATGTTTCCAATGTTTGTCACCTAACCATAGGAGGTTAGAGTGCAAAGCGAAAAAATGTGGTGTAGAGGGATGTAGAATGTCACATCATCGAATGCTACACCGATACCCCAATGAAAAAACCTCGCCACAAGGACGAGGGGGTAAAGATGCTCAGATTACAACTGTTAGTACAGTGAATGCACTGGCATGTGCATACTTAAAGATTATACCGGTCGAGTTGTATGGACCTAGAGGAAAGGTCAAGACAACAGCTCTTCTGGATGAGGGATCGACCATGACACTCATAGAGGAGTGTATGGCTCAGAAATTAGCGCCTCGCGGACGTAAAGAGGGATTACGTATCGAAGCCGTGGGAGGTAAGCGAATTAACGACGACAGTTCGTATCGCTTAAACGTTAAGATAAAAGGCATTTACTCGAGCGACTTAGAAGAGATAAGTGTACAAACAATTAAGTCACTTAACCTTTCTCCTCAGTCGGTAAGCCGAGAATTATTGCAACGGTGTTTTCATTTGACACCGATTAAGGATGAGTTGATGTATGAGAGGTCCAAACCTATCATATTAATTGGTCAGGACAATTGGCATCTCATAGTTACTCGTGAATTAATTTCAGGAGGTAAGAACCTACCTGTAGCATCGCTCACCAAACTTGGATGGGTTTTACATGGTCACATATCGGGTGGTATTAAACCGATCAAGATCGTTAACCACATTTCCACCAAGAAGGAGGAAGATATGGATAAATTGATCAAGGATTATTTTAGTTTGGAATCTCTGGGAGTGTCGGCTAGAAAGCCCGCGAACGACCCAGAAGAACGAGCCTTAAGTATTTTGAACAAAACGGTACGTCGTATACCTAATAATAGGTACGAGACTGCTTTGTTATGGCGCACAGACAATGAGTGCATGCCGTCGAATAGGGCGCAGGTTGAAAGTCGCCTGTTGAATATTGAAAAAAAGCTCGACAAAAATAGCGAGTTGAAGAAGGAATATGAGAAGCAAATTGAAAATCTCATCGTTAATGGTTACGCAGAGAAAGCGAACCATACTCCCATTTCCCCACGTACGTGGTACCTTCCTCACTTCGCAGTGACTCACCCACAAAAAAGGAAAATAAGGATAGTTTTCGACGCCGCCGCAAAGACGGGCGGACGTTGTCTCAATGATGCATTGTTAACCGGACCGGACTTATTGAAGTCGTTGTTCGGAGTTCTGCTACGATTCAGAGAAGGAAGCGTGGCAGTTATGGCAGACATTAAAGAAATGTTCCTGCAAGTGAAAATCCGGGATGAAGACAGGGATAGCCTTCGATTCTTATAGCGGCACAATCGTGACGCGCCACCGGAAGAGTATAGAATGACGTCACTCATATTTGGAGCGGCATCATCACCTTGCATTGCTATATATGTAAAGAATAGGAATGCGCAGGACAACGCACATATCTATCCAGAAGCAGCTTCCGCTACGGAAAGCAATTTTTATATGGATGACTATCTACAGGCATTTCCCGACGTGACGACGGCCGAAAGGATAGTAAACGATATGTATGAATTACATAAACATGCTTCTTTCCAACTGAGGGGATGGGCTAGTAACCGACCCGAAGTTTTAAGTAAAATGGAAAATAAATATAAGAGCGACAGTGCTTCGCTGGGAGATAAAGAGCACACAGAGCGCACGTTAGGTTTGATTTGGAATATCAAACGGGATATAATAAGTTTCTCCACAAGTCTTCGTAACACACCGGAAGAGGTGATGGAAGGTTTACGACCGCCTACGAAGAGGGAGATAACTAGCGCTGTGATGTCAGTCTTCGATCCTTTGGGACTCGCATCACCCATAACGATTCAAGGGAAGTCGCTGATCCCGCAAGTATGGAGGACAGGCATCTCTTGGGATGAAGAAGTTTCACACGAATTACACGTGTTATTTTGTAAATGGATATCGGAAGTGCAGAAATTAGGTCATTTAGAGGTACCTAGACCCGTTGCTGAAGGCATCGGCAAGGGGGAGTTACACACTTTCACGGATGCTAGTGAAAAAGCATACGCTGCCGCGGTGTATTACGTCACCACGGACGAGCTAGGAATAAGGCGGATTACGCTGATCGACGCAAAGGCAAGAGTAGCGCCGTTGAAACCAATTTCGATTCCAAGGCTTGAATTGCAAGCAGCTCTTATGGGCAGCAGGCTGGCTGCCTCGGTTAGTGAAGAGAGCAAGTACGAGATGTCCGAGAGAGTATTTTGGACAGACTCACGTACAGTGTTAGCGTGGATTAAGTCAGATCCTCGCGCCTTTAAACCATTCGTTGCTCATCGATTGGCTGAGATCGAAGATCACAGTAAACCATGTGAATGGCGATGGGTTCCAACGTCACAAAATGTGGCAGACGACGCCACTAGAAATTTTCCTTCCACCTTCGATGTAAGTCATCGCTGGTTTCAAGGACCTGAATTCCTCAGGAAAAGTCCTGATTTATGGCCCAAGCAAGTGGACACCATAAAAGGCTTAGAAACAGGTGAAGAAAAATCGCCAAAGGGCGTAAATGCGTTAAGAAAGCAAGAACCGTTAAGTCTACCCGACTACGGACGATTTAGCAGCTTTAAGAAATTCCTTGGGGCAACTACACGCACCTTACAAGCGGTAGAAAAATTCAAGAGTTTAAGAAAGTTGGTTAAAGGACCCGACGACGCAGCCGAAAAGTCGGTTATGTGTTCCAACAAAGTTTTAGCAAAGTCGGTTAAAGGACCCGATGGCGCGTTGGACATAGCGCTCTTGAAAAAAGCGGAATTATTAATTTGGAAGTTCGTTCAAGACGAGTGTTTTTATTCGGAAATAAAATGCTTGAAAGCAGGCAAAAGTGTTGAAAGAAGATCACGCTTAAGTAAATTATCTATGGAAATAGGAGAAGATAACTTACTCCGTTTAAATGGACGTTTACCTTTCAAGTCTAATTTGACCGAGGAAAGTAGAAAACCTGTCATATTGGACGGTAAACACGAAATCGTTAAAATGATGATTAGAGAAGTTCATCATCATTTTGGACATGCCAATCACCAGACGGTGATGAATGAGGTGAACCAGAAATTTTATGTCTTGAACTTACGTAATGTAGTACGAAGTGTGTCACATCATTGTCAGTGGTGCAGGACATACAGGTCAAAACCGCAGAACGTGCCACAAGGAAATATTCCTCTGGAGAGAATAGCTCATCATGAACCACCTTTTACATGCTCAGCTGTGGATTATTTCGGTCCTATGAGTGTGACTATAGGAAGGCGACACGAAAAACGTTGGGGTGTTTTATTCACGTGTCTGACCACCAGAGCAGTACATCTGGAATTAGCAGCCTCGTTGACACCAGCGTCAATGATAATGGCGTTGAGGCGATTTATCGCCAGAAGAGGAAAACCAGCCGTTATATACAGCGATAACGGGACAAATTTCAAAGCTGCGAATAAAGAATTATTGAAAGCATGCGAAGAATGCCATGAGGGCATGAAAATGAGTCATTTAAGAAATACATTAAATGGAAATTTATACCTCCGGGAGCACCGCACATGGGTGGCGCCTGGGAGAGGTTAGTAAGATCGATTAAAATTGCGTTGACCGCTACGCTCAGAGAAAGGAGCCCACGAGAGGAAATTCTACATACGTTGCTTTTAGAAGCAGAGCACACAGTAAATTCCAGGCCTCTGGTAACATTCAGTATGGATAGTCCTGAAGAGGGTTTGACACCCAATCATTTTCTTCTGGGACGCTCATGTGGTGATCGACCACCTGGATTAATTCTAGAGCGGCATCTGACGGGTCAACTCAATTGGAAAGCTGCACAGAGGTTAGCCGACCATTTTTGGACAAGGTGGCTGAAGGAATACATGCCTACCTTAATACCGCGAACAGGTAATAACGGAAAGTTCATGGAACCTAAAGAAGGCGATATTGTTTTGATAATAGATCATTCGTTGCCACGAAATACGTGGCCGAAAGGCAAAATTAGTAGAACGTTACCGGGACCAGACGGTCACACCAGAGTGGTTGACGTCATTACTAGCACAGGTATCTTGAGGAGACCTACATCCAGAATAATAGTCCTGGTACCCGCGACGCCTCCCAAATGATGGTGCTAACGCACGGGGGGAGATTGTTGGCGACGCGCCTATAAGAATGTTTCAGTTTATTAAGTCAACCGATGACGAATAACTTTTCAAAGACTTATTGTCCAATTAAAATGTTCTGATAAGAAAATGCTTAGTTAAATCTTAAAGAAATGTCGAATTAATGGTATGAAGGTCTTGGGTTCGACTCCCAGGCCGGACTAGTTTACTGTTTTCTAAGTAATATCTTTCAATAAATTCATATAGGGAATTTTATGTTATAAATTATGTTACGGGATTTGTTCCCCGGTTGAAATCGTCTTTCCAACGATGTAAATTCAAAGGAATATTAAAGTGAAAATAGAGATCGGATTGGTTCCCCGGTCGAGATGATCACTCTGTGCACAAACAGAATTAACGGAAGTTAATTGCATAAGTATTGTCTTGTATAAGTTTGATATGTTTGTACGAAAACAAATGCCTATTTGTTATGATCAATTAATGAGAACATTCACTTGTATTGTTATCTGATAAGAAACATGATAACTGATAAGAATCTTATCAGAGATAGTTTCCTACAGTTTGAAAATTATGTAGAAGCACTTGTTTACATAATATTGTTAAAATTAGTGTATTTCAGACTTTCATTTTTTCTGATAGCCGAGAGCCGTGCAAAGTTAGTTGTTCAAATAGTGTGAGTTCACGGAAGCACGCTGACCACGCCCCTAGGAGGCCAAATATGTAAAAATTTAAAATGTTTGTAATTTCAGCAATTTATGTGAAAATGACTTGTAAAACATTTCAGGTTGATTGTACGTGCTAAAAAGGTGAATTCTGTGTTATTTTTATGTGAAAATTCCTGTGTATAAGTGAAATAATGATAGTTTTGTATAAGAAATTTAAAAGTGTTTTAAATAGTGAAATAAATAGAGAAAATGTAAATTAAACTATTGTATTAGTTAACATATGTATAAATTCAAGTGGGAAACATTGTTTTAACTTTCTGTGTTAAATATTTAAGAAGTTTGGATTTTAAATTTGTGATTAAAATAGGCATGTTTTGTTTCATAAATTAAAGGATTTTTGTGATACGAAAAAAATAATATATATCATGGTGTAGATATTGTTTTGTGCTATCTAAATAGATAACTTGTATTTATGTATGATTTATGTGAATAAAGAAATTAAGTGAAACGTGAGAGAGTAATAGTACAAATTCATGTTGTTAAGTTGCGCAGGCACGCGAATGGCGCGGCTCACTTTCGCGTATAGCTCTGGGGGTAGCTTAGTGAACGGGTTTTATTGCAATTCGTTCGGGAAAATAGTTCGAGAATTAGTTCGGAAAAATAAGAAAATCCTTCGGGAAAAGTGAAAAACCAGCAGTCAAGAAGAAAAAGTGTAGGGAAGTGATAGGGAAAAGTGATTACTCTCTCACGGAACGGTTTGAAGATAAATGCTGTTTTATTCCCAAGTAATTCATCCCTAAAGTTATACAGTCCACATCGAAGAATTAAGGCGTCGGGACCGGGACGACTTCGGAAGACCCGTAATCCCCGTCTGAACCTACTTGCTGAAAAAGAAAGAGGTTATCGCCCTAGTGTGTTACTCCGTTGCGGAGATCACATACGTTGTTCCCGAACCCAACGTAGGCGTTATAGGAGGCCGGATCGAGAGAAGCCTCGATTCCTCCCTTCTGTTTCTTAATCGAAAGTCGAGTTCCGTTAGGTTCTTTTTCAAGGAGATACCTATATTCAGCAGCGGACTGCAACTATATGATAATGATGAAGTTCTGATGGAATTTTGAGTGTAGGTAAATAAAAAATATTTTATTTTTTAGGTTCATTTATTTTATTGTACTTATAATTAATGAATTCATAAGACTTCATCTAAGAGGGGGCAGGCCGGGTAATACCCTCATGGCGACCATGGCTTAGGTACCAAATAATACTCATAACGTGTGAGTAGCATCCCACTGCTCTTTTACCTACAATGCAGTTACAGCAATAACTTCTGATTGTGTCCCGCCCAATCATGTTTGTTTCTGAAGCTATAAATACAAAGTTTTAGTGGAAAAATGCTGGGACTTAATTTTAGCATGAAACAAGAGTGGGTTTATTCTCTGTAAACCATCTATTCTCTCCCGGGACACCTTTAGTGTATATATTGCATGAAAGCGGAAATTCTTATATCGGGCAACACAATTTATTGGGATCTTTCTTGTGGTCCTTCTGGTACATGTAAGCCCAAATCTGATGACATGTAATATTGTATGTAAATAATTTATTTCATGAGATGGACATAGATATAAAAATAGTATTGATGAAATACGAATTAAGTTAAGTTCGATATAGATAAGTTGTGCCCAACATTTTCAAGCATGAAAGAAACACAAAAATTATAATGGGGGATACAGCAAGATTCCTGATTGAATTTGAGCAACCCAAGCTGGAGAATGGTTCTTAAGATACAATAATTGGTTGCCTCCACCTTACATAAAACCTTTGCCAAATAGCTATATTGTATATATGTTGTGTTAATAAGTTTTAGAGGAAAAGGCCTCTTTGTTGTTAGTAGAACCCACCTCATGAGTGTCCCAGGGTTAGCAACATTTATGAGTAATGCCCTTTGCAAGGCAAGTGTTAACCGTACGCGCCGGATCTCTCTCCAGTCGTATCGGAATAACGTCAATTTTGACTATAAGAGTAAACGAGTAGAGAGTGCACACCTAGCGCATATTGTAATGCATATTGTTATTCTGCACAGATCGCTATTCGGTGTTGATATCGTGCTTCTGTGACTGAAATTCAAACTAAAGGACATTAGGTACTATTAATTTAAAAACATACAACACATTTCATTGATACATATAAATACAGTTAAAATGTATGACTGCGGTATCAAAATAACTAGCTTATATTAAATTCAGGGGATTTCTGCATGCTATTAAGTCATAAACAACCTTTTTTTATTTTATCTGTTTGGCATAATCTTTGGAACGGCTGAATCGATTTTCACGAAACTTTAAAGATGGCGCAGATAGAGAACAATAACTGAAAGCTTGATTTTAACCAAAAACTTGCAGATTACTTTTTTTACTTTTTTTCTTTTTTTTTACAAAGCAAAAAATTGATAAAATAAATGACCTTTAATCCAAATAATGGCACGAATGAAATCTATCCAAGCAAAGCCGGGGCGGGTCACTCATCATCATCATTTTTGGAGCCCTTCACAAGTCCACCGCTGAACATAGACCTCCCCGAAGGAAAGCCAGACAGCACGGACCTATGTAAGTAAGACCAAGTAAGTAAGAAACTTCGCTATTTATATTCAAATAAAGTCGTAGTAGTAATTAATCGCAGATCATTACTAACTGGACCGAGGATTAAACTGGACCGTCACCGAATTGTTGCTTCTGCTTTATCGTTGAAATGATGGTTTGGACTGAATAATGATACGTATAAGTGATGTGTCGATGAAAGACATGTGAATTTTCTCCGCTTACCTGCCCTAAAAACACAAGATACTGTCATCATCGACTATTCGTTAAGTTGTTGTCATAATCTCTAAATAACTTCTCAATAATGTGAAGAAATTTTAAAAGAGAAAATTATTTATATAATATATATAAATTTCCTATTACTTGGTACTTTCAAAAGTTTGAACATACGGGTCCATTCATCATCATCATCATCATCATCATCATCACAGCCATTCACAAGTCCACTGGTGAACATAGGCCTCTCCCAAGGAGTGCCTCTAATCACGATCCTGAGTTACGTGCATCCATAGAGTATTGTACGAGTCCATAACAAAAAGAATCAAGTCGATATAATAATGAATTGAGAAGAGTATTTTGCTATAAAATTAAAATTTCACTATGGCTTGTTAAATATCTCAAAAATAATATTAAAATTAAACTAGAGACATCAATCTCAACAGTATCACCAACAAACGCATATTATGGTTATTTAGCTTGAGTGAAATGTAAATTTTCTTTGAACTTTATGAATTAATGGCCCCATTTAATTAAAGTTGAATAGAAAGTTGTACTTAACACAAATATTATTACCTACTTTATTTCTAACAAACAACTCGCCACGGTTTTGCCTGGATAGCAGAAGCTTTTAATGTGTTGTGATTTAGATTTAAGATTAAATAAAAAAATTGAAAGCATGGTAGAGTCACGTTAGAGCTATATTATGGGTGTAGCATGAATGGGTTGGCTCGACCGGGGAAGGACTACGTTTTTATAGAATATCAGCGTAAAATATCATATTAATACTGCTGTGTTTCGTATGGTGAGAGTAGAGATCCGGAGACCCTTTTTACTGGAAACGAGGCATTCCTTATTAGTCCTCAGGCGTAACAATGCATCTGCGTTTTTATTCTTAATCGAGGATAAATGTAGTATAGTATGTCTGTGGGTTACAGCATCCACTTACCATCAGGTGGACTGTGTGCTCGTTGTCACCCATATTCTATAAAAAATGAATCGAAAACCATTTATTTTGTAATTTGTGTTTCCAAAAGCAATCCTTATTGTATACATATAGATAAGCAAACTAGCTTATTTATACTCTAAATTAGATTCCTTCTTTAATTGCTTATCTTTCTGATGGTAAGAAAGTTACAGCCTATAGACGTCCCACTGTTGGGCACAGCCCTCCCCTCATTTCTGAGAGTGTTTTAGGACAAGAAAGTGTTCACCGCGCTGCCCCAATGCGAGTTGGCGTACTTCACATGTCTTCGAAATTTTTTTTCTTATTCCTCAGACATGCAGGTTTCCTCATGGTGTTCTCCTTCACCACCGGGCACGTGGTAAATCAGCGCTTAAAATTGCAAATAACAATTTCATTGGTGCCGGCGGGGATCGAACAGTTTCGTTCAGTTCAGTGTCGATCGAACAGTAAAGTTTCATCAATTTCAATATCTGAACACGACAACAAACACGGACAGACATACAAAATTTTAAAAATGGTAACTCAAGTCTTAATGGCATTAAAATAACACGCTCAGCAACAAAATGCAATTATTTTTATAACACAGATGGACACTTCAATTTTATTTACATATGGATGACAAAACCCTTCCTTGCGTCTTATAATTTTGAAAAGTTTCCGGGTTTTGTTATTCGTATTTATACTGTCTAAATTTTAAGCTCTGAACTTCAGATTTAGTTAAATTAATGTAAATATAACAAGATGAAAGGGAAATTGTCTGTGGATAAAATTTATTGTATAATGTTTTTTATTTCATTTGATTTTCTGAAGAAGTTAAGCGTCCTAGTGTTACCAGTAATCATCACAGAAAGCTACTTTTGTTGATAATAACCTTGGAAAATGTGGATCAATATTGCAGATTTCAGGTTTGAGGCTTAAGATACTATAATTTCTTAAAAGATTTTAAACTCTATATAAGAAATTAAATATTCGTATTGTATTCGACATGAGAAATTAAATATAACCAAAAATTAAAAAAAGAACATGTTGCGGTAACAATATCAAAATTAAATTAGCAGTGATGGGATGGTAAAGAAGCAATGGAGTGAAACCATGGCTCCAAAGTCCTTTTGAGGGAGAGAGAGAGAGAGAGAGAGAGAAAGAGAGCATCGTTTTCGGGACACCTGATATCTTGAGTGAGATTGAAAGGTTCCACGGTCAGCTGTAAACGTCATCGTTGGACCCGCACGCAAGCGTGAGTATCAATCCCAGAGTAAGTCTTATCCGACACTATTCCGATAACATACCGGACATTATAGTTAGTGTTCTTACACCGCCACTACACTATATAAAATTATTAATAAGAACAAATGTACTTGCATGAAAATGTAACGCGTAACGCTTCGACAATTCCTTACGGAGTTCACAAACCCTACAGATGGAAGAAAGAGACGAAGAGAGTTGACTTTCCTCACATTTCTACCAAAAGTTGCTCAAGATTTTGCAATAAAATATACATAAATTTTTCCTATTTATAGACGAACTGAAAAATAGCTATGCCAATACATTAAAAATACATCCATTCATGGACAATAATATAAATGTGTTAGTCGTCGTTAAGGGTTTGAAAGAGGTAATTTTTATTTTGAAAATAAAATTTGACCTTGTAGTGGCGGTGAAAGAAATTCCACTACCCCATATCATTTCGTGGATGTCATAAAGGACAAACCACAAATGATGGATTCACTTACGTTGCCACAAGCACAACTGAATCTCGTTATGTTTTTATGGGAGAAAGGTAAAATACACCCTCCCCCGATTGTAAGTGGATGGTGTGGCCCATAAACATTCACATCTATCCTCAATTAAGAATCTAAATTCAGATGAGTTGTCACCCTTGAGGATTAAGATGCAAAGCCTCGTTACCAATAAAAAGGGTTTTTGGTTCTATACACTAACCAAGCGCAACAATGCGGTATAAGGTTGCTATTTCACACTTAAATATTAATTTAAGAACTTGCTCCTTCCCCGGACAAGCTGAACCATTCGTGTTACAATCATGACAAAACTTCAGCGTGTGTGGCTCTACCACGTAAGAACACATTAACATTAATAATTACCTGGGTAGGCCATTAGTAAACAGTCTACCAACCATTAATAATGTGACGTCTTAATCATGTTAATTTTTAATCTCAATAGATTTTTCTCAATAGGCCTTTTATTTTATCAAATATAAAAGATAACCACTTCTATAATTAATTGCCTCGATGCTCTAGTGGTAGAAAATCTAGTAAACGTGACAAAGTGCTTTGTTAATTATTACTTAAAGCTTTTCCTGCTTCTTTTGCTACGTACAACTTGCACTGTCAAATATAGACAAAACCAGTCTTGACATTGCTCTTAATATGTTTTTGAAACTTAATTACAACCGGTTCAGCCAATCCCAATATTATCCCGGACAGAGAGAGAGAGACAAAATTTTAAAAATGTTTACTCAAGTCTTTATGGCAAGCAAATAACCCCGTCGGCTCAATAAAAGGCGATCATTACGATATTACGGCCAGACACTTCAATTTCATTTATATGTATAGACACTTCAATCGTCATACTTTAACAAAAAACAAAGTAGACTGGAAAATTCCTATTGTGCGAATCTGTATGTTAATTATAGGGTACAAAAGGTACCCTATTTCAATGCATCAATGTAATTGGTAGATTGATGAAGCGCGAATCCAATTTCAATTCAATTTCAATATGATAATGGACGGGGCTAAACGAACTTGTAGTGGCTGCCTTAACTCGATATTGATATTTTTATTACTACTTAGATATAGAACAGCTGGCTTTATATATTTACTATATTTTAAGCGTCTATGACGGTTACTTGGCGTATTAATTTAATATTGAGATATGGCGCAGTTAGCCGCGAGTTCAAGTCCTGAACGTAACAAGTATTTGGATGGCCTTCAAATATTTGTTTCAGTTCTGGATGTTTGTCTTTGTGCAATTCATGTATGTAAACTCTCTCCACGTTATAGACACGTTTTATTTATAAAAAGTTTATGCAAATTTCAAAAAGCTCACTCTACAAGGTTATATTTATGAATTATTATGAATATATTATGAATGAAAAAAATGTTAAAATTTATATATTGCATAATCCTCTTTCTTGACACCTTCAAATTTACTTTCTTTAGATCATGTATGTAATCTTATCATCCCTACTATTAATGTGATGTGATAATATTCATACATAAGTCGTCAAGCCAACCATTCTTGCTGTAATCATAAAATGGCTGACAAACGTGCACACAGTCCACCTAATGGTAAGTGGATACTTTGGCTCATAGACAGCTACGTACTTTATTAAGAATCAACATGCATCCATTTTCCATAGTTATCATTACCAGTTTGGATTCCCTTAACGGAATCCGTAAGGGAACCCAAACTGGTTATGCAGTGGCCAAAAGTTGGGCTACATGACTCGACACATACACTTAGTATGGAGACGACTTTTTTATAACGATTATTTACTATGGTTAGCTGATATTTTTTTTTATATTTTTATACTGTTCCCTGCGACGTCTGGGTTTTAGTTTATTGCGCGGAATCCTAATTGTTTTTCTAAAATAAAAGTAGCCTAAGTTACTTCTTATAACATCAGCTATCTGCCAATAAAGTCCCGTGATATACGGTACAGTCATTTCGGAGATTAGGCGGAACAAACAGACATACAGAGAGACTAATCTTAAATTTTTTTTTGTTATTAGTACGGTATACTTTCATACAAATTAAGTAAGAAGTCTTTATTTTGACTTTACACATAGACCCTTAGATTGTATTTATTTGTATAGCTTCTTATTAACATTACACAGAAGTATTCACTGACCTACTTCTTTGTCAGAGATATCCGATTACGTAAATTATTCTTGAGGTTTCTTTTGACCGTGTAAAATTTAGCCATACATACTCATATGGTATCGTAAGGAAATAGGTAGGGTAGATTGGGAACATTTAATATTTTTGCGTATTTTAAAACATAATAATTAATCAAAATTTCATCTCTTTATCTGCTGTTCTGTTATAAAAACATTTTGGTGCTTGTAAGCTTTTACACAGATTGAGAATCTTCTTTCATTTTATAGACTGTTCCGTGGCGGAGTGGTTTAGCATTGAGTTGTGGCGCTAAAGGGTTGAGGGTTTGAATCCGACACGGAAAAAGTATTTGTATTGCCTACAAATGGTTATGCCGGGTCTTGATCTGTATCCTTGTACAATTTATGTAGTTAAACAGTATCCAATATGCAGGTGTAGGGCTGGGTCTTTAAATAAAAATACACATTTTCGTTTTTAATCGTTTTATTTTATTGTTAATCGAGAATAGATGCAGATACCTATGCACACTTACATCACAGCATCCACTTACTAGCTGGGTGGAATGTATGCTGGTTGGTCACGCTTATTCATTAAAATTTTAAAACTGTATTTTTAATATACTTACTTAATCTTCTCGTTTTAGGACCATTAACATTATTATAAGTACCTAATATTACTTGCGAAAGCGCTTAAAAAGTGTACATTTGTTTGATTAAAATTGACGGCTGGACAGTCTTCATCAAAATCCTATTAGTCACAATAAGTTGTGAAGACAATGTAAAAAAACCCTTACTTTCGATGATATTAGAATAAAATTAATAATTTATTTATATAACATTGAAGTACATACAATTAATACTTAATTATATGAAATAGAATCTATTTCAAATTCGCAATTACCAAAGTACCAACAGTTCTATGAACGTAATTTTGTTAATAAAGTAACGTTGTAATTCTGTGTCCTGACTACTACAAAAACTTTTTTGTGCGTTCATAGACTTTTAAAAGGCTTTTTATGACAGAGGAGTCAGGTATGGCAAATACTGCACTCATTTAGGTTGAGCGCTGGTTTTATACAGGTATTAAGATCTCTTTATACTGCTGCTGGACTGCTGTGCTTGTGTTAGGAACAACATGGTCTACTCGAACTGGTTTGCCATCCAAAAAGGTGTCATAAAGATCAAAGGGCTGCATAGCTTCCCCGTGGCTGTTCAACCTATTTATGGACGGTTGTTTGAAAACTTTGAATGTTGAAGAATGTAGGTTAAGAATGAGTGAGTTAATTTTCTAATATAATTATCGTGTACGCCGATGATCAGGTCATATTTACGTCGTCGGCAGCAGAGTTAGAAATGATGGTTATATAAATGAACTGGTAATTAAAAGAAGGGGGAGCGAAAGTAAACGCAAGTAATAAGAAAGTGATGGTTTTTGAAAGAGAAGAAAGTAAAACGTAATTTCAAATAAAATTCAATTCAATTTTGGTAATTCAATCAGTAGTTTTTACTGTCTCGAACCCTAAGCTCGTAACAGTACTATGCCTTGAAATAATACTAGTTTTTACGGAATTTATCGCGTATATTTAACTTTTTAAATACCCGACGTTTCGAACGCTTTACAGCACTCATGGTCACGGGCGGGACTGAGATGTTCAACGTCCATATGTCATAGTTAACCGCGGTTACCACAGATTAAAATTTAACTTTTGTTCTTATGTAGTATGAACTTATGGTATCTTGAAGTCTTGCAGTTGTATGCTTGGGTTGGGATTTAATTTTATTTATTATAGGATCCCAAGCAGATGGTAGCACCCAGCCATCTTCTCTAATGAAATTAGGATGTTTTTTGATTTCAATAGCCTCGCGAATCATCCTTGGAAGGAATCGGTGTTCTTTAGCTAAGATTTGCGGTCTATCAAATCTGATGTAGTGACGGGGGCGATCCTGTACGTGTTCACAGACTGCAGACTTCCCGGAGCGTCGATTCTTCACATCAGCTATATGTTCTTTAACGCGGGTTTTTATTGATATTTTAGTTTGTCCTATGTAGGAGAGACCTACAATTTATTGATCTTTTAGTTTGTCCTATATAAAAAAAAATAACAAACAAAAACTAATTTTTATATATTAGATATAAGGATGAAAATTTAAACTATTTTAATTTAGCTGTTAATCAAAATTAGTAGTTACGAAATATTATCATTATTATTATTACTATTTTAGTTTAAGCCCATCACAACTCCACTGCTTAACAAAGGTTTCCCCCAAGAAATGCTACATTTCACCGTCCTGATGGTGGTGGAAGGTACAACTTCCTTCATCTCTTACCAGGACATCGATGGTCAGGATGGTGGTGGAAGGTACACCTTCCTAAATCACTTACCAGATCGTCACTCAATCAGTGACGACCTGGTAAGAGATGCAGGATGCACAAAAATTATGACCAGAATTTTGTTATTTTCTTACATTTGAGATCTGGTTACTGTAAAAATTAGTATTTCTGCTCATAGACACCTAAATTTATCTTCGATAAAGAATCAATGTTCAGATGCATCACCTCTGAGGGCTAAGATGAAGCAGCTGATTTTTGCAGTAAAAAAGGTCCGTGGCTCTCTGTTTTCACCATATAAAACATAGCAGCAATAAGTTGCTATTTTAGGCTGATATTCTGCTGAAGTGGCAATGGGCCGGCCATATAGCTCGAAGAACCGACAACCGTTGGGGAAAAAAGGTTCTCGAGTAGCAGCCTCGTACCGGTAGACGAAGTGTGGGGCGACCCCCCACTAGATGGAGTGACGACCCGGTAAGACATGCAGGAAGTCGATGGATGCAGGTGGCTCAGGACCGTGCTTTGTGGCATACCTTGGGGGAGGCCTATGTTCAGCAGTGGACTTGTAAAGGGCTGTCATGATGATGATGATGATGGTGATTCTGTGAAAGTGTGGTCCCCCTGTACCCCGTCGACCTATTCGTGCGAGAACGATAATCTAGCTGCACTTTGGCTCCACAATCTAAAATCCCTTATTTTAATTAAGGGACATTACTGTACTTATCTTTTTTAACACTACACTTGTTTCTTTGGCATATTATTACATAGACATCGATTCTATTTGTCTTTTATGATAAGTTTAAATTTTTGTATAATCTTTAATGTTTATCTTCTTTAACAATAACAATATCCTGTCGGATTTAGAGAGATCCATGACATTTATTTTACGAGCAATAACTTTGTAAGTTACAATATAAACTACGTTTTTTGTGTTATAAGATTCCGTGACATTTAACAAAATATTTGAGTCGTAAACGCGGCGGAATCAGATAGGATGGTGTCACTTATCCAGACGGAGTGGGCAGAACTGCCTAGTATCCTACAGGTTAAGGTTAGGTTGACTTAAATGTTTAAATGATGGTTGGCTGGATTTAATAAATAGCATTTTACCTAAAATTTGTGTGTTATGAGTGGTTCACAACGCTGCTTCAACGGATTCGAATTCACGACTTTTCTTAAAGTATTTTTATTCCGTGTAATAAAATATACTTGCCATGTAATCATAATAGAATCAGGCGTTACTTTACAGAAATCCATTGTAATTAAGATGTTAAAATAAATTAAATAATGTTTGAAGAACATCTTTCGCCTAGAGGGCAGGAGGCGCTCTTCAAACTACGTGAGATACATCGTTTTAATTACCTTTTTATATGGAACTTTATCGAAGTAATTCATTGTTATATCTTTAATGAAATAAATTATTATCTTTAATGAAATATTGAACAATATGTAGAAAAATACCACTATAATACTGTATATATATAATAGTATATCAGTATTCACTAAGAAACTTTGTCGCATAATAAACACGTGTTAAAGTAATAGGTACTATGTACATTACCAAAAGCCAGAGTTTACGTAACACCCTAAGCTCGCTTGCTTATTACATATGTGGAATCTACAATGTTAATATTGCTAACGCTTATAAGATAATTTAATTTAAAATTAGCTTAAGAAGAGGCTGAAGGCTATCGACGTCTGACCCAGTATCAAGGTAAATATTTAATTCGTTACAAATATTTCATCTTGTTGAAACTTTGCAAATGCTTTTCGGGGGTCACTTTTCAAGTATTTAAGGCATGTTTCAATATTTTGCTGATACCAAAATCTACCGATGATAAGTAAAATATTTTACATAACAAATATCATTTGAGTTCGACTCCTCACGGAATATCAATATAGCAGTTAACAATAATGGAAATTATAGTACTGCGTGCCAATGCCTAGGGGACTTGCCATTTCCTTGTGTGTGTGTGTGTGTGTATGATACTTCTCACAAAGAATATCAAATTCACAAAGTGAGGTTCATGAAATATCACATACATACTATTATAATAAATTTTAAGAAGCACACAGAAGGGTACAAGATTTTTTTAAAAGGATTTATGGTTCACGCACTGATGATTTCAATGATTCCAATGTTGATGAATTCAACGATTTTAATGTTAGTTACATTATAATCATATAATTTTGCTAGACTAGCTATTTCGCTATTTGATATGCAAAACTATTATTGTAAAGCTTGTCGACCAATGCTGAAATTTCAGTGTAATTAATTTTATATTTCAATTTATTTTGTTTTATTATCGATGAATAATATTAATTTAAAACACGGCTTGACTTAATAACGCAAAAGAATATTAACAGATATATTTTATAAATAGTGAAAATTGCAATATTTTATGTATTATTTAAGAATTCAGTGAAATGTAATATCATGTTTTCTTTGTATTAATATCGCGCATCAAATTCTAAACGTTTAAATACGCCTAAATTAAGTAAATTCTTGTTATATATTTTTATTGAATTATCTTAATATGTTTATGTAAAACACAAAATATACTATAAAAAAATCCCGAACAGGGAACATTTCCTGACTTGTTATTTTCTTCCATCTTTCTTACACTACTAAAGAGCTTCATCACCGAGTGAATGCCATTGAGCTGAAGCTGACTTCGCTTCAATAGATTTATTAAGAAATTATGCAAGAAATAAGACAATGAAAGTTTTTACAAAATTAGAAGTAACATAACTTTGTGCAAATAAAATGTTGCCGTAAGTTTATAAATGAATAAAAATGAAAATGTGACACATACATGTTTAAAAGTTATTCGTCGTAAACCACGCCCTAGCGTATAAGGCTATTGTGTAATAAGACTAGGCAGTTTGACTCCTTGTGTGCCTAGGAGTCTATCCGGTAGGTACCGCTTTATCTATTTCGGCCGTCATATAATAAGTAGTTTTTGCACTGCTGTGCCGGTCTGAAGGGTATAGGGAGCTTGTATAATAACAGGATATGAGACTTTTCATCTTAGTCTTCAAAAGTGACAACGCATCTATAGCCCTTCCGTTTGAAGTTGGCTGCAGGTGGTCAAGGGCAGCTTTGACCCTTTACCATCCGGTGAATTTTGATTTTGAGACTTCAGGTTTATTATAAAAGAAACACGACTGGTTCGACTCAATCGTATCAAGACTATGTACGTTCAGACTCCCAGCGGCAAATACAAGCATAATGCTTTCGTGTGCTTTGTGTTTCGTATGGTGAATAAAGAGAACCGGAGACACTTTTATTGATAACAATAATTTGATCTGAGTCCTCAAAGTATTCTGTATTTTATTTCCTATACAAATTTTAGGGAGTTTCAAAAATACAGATTTAAACTGCCGTATAATACTATGTTAAATAAATACTTTGCTCCTTAACAAGTGCGCAGTTACTTTATCTCATTTCAGGGCGATATACTTTTTAGGTATATCCATTAGTGTGTCTGTTAGTGATCATGTTACCTCGAAACGATTTGACCAATTGACGACGATTTTACACAATATATTTATTTTGTCTGGATAGATGGCGCTGTAGTCAAATAACAAATTCTATTACGGAACAAATTGACTCATATTCACAATAAATAGAATTTCTTTATTGCCAAGCTCTCCATGTAGGGAGGTACCACACACTCTTCCCTACTTCCAACAAAATAGTAGTTTTTTTTCTGGGATAGGATGACAAACGAGCACACAGGTCACCTGATGGTAAGTGGTTGCTGTGGCCCATAGACATCTACATCTATCCTCGAATATGAATCAAAATGCAGATGCGTTGTCATCCGTGAGGACTTAGGTGAAGTGCATCGTTTCCAGTAAAAAGGCAGTAATGTGACTCATCTTAAAGTATTTTACCATTCGAAAAACAAAAAAATTTTTTACAGTTACAAATTGCCATTGCCTTACTTATTTTGTTTACAGTAAAAGCTTCTCGGCATTTAACGTCGTTGTTCTACTTTTGCACCTGCTAACGTCTTCCTAATGTCATTTCAGTAACCAAAAGGTATTGTTTTCGTAAATTTGCTTCATACGTAAAATATAAAATAAATATAACTTATTTTATGCAGATAGTCTTTCTGTTGTTTGGGGAAGCCTATGTTGAGCAGTGGAATTTTGAAAGGTTATAATGGTAATGGTTATGCAGAAAATTAAAAAATTTGTTAGGTTATACGCAAAGAAAAATGGTTTAGGTTGTTATTTCAAGCTTTTTAAATTACTCACAAATCTTTATTTAAACACATATTTTAAATACATATATTGAACAAAAACTCATATTCAAGCGGAGACAAATTATTTGTATGCATACAAGCCATACAAGCACTTGTTCCGTGCGGTATTCGAATGCTTGACTCCGTAGCACCGCTTCCAAATTTTAAACCAAAATAAAACGCTACGAAGCCGGTAATATCACAAAAGCAAGGTAACAACCAGAATTTGATTTAAATAGTTACTTTAAAACTTCATCGCATTTTTTACTCTAAATTTAATGGGACTCCTGAAGTATATAGCATTTTTAATAACAAAACACATTAAAATCGATTCACAATTGAAGAAGATTTCGCGTAACATAAACGAAGTCCTAGGGCCTAATCAAGCACCTCCTCCTTTTAAAGTCGATTAAGAAGGATTATTAAGCGCTTTTTCATATTTGTGTATATGTTACTCCTATCAATAACACAGTTTTTGTTAGTGATATAAAATTGTGTTATATTTTTAATATTTGTTTCTTTTTTTATATAGGGTAGGGTGACAAACGAGCACACAGTCCACCTGATGGTTGTTGTGGCCCATCTATCCTCGATTACGAATCAAAATGCAGATGCATTGTTACCCGTGAGGACTAAGATGGAATGCCTCGATTCCTGTAAAAAGGGTATCCGGTTCTCTACACTCCCCATACGAAACACAGCAGCATTAAGCTAATATTTTACGCTAGTATTTAATCTTTCAATTCAATTCTGTTTCCAATTAAATGATTAACACTCCGTTAAGCAAGTGTAACAATTACAGGATTACACGCGAGGACACAAAAAAATTCCTTCCTTCCGTACTTCCTAAGCAGTAAGAATTTATTGGTGGTTTTAAAGTAAACAAAAAAAATTCTAATTAAAATAAAAACAAACGGGTCTACTACCTTACCCATAAAAATATTTGAATAATCATCATATAAACATTAATTTGACATTTGATTCATCATAACGTGCCGTACAAGACAATTTTCACTTTGGTTATAGCACTGGATACATAAAATATTTGTGTTCATTGCAAATACACTTATATTTTTGGCATGCTGGTGATTTGGAATGATGGTTGATCGATCTTTAGCTCTTCCACAATAATGATACCTAGCCGTCTTGCAGTATACTATGAACAATATCTAGTACTTTATTGGACACTAGAAAATATATTTCCAGATTATAAGCATACGGGAACTGAACATCCACCAAGGCAAACAATTTGAGACCATATTGGTCTGGTCTTTTCGGTATAAACGTACGGAAACTACAAAAAACTACTAGCTGTTCACCTAAGGTGTGTTTATTACGTGATAGAGCCATGCTGCAGTTATATTAGTAGTATAGTTGTGGCATGAATGGGTCGGCTCGACCGGGGCAGAAACACGCTCTCACAGAATACCAGCGTAAAATAGTAGCTTAATGCTGCTGTGTTTCGTATGGTGAGTGTAAAGAACCGAAGACCCTTTTAACTGGCAACGAGGCATTCCGTCTTAGTCCTCACGGGAGACAACACATCTGCACTTTGATTCGTAATCGAGGATAAATGGAGATATCTATAGTCCACAGCAACCACTTACCATCACCCTATCCTATAAAAAAAGTAGAGATATTCACTTGGCGTGTAATACTTTTGTAAGTTTTTTACAAACAAGTTTTTTTGTGTGATAGGTGCAAGTTTATCAGTTTCCCTTCTTCTGTCTCTGGCATTGACATCATTGAACCGTAGATATTTGAGCAGAAATACAAATATATTTTGTGACATCCATGATGAGTACCAGATGCTTCGCATATTTAATACTGCTTCGCATCGTCGGTCTGCTTATTTTACGTTTGGTGTAAGTGAGATAGCTATACTCTGCTATCCGCTACCAATTGAACGACATCCACGAGATGGAATGGTGTGATAGATTCTCTTACTCCACCACCGCACGCCATGTTTAATATTCACAATACAAAGTATGCAATGGCTTTTGCAGTCTTGTCGAAAAAAGGTTGATAGTGACACTACTCAGCCTCGACAAAAAATTTCAAACGTGTCTTCTATACATATAATAAATCTGTTGAAAAGTCAGAAAAATCAGAGAAAGAAATATCATCATAGTGGGTTTACAAGAGGGAAATGTGACTAACAGTGAGGAAGGGCGTTCTTACGATACTAGCGAAGTAACAAAAATTATTAATACAATTGTGGAGGACTGTTCTAAGCCTAGTAGACTCTTTAGACTCGGGAAGTTTACACCTGGAAAAAATCGAAATTTTAAAGTACGCTTTGAATCCCCGCTAACAGCCAAACTTCTACTACGCAATAGGAACAAAATCCAGAATGGCATAAAAAATTTCTCTGACCAAACACCTGCACAACAGAAATATATAAAAGATCTGAAGATTGAGTTATCCCAAAGAATAGCCAATGGGGAACAGGATATTACTATTAAATACATAAAAGGGTTTCCGAAAATAGTTTCTACCAAGAACGCAAAAAACTAATAGCTCAAAATACGACCTCAAACATGATTAAACAAAAACTTATCACCCATCAAATTTCAGAGAATTACCAGAATATTACTCCTACCAAATCAAGCCTTAACTTCTTCTACGCAAATGTGAGAAGTATATGCAAGCCAGGTAAATTTGACGAACTTAATTATATCATCCAATCTTTTAAAAAAACTGTTCATGTTCTTTTACTTGCCGAAACATGGATCAGATCAGACGACCAAGCTAAACAATTTAATCTTCAAAATTATACTCATTACTATAATTTACGACCTAATGTCATCGGTGGTGGTGTTTCTATCTACGTACACAAAAATCTGAAACAGGGTCTTGTCACTGCAATATATATTGATGGAAATAACTATTTGAGTATTCGCCTTCACAAATACGCCCTCAATGTTGGAGTAGTCTACAAGCCTGGACATACAAACATCAACAATTTTTTATTCAACTATGAAGAACAACTTCTACAAAAGAAACGAACCATCATTTTTGGTGATACAAATATTGACTTATTAAGCTCTGACAATTCAGCCCGCCGCTACAAAACAACACTTACTGAATCCGGATACAAGTTGATTAACAAAATAGATCCAAAATCTAACACTCGGGAAACCACAACAACGTGTACAATAATAGATCACGTTTCTACAAATTTAAACGAAAACAGTTTTCAATGGCCATAATTGACTCATCGTTATCAGATCATAAAAATATTTATGTGGAATTGAAAAAAGTAATCACCCCAAAGAAACAAAGAATACAATACGAGTCTACAGACTTCAAGAAATTATACGAGATGGTTAAAACATCAACTTTTAAAATTAATACACATGATTATAAGGAGTTTGATGAATACATTAAAAAGCTCATTAGTGAAACCAAAACAAAAAAAAATTAAAATACTAAATCAACACCAAAAAGAGTGGATTAACTGGCATTTAATAGCAGAAATTAATGAGAGAAATGTGCTATGGAGTAAACTAAAACGTGATCCAATAAATGAACAGTTAGAAAAAGAGTTCAAAACTAAAAGAGATTCTCTGGCACAAAAAATCAAGAACACAAAAGAAAATTACTTTTACGATGAATTCATAAAATGCAGAAATAAACCTAAAAAAATGTGGAATCTTATAAAAACACTGTCAAATAATAAAAATGTTAATCACTGTGCTCCACCAAACCCAAAAGCCGAAAATAGTATGATAATTTCGGATGCCCTAGAAATATGTGAAAAATTCAATGATTTTTTTGCTAACATAAGAACACAACTGGCAAATAAAATACCGCGTGAGTTCCAGAACAACACCACACACACAGTACCGAGCCTTGATCCTGGCATGTCGCACCGTCTCAATTCGATCCATGCACCGTCAATGAAATAACAAAAATAATTGATGATCTGGACCCTAATATTAGTATAGGTCTAGACGGAGTTAGTATCAAGGCTATCAAATGTATCAAAAGTTTAGTAGTCCAAAATATAACTAATTGCCTAAATCGATTGTTAACTAAAGGAATTTTTCCGGACAACCTCAAAATAGGCAAAATCTCTAGTCCGGAAAATTACCGTCCAATATCAGTTCTACCTACACTATCCAAAATTTTAGAGAAAATTATATACAAGAGATTAGACGACTATTTAACTGAAATCAACTTTATGTATGACAAACAGTATGGTTTCTGATCTAAATCTAGTACCCTGGGAGCAACAATTGACCTGATAACTACAATAAAAACAAAAAATGATCAAAAACATGTAGCAATGGGAATGTTTGTGCACCTAAAAAAGGCACAGTTAGCCATGATTTGCTCTTAAAAAAACTACAAAATATTGGCGTCACTGGAAAAGTATACAAAATGGTGGCAACATATTTGAGCAACCGTTACCAACTAGTAAAAATTGGATCCATTCAAAGTAAACCCAAACTCTTAACGTGTGGCGTGCCTCAGGGTTCTATCCTCGGTCCATTGCTATTCCTAGTGTACATCAACAACGTAAACCAAGCAGGTTTACAAGGTCAAATATCCCTTTACGCAGATGATACGTGATTATTCTACTTTGGAAACAATATATCTCGTATCGTAACACTAGCTCAAGAAGACTTAAACTTACTCCATCAATGGTTTCAGTATAATCTCCTAACTATTAATGTAGCCAAGACCTCATATATAATTTTCAGCGCCAAGAACAAGAAACTCCCTAACCAAAACCACCTTACTTTGACTATAAACGGAGAAACGTTACAGATAAAAATCAAGAAAAATACCTTGGACTGATTCTCAACGGTAATTTGACTTGGAATGCACATCTCACACATATTAAAAACAAACTTTCCTCTCTCATTGGCCGCCTTCACAAAATAGTTCGATGTATTCCGAAAAAAGCCCGAATCCTAATATATAACTCTCTAGTAAAACCTCACTTACTTTACCTTGTAGAGGTATGGGGTAATGCAGCCAAAACCAATCTTAAACCTCTCCAAGTGCTACAAAACCGTATCATAAAATTTTTGTATAACCATGACTTTTAAAACACCAACTAATACAATATATAAGGAAACTAAACTGTTGAACGTTACTCAACTTTATACATATAGCACATGCATACTAATATATAAAATAAAACATAAATTAATCCACACACAACTCACGTTTTTAACAAAGAAGCAAACAAACAAATACATAACACGCCGAGCTAGTCACCTTGTATTGCCGCCTATAAGAACAAACTATGGTAAAAATAATATAACGTATAAAGGAGCACGGTTATACAACAAACTACCTAAATTTGTAAAGGATGCGAAATCTTTGAATGTTTTCAAACAGAAGTTACTTGCCTACCTATATTCACAACAGCTAAATACCTAACCTTAATCATTATTAAATAAAAATAAAAAAAATTATTAAACTTGGACCACCACCTTATAGTTTGAATAAACAACAAAGATATTCGCTTCTTAAAAGCGACATCCAACAAAGTTATTTATACCCGCACTAAAAATTGTTATTACTAAGTTCATATAGTTATTGTTCTCATGTAAGTGACTATTGTCTTATTGGGAAATAAAGATCTTTAAACCGAAAAGTCGTGTCTGTAATATACAATATGTATGTAACACTGTATATTACAATATGTATAGAGTGAATCACATGAAGCCATATTTACAAAACTTTCAGCTAAAAGGATATATTAAACCTTTGTTGATTCATTGAAATCTTAATTATTTAGGTTTTTAATTATACAGAGAATTGATAATTATTAAATAACTGAGAATCATTTACCTTTGAATATTTTATGAATATTATTGTCGTTGTAATATTAAGTACCAGCTCATCTGTGAATAATATTTATAATGAAATTTGTGTCGTATATGACGAGGAAAAAATAATTGGCGTACTCTGGCACCAGACACTTGAGGAAAGATTGGGAACATATTTGAATTAATTTAGTATGCGCAAACAGGAACGCAAAATACTTGCTTAAATTGTTTTCAAATATTGCACTCACATTTATTCGAAAGATGGCTGACAGTATGTATCTCTGTTTTGTTTGGGTGGCTTTTATTACGTATCACATTAGACACTAAATTCGAAGTTCAAAAACGAAGACACGAAAGCCTTCGAGTTGAGTGAACTTATTTGTGTAAGAAGACGATTTCTTTTATTTTTTAGTTCTTCCACAGTAAAGGTAGAAAAGTTTTTCTTTTTCTTAAGCGGTGCATTATAGCTAGCTTTATTTTTATAAGTTTCTCGGATTCTATATTGACGGTTTTGTTTGACGAAAACCGAGATATTCGATAGCTAATGCCCGGTTTACATTATTTCTGTCCAGCGATCGAATCCAGCGCTGGATTGCTTACTGGAAAAACGTAAACCAGCACTGGAATGCACTGAATCCAGTTAGCATTCCAGTCCAGTAATTGGATTGACGTTCCACTTTTGAATCCAGTGCGACTAATCCAGTGCAACTGGAATAATGTGGACGGCCAATTAAGTGCAATTCCAGTGTTGACACAGTAAACACGTATTGTCACTGTAGTGTTCACACTTCAACAGCTTCTAAATAACGTTTCCAGTCTATAACTAGACTTAAATTCTGACCGTATCACTGGACTGGAATAATGTAAACCGGGCATTACAGTAACTCCAGCTCATTGTTGTAAACTGATCCGATCAGCGACGTATGCGTTACTAAACTTTTAGAATTTTATAACAAGTGTGGTAAGGTCGCTAAAATTTTAAACTTTGTTTTTCAGAACTCCTTTTCTATTTTAAAGTTCGACTGGGTAGGGTACCAACCTCTTACCTATTTCTGTCACCAAATAGAAATTTTTGCACTGCTGTGTGTTACTGAAGATTATATAGAGAGAAAATAGTTTTTCAGCGTGTGAGGCAGTCCATGTTGATCTTCAGGGTCGACAACACATCTGTTGCCTTCTTTGTTACTAGTCAGCTGGAGATGCATATGGAGTGTGGTAGTCACCATCAGATTGACTGCAAGTAAAGTTAAAACTACAGCATGTGTACGTCCCACTACTGGGCACAGGTCTCCTTTCATTTCTGAGAGGGTTTTAACGCAAGGAAGAGTCCGTCACGTTGATCTCATGCGTGATGGCATACCTCACATATTATCGATTTTTTCTTCTTATTTCCCAGACATGCTATGATATGCAGATATGCACGTGGTAAAACAGTAATGAAAATTGTTATTATTTATTAAATATTTTATTTATTTAAAAATCGGAAAATATTAAAATTACAGACACGAGTTTTGAATAGATTTATTATATGTATAGAAGAGACGTTTGGAATTTATAGTACGACGTGCGACATAAATTTTTTGTCGAGGTTGAGTAGCGTAACTACGAGGGTGGATTGAAAAGTACTCGGCCTAACCAAGAAAATAACAACATACTAAATCAGTTATATTTTTATTTTTCTACATAATCACCATCAAGTTCAATACACTTTTGCCACCTCCCCTTCCAAGCACATAGACCGTTGAAAAAAAAATGATTCTTCCTTAGAGTCAAAATATGCGTCTACAGCTGCTTTGACCTCGTCGTTTGTCGAAAATCTTTGACCTCCCAAGTGCTTTTTTAGGTTAGGGAACAGAAAGAAATCTGATGGTGCCAGATCAGGTGAATACGGCGGATGCGGTAACAGTTCAAAGCCACAGTTGTGAATTTCAGCCATTAACTGTACTGACGTGTGAACACGGGCGTTATCTTGATGAAACAGGACTTTTCTTCTGAGCATTCCTCGACGTTTTTCTTTTATTTCCTCTCGTAAACGACGTAGTAAGGTGCAGTAGTAATCAGAGTTTATAGTTTTTTTTTTTTTTTTATAGAAGAGGGGGCAAACGAGCATGCGGCTCACCTGATGTTAAGTGACTACCGCCGCCCATGATCAACCGCAACACCAGGAGAATTGCGGGTGCGTTGCCGGCCCTTTAGAAAGGAGTAAGCTCTTTTCTTGAAGATCCCCAGGTCGTATCGGTCCGGAAAAATCGCCGGTGGTAAACTATTCCACAGAGAGGTTGTACGTGGAAGAAAACTGCTTGTGGAACGTACAGTGGTGGACCGCCAAGCATCCAGATGGTGTGAATGATATCGGGACGTTTGCCGTGTAGTGCGTTCACGAAATTTGGCGGCTGGGATTAATCCGAACAATTCCTCAGAGCACTCCCCCTGATAGATGCGATAAAATACGCAAAGAGATGCAACATCTCTTCGCAGCGCCAGTGAATCGAGCCGATCGGAAAGCACTCGGTCGTCGACGATTCGAGCCGCTCTGCGCTGGATGCGGTCAAGTGGAATGAGCTGGTACTGGTGAGCCCCAGCCCAGAGATGGGAACAGTATTCCATGTGCGGCCGAACCTGCGCCTTGTAAAGTTGCAGGCGGTGTGCCGGCATGAAATACTGTCCCGCTCTGCTGAGCACGCCAAGCTTTTTAGAGGCCAATTTGCCCTTCCCTTCCAAGTGACCACGAAACTGCACGTCACTCGATATGTCAACGCCGAGGATTCCGATACTGGCTGAGGCAACAAGGGGAGTGCCTTGAAACTGAGGGGATACGACAGAGGGGTTCTTTTTAGCGGTTAACGCGCAAACTTGTGTCTTCTGGTGGTTAAACTGGACTAGATTTAGTCGTCCCCAATCCGAGACTCTGTACAGCAAAGACTCGACTTCAGACACAAGTTTGTCCCGGCACTCGGAGACGTTTTCCTGAGAAATATTGGCTCGGCCGGTGTAAAGAGCATCACCAGTGCTGTCATCTGCATAGCAATGAATGTTACGGGTATGCAACATATCATTGATATGCAGAAGAAACAGCGTTGGCGATAGCACGCAGCCCTGTGGAACACAAGCATTAATAGGCTTGCAATCGGAGCTTGCACCGTCTACAACGACCTTGATGCTCCGATCTGCAAGAAAGCTGGTGATCCAATCGCACAATTTCTCGGGAAGCCCATAGGAAGGGAGCTTCGAAAGAAGCGCTTTGTGCCAAACCCGATCGAAGGCCTTCGCAATGTCCAAACGAACGGCCAATGCCTCCCCCTTGAACTCTACTGCCTCCGCCCATCTGTGAGTGAGGTAGACCAGAAGATCACCAGCTGACGGACCACTGCGAAAACCGTATTGGCGGTCACTAATCAGCTGGTGATCCTCAAGGTACCTCATGAGCTGGCAGTTTACAATGGACTCCATTGTTTTGGATAACAAGGAGGTGATGGCGACTGGCCGGTAGTTGGACGGGTCTGAGCGGTCGCCTTTTTTAGGGATCGGGTGGACGAAAGCCGTCTTCCATGATTTTGGGACTACGCCTAGGGAGTAGGAGTACCGGAAAAGACGCGTCAAAACCGGTGCCAACTCTGGAGCACACGTCCTCAGCACAATTGGGGGGATTCCGTCAGGCCCACTCGACTTGTGGATGTCCAGGGAGAGGAGTGCTTTGCGAACCGAGCGCTGTGTTAACTGCACTTCCGGCATGGAGCACTCACACCGCGGGATGGTCGGCGGCGTACTCCCCCCGTCATCGAGAGTCGAGTTAGACGCAAAGAAGGAGCCTAGAAGATCGGCTTTCTCCTTTGCAGTATGGGCCAGTGAGTCGTCCTCCCTGTGCAGAGATGGAAGAGATGGCTGACAGAAATTCCCCTGGACAGCCTTGGCGAGAGACCAGAATGCACGGGTTCCAGAAGGAAGGCGAACTAGTCTCTCGCCAATTCTGCCTATGTGCTCTGACTTTGCCTTGGCAATGACGCTTTTGAAGGACCTAGAGGCGGAATTATACTTCTTTTTTAGAGCGCTGGTGTTTACATCCCGGGACGCTGATGCATCAACCCAGGCCCGATAGCACTCCTGCTTATAGCATGATGCTATTTTACAGGAGCGACCAAACCATGGCTGAGATTTGCCTCCAATGGGCACCACAGAGGAAGGAATAAAAAGTTCCATACCCTGAAGTACCACATCAGTAACAGAATCCGCAATTGGGATCATCCGGCGAGAAGCAAACCCGCCCCCAAGGGTAGGATGCAAAGAAAGACCGCATCCCATCCCAATCGGCTGACCTATAGTGCCAAACACGGCGGCAGCCTGCAGAATGCAACCGCGATTTCGGCGTGAGTGGCACAACACTCCGGACCAGACAATGGTCCGAGGAGCCTAAAGGGGCGTCGACGGAAATCTGATATCCGTCCGGGTGAGAGGTCAGCAGAAGGTCCAACAGGGAAGGTGCATGATCCTCCACATCTGGAATCCGCGTAGGCGAAGTAACCAGTTGTGTCAGACCATATGCCAAGGCAAAATCATGAACAGATCTCCCCGCATGATCGCTTAAACGTGAACCAAGCCATTCGGCGTGATGGGCGTTAAAGTCGCCGAGGATCACGATCTCTGCGGAGGGGATCTGCTGTAGCAACGAATATGCAGCCATTTGGACGTGGTCGAAAAGTCGGTCTGTTTCGGCATTACCGCTATGGGACCTATAGAGGCACCCGTAGACGCGCGGATGGTCGTCGCTGTCTACGCGTAGCCAAAGGATGGACAGGTCCGAACCTTTAAGTCTGCCGAGGCGTCGAGAACAGATGTCCTCTCTGACGTAAACGCAAACTCCAGCCCGAGGCACAAAGGAGTGTTCCAGTTTGTACCCCGGGTAGGAGAGATACGAGACATCAGCCGGAGAGGACACCTGCGTCTCGGTCAGAAAGAGCAGAGCCGGCCTCGCCGTCTCGAGATGGTAGTGGACGGCGTTTAGGTTAGAGTGAAGTCCCCTGATATTGCAGAAATTCACGGACAGCGTGGCAGGGGTCGCCTTGGTCTTGTTGCTCCGTTTGCCCCGAGCAGTTGTAGTCTTGAGCGGAATTTCGCCCCCCCCCCCCCCCCCCCAGAATACGCGGGGCAGCCTGAGCACCCACGCTCAGAAGTGGAGAAACATGGTCGTGGATGCTCAGCGAGGGATTCTCCAGGGGTGCTGGTACCCTCCTGGGGTAGTCTATCTTTATTTAATTCCGCTACCATGTTGATGGGGGGGGGGGATTTGGGCCTCCGGCCACCTGCACTCACCAGACGAAACGCGGAAGCAGAGCTTCCACTTCACGCCGGTATTCTGTGAGGTCGTGGAACCACCCCGGTTTGAGCCGGCCCATACGTGCAACAGCAAAGCTGCCGAATGGCTCTACCACTGTTAAATATATAGTCTGACCCCTTTCAAGATAATGAATCATAATCACACCTTTCGAGTCCCAGAATACTGAAGCCATCACCTTATTTGCCGACAAAATCGACTTAGCCTTTTTAGGGGGTGGTGAACCAGGTCTTCTCCACTGTTTTGATTGTTGTTTTGTTTCCGTTGTTCAGCAATGGACCCATGTTTCGTCCATAGTAACAAAACGATTCAAAAATCATCTGCATTGGCTTCAAATAACTCCAAACAGTCGCGCCTTTTTTGTTCAACTGAAAGCAGTCGCGGAACCCACCTCGCAGACACCTTGTGGAAACTCAACTCGTTGACAATGATGTTTTGAGTTCGTTCATAAGAGATGCCTATAATCTCGGCTATCTCTCTAATTTTTAATCTGCGGTCTCCCATTATTAAATCAAGTACTTTTTTAATATTTTCTTCAGTAGTTGACGTCGAAGGCCTTCCAGAGCGGGGTTCATCTTTCACACTCTCTCTACCACGCTTAAATTCTGCTATCCATTTTTTGACGGATGAATATGACAGAGCACAATCGCCTAATGTACTGACCATGTCATCATGGATGGCTTTTGATGATAGCCCCTTCTTATGGAGGTACTTAATGATGGCACGCTGCTCGATTTGCTCCATTCGCGGAAATTATGTCCGATTACTTTGTTAATAAATTTATAAAATCACAACTAATTATCGCACACGTTTCGAACTTCACACAATGAACTAGTCTGAACTGAACTAAATAATGTGGGTAGATTTCATTTTTAGAATTGAATGGATCTGTGTTAGGCCGAGTACTTTTCAATCCACCTAGGTATCAACCTTTTTTCGTCGAGACTGCAAAAGCCATTGCATACTTTGTATTGTGAATATTAAGCATGGCGTGCGGTGGTGGAATCTATCCACCATTCCATCTATTGGATGTCGTTCAATTAGTATCGGATAGCAGAGTATAGCTATCTCACTTACACTAAACGTAAAATACGCAGACCGGCAATGCGAAGCAGCATCAAGTATGCGAAGCATCTGGTACTCATCATCATTATCATCATTACAAACCTTGGCTGTCGAAACAGTGGAAAGTATCCATGCAGAGCATCAGTGGATGTTCATGTAGTATCTTGTAAAATCCATAGTGTTCTATAACTATGTTCAAAAATAATATCTAAATGTTTTTGGTGCTGAGATACTCCCATCGCCGTATAGAAATATTTTTCATAGTCTTTATTATTACCGCCATTTACAAGTCTACAGCTAAGCATAGGATCTTCTAAGTAATACCATAAAGCACAGTAAGGCTAAGGGCGAAGAATATTTCTAGCCTATATATCACACTGACACAGGCCTGCTATAAATTATGAGAATTTACCCTCCAGTTACGCTTTACTACTCTGAAATCAATTTATAGGATCACATATGCCATCAGCCATCTCGGAGTCCATTTCTGCCGATGATGCCTCATTTAGAAGCGAAATACGTGGCATATTATTGAATCGGTGATGATAATAGTGCACGCAATCGAAGGGCTGTGTTATTCAAAATATGTTAAATACATATTATAATATTTTAACGTATATGTTAGATAATTAAATTTAACAGAAAATTTCGCAAATTGACGTCTGAATCAACAATAATCTAGTGGAACTTTTTTATAAGTACACTTTTTAAACATGCACACAAAAATCACAATAATTTCTTCATTGAACAGTTTTAAGGTAAGAAATAAGGTCAATACAGAGTTTGGATATGTTATTAAATCATACCCAGCAGGTTTATATGAGACGGTCATTAAAGATTATTCTCCAATTCTTTTAAATAAAATGATCTTATTATTTGCAGTCTTCTAAAGTCTTGCAATATTTTAGCCATCCTATATTAGTACTGTTACGCGCTCAAATCGGCGGCACTAGCGCCATCTAGTCTCGAACCGAAGAACTAAACTTCTTGAAGTTTAAAACTCGAACTCTCGGTACCTTGCGCGTGTTTACTTGAACATTCTGGATATTTTGCTAATTTATATAAATAGGCGCTGCAGGATGCGATCGAAGTAGTATTGAATTGGCGATACGAGCGAAGCTTCGGAGCGGAATAATGTGAATCAGTGTGGTTAATTATTGGTATTTTAAGTTTTAATTTGTGTAAAGAAAATTAAAGTGTTAATTTAGGTAATTTTATCGGAAATTTTTATTGTCACGAACCTCAAGCTCGTAACAATTGGTGTCAGAAGTGGGATAAAATAATGCCGATTTTACATAAGGAGGAAACGGAGGGTGTCCGTACCCGAAGTCAACCCCAGCAGGAGACGGACCAACGAAGATTTGGTGGTGCAACGCCGCAGACGTCGGAGGGCCAGCGACCGGCAACGGAGGCCGGTCCGTCAGTCAGCTCCTGCATCTGCAGCACCTGATTTAGGCGCCCTGATGGTGATGCTGCAGGAGCAGGCCCGCCGACAGGAGGAACAGGCCAGTCAGTTGAAAGAGCAGCAGGAGGAACAGGCCCGCCGACAGGAGGAACAGGCCCGCCGACAGGAGGAACAGGCCCGCCGACAGGAGGAACAGGCCCGTCGCTTAGAAGAGCAGCTCAAACGCGATAGGGAAGAGCAGATGCTTCTTATGAAGGACCTTCACGCTACCTTCGGGAAAGAGATAAGGGAGGTGAAGGATAAGGTTGCTCAACATGATAACCGCCTGTCGGAAGCTGAGACCCAAATCAACCAAGTTAAGAAAATGCTGGGTGAACTCAAACTTGGAGATGGAATTGCAGCCCCCGCAGTAGCTACTATACCTTCGCTACGTGGGTTCAAGGTACCACCGTTCGACGGGACTTCTTCCTGGTCGGCCTACAAAATCCAGTTCGAGGCCGTCATGGAGGCAAACGGCTGGAATAAAAGCCAGGCCATGACTGCACTCACCTTAGGCCTGCGCGACCAAGCCTTAACCGTGTTGGAAGTTCTCGGTAAGAAAGTGACCTACGAGCAGCTCCTTGAGGCATTGGAGGCGAGATATGGTGACGCTCACCTGGAACACGTTTTTCGCGCGCAGCTTAAAGATCGCGTGCAACGCAGCAACGAAAAACTGCAGCAGTGGGCCCTTGAGGTGGAGAAGATGGTTCGAAAAGCATACCAGTCTGTACCTGCGCACATTAAAGGGAACCTGGTGCAGACATTCATCGACGGCATCCGCGACCTGGAAGTCAGAGCTGCTGTGAGGCTCGGGCACCACGAGACGCTTAAGGACGCCTTGGCCCATGCACTGGAGGTAGAAGCCGTGCGGCAGGATCATCGTTCCCATCGCGTCAGGGAGGTTGCAGCAGCTACAGTTCGCGACCGCAACAAAAGATACAGCCCAAGGTGCTATGGCTAAGGGGAAAAGGGCCATCTTCGATCCAGCTGCCCTAAGCGAACCCTAGAAAGGGAAGGTGAACGATCCCAGGAGGGTAGTGCGGGCAACAGCACCGCCCAGCAGCAGCAGGGAAACGAGTAAAAGCCACAACTGCGGGGCGGGTGCTGGCTGATGTTAAAAGAGCCCCAAGGATCTCGATCTCACAAACCCATGATGGGAACAGTCTAATCATCAAGGGCGAGGTCAACGGAATGCCGTGTAAACTGACCATAGACACTGGAGCCTCTCGTACGGTTGTTAGTTCCCAACTTATAAGTCAGTTCCTTGGGGACTCCGCATACAACCGAGAACGCATTAATTTGGTAACAGCCACCGGTCAGCGTATACCCGCCCGTGGAGAGAAGGAGATGGAGTTGAAGCTTGGCAACGTGATCTACCTGCATAATGTCATCGTCGCTGATATAATGGACGACTGCATCCTAGGCCTAGACTTTATGAGGAATAATTGTTGTGAGATCGACGTTAAGCAAGGTGTTTTGAAATGTGGACAGGAGGAACTTTTTATGGAAGGTGCGTTACCAGGGAACGTGTACAGCATTAAGAAGATTGTTCTTCCGCCGAGATCGGAAACGATTGTTCCGGTTAGTCTTCCCCGAAACCTTGGGCAAGCTCACCGTTGTGTACTTGTGGAAAGGGTAAACAATGACCTTCCATGGAAAGTAGCTCGAACCTTGGTCAGAACCACTGACATCTCAAGAATACGTGTGCTGAACCTTTGCGACCGGGAACAGATTATAGAAAAAGGCACACTGGTTGGCACTTGTGAGGAAGTGGATTGGTTACGTCGGTGCCAATATATATCGAGTGGGACCCCCAGCAAGGACTCAGAAACGAGAGTGACCACACTTTTGGAAGACTGTCGCAGTGTTCTCTCCCCGAACGAATTGGTCAAGGCGAAGAAGTTGTTACTCAAGTACGCCGATATATTCTCGTCAAACGATGCTGACATAGGAAAGACTGGCTTAGTTCAACACAAAATAAATACAGGAGAGGAATTGCCTATCCGTCAGCGGCCAAGAAAATTGCCGGTAGCACGTGAAAAGGAAGTGGAAACCATGATTGAGGGAATGGTGTAGGATGGTGTTATTGAACCTTCATCTAGTCCATAGTGTTCACCCGTGGTGCTGGTAAAGAAGAAGGATGGCAGCATGCGGTTCTGTGTTGATTACCGCCGTCTGAACGACGTTACAAAGAAGGACAGCTATCCCTTGCCAAGAATTGATGACGCGCTGGACATGCTTACAGGAGTAAAATGGTTTAGCACGCTGGATCTAAAAAGTGGCTACCGGCAAGTTGAAATTGACACTAAGGACAAGGAGAAAACTGTATTCTCGACGGGAAAGGGTCTGTGACAATTCAAAGTAATGCCGTTTGGGTTGTGCAATGCTCCAGCAACGTTTGAAAGGCTGATGGAACTTGTACTTACAGGGCTAATTGGCGATGCCTGTCTGGTCTACTTGGATGACATCATCATCGTGGGCCGTACGTTTGAGGAACACCTTGAAAACCTGGGACGCGTGTTCATAAAGATTCAGAGTGCCAATCTCAAGCTGAAGCCGAAGAAATGTTCACTATTCAAACGGCAAGTCAACTTTTTGGGGTATGTAGTGTCGGAAGAAGGTATCCGCACGGATCCAGAGAAAATCTCAGCTGTAAAGGATTGGCCGGTTCCAAAAGACAAGACGCAGGTTAGAGCATTTTTGGGTTTGTGCTCGTATTACCGGCGATTTGTGAAGAACTTTGCAGATATAGCCAAACCTCTGCATAAGCTAACCGAGGAGAAGCGACATTTCTGCTGGGATGAAAGTTGTAATATCGCATTCCAGGAGCTTAAGGACCGTCTGTGCAAAACACCTATTTTGGGATACCCTGATGCAAGCAAAGAATTTATAGTTGACACAGATGCAAGTGATATAGGACTTGGCGGTGTGTTGTCTCAACGGAATGGTGACCAAGAGGTCATGATAGCGTACTTCAGCAAGTCGTTGTCAAAACCGGAAAGGAACTATTGTGTCACAAGACGCGAATTGCTAGCTGTGGTAAAGTCGTTGCAGCATTTTAGCAAATATCTTCTGGGGCGAAAATTTCACTTACGAACTGACCATGCTGCACTAAAATAGCTATTGCAATTTAAAAATCCAGAAGGACAAGTTGCGAAGTGGATTGAACTACTGCAGGAATACGACTTTGAGATCGAACATCGCAGCGGGAAATCTCATGGCAACGCAGATGCATTATCACGAAGACCTTGTCCTGAAGATTGTAAACATTGTACTAGGCAAGAGAGTAAGGAAGTGGTATCCGTGAGGATGCTCAGGGCAGACCACCTCAGCAACGAGTGGAAGGACAGCTTTCAACGTGCACAGCAGGAAGATCCGGACATCAAGCCGATCCTGGAATGGATGAAGGCCAGTGCTCCCAAGCCCAAGTGGAGCGACGTCTCAGCGATGAGTTCGACCACTATAAGCTATTGGGCCCAGTGGGACAGCTTGCTGCTTCAGGATGGAGTTCTGTGCCGTAAATATTGTGGGAGAATGTTGAATTTGAATGAGAATGTTCGGGGAGACAGCTGTCATTCACAAATGGTTGTCCCTAAAGCTAAAGTACCGGATGTTCTACAGCTGTACCATAATGATTATTCAGGAGGCCATCTGGGAGTTAAACGAACTCTACTGAAGATCCGAGAACGGTTTTACTGGGTCCACTTTCGAAACGATGTCGAGGACTGGTGTCGCAAATGTACAAGTTGTGCGGCTGTAAAGGGACCTCAGACTCGTAGTAGAGGTGCATTGAAGTTGTACAATGTTGGTGCACCATGGGAGAGAATAGCCATTGACGTGGCGGGGCCGTTTCCGGAGAGTGAAAGCGGTAACAAGTATTTCATGGTTGTGATGGATTACTTCACTAAGTGGCCAGAAGTCTTCGCCATTCCAAATCAAGAAGCTTCAACAGTTGCAGATAAACTAGTTCATGAAGTCTTCTGTCGTTTTGGAGTACCTTTTGAGATTCACAACGATCAAGGAAGGAATTTTGAGTCTCAAATATTCCAGGAAACTTGCCGAGTTATGGGTACTCGTAAAACAAGAACGACTTCTTATCACCCGCAATCTGATGGAATGGTGGAACGATTTAATCAGACATTGGAGAGGTACCTAGCAAAAGTTGTAGACAATCGGCAACGAGATTGGGACAAGCACATACAACCGTTTTTGTTGTAATATCGAAGTTCTGTTCACGAAAGTACAGCAGTGACACCAGCTTTCGCAAACTTTGGAAGAAAATTACGGCTGCCTGCGGACCTGATCACCGGGATACCACCTGATGCCCCACGCAGTATAACCGATTATGCAAATGACTTGCGGAACAAAATGAATGACATTTATGAGCACGTCAGACAATCGGGCCAGCAAATGTCTGAGAAAATGAAAACCCGGTACGACCGCAAAATGAACAATAAAGGGTTCGACGAAGGTTCACTTGTGTGTTTGCACAATCCAGTCCGCAGCAAAGGGAAATCTCCTAAGCTTCAAGCTAAATGGGCCGGCCCGTACCGGATTGTGACCAGGATCAACGATGTAACCTGCCGGATACAGAAAGGTGCAAGAGGAACTCCTAAGATCGTCCATGTGGATCGCCTAGCGCGTTATTATGGGGCCAATAATACTCGGGACGAGCATGTCTTAGGAGGGGGCAGTGTTACGCGCTCAAATCGGCGGCACTAGCGCCATCTAGTCTCGAACCGAAGAACTAAACTTCTTGAAGTTTAAAACTCGAACTCTCGGTACCTTGCGCGTGTTTACTTGAACATTCTGGATATTTTGCTAATTTATATAAACAGGCGCTGCAAGATGCGATCGAAGTAGTATTGAATTGGCGATACGAGCGAAGCTTCGGAGCGGAATAATGTGAATCAGTGTGTTTAATTATTAGTGTTTTAACTTTAATTTGTGTAAAGTAAATTAAAGTGTTAATTTAGGTAATTTTATCGGCAATTTTTATTGTCACGAACCTCAAGCTCGTAACAGTACGTTGTGTAGATATGAAACAGTACATAACTCGCGAGAGTTAGGGCTTGATATGTTTGATTTTGTTTATTTTTTATTTAATAAATATTAATAAATATTAAAAGCGAATTTTTATTGTTGTGGTTTCTAAGCGATCTTAAAATAATAAGTCACATTTCAATTGATTTAACTTTTACACGGTTTCATTACGGAAAATCTGCAAGTCACGCGTTTAAATAGCAATTTTGTGTCATGTTTATGTTTGATGTTTTTTATCAATCTAATAGTAATGATTATCGTTTCGGGTTTCGCACATCTCGTGTTCGCTTCGCATATCATGTTCGTTTTTCAAATTATTCCTTTTAAGAGTATTAATTACAAATCAGATGATAAACAGAGGTATTAAAATGTAAAAAAGTACTGCAACGTTGCGGCCCCAGTCTTGTAAATATTAGTGTTCTCGCAAAACTTACAGTAAAGCAAATATTCTTTTATAGTATTTAAAAAAGAAAAAGTGCAACATATTTTACATTTAATGAAAGTGTTGGGTTTGATATTTTTAAAAGTGTTTCTTAATTTTATTTTGGTATTTAAATTAATACCTCTATTAGGCGTTAAACATGCCTATGTTTAGGTTACATGCGTAAAAGGTCTTATTAAAGCCTCTGCTATGTACAAACTACAACAATATCAAGAAAGGTATTCAGATCATATTTATTTACATATTGTCTACAATAATTTGATCTGGTCACTTTTTTTTTATAAATGCTTTAATTTTCTTATTTGAAGGGCTTAAAAAGTTGTAATTTCATTAATTTTCTCTACTCAAAATATCTATTTTTTTCTATTAGAAGTATAAATGTAGCAGAGTCGTACTAAAACCACATAAAATAGAACTATGTTCAAGTGAATTAGAAATAAATAAAATTAAGAAATATATATATTTTCGTACTTTTTACCTATGTTCCATTTATAAACCAGTAACGACTTGAATTCTCTCATTTCCGCTGGGAATTCTTGGCGTTCAGACGTGTGCAGTGTCGCTCAACGTTACTTTACATCTCGCACGCACGGTTGATCTCTTTCCCTCGTGCAGCTCTTGTAGACTGAGCGGAGCATATCACGAAAGTTGCTCTATTTAAATATATATTATTTTTATTTAATTGCCATATTAGTTCTAGTTTTTAGTGTATTAGTGTTTATATTCGTATTAGATTAATTGACTTGGAACTTTATATTTGCAGAATTTCAATTTATTACAAAAAAAAAACGGAAAAGGATGTATATAAAAAAGAAGAAATATCATTGTGTCAGTAAAAATAGTAGTAAAATACAAAATGTACAAGGTAGAGGCGAAATTTGTATGAAGAGGCAGTTTTTATTTTCCTTCGGTTGTATATACCTTTTTTAAACCTACATCCCGTATAAACATTACTAAAAACGACATTTATGAAATATAAAAGAGTAAAAAATTATACTACCATGACAAATTTAAAAGGAATATTTTGTAAAAAAAAATTAATAACTTATATATTTAATGAAGTAGAGCAACCTTCACGTGCGATCTCGAACGTGTTTATGCACGGGGAAGAGCGCCCTCTCTAATGGCTGGAATGTAAAACAGCAACGCTAGACGGAAGCCATAATTTAACTGCTTCTCAAGCATCAAACCAAGACCGAATGATCTTCGTCACTGACACTCGCTCACACAATTCTATTCTAGGAGTACTGTTGTTATTAGATAAAGGGGTAAAATGTTTGGGCGATGTGTTATTTTCTGCCTCAATTGGTAACCTCACAGACAATATAGGGTGCATTATTTTACTAAAGTTTTTTTAATTTAATTTTTAACACAAAACCTATTCAAAAGTATTTTGATACATCATTTGCACATAGACAAATTACTTGTAGATCATAGGAATACGCATTAGTAATAACGCGGTAATATCAGTTCCAGTGAATGTATGCCATTTGGAGTATTCCTGAATGTCTCGCCTAATATGATATAAACATATCATACAAAATTTGTTCTTTATTATATAGTAGATATTTAGTTTATTATTTAGTAGAGCCACGATGCAGAAATATTAGTTGTAGTACGAATGGGTCGGCTTAACCGGGGAAGGACAACGCTCTCAAAAAACACCTGCTGCTGTATTTTGTATGGTGAGTGCAGAGAACCGGGGACCCATTTTCTGGAAATGAGGCACTCCATCTTAGTCCTCACGGGTGACAACGCATCTGAATTTTGATTCGTAATCGAGGATATACGTACCAGTCAGAGTACCAGCGTTAAATAGCAGCTAAAGGCTGTTGTGTTTCTTATGGTGAGTGTAGAGAACCGACTGCTGATGACGTATAACTGTTATGTACGTGTAAATGTTAATGTCTATGGGTCACAGCTTCCACTTACCATCATATGGACTGTGAGTTCGTAATTCGTAACGAATATTTAAATAATTGCTTTATACATATATACTTTATGTAAGTAATTATTTTATATATGTATGAAATATGTAACTGATTTCATAAAACGGCTCTAAATATATTGATATAGTTTTGTATTAAGATAATATTTATTTTTCAAGTTCCAAGTTTTCAGAGAAAAATATTTCTTACGCCGAGTAAAGAGAGTAAATAAAACTTAAACTTAATAAGAGCTAAGTCACACGCTAACTGGAACGCTAATTGAAAAACAATATTAACACTACACTTTGTATTTTTTTTATGGAAGAGGGGGCAAACGAGCATGCGGCTCACCTGATGTTAAGTGACTACCGCCGCCCATGATCAACCGCAACACTAGGAGAATTGCGGGTGCGTTGCCGGCCCTTTAGAAAGGAGTAAGCTCTTTTCTTGAAGGTCCCCAGGTCGTATCGGTCCGGAAAAATCGCCGGTGGTAAACTATTCCACAGAGAGGTTGTACGTGGAAGAAAACTGCTTGTGGAACGTACAGTGGTGGACCGCCAAGCATCCAGATGGTGTGAATGATATCGGGACGTTTGCCGTGTAGTGCGTTCACGAAATTTGGCGGCTGGGATTAATCCGAACAATTCCTCAGAGCACTCCCCCTGATAGATGCGATAAAATACGCAAAGAGATGCAACATCTCTTCGCAGCGCCAGTGAATCGAGCCGATCGGAAAGCACTCGGTCGTCGACGATTCGAGCCGCTCTGCGCTGGATGCGGTCAAGTGGAAGGAGCTGGTACTGGGGAGCCCCAGCCCAGAGATGGGAACAGTATTCCATGTGCGGCCGAACCTGCGCCTTGTAAAGTTGCAGGCGGTGTGCCGGCATGAAATACTGTCCCGCTCTGCTGAGCACGCCAAGCTTTTTAGAGGCCAATTTGGCCTTCCCTTCCAAGTGACCACGAAACTGCACGTCACTCGATATGTCGACGCCGAGGATTCCGATACTGGCTGAGGCAACAAGGGGAGTGCCTTGAAACTGAGGGGATACGACAAAGGGGTTCTTTTTAGCGGTTAACGCGCAAACTTGTGTCTTCTGGGGGTTAAACTGGACTAGATTTAGTCGTCCCCAATCCGAGACTCTGTTCAGCAAAGACTCGACTTCAGACACAAGTTTGTCCCGGCACTCGGAGACGTTTTCCCGAGAAATATTGGCTCGGCCGGTGTAAAGAGAATCACCAGTGCTGTCATCCGCATAGCAATGAATGTTACGGGTATGCAACATATCATTGATATTACCACCCTTGAACTCTACTGCCTCCGCCCATCTCTGAGTGAGGTAGACCAGAAGATCACCAGCTGACCGACCACGGCGAAAACCGTATTGGCGGTCACTAATCAGCTGGTGATCCTCAAGGTACCTCATGAGCTTTCAGTTTACAATGGACTCCATTGTTTTGGAGAACAAGGAGGTGATGGCGATTGGCCGGTAGTTGGACGGGTCTGAGCGGTCGCCTTTTTTAGGGATCGGATGAACGAAAGCCGTCTTCCATGATTTTGGGACTACGCCTAAGGAGTAGGAGTTAGTTATGTTATACCACTTTGAGTTATTAATATTTGTAAATCAATATTTAAATGTATCATTAAATCTACTTCACTTTTTTTGGATAAGGGTGACAAACGAGCGCACAGTCCACCTGATGGTTGGTGGATGATGAGGCCCATAGAGATCTACATTCGATTAAGAATCAAAATGCACATGCGTTGTCACCCCTAAGGACTAAGATAGAATGCCTAGATCCCAGTAAAACATGCTACAACCATAATATAGCTGCAGCGTGACTCTACCATTAAGTTTCACTTTAACCGGAGAACCTTTTTTACCGGAGGCATTCCATCTTAGTCCTTAGGGTTGACGACGCATCTGCGTTTTGATACTTAATCCGGGATAAATTTTGATAGATGTCGGTGGGTCACAGCTTCCACTCACCATCAGGTAGGCTGTATGCTCGTTTGTCACCCTTATTTTATAAAAATGTATACATAGGTACATAAACACCGGCTCAACGTTGTCACACTGCTCACGCTTTCTTCACGTCCATAACCCAAGCATACATGCTCGTCGGATAAGGGTACTCTTAATTTGGTCCATCTTCGATCGAAAGCGATCGATATACTCCCGTCTAGAGCGTCCGTTGTCGACTCTTCTATTAACTTTACTTATAAAATTATTACTTGATAGTTCTACAAAACTATCCATTTTCTTAATCGTACATTCTGATGAGTCACACCTTACATATTTTTGGCTTCGATCTGAAGTATATTTATATAATAGTGGTATATTTGCAAACGACAATTTTAGCTACACTTAACGTTTTGTAAAATTTCATATGTTATATGTAAATGTGGTATATGCAAACGCTACCTGGTAAAGCCATGTTTCAGATATATTTTGGTTGTAGCACGAGGGGGTGGGGTCGACCAGGGAATGACCACGCTCTCACAGAATACCAGCGTAAAATAGCAGTTTAGTTTTACTGTATTTTGTGTAGTGAATTTAAAGAACCGAACATCTTTTTTAGTGAAAGCGAGACATTCGATATTACTTTTTATGGGTGGCAGCGCATCTACATTTTCATTCTAAATTACGGATAGATGTAGATATGGGTATCGAATGTGTGTATGTGTGAAATGAACTGTGTGCTCGTTTGTCATCATTATTAATATAAAAAAATTTAAATTTCAAAAAACTTAAAAATAAAATTTTCTCGTTTGTCCTTCATACAATTTTAACAAAGGCGACCAAAAAAAACTTTTTAAAATTAATCAGAGTATTCTGCGGTATTTATATAACATTATTGAGTGGGAATAAATTAATAATCCTCAACAAGTTTGTAAAACAATAAGTAGTTGTAAATTGTCTGAAGTAAACAAAACTATCTTTTAATTAAGAAAATTACTCGTTGATCAAATATAATGTTCTATTATCCATTTATTAGACTATTTTACAACGAGATCAACGCCATTGATGGACACATAGAGGGTATTCTTTTTTTCAATTAAAATCCTCCGAAATTGTATTAATTTTCTGTTTTCGGAAAATATTATTTGAAATTGCATTGCAACCCATTTGCATTTTGATTTTTAATCGAGAATAGATGTCTATCAGGTAAACTATGTATTCGTATGTCACATGTTGGCTCTGTGTATTGCACAGGCTGGAATACAGAAGTACAAACAGTGCTCTTTGACAGCAGAAACAGGTAAGAAGATGAAAACAACTCAGACAGACTCAAAGATAGTAACTTCGAGAGGCGGCCAAAAATTTTGAGTTTAATAGTAGTATTAAAAAAGCTGATACAATTTTTTTACGTAATCTGACTCTTCAACACACTTCTTACATTTGTGATAAAGAGCTTTTTACCCAGTGAAAAAATATTCGCCATCTTTGACTTCGAAAAGCTCGTCTACGCTGCCTTCATTTCTTCCTCACTTGAAAATCTTCATCCGCGAAGGTCTTTCTTCATATTTAAAAATAAGTAAAAATCGCTGGGGGCTAGGTCTGGACCATATGATATATGATTGATTTCTTCAAATCCAGTTTTATTCAGAGCACGCCTTAAAAGTCGCGTAATTTGCACGGGTGCATTGTCCTGCGAAAACAGGACTCCTTTCACCAGTTTGCCTCTCCTTTTTTGACAACTACTAGACGCACTTTAGTCAGCAATGCAGCTTAATAGTCCCCTTTCATTTTACTATTCTTAGGATGGTAGTCAATTATTTAAAATTTCTTCACAGTCTGTCCAGCCGCCCCTCCTACATCATTATTTAAAAAATCTTCAATTATTAAATACTATCGGCGAGGTTAAAGAATAGGATTGAAAATGGTGACGCCTCTTTTCACTTCTTGTTTAGATACTGTAGTTATCTATTCTCACACCTATCGGTAAAGAGTGTAAAAAAGAGTGCATTGCGATATGCGTTTTTCGCAGGTCCTATAACTTCAATCCAACTTATCTTTGGTATTCAACGATAATGAATTCCCATAAACTAATATAATATAACATTGTATAATATATAATATAAAATATATATATATATATATATATATATATATATATATATATATATATATATATATATATATATATATATATATATATATATATATATATATATATATATATATAAAAATAATATTGAGTTCGGATTTGATGATTTGTGAACTACGACGTATTCTGAGAGTTTTCTTCATAATTATTATTGATTTTTTTTGTTATATAAATATAAATATAAAATATTTTTGTATAAAATGTTAGCAGGAGTGATTTGGACAAAATTGCATTCGAAAAATTTAGAGACTATATTAAAACAGAAATATTGATAAGATAAAATAAATGGTCATAAATAGATCCCACCATGGAGAGGCCAAAGCAGGACGCTAGTTATAAATGTTATTTTAATATATATATATATAGTACCCACATGTGTATACATTTTTGCTATTGATACTGTGCGTGTTGAAGGTACGGGCTCAACTAGCTGCCATTTATAATCCCATTATTTATAGTATAATGTAATAAATATACACATGATATTAAATTATTCATTTTATACAATTTCGTTTCGGATTTGTGATTTTTTTTCGGGCACGTAGGTCAAAGTTCCATGTTGTGCTGAACATTTATATAACCTTATTAACCTTAATCTATAGATAATACAAATGCAGTGCCTCCACACAGAGGGCTCTACCAAACCCAATTAGTTCAATTTCCGTTCATTCACCAACGTAACTACTACGTAAGTTATGTAACGAAATTATCTCCCAGTTATGTTCTATCTTAAAGAGGTATTCCGAGTTTAAATCTTGCTTACTGGAAAAATCACGCACCCAGATAAATTGAATAGTTATGTATGATATTCATCAAAAGATCTATTTCAAAGGAACGGAAATTACGGAAATGAATTATGTTCGCTTGAAAGCGAAAGTTTGAATTTTGGCGTAAATTTACGGGGAATATATTTTGTATATTATAATATCAAACAAGTTTATTATTAAGTAAATCCATCAAGTTTTATCAGTCTGTGGGTTTTGTAAGAGGTGGTAATGAAATAGGTCAATAGGATGTTGAAGTTTCTGATAGACGACGGTATGAACCACATGAGTAAAGAGTACTCCTTGCTCTGTGGTAGTGTTGCCCAAATGCAAGAACAAGACGATACTAAGCCAGGCTTGATCTTGGTCTTGCGCCAATACACCTGGTCTTGTTCTTGGTCTTGGTATTGCACTCTCAGTCTTGTTCTTGGTCTTGGTCTTGCAGCAAGAGTCTCGCAAGTCTCGCAATTACCTATTAGCCTATTGTTATTTATTAAACATTACTTTAGATCTTAGAACAACTTAACAGAGTAGGCACATTTTGAGCTTGAATTAACATAGCCATAGAAAGACCAACCAAATTAATAAATGTCTAAACATTTAATGAGAAATTCGAAAAATCAACTAATACCGGGTGGGGTTTGAACCCACGACCTAAGCGATCCGTGCCGATGCTCTAACCAACTGAGCTATCTACCAAGTCTCACGACCACGGGAGTTAGTCTGTTTCTTAATAAACGTTTACATTTAATAAGCTTACATGTGCTGAAACTTAGTCAAAACATACAAAAAACAAATTAAAGACATTAACTTGACTGTATTATAAAGAACATTAGCTGTCTAGAAAGAGATTGATTGACCCTTATATGTAATGGAATAAAAGAGTTATACAATTTACCATTTATTTATATAAAAAAATAAAATACAATACAAATTAAATTACATAACAGTACACAACAGCTTTAACATTACCGTTACTTTATATTAATTCTTTTGACCAAGAATTAATACAAAGTAACCATCTGGCTGACTCATCACTTAACTTATTTCTATGTTTTCTAATTACTAATGATGCTTTAGAAAATAATCTCTCAGCAGGTACTGAAGTTGCAGGTATTGAAAGAAAATCACGGGCCATCTTCGATAAAGTCGGATATTCTGTCTCATGCGTCCTCCACCACTCTAAAATGTCTTCCGAACTGGCGGCTCTGGGTTTACTTAAGTACTCCTCCAACTCGTCTATAACTAAGCCTTGATGACAAGATCCAGATCCAGATGACTTCGAGGGACATGCACACAATTTCTCAAAGTCTATTACGTCTTCATCTTCATCATATTCACATACTTTCTTTTCATTTCTTGGTGATTCTAGAGATGTATTCACTGAGTGTAGACTTTTATATTCTTTATAAAGTTCATTAAATTTGCGCAGGCTTTCTGCTTTAATTTGCTTCCCCCATAATGTCATGTCAAAAGTCTGAGTTTTATGCCTTGGGTCTAAAATTAAAGAGTTACAATATATCCAGTTGCTCTTTTTATAATGTTTAAGCTTTTGTCTCGAGCTGCTTAAAAACCCAGAATGAGCCTTTCATCCACTTCGGATCAATTAGGTTTCTCATATAATTGTTTTATCATGGATTCAATTTTATCGAGCAAGAGATTGAATGATACAATGACTAGCGGTAATGTAACATATTTTTCTCCACCAAGTTTCGTTGATAGAAGTTTAAAGTTTATTAGAAACTTATGTATTCTTTCGAGTATTTGCCATTCACTATCTGTGATTTGAAAATCATTCAATTCGGTGACAGAAGTGCACAATATGTTAATGCCAGTTCTCACTTTTAAACCAAATTCAATCATATCATGTGTGGAATTCCATCTCGTTGGACAGTCGAGTATGGCAACTGGCGTGCCATCAAATCTGAACTCTTTTATTTTACTGGAAATACTGCGTAAATTTGTACATGAGTCAGCAATATTTGGCGCATATTCTTCATCTTCCCCAGTTTCTTCTTTCTTCGTTCTTGTCCCTTATTGTCAGTATCACTGTGTAATGCTAAGGTCTTTAATAAATCTTGTACACCAAGGTTCAAAATGTGAGAAAAGCACCGGAAATGTTGACTGTCTGAATCAAAGTGTGGCAGCTGTTTGTCCAATTCATACATAAATTTGGTATTTGCAGTTGCGTTTTCGACCGTGATAGCCTGTATTTTATCAATTATGTCATATTCCAATAAACATTTGTGGAAAATCGTTGCAATATCTTTTCCAGTATGTCGACCGCGTGATGGTATAAAATCAAGGACTACAGATCGATACTTCCATTCGTTGTCTATATAATGAATAGTGACCCCGTAGTAACTTCTACCAGCAATTGACGTCCATCCATCAATGGTAAATGACATTTTAGATGAAAATTTTTGTGTCGTTTCTTAAGACTCAATTGAAGCTCTTCAAACCGTTCTTTGACCTTCCTTCTAAGTGTGGACGTTTTAAGAAACACCATATTTAGGCAAATTGATCGAAAATATACTTGTGTAGCTTCGTCATCGATAAATGAGAAGGGAAGATATTTTTTAACCATCCAATCGTCTGTCGTGATGTTGTCACTGCTATTTTAGACTCAGATATGAGTCTGAAATAGCATAATAAAGATATAATAGGAGTAGTATGATCAGACTGACATAAAACAGTAAATCATGTGTCTCGCCAATTATAAAAACAAATGAAAATATGAGTGAATTATAAATACATATTTAACACTTTAATCGATATATATATATATATATATATATATATATATATATATATATATATATATATATACCACTACCACTCACTGAATGACTATAATGATATCTCAGGAAATATAAAACATACAAACTTGAAGTTTGTAAGACATAAAAGGAACCTACCTTTTATGGCATAGAGATCAGTTAAGAAACAGTTTTGAGAAAATCTATCCCTAAGGGAGTGAAATGAAAGTTGGAAGTTTGTATGAAAGTTTTTGTTTTTGAAGTTAGAGACACGAAAATCGGCATTAAAGTTATAAGTTTTCAATAATAAAATCCTGAATAAGCTGTTTTACGAAATCCTAACCCTAAGGGGGTGAAATTGGGGTAAAATGGTTACATGCAAGTCCTATATTTTTAAAGTATAGATATGAAGATCGACATCTACTTTATTAGTTTTAAATAATAAATACTAGCATAGTTAAGCTTTACCTATATAGCATCTTTGTACTTAGGTAAGACTTTTGCAGCGAGAAAATTTCAAAATCTTATAGGAAATCAGATATTGTACGCGGACGAATTCGCAGGCGGCCGCTAGTTACGTAATACCTATATGTGTTATGGAATTGTGAGATAAGTATATTTTTTCTTACCTGTCTACTTTTTCCGGTGGTTATTAAAAAGCTTGTGATATCTCCACTTAATTTTGGTTTTTCAGGATGAAATATTTGTGTTTCCTTTTTGTGGAAAGATATTAGATGCTTCCTTAAGCCTGAAGTGTTTCTGTTTTTCATTTTTATTTTAACCTTTTTATGTTGGCATAATTTACATAAAGCAATTTGGGATGCATGAATTATGTCGAAAAACTCATCAAATTCACTTTTAGATCTTTTAGATCTATAACTCCAACTCTCACTACTCCGACTAGAACTATTCGACTCTTCGTCAATCATGTCAAAACTTATCACTACGAGAATAACAAGGATTAGAGTAAAAACAATTAATGCATTAGGATCGAAGCAAAGCTCAATTGGGAATGACCGGAATTAAAATAAATACTACTATTTGTAAGTACACGACGAAAGACCGACAAAGGAAAGTTTGGCATCCTTTGATAAAATTAATGATTCTTCAGAAGATTAATAAAGTAGATGCAATGCAAGATAGGTATAGTGTGCCTACGTAAAAATGGAATGTAAATAAAGTTGTGTATATTATGTTCTTCTTGTGATTGAATTAATCTACGTTAATTAAATTAAATTTGTCTTCACTCCTTTGAAATTCAAAATTCAAATAGGTTTTATTCAAGTAGGTATTAAAAATACACTTTTGAATAGTCATATAATCACTGTTTTCCCCAATTTTTTCTTTTCCATGTCCAGGGGTTCTGATTCTACTAAGAAGAATCATGGAAGAAAGTAAGAAACTCAATAGTTGCTATTTTCAAAATATTTTTACAATAGTTCTATAATTATGTAAAGCGATAAATCAAACATAAAATGTCAAATGTATACGTAGATACCAAATCGGTTCAGAAATTTCTAGTTAGTCCTGTGTAGTACGAGAGGTCAGTTTCAAGCATTTTTGTTTGACTTAAATTGAAAAGGTGAAAGATCTAAAATGTCTTTTGGAAGTTGATATTTACTTATAAACTTCAAAGTTGGACAGATACGCCAAAGCGGGCATTTTGGCCGGGACAGTTGAGAGGATATCGCTACCCATTATATACTTTGTGTAACCCGAAATCAGGTATTGTGATTTTATTTTTATTTGTACTATTAAAATTGTGCAAATCACTATTATTTACATCAATTCGATGCAATCAATTTCTTTAAACGGTTCTCTAAGAGATACTCGGGCTCCTAAAAAGTACATAGACCTTATTTTACGCTTTTTATTTAATATGCACACTTTTTATATTATTCGATTAGCATTGTACAAAATGTTTACACGTTTCAAGTGTGTTAAAAGTGTCTACAATATTTATCAAATGGGTGACGACATATTCGAACACTTTGTGTTCAAAAACACACACTTCCAAAAATCGAGATTTGCAGTGAACTTATTGAACATGTTTATCTATTAGGTAATAATAATAATAGTAAGTAATTATTACAAACCTATATAGTTAATATTATAATAATTACTCATTCGAATAAATTATTATGGTATCTACCTATCCTTATCATTTTCTAATTACAATATTCCTTGCGAGATAAGCATAATGTATTCGTGTCCATTCTGAGCACCCGGAAACTTATTTTATTCTTTGGAACATGTACTCTGTGGCGGCATTCAAACAGTGTCAAATGTAGTACCCCTATAAGAAAATGTTCAGAAGAGGCCCATGTTCAGCAGTGAACTTTTACTGTCTGTAATGTAAGGATGGGTATTATTAATTTGTCATATCACTTTAAATAAGGTGATATTGAAATTCCAAAAAGTATATGATCATATTGGCAATTTTCGTATTGTCAATCGCATTTCTACATAACTCACATCTTTAACGCTACTATCTGTCACCAGTAATAGTAAATTACGTTTGATATTTTCCAAGTATTTTACATAGCCACCTTTAACGACGCTCTAGGAGCAGTATGGACCGATGGGTTCATAAACTTTTAAATAAAAGTTTCTTACTGATATTACTAGTTCTTACTGATTTTTAATTTAATTTATGCGATAAAATCTATTTAAACTAGTATGTACTTAGTATCTCATACGATAAAATACATAAAAAAAATTCAATTAAATGTGTAGTTTTATGAAACAAGAAATGATTATGAGTTATTTCGCGTCTACTACATAATAACAGGTTAAGAACAGAGACTGTGAGTGGCATTGTAAGAATACCTACCAACCTTTATCAAATCGTGGGTATCGTAAAAAATACAGCGACGGAGGAAACAAATCATGAGATAGGCAGCAGCATCTTCGTTTTTATAGGATAAAGGTGACAAACGATCACACATTCCACCCGATGATAAGTGGTTGCTGTAACCGAAAGACATCTACATCTATCCTCGATTACGAATCAAAATGCAGATACGTACTACCCTTGAAGACTAAGATGGAATGCTTCGTTTTCAGTAAAAAGTCTCCAGTTTTATACAATTACCATGCGAAACACAAGTAGCGTTAAACTGCTATTTTCGCCGATATTCCATGAGAGCGTGTTCTTTCGCTGGTAGAGCCGACCCATTCTTGCTACAATTATACCAGTAGTATAACTGCAGCATGGCTCTACCACGTGTAACTTCCTACTAACAACTAAAAAAAATATTAAAACAACTGTTGCTCACCCGCGTCCTAATTGAATATGGCGATAACTCGGATAAGCCTTGTGTTCGGCCGAAGACTTTATTTAGGTTGCAATAACTATTTTATGAAAAATAAAGACTCAAACACACTCGGCGTTTTTTCATTCAAACATAATGTAATAAAAGTTTAATCCATTCCTTCGACAAAATGGAGTGAACGCTTGACAATATGCCGCTCGTAATTTTATCTCCCGAAGGTAGCTAAAACTTTGCTTTTTTTCTCGTGGTAAGCGTAAATTGCTTGTGTTACGAGTGGATCACGCCAGTAGTCGAATGGCGGATTCGAACCCACGAGTTTTTTGAGTTCGCGGTCCGCGCCTTGCCATTAGGCTACTGTCGCTTTTAGATTTCTTAGCAAAGACCTATGTGTAGATTAAAGAGGACTAAAATTTGCTTAATACTTAAAGTAGACGGTCGACGTACATTTCACTTAGCTACAAGTACAAGTTTTTTCTTCGACAGTCTTTCCCCAGACCATAATTCGTTAGCTAAGGATAAAATGTTGTTATATTACGTAAAACTATGTACTTTCATGGACTTTATCGCGTTTAATTTAACTAGTTTCAAATTTACTTGCACTTGCTGCAAAGCGCTCGAAACTTCGAAAGGTAATGCAAGTTAAATTAACACGACAAAATCCGGTAAAGTAGTTTCATTCAATGAGTAACGTATACACATATAGTTACATATACATATAGTTTCGTCAACTTCGGGATTAGTTCGAATGATTTCCAAAGTAATGGCTGATGGATGGAATATATGTCTGCAGTAGGAACATCGGCTTGCCTGCAGAAGAACTATGTTTTCACAATGTAGTGAGAGTATAAAAAAAAAAACTAATATATTGATGTTGGATGTGCTGTGAGGAAAACACGAGACTGTTTTCTGAACGAGGTGTTCTATATTAAACGTCGGTGGTGACATCGTATTACATTGAAACGGGATATAAGAGGTTTATTCAGCCACCTCTGATCTACAGTAAATGAATATATCGTGCGAAAATCTCTATATCCAAGAAATTAAAAAATATTTCGAATCGAATATGGGAAGCCCACCAACACATATTGTGGCGCCGCAGTGGACATTTCCTTGTCCTATCAGAAATGAGACGAGGCCTGCGCCTTCTTCTACATTTTTATTATTTCAAATAACACAACAAACAACGAGTAAAATCTCAATAAAATTTACGTTATCTCCCTGTCATTCAGCAGGAAATTTCCATTTTGATACAAATTTTATTGAGAGCTTATATCTGATATCATTGCGTCTTACGGCGCACTGAACTAAAAATTATAAATCGAGCACATCATATTTCTTGCCTCAACTACATAAGAAAATTGTATTAATATCATAATAAATCTAAGATCCAAAAGTAACGAATCAATGGCTTTGACAATCAATGAAATGACTGAAAGTTAAACAAATAACTGCTAACATATAAGTATGATAAGGTATAGCGCCTGTGCTTAATCACAGCTGTGATTAAGCACAGGCGCTAGACCACCAACAGCGACCATCACATTTCTGAGGGTAAGTTTTCGTTTAGGGCATTCCTTAGGTGCTGAACTAGGATTCAATTGTCAAACAGAATCCATTTTTTGTCGCAGGTAACAATATGGTTTAAAATTCCTTCGTTTGTGTGCCTGTTGAGCAGTGCAAGGCTCGTATTGATGCGTACTTCGCGCTGGCGATCATTGAGTTCCTGGGGCACCCATTTGTTAAGCTTTTTACTTTGCCAATTTAACGCAAACTAACCAATATTGCGTTGATGCCAACATCGAAAACTGCTGTTAATTCAGCCGTAGATTAAGTATAATCAGCTTCCACAATCGCCCTTAATTCGTCATTTTCGACCAAAGTTTTTGGATGACAACGGCGACAATTTTCAGATCGAAATAGTTCAGAATGGAGGCGGGCTAACAAACCACAGGTAGTGCGTTCGTTTGTAGTAGTCGTTCCGTAAACGTCGTTGATGTTGCGTACAACTAGTGCCACGTTGCTGCCACCACGTTACTCTTATCCTCTCGAATGTCGCGGCCATTTTGGCCAATATGGCGCATCTGTCAAGCGCTTCCTGAAGTACTTCCAGACTAATTCCTGCTGTTCATTAAAATTACTATTTCCAAGATATTTTGTATAAAAGGTATATTAAAATCATATATCAGTGAAAACTTTATTAAATAAGCTATCAGATTATGTATAACTTGAATACAGGTTTACTTCGAAAGCGCTACTAATTTGAAAGTGAAAGTATAAAAGAATTTTTTTTTTCGCCAATTTTTGGCAAATATGTAATAATAATAATAAATTGAAGTTTTAATTCTAATTTAAAGTACTATTTAATTTCCTTGTACGTCCAAAGCATATTTAATTATAAAAAAAACGAAAAAAAAATTTCATACATTTTTTGTTTACGACAAGGTCGAGAAAGGCCTCACTTAGCTCTACTCGACATTGGGACAAAAAGTAAGGAGGTTCACAAAAAAAACAAAGAAAAAACATTATTAAATCAAATTTAGATAAAATCAATCATGCACATATATATATATATATATATATATATATATATATATATATATATATATATATATATATATATATATATATATATATATATATATATATATGCATATATATATATATATATATATGTTATGTTATATATATCATATATATGTTACAAAAGGTTTCCTATCACTCGACGCCACGTGTTTGACAGATGCGCATATTATTTGAGACGCCAGAATATGGCGTTTGGACAGCCGAGGGGATATTTCTAATATTTTAAAGAATAGCGCCAATCAATAAATAAATGACTAATTTTGAAAAAAAAAATCCTTTTTTAAATAAAATTATTTGAAATTAGAACTCATAGCTAAATAAAAATTATTTTGATTTGAAATGACCAATACAGCAGAACGGAAAAGGTAAAGACTAAGTCTAAGTCTGAGTCTTCTATATACTGTAAATCTTACTCATGACAATCAACGTCAATTTAATAAACGCTTAAAGTGAGTGGCGTATCTACCTTGGGGCTAGGCGGGGCAGTGCCCCAGGACCCTCGAGCTCAAGGGGCCCCTCAGCCTCCATGATTACGAAGTACGAATAAATTATGCATATATTATCCTAATTGAATAAAAAGAATTCGACTATTAACGTTTTAGCCCTTGACCAACAAACCTCGAATGACTCGAACTGAAATCGCGAGAATTTCTCGCACCTCCAGAACCTGAACATATTAGATATTAACTGTAACCTACTTTATTTTTACCAGCTTCCGCCTGCGACATCATTCGCCTGGTATAGACCAACTTTGTAAATTACCCCATCCCCTTTTATCGGAATGAAACGGAAGCACACAATTTCACCCAAATCCATACAGTAGCTTTTACGTGAAAGCGTAAAAAATAAATAAACTTTCACATTTATAATATTACTAGCAACCCACCCCCGGCTTCACACGTGTTTAATTTAAATGTGGTGTCATTTATGTTTAAAAAATACTGTTCGATCAATTTAGTTTGTCACTTGATTATTATTACGAAAATGCGCTAAGTAAATATATTATCGTGAAACGTAGATCCAAATTTGTCCACGGCCTACAGATTTAACAACTTTGGATAATTTAGCTGTAAATGTCAAAGTTTTATCATTACTGCCAGTTGTTACATTATGTCTATAAACAATGTTTACAGCCGATTTTTCATTACACAATACGAACGGATTTTGTCTGAAAGTGACACCCGAAAAGGCTACACACAGCTGATCATGAAATGTTTAATGTGCTAAAACGAAGGAAGCCGCGCCGGAGACGTGCTGGCCGTGGTATCTTCTAAAGTATTCCTTTAAATGATATAATATAATTCAAGGAATAATGTTTCATCATTCAAGGGATTTTTTTATCATTAAGATGAAATGCCCAAGTTCACTCACATATTTATAAAGATGAATATTAGTAACACTGAATTAGAGAAAACATCTTCGCAAATAAGCAAATATTTTTAATTAATATTTCAAACATAAAAATGGTAACTGTGAGTCAAACTTAGGAGATAGACGTATTATTATGCTAGTGCGGACTTTTGGTTTAGACTTTTTGAAGAACTACGATTCCTTAGTACATTATATTGAGGTAGGTTTATCTATTAAAGTTTATTAGATGTAAGCGCGCTAATATCGATTTTTTGACGACTTAATTATAAAATATTAAACTTTTTCTACTAATCAAACTTAATTAGAATGTATTGTACATACCAACCTTCCATAAAACATTTCTAAATGACAGTGAAAAACGTATTAAAATCCGTTGTTGTTTGTGTAGTTTAAAAGAAAGCGTTACTTAGAATAATGGAAAACTATCTATTCATTATATTTAATACTCTAATAATAAAACTAAAAGTATAATAATAAAAATAAAAGTAGTCAACAGTCAACGCCCCGTAAAACAAAAAAGTTTTTTACAAACTTTAACACCTTATTTCACCCTCGGACGGTTTGAATTTTTGTTTCCATATCTTAGTTAATTACCTACGTAATAAAATGAAACTTTGTTGTAATATCTTCATACTGGTCTTACCCCGGTTGAGACGACCCATTCGTGCGACAACCATAATATAGCTTTATCGTGGATCTACCATGTAGTATAGAGTACCTTTATAATTTTCAAGTCAATTGCCCCTTAAAATTAAAAGGTTCATACAAACTATAACACTCTATTTCATCCCTATAGATATTGAATTTTCCTAAATCATTCCTTAGTGGATATCTCCGTTATAAAAGGCAGCTACTGTAAAATTTTCAGATTACTACGTAATGCGGTTTGGGCTGTGCTTTGATAGATGGTTCAATTACTCAGGATATCTTCTTTAATATGTATATATATATATATATATATATATATATATATATATATATATATATATATATATATATATATATATATATATATATATATATATATATATATATATATATATATATATATATATATATATATATATATATATATATATATATTAGCAAGTATGATTAAATATTATCTGCCGCCTTACACAAACTACATACTTACTTAACTTTGCTTTATTATGCCCTGCAGTGACTGCAACTGTAAGGAGCTGTTGAATAATTAGTTTTGCACTTTTAAAGTAGGTTTTGATTTTAGTTCAAATAGCGCCCCAATTTCGTTTTTGCCCCGGGGCCCTTGCTTGCATAGCTACGCCACTGCTTAAAGTACCAAGCTCTCTGCCTATTCACTAGATAACAATTAGTACAGTAAAAATAGAATTTAACTTTGCACTGAATTTCCGATCCAATTTTTATTTTTTATAAGGTTTAAGATTACTTACAGAGCATAAAATCACAAAATGCTGACAGATCCAGGTAGCGCTTAAAGCGCCATCTTGAAAAAACTTTTCAGCCGATATTTTGGAAACTATGCACTTTAAGGCAAAAATATACAGACCATTACTGGAGAAATTAAAATTTTGCATCTTTTGTTTCCAGTAAACTTTTCTATAAAACTTACCGTTTATGATTGATGACCCATTTTATGAACCGGTTTTTCTATCGCGGTCAATAACTTGATATATTAGACTGATAAATAAAATGCATTTATCCATTTTTAATGATCCGTTTATTTTCTACAACTTTTTTTTTCAAAATTTTTGTTTCTAATGTCCATACTTTTTGAGTTATAGGACCTGCTTCGATATTCCGTCAAAATTCAAGGGGTCAAATACGAACGCCACCCACCCACACCACTTTAACCCATAAAAACTTACGTATAGAGACTACTTTTCTGTGAAGAAGTTTGGCATCATAGAATTAATTTGAAATTTTCTATTCTTAAGTGGAATAAAAAACAGTTAATCTATGGATATTCATTTATATTCTACGTTCATTACGTACGCCATTTTCATTTGGTTTGTTGTTGACTTTTGAATTTTTCTAGTGTTTTATTAGTGCTTTACTATAGTGTTTTATTATTAAATTGTTATAAAAGTTTTTGTGTTAATATAATTTATCTTTTTACGTAAATAATTTCGAGTAATATATAGAAATAATTGTGATTTTCACGCTGCCGACATCCGCTTGGTATTTTTTTTGGTTATGAAAATACAATAAAAACTTTTCGTAATGAAGTAAAACCTGACCTTTGTTGAGACCACAAGATATAGAATTATCTATAGATGCAGAGCCGTGGTAGCTCAGTGGTTAACTCTCGCTGTAAATATAACTGAACGCGAGTAACCCGGGTTCGATCCCCGCGGGCACCAATGAAATTGTTAATTGCAATTTTAAGTGCTGATTTACCACGTGCTCGGCGGTGAAGGAAAACATCGTGAGGAAACCTGCATGTCTGAGGAATAAGAAAAAAAAATATTTCGAAGATATGTGAAGTTCGTCAACACGCATTTGGGCAGCGCGGCGGACACTTCCTTGCCCTAAACCCTCTCAGAAATGAGGGGAGGCCTGAGCCCAGCAGTGGGACGTATATAGGCTGTAACTTATAATGCCAAACTTCTGCATAGAAAGGTAGCGTGCTCGGTTTTTGCAGGCGCATGCGTTTGCATGGGAATTTTATAGGGATTGAAGGGTTAATGTTGGATATTACGGTCAACGCAGTGTCCGTGTACAATTTAGTTATGAACTCGACTTGCTAATTCGAGCAACAACGATTGATATATTATGAAATATCAATATGAATTGATATTTGATATTACGTAATATGTATATTATGTAATTTCAATTTATGTTATATATAATATAATTTGATTAAGTATAATTTGTGATAGTCAAAATAATTATTAACAACATTAAGAGACCTACATCATAACGTGAGAGTGATATTATTTTATGAAGGTTGTCGATACACAAATCAAAAATATGTAACTACCAATAAAATTAATTAATGATAATTGTGTTGGATGGAGGAAAAAAATATATAAAAATAATTTATGACAAATTGACAAATTTTCGTTCAGCTAATTTGAATTGCGTAACTCGTGTTTAATTCGAGTTACCTGAATTTCAACTCGAATTAACTCGTTTCAATTTCCTTCCGAGCAGGCACATCTCTAATACAATTATTTTTTAAATATTATATTACCAGTTCCTATGACATGAAAACGGATATCAAAACAACTCTTTTTTTCACATTTTTTGATTTCGTTTAGATTTTAAAAAATATTAAGGGTATTTACAATAATAAATTGGTATCTTTTTTATGTAATTCTATTGAGAGTCGTTAAAATTTCTAGTGGGCCCAAAAGTGATTGTCTCCTTTGGTGGTACTATGTAAATAATAATCATTCTTTTTCATGCAATTCATGAAAATGTACAGCGCAATAAATGAAAATTTTATTACTATATTAATGTGTTGATAAAAACAATTTCTAATAAAAATACTTCCCAAATTATAAATCTTAATAAACCAAAAATAATGTTTACAACAAAGATATTTTATAGGTCCAGAATCCAGATACCGTTTTGCTAACAAATCGCATCGTTCATAGTGACGCCAGTCTTTGATTCATGTGTGCGTGAGTATCACGTGAGGCGCATATCTTACATACTATACCTGCATCAATGTGCGTGACTTTGGTAATAATAGTGCGAATCGATTACCTAAAGATGTGGAAGATTTTATATTTCATTGATAATAACGTACCTATTGATTATACGAATATAAAGTTGTTAGTAAAGCAGCTTTGGCAACTTAATTTATATTGGGACGAGATACCACTAGCGCCTATTCTTAAGATGTGGAAGCAATTCTGTGCTGAATTACCTACTCTTAATTAATTACATAAATTAAATATGAGCAATAAATCAAAATTACAGTCCATTAAATATTTAACGAAGATACCTCAAGTTGCTGGCGTCTCCAGTTATTACAACTACCTTTATTAAAATTCGCTTAACAAGGTTCTACTTATGAATTTATGTACGTATACAACTTTATAATTAATATTTATGGATGTAAGAAATGTTAATATTGAAATATATTTTGAAATCCTTATTTTGGGCACCTACTTTATTTTCTTAACATCGTGTGTTGACTGGTAGAAAGAGACAACTGGCATTAAATCCGTCCTTTGTTACCTTATTAAACTAATCTTACCATCATTCTTATAAATGTGATGTGATGATTTTCATGCATTAGTCGTAGAGGCGACCATTTGTGTTATAACCATAATATGGGTGACGAAGGAGCACAGAGTCCATCTAATGGTAAGTGTATACTGAGGTCCATATAAATCTATATTAATACTCAATTAAGAATCAAAATACAGATGCGTTGTCACCCCTAACGACTACGATAGAATACAAAACACAGCAGCATTAAGCTGCTATTTTACGTTGGTATTCTTTGAGAGTGTGGTCCCATCTCCGTCGAACCGACCCATTCATGCTACCACCATACCATAGCTGCAGCGTGGCTCTACCACGTAACAAAACGATCACGAGTGGAGACGATTAGCCCTAGATGCAGTTAATTTATACATTTTATATATTTTTAAAAACGGCAGACACAATATTTAACCAACGCTAGAGACCTTATTTTTGACGATATCTTATGTTTACGCCAAAACTACACAGTTTTACGGCTTGTATCGCGTTTTATTAACTTACTTTATATTTATACACGACGTTTCGAGTACTTAACAGCATTCATGGTACTCGGGGAGGACTGAGGTATTAAACGTACCAATCTTAACCTCAGACAAATATAAGCCACGGCTACTATCAGGTTTAAAGGCTCTTATTCCTCATCTCATTCATACTGACTGACGTTTGGGATATCACCGGAAAATTATCCGATAAAACTTGTACTTGGGTCATCCCTCACACACAAGGCTGATTTAATCTAGCTTTAAATTTCATCATCATCATCATTACAGCCCTTTATAAATCCACTGCTGAACATAGACCTCCCCCTAGGTATGCCACAAAGCACGGTCCTGAGCCACCTGCATCCATCGACTTCCTGCATGTTTTACCAGGTCGTCACTCCATCTAGTGGGGGGTCGCCCTACACTTCGTCTACCGGTACGAGGCTGCCACTCGAGAACCTTTTTTCCCAACGGTAGTCGGTTCTTCGAGCTATATGACCGGCCCATTGCCACTTCAGCTCACTAATCCGTTGGGCTACGTCGGTCACTCTGGTTCTACTGCGGATATTCTCATTTCTAAGTTTATCACGCAGAGAAACTCCGAGCATAGCCCTCTCCATAGCTCGCTGAGTGACTTTGAGCGTCCTCATACGGTCAGCAGTGAAGGACAACGTCTCAGTTCCATATGTCATCACTGGCAACACGCACTGGTTGTACAACTTAGTTTTCAGGTTTTGAGGTATACCTGACGAGAAAATGCGTTGTAATGTTGCCGAGCCGAGTTGAATCCGTTGATTGACCTCTCAGTCAAAGTTGGACTTACCTAGCCGGACTATTTGTCCCAGGTAAACGTACTCGTCAACAACTTCGAGCTTAGTGTTCCCAACAACTACCGGCATAGGTGTGACATGGACATTAAACATGATCTTTGTTTTGTCCATGTTCATCTTAAGACCTATCCGTTGGGAGGCACTATTGAGGTCATTGAGCATAGTTCCTAAGTCCTCCAGCGATTCTGAAATAGGGACTATATCGTCGGCAAATCGAAGGTGAGTGATGTACTCGCCATTAATATTAATACCGTATCCTTTCCAGTCCAGAAGCTTGAAAACGTCTTCCAAAGCAGCGGTGAAGAGTTTCGGGGAAATAACGTCACCCTGTCTTACACCTCTCTGCAGTTGGATAGGTTTCGTACTATGGTTCTGTACTCGGATAGTCGTCGTAGCCCTACTGTACAAACACTTCAGCACTTCGATATACCGACAGTCAACTTGGCACCGCTGAAGAGACTGTAGCACCACCCAAATTTCGACGGAATCAAAAGCTTTCTCATAGTCCACATACGCCAGGCAAAGTGGCAGATTGTACTCTTCGGACTTCTGTACAAATTGCCAAAGGGTATGTATGTGGTCTATGGTACTAAAGCCTTTTCTGAAACCGGCTTGTTCGGGAGGCTGGAAGTCATGGAGTCTGCGTGTGAGACGATTCGTAATGACTCTTGAAAACAGCACGTAGACGCGGCTCAGAAGGGATATCGGTCTGAAGTTCTTCAAGAGGGCGTTGTCACCTTTCTTAAAGAACAAGACCACCGTACTACTGCTCCATGCCTCCGGAGTAGTGCCACCATGGAGGACGGAATTAAAGAGCCTCTGAAGGACTTCAAGTACTGGTTTTCCACCCGCTTTCAGAAGCTCTGCTGTAATTCCATCCTCGCCCGTGGACTTGCCGTTTTTAAGGTGCTGGAGAGCCATTCTAATCTCGCTCAGACTGACGTCCGGGATATCATCGGAATAGTGTCGGATAAGACCCGCTCTTGGATCGTTACTCACACTTGCGTGTGGCTCCAACGATGATGTGTACAGCTTCCCATAGAACCTCTCAATCTCACTCAGAATCTCAGGTGTCCCGGAAACAATGCTGCCACACTCAGTCTTCAGCTTTGACAGTTGGCTCTTACTGGCAGACAGATCTCTGGCAAAGATTTTGGAGCCCTGGTTCCGCTCAATCGCTTATTCAATACGAGCAGTATTAAATTTGCGTAAGTCTCGCCGCGTGCATTTGGAGATCTGTCTGTTCAGTTGCCTGTATGCTGTAAAATCTGTTGACGATTGCAGCCTCATCTCCCGTCTAACATCCATGAGATTAAGAGTGTGATCGGAGAGCTTTTGTGTTCTTCTGCGGCCGGTCTTGCAGAACTTAGCTCTGACCGCATGGACAGTTTCCACGAGCTTGTCATTTATATCGTCCACTGCGTTGCAATCTTCTAGGCACTGAAAGCGGTTACGTAACTCAAGCTGAAAGGTTTCGGGATTCTGGATTAGAGCACGAGGGGGACGGAGCGTTGACTTCATTAGACGATACCTCTTCAACTTAACGTTTAGGTTCAGTGTGCCTCTAACCATTGGGTGATCGCTGCCAGTTTTTACCCTTGCGATCACTGAGACATCACTGAACAGTTGGCGTCTGGTCGTCATAATGAAGTCAATCTCATTTTTTGTCGAACCGTCGGGGCTCGACCAGGTCCACTTCCTGTGGGGCCGCTTCTGGAAGAAAGAGTTTATCATAAAGAGTCCCTCTTTCTCCATAAAGTCGGCCAGCTGCTGGCCCCTACGGTTCCGTTGCCCTACTCCAAATTTTCCTACCTTCAGCTCACCGCTTTCTCTTGTGCCTAGTTTTGCGTTGAAGTCTTCCATCAACACCGTGTAGTGGGTTTTGGAGGAATGCATGGCTTTGGAAATATCCTCATACATTTCCTCCACCTCCTCATCGGGATGTGCCGAGGTTGGTGCGTAAACCTGTATGACCTTCAGCGAATACCGTTTGGTGATTCTGAGTATCAGGTACGCGACCCTCGTCGACACACTCCCAATCTTTACAACGTTGTTGACGAGAGACTTATGGACGATAAATCCGACACACACGATAAATTCGACCTTGGGACAGATGGTCGCCCTCTCGGTGATAGAACAAGTTGCCGGACTTGAGGATCACCGTGTCCTCCCCCTCTCTTCGGACCTCGGATAACCCAATAATGTGCCAGTGCAACTTGTCTACCCCTTCTTCCAACTCCAGTATCTTCTCGTCAGTCATCAGGGTGCGTGCGTTATATGTTGCCAGGTCGAGTCGTCGTAGGTGGCAACCGAACCTCCACCGGAGATTCTTAGCACCCCCTGCCCCGCCGTTACCATGGTCGCCACCGTAGCCAGGAATAGCGGGGCCGCCGGGGACTGGGGCCGTTTGTTTGCGTCGTTACTCATGGGGGATATTTGCCGAGCGGGTTGGCAACGCGGGTTTTAAATTTACGAAGGGGTAAATTAGTTCAATAAATCAATGCCACATAAAATACAAGGCTTACATTGGTCTACCGTATTCTTTGTTTCACCGTGGGCTGAGCACATGAGAAATAACGACACAATTTGTTCGTAAGCTACAAGAAAGCTTAACGCTTAGGTACAAGTGTAATTCCTACATAATTTAATACGGACTAAGCTTATATATTGATAAGAAAACAATGAACAAGATTATTTTTCTGTCAGTTATTTACTGTCAGTTTTACTGTCAGTATTAACGTGGTGGAGCCACGCTGCAGCTTTATGTGTTTTACCTACAATATACTGAATCTTCTCATTTTAATAGCATTAACAGTCCTATCGGTGTCATTACTTGCAGAAGCACTGAAATACTAAAATGTTTGATTAAATATCGTCGACTGTACTTAGGCCTCTCGCATGTACAACCGTGGTTCTTCATCAAAATGTTATTCATTACAAAAACTTGTGAAGACAATCAGAAAACTCATTTACATCTGAATTTTAAAGGAATATATTTTAGTTGATTTAAGAATCTACTTTAAATTCGTAATTAGCAAATTATCATCCGTCCTATGAACGTCATTTTGTTAGTAAAGTGACAATATATTCCTGTGCCCTCGGGAAATACATCAAAGCAACTATGTTATATGGGTCATGACTAACAGAGTATAAAAGGTTAGACTTTGGAACTAGAAGACGAAATTTAATAATATGTGTATGTATGTTAACCCTAGCTCACTAACGTTAATTTCAAGTAACGCTATCACTAACCATTCGTAACTTTTACGCGGATTAAAACTTCAATAATTATTTATATAATCAACTTTATTTATAACACGACTTTTATTAGCAGTCTTAGTTTAATCGTAATCAAATAACATAGTCTGTTTTGGAAATAAGCTGCACTGAACAATGATTGCACATGGATACAATATGCTCCCTGCAAATTGCTTCTTTGCAGCCCTTACAGAAGTTAGTAGTCATACGAAGTTTCTCTACATGACAGTAGCTGCAAATTTTGTGGTTTGTGGGAACGTCTTGACTAGAATCTTCCTGATTATCATCAATTTTCAAGATCTCCGCGATGATAAGCTTCAAATATTATTGCCAATTTACAGTCTGATATCTCTCTTTCAGCCAAGGATTCATCAATTCGTCTGCTAATTCTAATCCAAAAGGCTTTCTTTTCATGTTTTTTTTTCATTTCGGATCACATTAGAAACGTGAATGACATAAGAATTCACTGTTTAGAATATCGTAGAATAAGCACCGTGGCCATCGATTGGTCTTAAGGCTGGTACTCATGATCGAGCACATCTGGTCTACATTATCAACCGCACCCTTTGTGGAATTATAGAATTCAATAATTTCGAGCTTTTTATATTGATTGGAGGTTGATCATATGTAGTAGAAATAAGGTAAACGACCTTATTTGACTTCGGTTTATATGACACCAAAGTAATTTCTTTCTAGAAACCTAATATCGAAGTACCTACTTGTCTATTTCTAGAATTCTTCATTTCATTGGGAATCTCTTGCTTATTGCTTTGTACCTACTACTGTGAGCTTATATAGCGGTTTCAACGGTTCAGCGGCCAGAGGAACCGATGTGAGCAAATTATCCATGGTTGTATTCCGATTCGACCCATGGTACGGCTTAGATAGCTCCTTCACAAAATAATATGCTAAAGGTTCATTACCTGTGTTCGTGCTTTTCCCCATATAAGGCACAGCATTGCATATGTATTTTGTACTAGAATCAGCCATCATCACAAGCTTCAAGCCATATTTATTGGGCTTATTAGTCATGTACATGCGAAAGGGACAGCGGTCTCTAAATCCGACCAGTTATTCGTTCACGGTTATGTAAGAACCTGGTTTGCACCATTTCCTGCAGTCCTCTACATGAATACCATCCTCTGATGCTAAAGAATGTGATTGATTATCGGTGATTGACTCTTTTTCCGAATCAACTAACCATTGTACATTTTTTTCATCTAGACTCCTCAAATCCATCTAAAAGTATAAAAAACAAAAACTAAATACATGTCAAATCTAAAATAAAACAACAAAATAATACAAAGTTGCAAATAACATTAAAATATGTTATAAATATGGTAATTTTTGCACAAAAATAGTAATTATTGAAAATAGTTGACAAAAAATAAATGCACAACTTTGAAAAAAAAAGTTACGTAGATACTAACCTTTCATAAATTTTACGACGATCACACGATATATCCCGATCTAGTAAGTGTGCAGACACAAGGGGTGATTGCGGGTCACTAGCGATGCGAATAAGGAAGGTATTGGAAACGGGCAGGGTGGAGGGATTCTGGATCTTACCGAAACACTAAATACGTAAGGTACGCGTCGTCATTTTGACGAATGGTTAGTAACAAAGGGTTAAAGTCGTCCGTAACATGAATAAATATGATTATGTTTTCTTTTGAATCTACAGTTTATAATTAAAATATTATTAATAATATTTCTGGCAAATGTTCAAAGAAAGCTAAAAATTACTGTTTTAGTAGTTGTTCACAAGACTACTTCTATGGACTTGAACTCACAACTTTTTTTAAAGTATTTTTGTTTTGTATAAAACTACTTATACGGATTGCATAGCGTTTAATTAACTTATTTTTAATTCCCAATGTTTCCCGAGAGCTGAGATGTTTGACGTCCCAGTCTGTCTATCGTCCAGTAAGTAATTAAACGCGATAAAATCCGTATAAATTGTTTTATCCAGTGTGTAGTGTTTGCGTAAATATAAGATATCATTATTTTTATTTTGTTGTAAAATATACTTGCCATGTACTCATAATAGAATCAGGCGTTACTCTGCGAATCCATTATTCAAAAGATGTTAAAATAAATTAAATAATGTTTGCAGAGCATCTTCCACCCTCCCTAACTAGGGTAGGAGGCGCTCTTCAAACTACGTGAGACACATCATTTTAATTTATTTTTAATGCGGATCTTAGCTAATTAATTTTAATGTATTTAAAGACATCTTTCTGACATGTTTGATAGTCGGCTGTAACCACACCAAAATGTAAAGTAACAAAATGTTGACCATGTTGACTGACTGACTATTGATGGTGTAAGAATGTCCAGTACCCCGTATCGTAAAGAGGAAAACAAACTAGGAGATGGGCAGCAGCGTCTTGCTAATAACAATCAAAAAAACTGTGGCTATCAACACGCCTGCAGCGTATGTATACCAGCGCTGATATAATGATTTCTTATATTTACGCGAACGCTACACATTTAAATATTGTGCAACTTACTTATTTATATACCCGACGTTTCTTTACAGTACCCATGGTAACGGGGGAGGAATAGATGTTTAACGTCCAGATGTCAGAGTTACCGCAGATTAAGCGCTGATACACACGTGCTGATATACCGCTGATGAGGCCGTCTATGGTATTTGATAGGATTTGTTTTTCATTTTTTATAAAAAGGCGCATATAGGCTGAAACTTTACCGTTACAGGTAACGGTAAAGTTTCAGCCTATATGCGCTCCGCTATAAAGCACTGGCCTCGCATTTTAGAGAGATTTTCAGGGCAAGGTAATGTCCACCGTTCTGCCCAAATGCGTGTTGGCGGATTTCACATAACTTATAAATATATATTTTTTTTAATTTCTAGACACTCAGGTTTCAGTATGATATTTTTTTACAAGATACGAACAAAAGCTAAGTAAGCACTTTAAAATACAATCAACAATTTAATTGATGCCAGCGGAAAAATTACCCGGATTGATCTGATCGCACGATCTCTTAACTTATGAGCAACCACGGCTAAACATGACGTTTATACTGTAAGTGTACGTAAGTTCTATAATATCATATCTGTATTCACTAAGAAAGTTCGTCGAATATTAAACCCGTGTTAAGGTAAAAGTTACTAAGTACATTACTAGCATAGCAAATATGTAGTACCTACAAAGTAAACATTGGTAACGCTTAAAAGATAATTTAATTTTGAATTACATTCTTATCTTGATAACTAACCGAGAAACAAGGTAAATATAAAAAAATATTATAAAACATAAACATAAACACTCACGCCTGTCACCCAGAGGGGTAGGCAGAGACTACAGACTTCCATTTAGCACGATCCTGACATACCTTTCTCGCCTCTTCCACATTCATATACCTACGCATACATGCTCGTCGGTTAAGGGTACTCTTAATTTGGCCCATTTTTAGTATATCGCCAATTTGGTCGACAAACTTCCGCCTAGGACGTCCCTTTCCGACTCTTCCATTCACTTCTGCAACATATATTTGCTTTGTCAGTCTTTCCGCATTCATTCTTTCTACATGACCAAACCACCGAAGCATTCCTTTCTTAATCCTGGTCACCGCATCATCTTGCAAACCACACTCTTCTTTTATCACACAGTTTCTCACCCTGTCACTCAGATTCAGCCCTAACATACTCCTTAGCGACCGCATTTCTACCGCATTTATTCTACTCTCGTGCTTCTCCTGCCACACCCAACTTTCAGTACCATACGTTAAAGTAGGTAGTAAAAAAATATTATATCGCTATTTTTGTCGTTACATATATTTCATCTCGTTGAAACTTTGAAAAACTTATTCAGCAGCCACGTTTCGAGTATTTGAGGCATATTTAAAGACCTTACTTACACCAATATTTTCTGACATAGGAAAAATACCTCACATAAAAAATATCATTTAAGATATCGAATATATGCCTCGAATAATCGACGAACAAATTCTTCCTAGTCGGCTCGTTCCACTGATTTTGTAAAGAGGCATAGCATGTGCTTTTCTATTTATTTTCGTGTTTGTAAGACCATAATTCTTAGTATATTGCCATAGGTGTCGCGCTTCATAACTGACAGGTTCTCAAGATGAATCTGCAGTTAAGTTATCCGCTGGAAAACCAAATAAGTGATATAGTCCAACGGATCAGTAAGCTGAAATCGAAAAGGGTCGGCCGTATAGTTCAAAGACCTACCCACCCTACAAAGATTTTCCTGAATCGTAGAGGCGTATTACATGAACAATTTGAACGTGGAAAATCATCCAGACCGAAACAGTTATTTGTTGGACGGTCAAATCTGACAGTGCTGGATTCGAACCCCTGGCAACGCAGCATCGTAGATTTACCAATGTGCAATTTATAAACTCACCTTTAGCAAATTTTCAAATAATTCCTTTTCATTTTTATGTTTGTGATAAGCTCTAAAATAATAAAAAGATCTGCGCCGCCTTACTTCATTACTTTTTCTTTCTTAATTTTGTATTATGATATAATAAAATTTCTACAGTCTTAGTGAAAGTAATTACATTTCCTGGGTTGTTATTTTCTTCCATCTTTCCTTCGCACTCAAAATGGCTTGTTACCGACTGAATGCTATTGAGCTGAAACCGACTCCGCTTAACTAGATTAATTAAGAAATTATGCGTGAAATAAGACAATGAAAGTTTTCTTACAAAATTCAAGGTATCATAACGTTGTGCTGATAAAATGTTGCTGTGTGTTTATAAACTGATATAAATGAAAATATGGTACATGTTTAAATATTATACGTTGAAAAACTACGCCCTAGCGTATTAGGCTATAGCGTTATAAAAGTAAGCAGTAGGAATTTTCTTTCTAGGTAATCTTTACAAAGCTTGCGTAAGGCCTATCATGTTTTACACAAGCATTTTCTACATAGTAGAGCCATGCTGCAGTTATATTAGTAGTACAGTTGTAGCACGAGTGGGTCGGCTCGACCAGGGAAGGACCACGCTCTAATAGAATACCAGCGTTAAAATAGTAGCTTAATGCTGCTGTGTTTCGTGTGGTGAATGTAGAAAACCAGAGAACCATTTTACTGGAAACGAAGTATTCCATCTTAGTCCTCACGGGTGGTGAGTAGTTATATAGCCTTTTTAGCTCTATGATCTCGTGCACAGGCTTTTCCTTTTGCAAATTAGTCCATAATTACTATTTGAAAGTTTATAATAATATTAAAGCCACTAAAAGGTCTTTCAAAAATATAAATAGACTTCTTAAATATTTCATTTTATTATAGCAAGCCTGGCTGCAATTGATATATAAATAGAAAGCTACATAAGATAAGATGGTCAATAATGTGTAACTGATATGTTTTGCCAGAATTGGCATGCTAAAGTTAAATTAAATACAATTAATTATATTATGCTTTTATTACATTTTAAAATTATTTCGTCGTTAGTTATAAAATATGTACAAACATTATTTTGTTAAATTTAAATATTTTGTACAAATAAATATTATACAATAAATTAGTCATTAGTTATTAATTGAATTATTACGTTACGAGTATTTTACATCATTAATTAAACATTATATATGATCCGTTAAGTTATTATTATTTTAGTAATTACTTTACAGTATAGATCAGTCATTATTTTAATTACTTACACTGAAATATACATTTACAATTCTCAAGCTGAAGTGCAAATATTACTATTTAACTTGATACATTAACTTATAATTTAATTATTTATTGTTTTGGGTGATAAAATGTCTATAAACATTAATGTCCTTAAACTTAGTTTTATATTACTATACTAAATTTGACATGTTATCTCAAAATATTCTGTTACACTATACAAACACTTATCAATAAGCGATGATTTTAGAACCTTCATAAAGAGAGGAGAAGATAGCTCCCTAATATCAGAGGGAATTTTTTTATAAATTTTAATACTCATCATGTAGCACTTTTTTTAAAGTAAGCTTTTACATGCTGGAGCCAAAATGCGCAGTTAGTGTCTCTTGGGCGTAGCCGTGGATTGACCATTTTAAATTTATGATACAATTGTATATGATTTCTAAAAAAAAGTCCTACTTCTAAAATGTATAGACCTGTTAACGACAATAATTTAAATTTCTTAAATAATGATCGGCAAGTATCACTTGGTCCTGCTCCTTAAATAGATCTTACACATTTTTGTTCGTATAATAAATACTTCACTTATATCTGGAAAACTCCCACACAATATGAGACCATATCTAGCATTGATACTACATAGACGTGATATGCAGTTAAAGCCGTTTTTCTCCAGTTGTGGATCTTAAACGTCTAAAAACATATACGAATTTGCCCAATTTCGTACAAAAGCTATTATATATATGTGCCTTCCAATTGCAATTTTGGTCAAGAATAATACCCAAAAATGTTGTTTCTTCTGTTCCTTGAATTTCTTTTTCTATGCAAACTATTTGAAGATTCAGTGAATTTGAATTATAATGTGAAAACACTACGGACATTGATTTTAAAACATTGACACACAGTTTATTTTGAAGTAGCTATTAATTTATGCATTTATATATTTCGAGAGTCATTGGTGGTAAGTTGGTAGGTTACGGCTTTGTCAGTGTTTGGAATTATTACTGAGAAATCATCTGCATATATAACTAATGGATAGTCAATTGATTTAGATAAATCATTTATATAAATTAAAGACAACGATGGGGCCATGACGCTCCCTTGTGGAACACCGCACATATTTTGTAGAAAAGGTGATTTAAATGAAACTATTCCATTACTTTTATTTATTTTACCTATTTCTACGTATTGCAGACAATTAAAAAGGTAAACTGCCAATCCAGTTCAGAGTAATTCCTCTTACACCACATCTTTTACATTTAGTCAAGAGTATCTCATGATTTATAATATCAAACAAAAGATTTGCTCATATTGAAAAATATAGACACAACTGGTGACGATCGGTTCCGACGTAAAAAGTTGCTTACACTAAATTCAAAATAGAATGGACAATATATTACAAAATAAAGGGTCCTGATCCATATGTTATTTATTGTCTTATTTCATAGCGATTCTAACGACGTAAATTTTATATATAGCTCTCATACAAAACATTAGAGATATCATCAATTTAGTCACACGTGCCGCGAACGCGCGTGTTTTCTCACAATAGGCGCGACAGATGCGCTTAGTTGCGTAAAAATGTCGTGACGGACGAGGGGCTAAAGAGTAAGCTACAAGAGTTGTGGGTCTATTATTGTGCCACCTATCGCAGTGTGCTGATCATGAGCTTCTGGGTTCAAATTCCGGGTCGGGACAAAATCAGTTATAAAATTTTTCTGTAGCAGAAAAAATTCTCAATAGCAGCCCGGAGCCAGGAATTTGGCGGCGTTTCACCCCCGTGCCTCGGACAGCACGTAAAGCTGTTGGTCCTGCGCCTGATCTTTTTACGGTCATATCGGTTTACCATCCCATCGCACTATGAAAGTGAGGGAATAGAGAGTGCACTTGTGCTCGCACATACACTCGGGCACGATGTCATGTCATGCGCAGATGGCTAGTCTCAATTCAGACCGGCTGCCGTGACCGAAATGCGGTCTGAAGGACATTATTATTATATTATGGGTCTTTTTTGCCCATAAATACAAAACGACGGAGTGGCCGCCGTTAGGACAGTCTTGGCTCTGGCGTGTCTCGGTGCACTTGTACTCCGCTACTAGTTCAACCTCGACTCTTCGGATAGTTAACTAGTTGAAACAAATTAATTAATATCTTCAGCTATCAAATTAGTCTCAGTACAATTTATAGTTGATTAATTCTGTTCTTATCAGTGTAATCTGTGTATTTCATGATTGTATGAAATTATATCTTGTAAATTAATTCTATTTAAAAGAAATGTCCCGCTGGATTTCTTGCTGGTTCTTCCCAGGACAGAGGTTTTCTTCGAACCAGTGGTCATAGTACTATATTGAATAAAAATAATTCTATTCTATTCCAAAAGCCTTTCACGTAATAACCTTTCATTTTCTAATTGTCTTCCTACATATTTAATATCTCCATAACAAAGATAAAATCAGGTATCAGTAGCGTAAAAGTTTCTTGTTAAAGTAAAAAGATCGTATCAACTTTGGCTTTGCTACATTGGCAGCGGATATGAACTCTGAAACTAAATATCCTTTCAATAGACTATATTATACATAGATATGATGATTTTGATATTATCACTTCAAACGATTATAAAAACTAAAATATACTAAATAAATACACCAAAATTGCTGAATATATGTTATTATTATAATTCTGATAAGTACTTTAAACTATTAAGGACGAACGATAAAAATATTATAAAATAAGTGTTGTTAGTTAATGCCTTAGTAATGTTATTGAAATGAATGCCAAGATTTATTTTGTATTAATGTTTAACTAAAGAAAAGTTTAATATTGATTTGATTGAAATAATTAGATTAATTTTTTGTCATCGAGTTTACGCCAGTTTATTATTGTTTTTAATTACCTTTCAACTGACGGCGTTTCATTTTTATTTCCATTGTACTTTAAACTATACGTTGCAATACGTCCCACGCGTACTTGCTAGCAGCAAAATGAAATCTAAAATATTTGATTTTGCTGCTACCAAATATCTGTGTGGGCGCAAGTGGCACTCACGTGCCCAAATGCCTAAGTTTTTTTTTTTTTTTTTTTTTATAGAAGAGGGGGCAAACGAGCATGCGGCTCACCTGATGTTAAGTGACTACCGCCGCCCATGATCAACCGCAACACCAGGAGAATTGCGGGTGCGTTGCCGGCCCTTTAGAAAGGAGTAACCTCTTTTCTTGAAGGTCCCCAGGTCGTATCGGTCCGGAAAAATCGCCGGTGATAAACTATTCCACAGAGAGGTTGTACGTGGAAGAAAACTCCTTGTGAAACGTACAGTGGTGGACCACCAAGCATCCAGATGGTGTGGATGGTATCGGGACGTTTGCCGTGTCGTGCGTTCACGAAATTTGGCGGCTGGGATTAGTCCGAACAATTCCTCAGAGCACTCCCCGTAATAGATGCGATAAAATACGCAAAGAGATGCAACATCTCTTCGCAACGCCAGTGAATTGAGCCGATCGGAAAGCACTCGGTCGTCGACGATTCGAGCTGCTCTGCGCTGGATGCGGTCAAGTGGAAGGAGCTGATACTGGGGAGCCCCAGCCCAGAGATGGGAACAGTATTCCATGTGCGGTCGAACCTGCGCCTTGTAAAGTTGCAGGCGGTGTGCCGGCATGAAATACTGTCCCGCTCTGCTGAGCACGCCAAGCTTTTTAGAGGCCAATTTGGCCTTCCCTTCCAAGTGACCACGAAACTGCACGTCACTCGATATGTCGACGCCGAGGATTCCGATACTGGCTGAGGCAACAAGGGGAGTGCCTTGAAACTGAGTGGATACGACAAAGGGGTTCTTTTTAGCGGTTAACGCGCAAACTTGTGTCTTCTGGGGGTTAAACTGGACTAGATTTAGTCGACCCCAATCCGAGACTCTGTTCAGCAAAGACTCGACTTCAGACACAAGTTTGTCCCGGCACTCGGAGACGTTTTCCCGAGAAATATTGGCTCGGCCGGTGTAAAGAGCATCACCAGTGCTGTCATCTGCATAGCAATGAAAGCTACGGGTATGCAACATATCATTGATATGCAGAAGAAACAGAGTTGGCGATAGCACGCAGCCCTGTGGAACACCAGCATTAATAGGCTTGCAATCGGAGCTTGCACCGTCTACAACGACCTTGATGCTCCGATCTGCAAGAAAGCTGGTGATCCAATCGCACAATTTCTCGGGAAGCCCATAGGAAGGGAGCTTCGAAAGAAGCGCTTTGTGCCAAACCCATCGAAGGCCTTCGCAATGTCCAAACTAACGGCCAATGCCTCCCCCTTGAACTCTACTGCCTCCGCCCATCTGTGAGTGAGGTAGACCAGAAGATCACCAGCTGACCGACCACGGCGAAAACCGTATTGGCGGTCACTAATCAGCTGGTAATCCTCAAGGTACCTCATGAGCTGGCAGTTTACAATGGACTCCATTGTTTTGGAGAACAAGGAGGTGATGGCGACTGGCCGGTAGTTGGACGGGTCTGAGCGGTCGCCTTTTTTAGGGATCGGGTGGACGAAAGCCGTCTTCCATGATTTTGGGACTACGTCTAGGGAGTAGGAGTACCGGAAAAGACGCGTTAAAACCGGTGCCAACTCTGGAGCACACGTCCTCAGCACAATTGGGGGGATTCCGTCAGGCCCACTCGACTTGTGGATGTCCAGGGAGAGGAGTGCTTTGCGAACCGAGCGCTGTGTGAACTGCACTTCCGGCATGGAGCACTCACACCGCGGGATGGTCGGCGGCGTACTCCCCCCGTCATCGAGAGTCGAGTTAGACGCAAAGAAGGAGCCTAGAAGATCGGCTTTCTCCTTTGTAGTATGGGCCAGTGAGTCGTCCCCCTGTGCAGAGATGGAAGAGATGGCTGACAGAAATTCCCCTGGACAGCCTTGGCGAGAGACCAGAATGCACGGGTTCCAGAAGGAAGGCGAACTAGTCTCTCGCCAATTCTGCCTATGTGCTCTGACTTTGCCTTGGCAATGACGCTTTTGAAGGACCTAGAGGCGGAATTATACTTCTTTTTTAGAGCGCTGGTGTTTACATCCCGGGACGCTGATGCATCAACCCATGCTTGGTAGCACTCCTGCTTATAGCATGATGCTATTTTACAGGAGCGACCAAACCATGGCTGAGATTTGCCTCCAATGGGCACCACAGAGGAAGGAATAAAAAGTTCCATACCCTGAAGTACCACATCAGTAACAGAATCCGCAACAACGTTGGGATCATCCGGCGAGAAGCAAACCCGCCCCCAAGGGTAGGATGCAAAGAAAGACCGCATCCCATCCCAATCGGCTGACCTATAGTGCCAAACACGGCGGCAGCCTGCAGAATGCAACCGCGATTTCAGCGTGAGTGGCACAACACTCCGGACCAGACAATGGTCCGAGGAGCCTAAAGGGGCGTCGACGGAAATCTGATATCCGTCCGGGTGAGAGGTCAGCAGAAGGTCCAACAGGGAAGGTGCATGATCCTCCACATCTGGAATCCGCGTAGGCGAAGTAACCAGTTGTGTCAGAACATATGCCAAGGCAAAATCATGAACAGATCTCCCCGCATGATCGGTTAAACGTGAACCGAGCCATTCGGCGTGATGGGCGTTAAAGTCGCCGAGGATCACGATCTCTGCGGAGGGGATCTGCTGTAGCAACGAATCCGCAGCCATTTGGACGTGGTCGAAGAGTCGGTCTGTTTCGGCATTACCGCTGTGGGACCTATAGAGGCACCCGTAGACGCGCGGATGGTCGTCGCTGTCTACGCGTAGCCAAAGGATGGACAGGTCCGAACCTTCAAGTCTGCCGAGGCGTCGAGAACAGATGTCCTCTCTGACGTAAACGCAAACTCCAGCCCGAGGCACAAAGGAGTGTTCCAGTTTGTACCCCGGGTAGGAGAGATACGAAACATCAGCCGGAGAGGACACCTGCGTCTCGGTCAGAAAGAGCAGAGCCGGCCTCGCTGTCTCGAGGTGGTAGTGGACGGCGTTTAGGTTAGAGTGAAGTCCCCTGATATTGCAGAAATTCACGGACAGCGTGGCAGGGGTCGCCTTGGTCTTGTTGCTCCGTTTGCCCCGAGCAGTTGTAGTCTTGAGCGGAATTTCGCCCCCCCCAGAATACGCGGGGCAGCCTGAGCACCCACGCTCAGAAGTGGAGAAACATGGTCGTGGATGCTCAGCGAGGGATTCTCCAGGGGTGCTGGTACCCTCCTGGGGTAGTCTATCTTTATTTAATTCCGCTACCATGTTGATGGGGGGGGGGGATTTGGGCCTCCGGCCACCTGCACTCACCAGACGAAACGCGGAAGCAGAACTTCCACTTCACGCCGGTATTCTGTGAGGTCGTGGTACCACCCCGTTTTGAGCCGGCCCATACGTGCAACAGCAAAGTAAGTACACTAGTATTGATTTTTGGACTTCTATTCTTCCCGATAAGTTGCAGCGCCCTCGTGTACGTAAAGCGACCAGCTCCTTTTACTGGTCAGTTTTAACTAAAAAGCACTCCTTTCGTTGTATTGAGAACTAATTTCGGTGTTTTTGGTAACTGTTAGCTGTAAATTTTAGAAAACACACAATCTTTCTTTACATAGAAATATTTCAATGTTGTTTATCTAACACTACCAGTTGCATAGACGGTGGTATACTTGCGGTATTTCCTGTAAGAGTAACGTAGTAAGGTACTTTGGTAAGGTAGAGGCTTAAGATAATTCATCACCCCGCTTTCCATGGTGTCATAATAAGCGATTGTGGGATACGCCAGAAAGTTCTTGTAGCTTCCGATACATGGCAGTTTGAACATATTGTTTTACGCTAGACATAAAATACCCAAATCAGCGACGGAAAACACCCTTAATGCTGCGGGCCGCCTATAACTCGATCGAAAACTTTATGCCAAGCGTGAAAACTTACTGTATTTAACGGGAAAGCCCCATGTCTTTCAACGGACTTTTACGTGCTGATAAAAAAGAAGGCGCGCGTAGATTTTGATATTGTTTATAATTATGTTTCTGATCGATTTCTATAATAATAACATATACCGTTATTATTCTACTCGCATCACAATAAGTGTGTTAATTTAAAATATATTTTCAAATATAGACATTTCTATTTATTTTTAAATCTACATTTGTTTCGTGACAGCGTGCACTAAAAGTTTGCTTTGCCCTATTGTTCTCGGCTCGTAAGCGACCTAGTGGTTGTTTTATGTAAAATATTTCCTCGTTATTATATTAATACATATACCAACTTCTACTTGCATTTACTAAAACGAAAGCTATTGAATGGACGCAACATTTTATATTTAACGTGTTTTACTTCTTTAGTGCCCGTCTACTGCTGGCCATGGCCCTTTCCCATTATAATAGTATTTTTCTTTAATCACCACACATGGCATGTGAGTTGGCGATAACAGTTTTAAACATAATGACGCTAACTAAAGGCTGAACGCCTAGCCCGGCGAGAGAGCCACTTTTGCTTCGATAGCCAAACTAAAAACACAAAGACCTGACTTGTTCTAACCTACCCGTATCCTATTTAAAGCATAAATTATTTGAACGGAGGTAGATTTAGACGCAATCTAAGAAAAAAAGCGGCAAACATAAATCATCACCATACAACAAACTCTGTTCACGTCTGTAGCCGCTAACAATCCAAGAACAAGAAAAGTCTAGTCACAAGTCTAAAACCGGCAAAAATATTGTTTTAGGGGTACTTACATTTATGGAGAACTCAATAGATAATTGTTCTAATTAATGAACCATAAATAATTATTAGACCGGTAACAATAAAATTAAAGCCAAGTATATGTTGTATGTGGGCTCCAAGGAGTACAGATCCTAGTCTATAGAAGAACTACTGAACAGCGTTCAAATTTTTCTTGAGTGGAGTTGAAAGCACTAAGTTTTCATAGGGTAATAAAATCTTGACGAAGTAGAGCCACACTACCGCAATATAATGATGGCAGTATGAATCGGTGTGACCACGATTTAACAAACTATTAACGCTAAATAGCAGCTGAATGTTGTTATATTTTGTCTGATGAGTTTAGAGAACTGAAGACATTTTTTACTAGGAACGAGGTACTCGTATCTTAATCTTTAAAGGGATAACAATGCATGCATATTATGATTCCTAATCGGTGACAGATGTGGATGTCTATGCTCGTTTGTTATGCCTATTCCACAAAAAAATAAGAGTGACTGCCTTCTTAGCTACATGATGTATTGTTATAAATGGAGCTTAACTTTGACAAGTTTCTTTTGTCAAATAAAAATTGTGTGTTGAATAAGAACATTGAAGAAATAACAAAAGTACTCAACGAGAATGAATTTATTGTAATTCCTCTCTTATATATTGTTATTCCAGGTGTACCCAACAGCGGTTTTAGTGTGTAATAATACAAACTCTTACCCGGGCTATGGTCATATTTTTATTCCAATTTTTATTATTGTCTTCAGAATTGTAATAGAATAGAAATTAACTTTCAGTGTGGAGAATATAACACCGTGTAGTGTGGTGTAAGTGCTCTTTCCCACTATGTCGGACCATCTGTTTAAACCAGTGATTCCCAAAGTGGTCTATATCGACCCCTAGGGGTCTATGACAACCTGCAAGGGGTCTACGTCAGCGAAAAAAATTTGGGGGTCCATGAAATGAAAATGGGGTCCACGATAGTGGATCTCAACACATACACTGATAGTACCTATATACTTACATCATACTATCTAATAATATCAAAACATATACATTATTTATAAAAGATTTTTAGTTTATTTTATATTTAATTAATGTTACATATATTTTACATAACAGATACAAAATTTTATTTTGAGTAGTTTTAATTTAAATTAAATTGATAAATGTATAAATTAACATGTGTTTTACTTTAAGTTTTTAACACTAAACTTCACTACAGTTAGAAATTTACAGGAAATCAATATCAGGTAAGTAGGGGGTCTACCCAACACGGAAAAACATGGCAAGAGGTCTACGACACAAAAAAATTTGGGGAACTCCGGTTTAAACGGAAGTCGGCGCGCAGGCGTTGATTGTCCGTTTGAGATCAGACTTCGTACACGATGGACGACGAAATTATCCCAGTGCTGTGGTGGTATTATAAAACGTAAAAGAAAACTTTGGGTTCATCCCCTTCTTTAAGAAAGATTTTCAGCTGGCACATTTAAAACATTAATAGGTCAACATGACATAATATAATGATAAAAAAAATTTGTAACTACTTTCGTATGTCTGTTTCCTCTTTAGATAATCTTTTTGGACGAATTTCAATGGATATAAGAGGAGAGACAAGCGCAGACACCGAAATAATGTCTGCTGGTTTACCCACGGGGTTGGAGGGTGGTACTCGATTCCATCTCGTCGGTGGATTCATACACACTATATCCGGTTTGAGTGTTTAGACGGATCCGTTCTTTTTCTTAGGTCAGTCTAAATGTGAACAGTTTCATATAAATTCTGTTTCTTTGAGTGAAAACTGACGGTCCGTCTCAGTGAAAGCGAGGCCTAAGTAAATCCATTACTTTATTTTATTAAATAATAAAAAACTGCGGTTAGCAAACCGTCTGCGAAGCGTACCAAATATGAAAAATTCCCCGTCTGTAAAGCAACCTACGGAGAAAGTCTATGTTGTGTATGAAATATCGAAATAAAAGAACTTAAAAACACATTCGGAAAGTACTTTGGTACTCCTCACTGTTATTATTTTGGCAAAAAATATATGGTATGGTATAAATATTTATGTGAATTTCATTGCTGTAATATTTTGAAATGACACATTTCAGACAGACAGACAGATCGATCGTCTGATTTCATTCAGACAGATCGACGTAAATGGTCGTGGATAATGTAGCCTATATATCAACCTTTTTTGCAGAGACTACAAAAGCCGTGACGTAAGAGAATCTTCTCTACTTTCAGTCTCGTGGGAGTCATAAGGGGTGACTATGTGTTACACCAGAGAGATCTTAATTGATTCCAATTCGTAGCGGATAGCGGTATAGCCATCTAGCTCAACCACATGTAAAATATGCAGATCAGCGACGGCAAGCAGCTTCAAAGCGAATAGTCTGGTACTGTGATCGTCAATCCAACAACCAAGTTATGAAAAATTCTCCTTTCAACGTGCGAGGCCCAAGTCTAGTCGTGGACTTTAGACGGTTTAAGGGATGTCAATTGATAAATAAGTAGAAGAATGTTGATTAAACATTTTATGCTTGGACTCGTCGGACGTGTCGGTTGAGTTCACTCCCGTCGCAAGGAAATCCCGATCTCGCCTTTGACGATTCTGAAAAGGCAGAATTCCTCGCGGATAGTTTAGAAGGCACTTGCATCTAGCGAACCACCGATCTCGCTCAACTAGCAGAGGTCGAAGCGCAGGTCGAGCGTAGGTCTGCCTTACCACCTGCAGCCCTCCCCCTTAAATCTTGTGACTGTTGACAAAAACAGAACAAAGGAACAAAAGTCACAGAAACTATCAAAACTATCAAAAGATCAGCATCCGGCCCCGATGGCCTTAGCATCAAGGTGCTGAAATTCCCCTCAGCGCCACTTGGCTAACTCCTAGTAGGCATTTTCAACGCTCTTCTCTTCAACTTCTTCTTCCCGGACGCATGAAAAGAAGTGGACGTCACAGGAATCATACAACCAGGGAAACCGCGCAACTTAGGCTCTAGCTACAGACCTGGGGAAAGTTTACGAGCGAATAATATTGAATCGCCTTCGTAAACATGTCTTCGCTAACAAGCTTCTTCCTGGCGAGCAGTTCGATTTTAGACCAAAAAACTCGTGCACCAATCAGATACACTTACGGAATATATCCTGGAAGGCTTTTTCCACTCGAAAGGAAACTATCGAATTCTCAACACCGGTGCCCTCTTCTTCGATTTCGCAAAAGCGTTTGACAAAGTCTAGCACGTCAGCTTGCTTTACAAGCCGTATAAACTTAAAGTGCCTGATGGACTCACTCACATCATAAGAGCCTTCTTTGCCAACCGCCATTTCCGCTATTGAATAGAGGGAACTCGCTCCTCTAAGCACCTCTTCAGGGTTGGAGTCCCTCAGGGCTCTCCCCACTTCTCTTTACACTCTATACGAGTGACATTCCAAAGGACCCATTTGTCAACACTGCTCGCTTTGCAGACGACACGGCACTTTACGTCTCCCATTTTAACGAGAAGTATCTCACAAAAATGCTCCTAAGAGCCACCGATTGCTTAAACAAATGGGTTTGCTTATGAAGAATCAAAGTAAACCCTGAAAAAAGTGCAGCAATATACTTTCAAAGGAAACCCTTTCGTAATCATCGGAACCATAATCCCAAAAAATCTCAGGACACGATTACCCTATTCTGCCGCCAAATACCTTGGGATCACATTCAACTACGCCATGACCTTCGCAAAATATATTCGCCCTGTCTGCAGTCGTGGTAAATTCGTCATAATTCGTGTCCACCCGCTAGTTAACAGCAAGAGCAAACTGTTCCTAAGACACAAGCTCTACCTTTACAAAACTTGTGTAAGACCTATCATGTCCTACGCAAGCGTAATTTTTGTGCGCGTCATTTGTACGATCTACAAGTCTTCCAAGATAGATTCATTCGCATAGCAACTGGAGCCCAATAGTAACAGCGAAACTCTGAATTGCACAGAGACTGTCAACTTCCGACGATCTCTGAATATTTAAAGGAAATGTCTCGACGCTACTTTGCTTTGAGCTGAGCCACCTCCGCCCCGACACCAAATGTTACGGAAAGCCTCCGGAGGCCCCGTAACTTTCTAATGAAACCCCCAGTTTCGCCAGATTCCGACGATAAAAATATCGCCGGCCCGTCACACCCAAATACTACACATTCACGTAATGCTACAAACACTGCTAGGACTACGAACGGGATGCAGCGTGTCCGCAGACGGGCGCGCCCCACACCCCTCCACACCGCGTATACACCGTACTCCCGCGGTGTGAACGTGGTAACATCGAACGATACGAGTTGGCCGTCAGAGCCGAGGATACGCGCCACTCCTACTCGGACGGCCGTTAGATAACTTAGCCACGTGCACTGTACGCTGTCATAGGATTCATAGTAGGAGTTGCGCAAGTAACGATGAAGAATTAAAAAAAAACTCACCCCTTTTACAGCGTGCGGCCTTTCAGGCCGCAGACCCTGACTTCAATAATGCTGTAAAAGCCAAAAGGCTAAAAGCATTTTTTTAAAGAAAGAATATTAACAATGCTATTAACATTACTAATATTTCCCTTAACTACTCGTGGTAAGCCTAACTTGCTTGTGTTATGAGTGGTTCACGACAGTAGTCGAATGGTGGATTCGAACCCACGACCTTTAAGAGTTCGCGGTCCGTGCCCTGCTATTAGGCTACTGTCACTTCATCAGAACATCATCATTCATTAACATCATCAGAAACCAGAGAAGAATGTTAGAAACATAATAAATCACTGTTCTCTTTAAATATTGGTTACTTTTTAAATGTCTTACTGTTACACGAAATTATTACTAGTTGATATGTCACATAGTCGTCTGAGAAAAAAATCGGGGTCAATTAAAGTTTCTCAATACGAATTTAAGCAGTTAAGCGAATTTACTGCATGCATTCATGTAATATGGTATGTTCCCAGCTGGATATTTAAAAAACTTATTATTATAATTTTCAAAATTGCAGAGCGTCCGCGTATATGCGTTTATAAACTACAAACAATTCGCATCAGCTTCACACGGGTTCTGAATCTCGAAAACAGCGCCAATTACCGGGTTTGAATAAATTAATGTATTAATTTATTTATTCTCTCTTCACAATAGGTGATCTTAGTGCAAAGTATTAAAAAAGTGCCAGAATGGTACCTAGCTTGTGAAAGATGAGTGTCTTATGTAAGTACAAAAAACCTGTGTTATAGTTCTATTAATAAACACCTGTTCCATTAATAAACAGAACATCTGTAATTACAATTTTTCAGTATTTACACAAAAAAATCACATACATTACTACATAGCAATCCTGATGGTAGTAAGTGGATGCTGTGGCCAATAGACATCTACATTTATCTTCGATAAATAATTAAAACGCGGATGCGTTGTCACTCCTGAGTACTAAGATGGAATGCCCCGTTTCCACTAAAAAAACGGTCTCTGAATGTCTACACTCATTTTTTTTTATAGGATCGGGTGACAAACGAGCACACAGTCCACCTGATGGTAAGTGGTTTCTGCGGCCCATAGACATCTACATCTATCCTCGATTACAAATCAAAATGCAGATGCGTTGTCACCCGTGAGGACTAAGATGGAATGCCTCGTTTCCAGTAAAAAGGGTCTCCGGTTCTCTACACTCACCATACGAAATACAGCAGCATTAAGCTGCTATTTCACGCTGGTATTCTGTGAGAGCGTGGTCCTTCCCCGGTCGAGCCGACCCATTCGTGCTACAACTAAACTACTAATATAACTGCAGCATGGCTCTACCACGTATAAATTATACGAAACATAGCAGTACTACGCTGCTATTTTAAGCTGGTTTTCAGTGAGAGCGTGACCCTTCCCCAGCCAAGCCGACCTATTCGTGATTCTACCATAATATAGCTGCAGCGTGATATATGATGCCTATATGCTTCTATAAGATAAAAATAAAAACGTATTTATCTCATCTGTTTTCTACGTGATCTAAGAATAATAAGTAAACTTTCATTTGAAATAATATAAACACGGTTACGCTAAGAATTATGTGCAAGGTACACGTTTAAAATAGAGATTTTTTGTAATCTTTTTGATGTTTTTAACGCCAATAAGTATGATTTTTGTTTCAAACTTTACACATCATTTGTTTGCATATAAAATGTTTATAAAATAATTGTTTTAGCGTATTAATTATATATCAGTAGATTTGCAGAGGTTCGAATAAGATTAAAAAGTACTATACCTTGCTTTAATTTAACTGCTTCATAAGCAGTTAAATTAAGAGCGAATGATCTACGTCACTAACACTCGTACATACAATTTAATTTTCTATTCTGTGAGCACTGTTGTTATTGGATAAAAGGGTAAAATTATTTGTGTGTGTGTAACTCTTTTCCTGCTCTACGTTAACCATCTCTGCAATATAGAATTAGAAGGAGCTGATCTATTAATGTACGCAGATGACACTGTCCTGATATTTCATCATCAGACTTGGGATGGTGTGCAAAAACTTACAGAGAGAGGACTGTGTGAAGTTTCGAAGGCTCTGGAAAATAATCTGCTATCGTTAAACATAGAAAAGACGAAATATCTATGTTTCACGATAACAGAGGCTACTAAGCCCTCCAGCAGCATTAAACTGAAGATGCACACTTTCCCATGCAATACAATACCCTTACTTCCTAGCGGACAATGTGGTTGTAAAGAACTAGAAATGGTTAAACACGTGCGATATCTAGGAGTGACAATTGACGGGAAGCTAACTTGGAACCGGCAAATTTCAAATGTCACGAGTAGAGTAAGAAAGCTCATTTATATATTTAAGAACCTAAAAGAAATTGCAGATAGCTACCTCCTCCTATGTGTGTACAAGGCTCTTTGCCAATCTGTCATAACGTATTGTATTGCAGTGGAAAGGGCTCAAAGAGCTATTCTAAAAGTGCTATGTCTTCTCCCTTTCAAATATCCCTCACATGCTTTGTATCAACACTGTAGGGTCTTCACTGTGAGACAATTATACTACAAATCTATAGTTCTCAGGTACCATAGGGAAGTTGTGCCGTCTTTGCCAACGTCTCAGCGAAGGAGAGATGCATGTCCCACGGTACCGACTCGTACGGAGTTTGCCAAGCGCCAATATTACGCGTTGACTTCACGGGTGTATAACAAATTAGGTAATATTCAACATTTACGAAAATTTAATACCTATAAATTAAAGAAATACGTAGAGGACTTTATGTATAAATTAAATTACAAAAATACAGAACACATGATGGAAAGTATAAAGTGAAACGCACACAAGTACGCATATACTCTCACACACACGCACACACACACACGACCTAAGAGTACACACAACATAGGAACACATACACAATTTTTGTACACTGTAAGTAATATATTATGTACAATATAGACAAGAGACATGAAGAGCATTGACTCCTGTAACACAGGCTTTCCTAGCACAGGAGTCAAAGATTACTGTTTGCACATTTCTTATTTTGTACCAAGTGTAATAAAATTGTAAAATTGTGAATTGTGTAACTTTTCCTTATGTGTGTGTCAATAAATTATTATTATTATTGTGGGGTATCAATATAGTTTTCTCATCTGGTTGGGTTCTATACATATATAAATATAAATGAAGATGAAAAGGTAAATATACAGAAATATCAATAACATAAAATAAATATAAAAATACATAAATAAATAAAAGCCCAACCAGATGGAGGCCCTCGGCTGGGGAGAAACCGGCGGACGATGTGGGCTATATCGAGGAGCACCGCCTTCTGCATTTGAGCCTGGAGCGGTCCGCCACGTAGTCCCAGCCGCCTCAGATGACCCGAGAGGCTGACTTTGATTAGCCCGTTCGCAGAGACGACTACAGGAATAATTTCGGTCGGCAGACCACCCCACATGTCGGTCACCTTGTGAGCCAGGTCCAGATACTTACTACTGCAGCTGGTTTGTGTATTTGTTTGTAGCTTAAACTTAATTACGTTCCTGAGCGAATTTCAATGCAACTTCTTACAGTATTATTTTATAAGAATTATGAAAATATTACAAGAAATAAATTTTTGTTATTATATTTGGTTTAACACAACAGAACTGCCCTATGCACATAAAGAATATATAATATACGTATATATATTTTTTATATTTATTTGTGTATTTTTATTTTAAATATATAAGGGTGCCACTCAAAATCAGGGTTGGGGTGTTGTACTTCTGATACATTCCAACATATCCTGAGTGGCTTTCCTTTTTGGAGCAGAGCAGCATTAACGGGTGGATTGTCTTTGTAATACACCCTATGCATTACTCCTTATTCACTAGTTCTTTATTATTATTTTTTTTTCTTGTTTTTTTTTGTTTTATCATATCTATAAACAAGGAGTGAATGTCCTGTTTTATGATTTCTATGTAATTTTTTTTTGTTTTTTTGTTTGTATGACTACATAAATGTTATTTGTTTTATGTAATCCACTTGAGTGTGTTGCATGTGCCAAATAAAATCTGTTTCTTTCTTTCTTTCTTTCAGATATTTTGTTTGCTTATCTGTTTCGGCTTTCACGAGGTTCTCGTCATACGGAATGGTAATGTCGACCAAAAATATCCTTGACTGTGCCCGGTCCATCAGCACAATATCAGGCTTATTCGCAAGAATAGTCCTGTCTGTGATGATGGCCCGGTCCCAATAGAGCCTGGCGCGATCATTTTCGAGCTCGGCTTCTGGCAAGTACTTGTAATACGGCAATTTCCGATCCACGAGACCGTATGTCAAAGCGAGCTCCTGGTGAAGAATTCTGGCTACTAGGTTAAGCCTGTGCAAGTACTCAGAGTTAGAAAGCGCCGAACAACCGGAGATGACATGCCTAAGTGACTCACCGGATTGGCGACAAGCTCGACAGATGTCGACGGTGCCATCCTTTAGGATGTATCTCCGATAGTTGTTGGTCTTAATAACCTGATCCTGCATTGCACAGACAAAACCCTCGTTTTCCCCGAAGAGATCACCAAAGCGTAGCCAGTGAAGGGAGGTTACTGTGTCTACGAAAGGCTCATATAGAGCCTTGTAGAACCTCCCGTGGAGCTCCTTCTCCTTTCATACGGTCTCCCGGTCGAAAATGCTCTGTACTGCCGGGTCTTGCCATTGCTCGTTGGCTAAGGATAGAGGGGTAAGTCCTTTATCACAGGAAATGATGTCCTTATAGAATGGATCATCCGATCTCACCAGGAAGTAATCACGGAGGCTGCACACTTCGCGATTATGCATGGTGAGCGCGCTCAAGGAGCCACGACCACCATGCTTTCGCGGCAAGTACAGCCTCATTACCGACGATCTCGGATGATGCATCCTATGGGACGTCATGGTAGAGCAAACTTTTCTATTCAGGGCGTTAAGTTCAGTCTGAATACACCTGAGTATGCCAAAGGTATACATGAGGACAGGCATGACCCAGCCGTTATATGCTTGTGTCTTATTCACACCGGACAAAAGGCTGTTAAGCACTTTGGTCAAGCGTAATAAAACACGTCGCAAACTGACTGTTTCATACCAGCCTCATCGATACCGATGTTCTGTGACATACCCAGGTATCGGTATGTTTCAGCCTCGGAAAGGGTTCTTAAGTTGACGGGCATAGATAAGTCTATGCCCTCAGAATTATCAACCCTACCCATTTCAACATGGAGTACCGCACATTTATCCGTCCCCAGCTCCATTCCAATAGAATTGCTAAATTCACAAGTGATGTTTAGCAATTCCATAAGATGGGAGCGACTGGAGGCGAATAACTTGAGGTCATCCAAATAGAAAAGGTGGGTCACTTTTGTCCCTCCCTTCCGTAGCTGAAATTCCCTCCCGGAGCCCTCCAGTAAGGTACTGAGAGGGTTCAGAGAGAGGCAGAACCATATTGGACTCAGACAATCGCCCTGGGAGATACCCCTTTTTATCCTTATGTGGTTCTCCGCAGCCATCATCCGCTCGCCCAGATGACAAAGAATCGTACTCCACTGCCCCATACACTGCCCGAGGAAGTCTCTAACTGTACAGTCTATCTTGTACAGTTCGAGGACTCTCTCCAGCCATGTACGGGGCACCGAGTCTAATGCCTTTCTGTAGTCTATCCAGGTGGTGGAGAAGTTCCGACGGTTGCGTTTCACCACTTTGCCAATGACCGCGTCAATGAGGACTGGTTCCTTGGTTCCACGACCACCGCCCCGACATCCATTTTGAGCACGCGACGTCACCTGATTTGAGTCCAGGTGACGAGTGATTCTCGCGCTCAAAATGGATGTTAGTGTCTTGTATATGGTCGGTAGACACGTGATGGGGCGGTATTTGCTCGGGTCTGTGGTATCCTGGCCTTTAGGAACCAAATGGGTGATCCCAGTAGTGAAGAGGCTCGGGAGCGACTTCTGGTTGAGAACCTCTTTAAACTGTCGGGCGAGCACGAGTCCCGGACTTCGAAGAAGTCAGTTCGGGGCCCTACGGACCGCCTCAGCTACGTCATCCGGCGTTATGATGACGGGGTCCATGGGCGTAATACCCGCACACTGACTCGCCACAACTTCCGTCCAAGGGCCTTCGTTGTGGTTTACGGGCTCTGACCACAGGCTGCGCCAGAATGCGACCGTGTCGGCCTCATTCGGTACTGGGCCCGTTCCACTTACCATTGGTCTCTCTCTCGGTATATCGCCGAATTCGCTTTCTCCAAGCAGCGATTCTCTGCTTCAGGTCGTCTATGCGCTCCGTCAGTTTTTGCAGTACATCCGGATGGGACAAACTAACATTTGTCCCAGCAAACGCCATCCTGACGGTGCGCACAATCCTTGGCCTGGTATTACCTGACCTGAAACATATCAGTCTGCCGATGAGGGCCCTAGCCTTTGCGAGACGTTCTTCAATTCTTGTTTCCCAGGCTGGGATAATACTACTTTGTCCAGTAGTGCGTCTAGCCGTGGAAAGTTTGGCGCCTATAATACGGCAGACTGCCAGTGCGGCGCCAAAGAGAATTGAGTCCGTCTCGCAAAGGTCCCGGCTGGCTTCCAAATAGGTCACCAGCATTGGATTCAGAGCCCTCACGACAGCCCGATTCCGCTTGCTTAGGGCTATGCGGGGAAGTCGCGGTCGAATTTTGAGAGGGGTAATGCGCGTTTCCATAATCGCCTCTTCCAATGTACTCCTCATTTGCTCTATTTCTAGTTCCTGGGTGAATGTTCCATCATCATTTGAATCAGCAACCACTGGGGTATTCACGGCGGCATCAACGTGTGCGGGTTTTTATGCAATATGTGGCACCGCACTCTCAGTCGTAGCGTTTTCATTTGATGAGGGAACAGCCTCACGTCGTAGCCGTTCGAGTTCGGCGCCATCAAATATATTTGAGCGTAAGATATACCGAACTCGGTCATCCAGGGTTTGCTCGGTGACAGTAATAGATAGCTCCAGCTCAGTAAAAAGACGATGCATCCTAGCCCGATACGCGAAACCTCCAATTTCTCCCACTTTCGCCCTAAAATAAGCCCGCAATGCGTTTGTATTCATATTGATGGTCTATCACATGCGGCGTACTCCACCAGTGGCGGGTGCCGATTGCTGGGTCTGCGAAGACCCTGCCGACACCAAGCAAGCTGGTGGGGATGATGTACGCGAGGGGCTGCTGGATGGTCGTGCAGCACCTCGCGCTCGGCTGGCGGTTCGCATGCTGTCGCGTCCAGCGCCAGCTCCAGACGCTCCCTGGCGACCTCCAGGCAGCGGCCCTTTGCGCAATCTTCTGTGTCCCATCATCCATACAGGGGTCATTTAACGGGAGACGCCCAGACCCGGCGCCGTTTCATGGTGAGGCCATAAGCACAAGTGGGCCCTTGCACCATCAATTTTTGCCGAGGCACGGCGCTCACACCTCTTGGCAAGGTGCTGACTGACTGCGCGGACGTAGCGGTTTTGTCACATAACTGTCACGTCAGCGGGCGATGGGGTCGTCACTTCCCTACGCCATTATTATTATTATCGTTATTATTATAAGTTTTCTCATCTGGTTGGGATCGATAAATATATAATTATAAACGAAAATGAAAGGATGAATATACATAAATATCAATAAAATAAAATAAATACAAAAATACATAAATAAATAAAAGCCCAACCAGATGGAAGCCCTCGGCAGGGGAGACCAAACGGCCAAGGGTTAGGGAGAAAGGGAAAGAAACCGGCGGACGATGCGGGCAGTATCAAGGAGCACCGCCTTCTGCATTTGAGCCCGGAGCGGTCCGTCACGGAGTCCCAGTCGCCTCAGATGACCAGAGAGGCTAACTGGGATTAGCCCATTCGCAGAGACGACTACAGGAATAATTTCGGCCGGCAGACCACCCCACATGTCGGTCACCTCGTGAGCCAGGTCCAGATATTTTGATTGCTTATCTGTTTCGGCTGTCACGAGGTTCTCGTCATACGGGATGGTAATATCGACCAAAAATATCCTTGACTGTGCCCGGTCCATCAGCACAATATCAGGCTTATTCGCAAGAATAGTCCTGTCTGTGATGATGGCCCGGTCCCAGTAGAGCCTGGCGCGGTCATTTTCTAGCACGGCTTCCGGCAAGTACTTGTAATACGGCAATTTCCGGTCCACGAGACCGTATTTAAGAGCGAGCTCCTGGTGTAGAATTCTGGCTACTAGGTTGTGCCTGTGCAAGTACTCAGAGTTACAAAGCGCCGAACAACCGGAGATGACATGCCTGAGTGACTCCCCGGGATGGCGACATGCTCGACAGACGTCGACGGTGCCATCCTTTAGGATGTATCTCCGATAGTTGTTGGTCTTAATAACCTGATCCTGTATTGCACAGACAAAACCCTCGGTTTCCCCGAAGAAGTCACCGAAACGTAGCCAGTTGAGGGAGGCGACTGTATCTACGAAGGGCTCATGTAGAGCCTTGTAGTACCTCCCGTGGAGCTCCTTCTACTTCCATACGGTCTCCCGGTCGGAAATGCTAAGCACTGCTGGGTCCTGCCATTGCTTGTTGGCTAAGGATAGAGGGGTAAGCCCTTTATCACTAGAAATGACGTCATTATAGAATGGATCATCCGATCTCGCCAAGAAGTATTGACGGAGACTGCACACTTCGCGATTATGCATGGTGAGCGCGCTCAAAAAGCCACGCCCACCATACTTTCGCGGCAAGTACAGCCTCATTACCGACGATCTCGGATGATGCATCCTATGGTACGTCATGGTAGTGCGGACTTTTCTATCCAGGGCGTTAAGCTCAGTCTGAGTCCACCTGAGTATGCCAAAGGTATACATGAGAACAGGCATGACCCAGCAGTTATATGTGCGTGACTTATTCACACCGGACAAAAGGCTGTTAAGCACTTTGGTCAAGCGTGCATAAAACACGTCGCAAACTGACTGTTTCATACCAGCCTCATCAATACCGATGTTCTGTGACATACCCAGGTATCGGTATGTTTCAGCCTCGGAAAGGGTCCTTAAGTTGACGGGCATAGACAAGTCTATGCCCTCAGAGTTAGCAACCCTTCCCCTTTCAACATGGAGGACCGCACACTTATCCGTTCCCAGCTCCATTCCAATGGAACTGCTAAATTCACAAGTGATGTTTAGCAGTTCCATAAGATGGGAGCGACTGGAGGCAAATAACTTGAGGTCATCCATATAGAAAAGGTGGGTCACTTTTGTCCCTCCTTTCCGTAGCTGAAATCCCCTCCCGGAGCCCTAAAGTAAGGTACTGAGAGGGTTAAGAGAGAGGCAGAACCAGATTGGACTCAGACAATCGCCCTGGAAGATACCCCTTCTTATCCTTATGTGGTTCTCCGCAGCCGTCATCCGCTCGCCCAGATGACAAAGGATCGTACTCCACTGCCCCATACACTGCTCGAGGAAGTCTCTAACTGTACAGTCAATCTTGTACAGCTCGAGGACCCTCTTTAGCCATGTATGGGGCACCGAGTTGAACGCCTTTCTGTAATCTATCCAGGCGGCAGAGAAGTTCCGACGGTTGCGTTTCACCACTTTGCCTATGACCGCGTCAATGAGGAGTGGTTCCTTAGTTCCACGACCACCGCCCCGACATCCATTTTGAGCGCGTGACATCACCTGGTTTAGCTCCAGGTGACGAGTGATTCTCGCGCTCAAAATGGATGTCAGTGTCTTATATATGGTGGGTAGACACGTGATGGGGCGGTATTTGCTCGGGTCTGTGGTATCCTGATCTTTAGGAACCAAGTGAGTGATCCTAGTAGTGAAGAGGCTCGGGAGTGACTTCTGGTCGAGAGCCCTCTTGAAATTGTCGGGCGAGCACAGCGTGACACACTATGAACCCCTTCAGCCAGTAATGATGCAGCCCGTCGAGCCCCGGACTTTTCCAGTTCGGGGCCCTACGGACCGCCTCATCCACGTCTTCTGGCGTTATGGTGATGGGGTCCATAGGCGTAACACTCGCACCCTGGCTCGCCACAACTTCCATCCAAGGGCCCTCGCTGTGGTTTACGGGCTCTGACCACAGGCCACGCCAGAATGCGATAACGTCAGCCTGATCCGGTCCTTGGCCCGCTCCACATACCTTTGGTCGCTCCAATGATTTATAGAGCCTCTTCTGATCACTCTGGAAGAGACGATTCTGGTTGAACCGCCTTGACCCCTCGGAAAATCGTCGAATCCGCTTCCCCCAAGCAGCGATCTTTTGCTTCAGGTCGTCTATGTACTCCGTTAGTTTCTGCGTGATATCCGGCTGGGACAAACTGATATTTGTCCCAGCAAGCGCCATCCTAACGGTGCGCATAATCCTCGGTCTATTATTACCCGACCTGAAGCTTGTCAGTCTGCCGATAAGGGCCCTTGCCTTTGCGATACGATCCTCGATTCTTTTCCTCCGGGCTGGGATGGCACTACTTTGTGTAGTAGCGCGTCCAGCCATGGGAAGTTTGGCGCCAATAATACGGCAAACTGCCACTGCGGCTCCAAAGAGAATCGAGTCCGTCTCGCAAAGGTCCCGGCTGGCTTCCAAATAGGTCACCAGCATTGGGTTAAGAGCCCTCACGAGAGCCCGATTTCGCTTGCTTAGGGGTATGCGGGGAAGTCGCGGTCGATTTTCAAGAGGGGTGCTGCGCGTTTCCAAAATTGCCTCTTCCAATATACTCCTCATTTGCTCTAGTTCGTGGGAGACTATTTCATCGTCGTTCGAATCAACCACAACTGGAAGATCCATGGCGGCTTCCACGTGTAGATGCTGGTCTGTCGAATGTGCAGCTGCATCTCCAGCCATAGCCGATTCATTCGACGACGGAATAGCCTCACGTCGTAGTCGTTCGAGTTCGGCATCATCAAATATTTTCGAGCGCATGATGTACCGAACTCGGTCTGCCAGGTTATGTTCCGTGACGGGGATAGACGGCTCCAGCTCAGCAAAATAGCAATGCATCCGAGACCTATACGCTATTCCCACAGTTTCTTCCCCTTTCGCCCTATAGTACGCCCGCAATGCGTTTTCTTTTTTTATTATTATTATTATTATTATGTGCTATTTTCCGCTCCAATTAGTAACCACACAAACAATGCAGATCGCATTCTTCTATTAGGGTTTTTTTAATTTACATTTTAACACAATACGAAGACAATGTTACACTTCTCCTTGAAATTCCATTGATTAATTGCACATAACCAAATTAATTGCAGGTCATATAAATATTTGTCCAAAATGAGATTTAAATTCGTGACCCGAAGTAATACTAATTCTAGTGAATGTATGATATTTGGCGTATTCTCGAGAGTATACTCATTAAAGTTGTACGTTATTACTAATAACGAACACCTACTTTATATTTATTATATTATATTATGCCTAATAACTTTTTAAGTCTAATATAGATATTGTTACGCGCTCAAATCAGCGCACTAGCGCCATCTAGTCTCGAACTGAAGGACTAAACTTCTTGAAGTTTAAAACTCGAACTCTCGGTACCTTGCACGTGTTTACTTGAACATTCTGGATATTTTGCTAATTTATATAAATAGGCGCTGCAAGATGCGATCGCAGTAGTGTTGATTTGGCGAGAAAAGCGAAGCTTCGGAGCGGAATAAAGTGAATTAGTGTGTTTAATTATTAGTGTTTTTAACTTTAATTTGTGTAAAGGAAATTAAAGTGTTAATTTAGGTAATTCTATCGGCAATTTTTATTGTCACGAACCCCAAGCTCGTAACAATTGGTGTCAGAAGTGGGATAAATTCATGCCGATTTTACCAAAGGAGGAATCGGAGGGTGTCCGTACCCGAAGTCAACGCCAGCAGGAGACGGACCAGAGGAGGTTTGGTGGTGCAACGCCGCAGACGTCGGAGGGCCAACTGCTAGTCACGGAGGCTGCGGGCCCGTCAGTAGCTCCTACAGCTGCAGCACCTGACTTAGGTGCTCTGATGGCCATGCTACAGGAGCAGCTGCAGCGCGGACGAGAGGAACAGGCCCGTCTGTTGAAAGAGCAGCAGGAGGAACAGGCTCGCCGACAGGAGGAACAGGTCCGTCGGTTGGAAGAGCAGCTGCGGGGTGGACAGGATGAACAGGCCCGCCGACAAGAGGAACAGGCCCGTCGATTGGAAGAGCAGATGCTTCTCATGAAGGACCTTCACGCTACCTTCAGGAAAGAGATAAGGGAGGTGAAGGATGAGGTTGCTCAACATGATAACCGCCTGTCGGAAGCTGAGACACAAATCAACCAAATTAAGAAAACGCTGGATGAACTCAAACTTGGGGATGGAACTACAGCTCCCGTAGTAGCTTCAGCACCTTCGCTACGTGGGTTCAAGGTGCCACCGTTCGACGGGACTTCTTCCTGGTCATCCTACAAAATCCAGTTCGAGGCCGTCATGGAGGCAAACGGCTGGAATAAAAGCCAGGCCATGACTGCACTCACCTTAGGCCTGCGCGACCAAGCCTTAACCGTGTTGGAAGCTCTCGGTAAGAAAATGACCTACGAGCAGCTCCTTGAGGCATTGGAGGCGAGATATGGTGACGCTCACCTGGAACACATCTTTTGCGCGCAGCTTAAAGATCGCGTGCAACGCAGCAACGAAAACCTGCAGCAGTGGGCCCTTGAGGTGGAGAAGATGGTTCGAAAAGCATACCAGTCTGTACCTGCGCTCATTGAGGGGAACCTGGTGCAGACATTCATCGACGGCATCCGCGACCTGGAAGTCAGAGCTGCTGTGAGGCTCGGGCACCACGAGACGCTTAAGGACGCCTTGGCCCATGCACTGGAGGTAGAAGCCGTGCGGCAGGATCATCGTTCCCATCGCGTCAGGGAGGTTGCAGCAGCTACAGTTCACGACCGCAACAAAGGATACAGCCCTAGGTGCTATGGCTGTGGGGAAAAGGGCCATCTTCGATCCAGCTGCCCTAAGCGAACCCTAGAAAGGGAAGGTGAACGATCCCAGGAGGGTAGTGCGGCCAACAGCACCGCCCAACAGCAGCAGGGAAACGAGTAAAAGCCAGAACTGCGGGGCGGGTGCTGGCTGATGTTAAAGGAGCCCCAAGGATCTCGATCTCACAAACCCATGATGGGAACAGTCATCATCAAGGGCGAGGTCAATGGAATGCCGTGTAAACTGACCATAGACACTGGAGCCTCTCGTACGGTTGTTAGTTCCCAACTTATAAGTCAGTTCCTTGGGGACTCCGCATACAACCGAGAACGCATTAATTTGGTAACAGCCACCGGTCAGCGTATACCCGTCCGTGGAGAGAAGGAGATGGAGTTGAAGCTTGGCAACGTGATCGACCTGCATAATGTCATCGTGGCTGATATAATGGACGACCGCATCCTAGGCCTAGACTTTATTCGGAATAATTCTTGTGAGATCGACGTTAAGCAAGGTGTTTTGAAATGTGGACAGGAGGAACTTTTTATGGAAGGTGCGTTACCAGGGAACGTGTACAGCATTAAGAAGATTGTTCTTCCGCTGAGATCGGAAATGATTGTTCCGGTTAGTTTTCCACGAAACGCTGGGCAAGCTCACCGTTGTGTACTTGTGGAAAGGGTAAACAATGACCTTCCATGGAAAGTAGCTCGAACCTTGGTCAGAACCACTGACATCTCAAGAATACGTGTGCTGAACCTTTGCGACCGGGAACAGATTATAGAAAAAGGAAATCTGGTTGGCACTTGTGAGGAAGTGGATTGGTTACGTCGGTGCCAATATATATCGAGTGGGACCCCCAGCAAGGATTCAGAAACGAGAGTGACCACACTTTTGGAAGACTGTCGCAGTGTTCTCTCCCCGAACAAATTGGTCAAGGCGAAGAAGTTGTTACTCAAGTACGCCGATGTGTTCTCGTCAAACGATGCTGACATAGGAAAGACTGGCTTAGTTCAACACAAAATAAACGCAGGAGAGGAATTGCCTATCCGTCAGTGGCCAAGAAGATTGCCGGTAGCACGTGAAAAGGAAGTGGAAACCATGATTGAAGGAATGGTGAAGGATGGTGTTATTGAACTTTCATCTAGTCCATGGTGTTCACCCGTGGTGCTGGTAAAGAAGAAGGATGGCAGCATGCGGTTCTGTGTTGATTACCGCCGTCTGAACGACGTTACAAAGAAGGATAGCTATCCCTTGCCAAGAATTGATGGCACGTTGGACATGCTTACAGGAGTAAAATGGTTTAGCACGCTGGATCTAAAAAGTGGCTACTGGCAAGTTGAAATTGACCCTAAGGACAAGGAGAAAACTGCGTTCTCGACGGGAAAGGGTCTGTGGCAATTCAAAGTAATGCCGTTTGGGTTGTGCAATGCTCCAGCAACGTTTGAAAGGCTGATGGAACTTGTACTTACCGGGCTGATTGGCGATGCCTGTCTGGTCTACTTGGATGACATCATCATCGTGGGCCGTACGTTTGAGGAACACCTTGAAAACCTGGGACGCGTGCTCATGAAGTGCCAATCTCAAGCTGAGTCTGAAGAAATGTTCACTATTCAAACGGCAAGTCAACTTTTTGGGGTATGTAGTGTCGGAAGAAGGTATCCGCACGGATCCAGAGAAAATTGCAGCTGTAAAGGATTGGCCGGTTCCAAAAGACAAGACGCAGGTTAGAGCATTTTTGGGTTTGTGCTCCTATTACCGGCGATTTGTCAAGAACTTTGCAGATACAGCCAAACCTCTGCATAAGCTAACCGAGGAGAAGCGACATTTCTGCTGGGATGAAAGTTGTAATATCGTATTCCAGGAGCTCAAGGACCGTCTGTGCAAAACACCTATTTTGGGATACCCTGATGCAAGCAAAGAATTTATAGTTGACACAGACGCAAGTGATATAGGACTTGGTGGTGTGTTGTCTCAACGGAATGGTGACCAAGAGGTCGTGATAGCGTACTTCAGCAAGTCGTTGTCAAAACCGGAAAGGAACTATTGTGTCACAAGACGCGAATTGCTAGCTGTGGTAAAGTCGTTGCAGCATTTTAGCAAATATCTTCTGGGGCGAAAATTTCACTTACGAACTGACCATGCTGCACTAAAATGGCTATTGCAGTTTAAAAATCCAGAAGGACAAGTTGCGAGGTGGATTGAACTACTGCAGGAATACGACTTTGAGATCGAACATCGCAGCGGGAAATCTCATGGCAACGCAGATGCATTATCACGAAGACCTTGTCCTGAAGATTGCAAACATTGTACTAGGCAAGAGAGTAAGAAAGTGGTATCCGTGAGGATGCTCAGGGCAGACCACCTCAGCAACGAGTGGAAGAACAGCTTACAACGTGCACAGCAGGAAGATCCGGACATCAAGCCGATCCTGGAATGGATGAAGGCCAGTGCTCCCAAGCCCAAGTGGAGCGACGTCTCAGCGATGAGTTCGACCACTAAAAGCTATTGGGCCCAGTGGGACAGCTTGCTGCTTCAGGATGGAGTTCTGTGCCGTAAATGGGAAAGTGTTCGGGGAGACAGCTGTCATTCACAAATGGTTGTCCCTAAAGCTAAAGTACCGGATGTTCTACAGCTGTACCATAATGATTATTCAGGAGGCCATCTGGGAGTTAAACGAACTCTACTGAAGATCCGAGAACGGTTTTACTGGGTCCACTGTCGAAACGATGTCGAGGACTGGTGTCGCAAGTGTACAAGTTGTGCGGCTGTAAAGGGACCTCAGTCTCGTAGTAGAGGTGCATTGAAGTTGTACAATGTTGGTGCACCATGTGAGAGAATAGCCATTGACGTGGCGGGGCCGTTTCCGGAGAGCGAAAGCGGTAACAAGTATTTCATGGTTGTGATGGATTACTTCACTAAGTGGCCAGAAGTCTTCACCATACCCAATCAAGAAGCTTCAACAGTTGCTGATAAGCTAGTTCATGAAGTCTTCTGTCGTTTTGGTGTACCTTTAGAGATTCACAGCGATCAAGGAAGGAATTTTGAGTCTCAAATATTCCAGGAAACTTGCCGAGTTATGGGTACTCATAAAACAAGAACGACTTCTTATCACCCGCAATCTGATGGAATGGTAGAACGATTTAATCAGACATTGGAGAGGTACCTAGCAAAAGTTGTAGACAATCGGCAACGAGATTGGGACAAGCACATACAACCGTTTTTGTTGTCAAATCGAAGCGCTGTTCACGAAAGTACAGCAGTGACACCAGCTTTCGCAAACTTTGGAAGAGAATTACGGCTGCCTGCAGACCTGATCACCGGGATACCACCTGATGCTCCACGCAGTATAACCGATTATGCAAATGACTTGCGGAACAAAATGAATGACGTTTATGAGCACGTCAGACAATCGGGCCAGCAAATGTCTGAAAAGATGAAAACCCGGTATGATCGCAAAAAGAACAACAAAGGGTTCGACGAAGGTTCACTTGTGTGGTTGCACAATCCAGTCCGCAGCAAAGGGAAATCTCCTAAGCTTCAAGCTAAATGGGACGGCCCGTACCGGATTGTGACCAGGATCAACGATGTAACCTACCGGATACAGAAAGGCGCAAGAGGGACTCCTAAGATCGTCCATGTGGATCGCCTAGCGCGTTATTATGGGGCCGATAATGCTCGGGACGAGCATGTCTTAGGAGGGGCCAGTGTTACGCGCTCAAATCGGCGCACCAGCGCCATCTAGTCTCGAACCGAAGGACTAAACTTCTTGAAGTTTAAAACTCGAACTCTCGGTACCTTGCGCGTGTTTACTTGAACATTCTGGATATTTTGCTAATTTATATAAATAGGCGCTGCAAGATGCGATCGCAGTAGTGTTGATTTGGCGAGAAAAGCGAAGCTTCGGAGCGGAATAAAGTGAATTAGTGTGTTTAATTATTAGTGTTTTTAACTTTAATTTGTGTAAAGTAAATTAAAGTTTTAATTTAGGTAATTCTATCGGCAATTTTTATTGTCACGAACCCCAAGCTCGTAACAATATTAAGTTTGTATATTTTGCTAACTATATTTTATTTATTTGCATTATGTTGTACCCTATATCTTCCCTATTTATTATATAAAGTGAATTGTTTACACCTAACACAATTTTTCAAATGTATGGATTAACTGGTAGAGAACAACAAAAGGAATTAAGTCCGCCTTTTATGTTCCTTATTATAATTTGTGTAATAAAGAATAAATAAATATATAAAATTAATTTTAGATAAAAGAAAAAATAAAACAAACTTTCACCCTTCATTACTTCCCATTGCTGGCATAGGCCATTTTATTTTTGAGAGGGTAAGGAGGTTAGGTGTCCAATTAAGCAACCTATGGGAAATGCGTTATGTGAGCATCTGGTCGGTTTACTTTGATATGTACAATGAATGAATGACCGAGGGCGGGAGATACTCGCACATAATACCAGCATAAAGTAGCCACATTTAACTGCTGTGTTTTGTAGTGTGAATGACGAGAACCGAACATCTAAAAAACTTCGAACTCGAATTCAAATATTATATCAAATGTTAAATACGTTCTGTGTTAACTAATAAAAAATATTTTGCTTAAATGCCGTAGATTATTTTTGCCATCATCGTCATTTCGACAACAATTTTTGCCATAGATAATAATAATTAGCTAGAATAATAGGCTAAATACTCCCCTTTTATGCAGATCAAAATACTAATATTAATGAACAATTTCAATCACGTAAGTTGTGAAGATCCATTACCCTCTTAATATTCTAGATTCGGATGAAATTAAACTACATTAGCGTAGACAAATAAATCAATGGGTGACTAACTATACTTATATTTCGACATTCGACTCCAAGTGCAGGTTATGGCCGTGTTCCGATATACGCTGTGAGCACTGCTCAGTGCTGTCACTGGTGAAAATTTCTTTCCGCTATGGACTGCTAGTACCTATATACTGTCGCAGTACCACAGGGAAATATATATCGTCTTAAATCGCCGCTATTTTGTACTGTGAGCATTACGCTTTCGAGGCAAGGTATTCTCAGTATTTTGATCACGTGATCAAAAAACATAACAGCGCATAGAGATTTAACAGAGTCCATGCATGATTGTTATTATTATTAATTAAATACCCGGTTGACCGAGATTTGCTCGTTATTTTTCGCTTGTTTTTTTTTTTAATTCGTTTGTTTTGGAAATTATATTTAGATACAAATTACATACTGATGAAATACGGATAATATTTTTTAATCTTAGCGACATAATAGAAAAAAATCATGAGTACAATTAGTTTAATTTAAATTTTCGTGTTTTTAAAAAAAAGTAAAAAAAGAAAAAATAGATTTTCTCAAAAAAGAAACAAACTTGAAAAAAAATAAAAAAAAAAGTCGGTCGGTCGGTCTGGGCTCATACCATGGTATTACGATTTTGTGACCGCCCAATATACCAATTAAGCTATTTGTAATCACTAATAAACTGTCAAAATTTACCTTCCTATTCTAACGATATCGTAGCAGTTTTTCATTGCCTAAAAACACGGACAAAAAGACATTTTCTAAAAATAAATCCCAGCTAGATCGATTTATTGCCCCCGAAACTCCCTGCACACAAAATTTTACGAAAATCGTTGGAGCCGTTTCCGAGATCCGATTATATATATATATATATATATATATATATATATATATATATATATATATATATATATATATATATATATATATATATATATATATATATATATATATATATATATATATATATGTGTGTACAAGAAATAAACTCATCAAGTTTGTAAAACAATAACATTGAATTAATAATTTTTCTTGTTGAACAGAAAACGTGTCATCATCATCATCATCATTACAGCCCTTCACAAGTCCACCGCTGAACATAGACCTCCCCCAAGTAATGCCACAAAGCATGGTCCTGAGCCACCTGCATCCATCGACTTCCTGCATATCTTACCAGATCGTCACTCCATCTAGTGGGGGGTCGCCCTACACTACGCCCACCGGTACGAGGCTGCCACTCGAGAACCTTTCTTCCCCATCGGTTATCGGTTCTTCGAGCTATATTGCCGGCTCATTGCCACTTCAGCTTACTAATCCGTTGGGCTATGTCGGTCACTCTGGTTTTACTGCGGATATCCTCATTTCTGAGTCTATCACGCAGAGAAACTCCGAGCATAGCCCTCTCCATAGCTCGCTGAGCGACCTTGAGCGTCCTCATACGGCCAGCAGTGAAGGACCACGTCTCAGATCCGTAAGTCATCACTGGCAACACGCACTGGTTGTACAATCTAGTTTTTAGAGATTGAGGTATACCTGACGAGAAGATATGTCGTAATTTCCCGAACGCTGCCCAGCCGAGTTGAATCCGTCGATTGACCTCTCGGTCGAAGTTGGACTTACCTAGTCGGACTATTTGTCCCAGGTAAACGTGCTCGTCAACAACTTCGAGCATAGTGCTCCCAACAACTACCGGCATAGGTGTGACATGGACATTAAACATGATCTTTGTTTTGTCCATGTTCATCTTAAGACCTATCCGTTGGGAAGCACTATTAAGGTCATTGAGCATAGTGCTTAAGTCCTCCAGCGATTCTGCCATAAGGACTATATCGTCGGCAAATCGAAGGTGAGTGATGTACTCGCCATTGATATTAATACCGTATCCTTTCCAGTCCAGTAGCTTGAAAACGTCTTCCAAAGCAGCGGTGAAGAGTTTCGGGGATATAACGTCACCCTGTCTTACACCTCTCTGCAGTTGGATAGGTTTCGAGCTCTGGTTCTGTACTCGGATAGCCATCGTAGGCCTACTGTACAAACACTTCAGCACTTCGATATACCGACAGTCAACTTGGCACCGCTGAAGGGACTGCAGCACCGCCCAAATTTCGACGGAATCAAAGGCTTTCTCATAGTCCACATACGCCAGGCAAAGTGGCAAATTGTACTGTTCAGTCTTCTGCACAATCTGCCGCAGAAAACGTGTACTTGATAAATATTTTTATTTGAAAACAGTGTCGGAAAGTGGGGGCATACTGAACTGCGTTCCGTTTTAAACAGTAACTAGTATACTAAACTAAAAGGGAACGGCTTCACAGTGAACTGAATTGACTTCACACTTTACATTGATCACATCGTATACCGGAACACACCCAATATCGACTCCCCACTAAATAGCGTGGGTTGTGGCCACTTAAGTTCGTGATGAGTGGCAAACTATGAAGAAACCCCCACATTCAAATATGCGTGAGACATAAAAATGATAATGGTGTTCAATTTTTGTTATAATATATCCCGTATCACAAAAACAATCATCGGCTGTGCCTTCTTCTGGTTCGATTTTTCTCTACCTACCCTCCTCGTATCTTCTATATCCTCCTGGCATAATTTTAATATTTGAGACACTTTTTTTTACTATTTCTAAAGTATTTTCATTCTCCTTTTTCTCTATTCCTATTATCTCAATCTTTTCCTCTTTTTCTTTTAATTCTAGATTTTGTAGCCTTTCTTCCAAAACCTTATTGTATTTTTCAAAATAAACATTGTTTTGTTCAAGCGCTTTCATCTTCTTCTCTGCTGTCTCTTTGAACTCCACCATTTCTTGATATTTTTCAGAATAAAAATCAATGAGTTCCAAATCATTGTCCAACTTGGCTTCTATTTTATAAATGACTTGCAACTTTTTATTAACTTCTTCTAAAATGGATTCTGTAGATACCTCTTTAAGATCCAAATTTAATGTTTGCGAAGGTGGAATGTCTCCATTTTTCTTAGAACATATTTCACACCTCTCTTTTTTAAGCAATTGTTTTGACACACACTTCTTGTGATAAACACTATCACATCTTCCCAAACACTTAATGACTTCATCTTTTGTCAGTGAAAGAAACAACTTACACTTTTTACATTGCGTCATTTTGTTTTACAAATGTCGTATTATAGGTAGGTACAATTAACAAGTACTCACGCTGAGTGCGCTTGCGCGAGAATGAGCCGGCCACAGTCGAGCGTGTACCTGCTGTACTACCATATGTCAGAGGAGTCATAGCCAAAGTTGGCTACATCTTGAAGCGAGCTTCCATTAAAACGTACTACAAGCCGCCGAAGAAGATTAGTCAATTTTTACCATCCGTCAAGTGTAATATCCCTCTACAAGATGCAGGAGTGTACAAGTTAGATTGTGAATGTGGTCTCTCTTACATAGGTCAAACAAAAAGATCCATAAAAACCCGCGTGAAAGAACATATAGCTTACGTGAAGCACCGACGCTCCGGGAAGTCTACAGTCTGCGAACATGTTCAAGATCGTCCCCACCATTACATTCGATTTGATAAACCACAAATTCTCGCAAAAGAACACCGATTCCTACCAAGGATGATCCAAACGCGAGGCTATTGAAATTAAAAAACATCCAAATTTCAATGGAGAAGATGGGTGGGTGCTGCCACCTGCTTGGGATCCTATAATTAACAAAATTAAACCCAAACCTAAGCATACCACTGCAAGATTTCATGATACTATAAGCTCGTTTTGCGTAAATCGGACCAAAAATTAATATTCAAAAACCGAAGGTAGCCGGACTAACTATGACATAGGGACGTCAAACATCTCAGTCCCCCCCCCCCCCGTGACCATGGGTGCTGTAAAGCACCCGAAACGCCGGGAATCAAAAATAAGTAAAAGTAATGAAGTAAACGCGAAAAAATCCGTAAATTTAATATTATTCAATGTGTAGTGTTCGCGTAAATTTAAGAAATCAATATTTAAGTAAAGTGGTGTTGAAATTCCACAATATACTTTGTCGCTGGCATTGGCAATGTTCGTATTGGCTGCGATTGCCATATCTAGATAACTAACATCTTTGACACTGCTACCTGTCACCAGCAATGGTATATTAATAACAACTAAAAAATAAAAACTGCGAACTATGTTAAATATCCTTCCTACGAGTTTTATGTTCTTTTTAGAAAATATATTTTATAAAAAGTTGTAATAATAATGTAATGAAGAATAGAAACTCGAACAAACAAAAATTATTAAATTATGTATGAATCTTTTTATTCAAACATCAATTAATAAAAGTTTTACCCCATCCCTCCATAAAAAGTACGTCTGTTCCTCAAGGGTAGTTGTAACTTTGCTGTGAAGATATCTTAGCGAAGACTTATTTTTAGATTGAAGAGGACTAAAATTTGCTTAATACTTAAAGCAAACGGTCGATATACATTGTACTAAGGGTTCTGGTCTCTTTCGGATGGTTTTTTCTTTAACAGTCTATTGCCAGACCATAGTTCGTTAGTTAAGGATAAAATGTTATTAACGTTACATAAGACTATTTTATGGACTTTACCGCGTTTAATTTAACTTCTTTCAACTTTACTTTCATTTGTATAGGACTTGCTGTAAAGCGCTCGAAATGTCGCAAGGTAAAACAAATTGTACTAAACGCAACAAACTCCGCAAAAGTAATTTTATTCAATGTGTGGTGTTCACGTTGACTTATATATTACGAGCATAGGTGTTCACGTATAAGCGAGTGTATATTTTAATACGTAAACTTTATACCCCTTTTTAAAGCATATTGCGCGCACAGGGGATTATGAAATTTAGCATGGTCAATGTTTATATGAAAAAGTAGTGCAGAGAGTTAAAGTGAATATATAATATGTTTTTCAAATACGTTAAATTAAAAAATAAGATAAATAAAACATTCATTGTTTACGTCCATAATGCCAATGTCAAATAGCATAGACTCCTCGTGGAGTCATATTACTTTTAAATTTGTGATGATACTCTGTGGTCAAGCAGCCACAAAGAGGTTTACGAAGAAATAACTATAGACCTGACTAAATTAACTATGAATCTTGTTTGATTTCAAATGAACCTTATTCAATAGTCTTTGGAGTATACGTAAAATCGTTATTTTTATATTTTGTATGTTAGAAAGATCGATGTAGTGCATTAATGTACAGTTGAATATACTTACACACATGAAATTTAATGAATTAGGTAACGCACGTTGAATTTCGACAATTAGGCAACCACTAGAACATTATAATTTCGCCAAAGTGAGACATAATTCGAATAATGTTTTAAATAATAGCTGATGGATGCGACATATAGCTGCAGTTGGAACGAGGCCCCTTGTCTGCAGAAGAACAATTTTCTCACAGAATACTGGCGTAAAAAACTAACAGAATGATGCTGTATTGCGTGTAAAACATGAGGCCGTTTCATTTATAACGAGGCGTTCTATATAAAACGGTGGTGTTGACGTCGTATTTAAATTCCCCATCTAAGTTACACTTAAGTGTCTACTCGTATAGGTGATACCATGTACACTTAGTTGTACTATCTCTTATTATTTTTCTTCTCTCACTTCTTAAATAAAAATGTTGTATTACTCATACAACATTATAGATAGCATTTTAATCTTGTCTGCCTTTACAACACAGAACTATTTAAAAAAAATCGTTTGCATTTCAAAACGTGAAGTTTTGTTGAGATTCACGATCTTAAAACGGTAAATGAGAGGTTTTTTGAACAAGCCCGATATTGGAAGAACTTATCGTGAGGAAACTTTCATGTCCGAATAATTATAAAATATTGCGAATGCATGTGAAAATCACCATCACATATTGGGGGACATTGCCTTACCCTAAAACCCTAAAAGAAATAATACGAGACCTGTGCTTAGGAGTGGGACTTATATAGCCTGTAAGTTTTCTTTTACTCTTGAATTATTTCAAAACAACACAATAAACCACGTATAAAATTTCAATATGTAGAAATTTTTATATTATCTTCCTGTCAAATTTCCATTTTGATACACACTTTACGGAGAGCTTATTCTGATATCGTAGTCGCGTCTGATTGCGTCGTCGCGTCTTACGGCCCACTGAACATAAAATTAATACGAGCACATCATATTTTGCAACGGCTCGATGGCTTTTGCAATCAATCGAATGATAAAAGTTAAAACAGCTTACGTAACATTATATCATGTTGACCTCTTCTTATTTCAGGAGTGTGTTCATTCATTTTCATTCCTAACAGTTAATCAATAGTCCACTGTTGAACATGGGCCTTCTCAATAGATTGACTCATGGATGTAATAATAGAGGTATTTCGTATTTGCTATAGGTGTCACTCTGTGAGCAGGCAGATCAGCAACCGTTGTTTTTTTATTATTATTGAATTATATCAGGAAGATATTGCTTTCCATGGATCAGTGACATACATGCGACAAAGGAAAACGTAACAGAATTTCGCCTTTCGCCTCTGGCGACAGTAAGAAATTCTGTTTCTGAAATAAAACAAGAGTTCATGCGAGTTATTAAATTATTTTTCTTTTCTGTAATATTAAACTAATAAACGATTATGTCCATCCAAGCTTTATTTATTTATTACTTTATTTAAATTATTTATAGCATGTTTGCTTTATTTTTATTCTCAAGTTTACTTTATTTATTACATCTATACTTAAAGGTCGAACCCATTGCAATACAGTGTCCTCTTTTCATTCTGAACTATATCTTACAATAATAATATAATTTTTTTATCTTAAAGCAACTAATAAAACTATTTATATACGGTAAGTGACGTTAATCAAATATACAAAATTCAGCTTCAAAGAAACCAATATCATTCCAAAAAACTTTAATTTATAATACATTTTACAGTAACATATAGATATTACGACCGTTTACTTAATTTGCAACTAAATACGACAATGGAGACTGATGCACTTTCATACATTCTTGGGCCCAGATTGTAAAAATATGAAAGTGATGTATATACAATATCTTATATATTATCAAAATATCACTGAAAATTCGGCGGATTTTAGCAATCTGAGAACCAAGGTATATGAGGTTTAGTACAAGTGAGGTTATGCAACAAGTTGGCAACAACAACCTGAACTAAACAGCTGATTATTAAAGTGCAATTGCTATTTTTTATTCGACAGTTATTTATTATATTAGTTGCAGTATTTATTGTACTGTATGGAGTGGAAGGATAATAGGAAACTCACAAATAGATTGAAAGATAGCGAAGGTTATGCAATGTTTAAAAAAACCTTTTTAATTATCTTTTATTAGTCTTCAATTATAATTAAAATTCACACAGCAATCCATTGATAAAATCCAGGCCGCAAAATCAACAATACCAAGCCAAAGTCAAACGGGTAAACGAGTTCATTAAGATCAAAAGTCCATAGAAATAAATCAGTGGTTGAGGGATATAAATCAATAAAACACACATAGACACACATTCAAAACGCACACGTACTAAAACAATACGAGACGCGTAAACAGAGAAACCTAGAGTGATCAAAGATTGAGTCAGGCAGGAGTTGTCACTATCAGCACAGATTAAAAATAAAGCTGGCAAACACAAGTAATAAATCGAACTTTGAACGATAATCGATTTAGAGATTTATTTTATTATGTTGATATTTTATTTTTTAAACTGTTTACACGGTGTTAATTCTAATTCATATACTGACTATGATTGAATCAATTAACTGCTGTAAGTTGTTTTAATGTTTAATTGTCAAAACTCATTCACACTAATCGATTAAAGTAATCGATTTCTCATTTTATTCATGTGACATAACACTGACATAAACTTATTTTTAAGATTTCTCGTCTTGCAGATTGTGAATTGGCCTAATTTTTTATATCTTGAAATACAAAAATGTAACGCTTTTTTTAAAGCATATTTCAACTTATTACATATTGGGCCCAAAGATCCCCGTCTCCACTGAAGCACTTACCACTGAAGATCTCGAGCTTAGAGCGTTTTTGTAAGTAGACTAGTTTGTGCCGAAGGAAAAGCAAGTAGTGGCTACTGCAGACCATGAACGCTGATATGGAAGCACGCAGGAGGCGCTGGGTGTTCGCTGCCACTGCACGGCAAATTTTACCTGTATATGTAATAAATCAAATGTCGTTTATGTTTGTCGAATGACAAGCAAAAATGAAATTGACTCAATGAATCGAATGAACCTTTACAAGTGAAAGACAATCTTGTATTGGAACGGTACGCTTCATTAGTTCTATAAATATTATCTTTCATATGAGCCCTTTGTACTCGAAAATCACTCAGTCACGTGACGTTTCTTTTGTAGGAATTTTTTCTTCAATTTTCTTTTTTAGCAGTTTGAATCTGAGCTCTCAGATCAAACTATAATATATGTACTTGTGTTAGTTGACTTAGAAAGGACCATATTTGCACAGAATAGGGGCTAATTTTCATTAGACTTAATTTATCAATCACAGCCGCCAATCTCCACAGAAAGTATTCGTCTATGCAGGACGGGATTATAGTACACAAGTGTATGTGCATGCGTGCTTTCCCAGGCACTATCGAGATATATCGCCGACATACTACTGAGACAGGCAGGGTGACAGGGTGAGAAATTGCGTGATAAGGGATAAATGTGGTATGCAAGATGATGTTGTGACCAGGATTAAGAAAGGAATGCTTCGGTGGTTTGGTCATGTGGAAAGAATGAATGAGGAAAGAGTGACAAAGCAAATTTATATGGCAGATGTGAACGGCCGAGTCGGGAAGGGACGCCCTAGGAAAAAGTTTATCGACCAAATTGGCGATATTTTGAAAATGGGCCACGTTAGAAGTACCCTTAACCGACGAGCATGTATGCGTAGTTATATGGATGTGAAGGAGGCGAAAGAGGTGTGTCAGGATCGTGCCAAATGGAAGTCCGTAGTCTCTGCCTACCCCTCTGGGTGACAGGCGTGAGTGTTTATGTATGTTATGTATGTATACTACTGAGAATTCCTTGACAAAAAGAACTCAATAACTAATAATTAAGGCCCGGCCCGGACTACGAACCCCAGGTTCACATGTTTAGCAGTAGTGCTTACGACTGACAAAATACGAAAAGCGAGCAACAAACGAACAATTGTATTCTAAAACTTTAAAATTATAAATGCTTGTAGGGTTAAGAGTTGTAATATAAAATTATAAGAAGGATTTATTTACATAATTTTATTTTATTTTATCAATTAACCATTGACTTCCTCCCATTAAAAGAAAATCTTTGAGCCATTTAGATAAGGACTTCACATTTTCTCGAAATATTTTATTTTCTATGTTTTTATGTTTCTATTCACTGCCAATAACTTTGAAAATTAGTACTCAAAATCTCAGTTTCATGGATGCCGACGGAGATCAAAGACATGGCAAAGAATCAAGACATTTAAACTAAAAGATTTAAATTTCATTAGATCGGAAAAAAACTATGATAAGTAGTTTCATCAAGTTATTAATCGAATATTTTTTGCATTTTCCTCTAAGTACCCCCATGACGCTTTTCCGTTGTAAAAAGTATATAATTGTACGTTGAACCTTGTATTCACACATCACTATATTAAGTATCAAACTTCAGATAATATATAAAATATTATCTGAAATTTGATTGTTTGCTTATCACAAATTCATTATCGTTTTCTGCAATACTATAGATTGAATTTTCGAATGCCCCCATATAAAATGTTTATTATTACCACTCTATATAATCACAAGTGCAATCTTTTCAAATAGGACTATAAGAATTAAGAAAAGAATAAAATGAGTAAGATTTCAAATTCAACAAATGAAAAATGATGAAACCATTTGTATTATTACGAGCTGGGGATTCGTAACAACAAAAACTGACAATTGAATTATCAAAATTGACACTTTAATTACTGAACACCAATTAGAACTTAAAAGCACACTAATAATTAATCACACTGATCACTTTAGTTCGCAGTTATATCGCTTCGAAATATTTACTTGTATCACCAATTCAATACTGCCTCGGTCGTAGCTCTAAACGGCTTTCTATAGGGCCTTTTCTACCGAAAACATCTAGAAAGTTTGAGTAGAATATCGAAAGTTCTAGCAAGGAATTTTCTAGAAAGCTCTCCTAGTTCTGCTACTCCATACCTCCATACTAGATGGCGCTAGTGATTTTTCGAGAAAGATCTCAACTCTCTTATTTCTGCTACTCGATACTAGATGGCGATAATAATCACCCGCCATATACCCGGCATTAATTATGGCACGCAACAGTATCAACACGCACGACGCGCGCTATGCTGCAGAGAGCATTGCAGCTAAATACAGAGCACGCTGGGAAGAGGGGAGTGTGGGAGGTGGCCCGTCATTAGGTATGGCTATCCAAGCGGGCAGTCACGTGAGGGCAGGCGTCGTCGCATGTATCGAATGTACGAACTTTTCGCTGCTTTATGCTAGTCGATTAATATTCACTTTCTCTGATTAGATTATTATTTCTATGTATTTAAATATTCCTTTAATTTTTCTGTTAGAAATTCTAACATCTAACAAATATTAAGACATTCATTTAGGTACTTTTGAAATTTATTTAAGTTTCATTTTAATTACTTAGTAAAATTTGTTTTATTTTTGTTCGTTGATTAAACTTATGTTTGTTTGAAACATGTACGGGGAAATTAAAACAGTAAGCCACGTGACTAACGGTTTGCAAAGATTTAGGTGTCTTACAATGGACCGATCTGGGATACCTTGTAATATGAAACGCCTTTATTTAGCCGATATGGGTAAGTTGCATACTTGTGGCAGTGGCGAAGCATCCATGGAAGCTCAGAAGCCGGGCTTGCTGTATAAAAATGCTCAATCAATAATATCAACTAATATTTTCTTTAATTTTCAAGTTTGAAAATTTCAATTTTAATAAAATAAGTCGTAAACTGATTCAAACTATTTCAAAGGGCATGACCTCGTAGCATGTAATACGTAACGTCAACACATGGCAGTTTGCTTTCAGTTATAAATACACTGGACTGTCAAAATTAATTAAAGCAAGGAGTTGATTTTGTAGTCTCTCTCGCACGCGTTGGCTTTTTACCGGGCTTTCGAGAAGACGATCACTCCCTTTCTAACCTGTGGAAAATTATTCTATAATGTAATAATAATACGAAATGTTTATATAACAATTACTATGGAACCAAAAGCCGTGCTTTACCCTGAAATTGTTTAAGAATACGTTATCGAGTTCGTATTGGTGTTCACATTTCAATGTTTATGTTTGTTTTTGTTGTCTGTTAATAATTTATGTTTTTCAAAGAATTTTAGTGAAATGGGAGGATAATAGTGTTCCTTGTGATAAACATGAGTATGTTAAAGTGCTAATCGGCGAGGAATAGGTAAAATCTTTAAAAATGATATTTTAATTCAATAAACATTTCTTCATACTTTAATAGGTACGGGGCTCTTTAGTATTAAAGTATAATTATTCTAGGCGTATTTAAAGGTTTAAGAACTCAATACTTATATTACCATATGAGTTAAAATATCATTTTGAACTTCAGCATAAAAAATACCTAGGTATAAGTTTAATTTTATAGCAAATAATTGTTACATTCCTTTTTTTAATGTGAAGCCCAAATTTTAATGTAATAAATTAAATGAATATACGTGTATATTGAGTTTTTTAAAGAATATTTACTTTAGTCCTTAAAGCTGTAAGTCATTTTATCAAACGAAAATTGATTCTCACGGTGGTATGTAAAGATTACGCTAAATGGCACAAACACGCTGTCGGCTAATTTAATACGAGTATTTATATTACCTTAAGAGTTAAAAATATCGTTTTAGACGATTTATTAAAATTGAAAATGAATAATTATGTAATAAATAGTCATTATTTTATGGTAAAAAAATTTGCAAAGCTTTATCTTCTCATTATATCATATGTAATTCCTGTCGTAATCTGTTTAAACAAAATAATTTAGATGTTTCACATCTGCAAGGCGTCCCTTTTTTAATTTTGTACATAGTTTGTTTGTAGTACTTTGTTCATGCTTTTCTTTTTTTCGTGTATTATATTGTATGTAAATATCTTTTTCTTTCACTGAAACACACCCAAACGGCTCTTTTCAGTCACCGAAGGTATGCAATTGCATACGTCATATAATCTATCTAGCGGTAGTATGCCTTCTGTGTGCTTTGTTAAACACGTCCTTGACAGCACTGAATATGAAACTTAAGAGCGGAGATAGATCAAGATTGGTGTATTTTTATAAAACTGCTTGTTTTTAGCAGGTTTCTACAAACCCGTATCTCGGGCTTGTTTGGAGCCCTAGTTTGAACTTGCGAACTTAAAAAAGCTGGAGAAATATTTCTATTTGAATTATGGTTAAAGATATTTTATTCTCAAAAGAAATATACATTTCACTTAATGAGAGGTTACAATATTCAAGTTATAAATGGGTTATGAGCATACAGATAGCAAATATATATATATATATATATATATATATATATATATATATATATATATATATATATATATATATATATATATATATATATATATATATATATATATATATATATTAACATTTAAAAAAGAGGAAATAGTTTCGTGACATACAACTTCTTACTAGTTTGGGCATACAACTTAATACTTCCAATATTATCGTTTTGTGTGTTGATGTACAAGTTAGCAATCTTTTAGTACATAGTAATAGATAAAGTGGGTAGTAAATAAGATATTTCTTATCGTTACCGACAACGCTAATTAGCGGTCGGCATATGGACAGGGTCGGATTTAGAACTTATTCATTATATGTTGTTTTAGTTTGCTTTTAAAGAAGTTAAAACTATTTAATACTTTTATTTCTTGTGGTAGTTTATTATATATTTTAACTCCATCAAAAAGTATGCTCCGCTTACCATAGTTTGTTCGTACCATAGGTATGTAAATATTATTAGTGTTGCGAAGTACTTTCTTTTCTTTGCCTTTATTTGTTATAAATTTTAATTGTGTGTGTCTTTTACTATCTAAAATTTTCTTTATTAGAATACAAGTATTATAGCAATATGTTTGATAAATATTCATAATTTTGGTTTCACTGTACAGTTTGTCCGTAGGTGTAAAGAAGTTTTAATTGAATAATAGTTTTAATATTTTATTTTGGTTTATTTGTAGGTCCTTTAATGTTGTTTTGTAGGTGCACCCCCAAATTTCAACTAGATAATCCAGATGTGGTTTGACTAAAGCATTATAAATTGTTCGGCGAACACGGTAAGGAAGGCATCGAATACAACCATAAAGTGAACCCAGTAGAGAAGATAGTTTCGATCTTATTTTGCCTATATGACCCTTCCATGACAAGGTTTTATTTAGTACTAAGCATAAATATTTCTCTTCGGCTGACTCGTGTATTGTAGAGTTGTCAATGGTGAGAGGGGAATAACTGCAAATGTTTTTATTTTTGGGTTTAAATATCATGTACGAGGTTTTTGATGTATTTATTGTAAGCAAATTGGGTTGGAACCATTTTTAGATCTACTTGGGCTCGTGCGATAACTTCTTCTATGGAACGTCCAAAGTAGAAAATACAGGTATCATCTGCATATAAAGAAATTTCGCCATTTAATTTAAGATCAGTTATGTTATTTATATAAATCAGGAAAAGAAGTGAGCCCAATATAGGGCCTTACGTAATGGGTTGTGAGGAACTTTGATAGTGACCAATCTTTACAATTTGATATCTTTTATTTAGATAACTTTCAAAAATTTTTAAGGCATGGCCGTTAATACCTATATGAGAAAGTTTATTTAATAGTAGTGAGTGACTTATTGAATCAAACGCCTTTTTAGGTCAATAAAGATTCCAAGCCCTAAGTTTTTTGCATCAATGTTTTTTTTTATTTTGGTAATTAAATCTACCGTTGCGGCTAAAGTATTTGACCTAGGCTGGAAATCATATTGACAGTTTGAAATAAAATTAATTGAAGTTAGGTATATATTTAAGCGGTTATATATTACTTTTTCAAAAATTTTGGAAACTACTGGTAAGACAGAGATAGGACGGTAGTTACTGGAGTCACTTTTCGTACCTGATTTGTATATAAGTGTGACTTTAGCTGTTTTCAGTTCATCTGGAAATATTCCGCTTTCAAGACAATCATTTATACGTCGTATACGTATTTATAAGTAAGCCTTGTAAGAATTAAGTCCTTAATACACTTGCCTACCTTTGTTGTAATGCCATCTATTCCTGAGCTCGTATTAGGGTCTAGTTGGTCAATTATTTTAGCCACTTCATATTCGTCACATTTTTGAAAATTTGATATTTCATTAATTACATTTTTATGTTTGTTACTAAAAATGTATGAATTATTTACCTCCGAAAGTGTCTGTGTTATCTCGTTAGCTAAGACCGATACAATTTTTGCGAAAAATAAATTAAATTCTTCACAAATACGATTTCCATCTGTTATTTCTCCTAAAAGAGTATTTAGTTTTGGAGGATTATTATCCGTTTTTATTTTATTTTTGTTAGGGTTTCAATAAGCCTCCACATTTTTAGGGTTATTTTTTAGAGAGGGGAATTCCGACTGTTTGAAGGTAGCAAAATTATTGCAACATTTGGGGATCTAAGACCTACAAGGGATAAAAAAATTGCGATTTAATGTACATTTTAATGAAGGACATTTTGACGTGTTGATTCCTGTTGATTCCACTTTGAGCCCCTGGACGGCTGAGTTGCCGCACCCTTCTCCCGAATCAGTAGATTACGATTTAAAGGAGACAATAAATGTTTGTATTCTTTTTAGTAGTTACGGCAAAATATAGTGCCTGTCTGCGTACAAATGTGGTATGGATACTATTTTTTACATATATTCATTGTGAGTGTACTTTCCAAATACCATTAAGATAATATAATTAAATTGAAGATGACTAAGGTATAATATGTACATTTATATTTATAATATTACCAACACTCGTTATATAGTAAGAAAGATGTTTTAAACTGACTGTGTAAAAAACAGTTTATAATGCAACTGTATTTATAGATAGTAAATCATTTCTAACGTAGTGTATAATTCAGACATATAATTCAGATCTATTAATGCAGACAGACAGACAGGCCCGGTGTCAATACTTTTTTTTAATATGCTTTGGTTGATTATTAAATGCCTATAGTCAACCAAATCTAAGAAATACCTTTTGACGTTTTACATTAATCATTCCGCAATAACTTTGCGCAAGAGTACTCACACGATTTAAAATAACCTTTTAAGTAAATCCGAAGAATTATGAAGTTATCTATATTTCATTACAACGTTTTTAGCTTTTTATCACTAATTTAAATTAGAATCTTTCAAGCAAAGCAAAATATAAAAAAAATAATCAGTATCAACTTTTTTTACCTGACGTCGTTTCAATGATAAGTCGCTATGTGCCTTACCGTAGTGTATGCATGATTAAAATTCATTTTTATATATATATATATATATATATATATATAATCGTTAAAAATATTCAAATAATCGAATTATTAATTTTTTTAATGTATTATTTGTTTAATGAAATTTTTATTTTTAAAATTCCTTAAATTACATTAATCTTGAAAAAAAAAGAAGTTTATTTTTTTTACTTTGTCAACGAAAATTTATGCATTTTTTTAACTTTATCAACGTAAATTTGTGTAGGCGAAAAAAACTCATAAACAAGGCCACGTTGAAAAAACCACTAATCTCCTGCCGTCTGAACGACGTTACGACGAAGGACGGCTATCCCTTGCCAAGGATTGATGGCACGCTGGACATGCTTAAAGGAGTAAAGTGGTTTAGCACGCTGGATCTAAAAAGTGGCAAGGAGAAAACTGCGTTCTCGACGGGAAAGGGTCTGTGGCAATTTAAAATGATGCCGTTTGGGTTGTGCAATGCTCCAGCAACGTTTGAAAAGCTGATGGAACTTGTACTTACCGAGCTAATTGGCGATGCCTGTCTGGTCTACTTGGATGACATCATCATCGTGGGCCGTACGTTTGAGGAACACCTTCAAAACCTGGAACGCGTGCTCATGAAGATTCAGAGTGCCAACCTCAAGTTGAGTCCGAAGAAATATTTACTATTCAAACGGCAAGTCAACTTTTTGGGGTATGTAGTGTCGGAAGAAGGTATCCGCACGGATCCAGAGAAAATCGCAGCTGTCAAGGATTGGCCGGTTCCAAGAGACAAGACGCAGGTTAGAGCATTTTTGGGTTTGTGCTCCTATTACCGGCGATTTGTGAAGAACTTTGCAGATATAGCCAAACCTCTGCATAAGCTAACCTAAGAGAAGCGACAATTCTGCTGGGATGAAAGTTGCAATATCGCATTCCTGGAGCTCAGGGACCGTCTGTGCAAAACACCTATTTTGGGATACCCTGATGCAAGCAAAGAATTTATAGTTGACACAGACGCAAGTGATATAGGACTTGGTGGTGTGTTGTCTCAACGGAATGGTGACCAAGAGGTCGTGATAGCGTACTTCAGCAAGTCGTTGTCGAAATCGTGAAGGAACTATTGTGTCATAAGACGCGAATTGCTAGCTGTGGTAAAGTCGTTGCAGCATTTTAGCAAATATCCTCTGGGGCGAAAATTTCACTTACGAACTGACCATGCTGCACTAAAATGGCTATTGCAGTTTAAAAATCCAGAAGGACAAGTTGCGAGGTGGATTGAACTACTACAGGAATACGACTTTGAGATTGAACATCGCAGCGGGAAATCTTATGGCAACGCAGATGCATTGTCAAGAAGACCTTGTCCTGAAAATTGCAAACATCGTACTAGGCAAGAAAGTAAGGAAGCGGTATCAATGAGGATGCTCAGGACAGACCACCTCAGCAACGAGTGGAAGGACAGCTTACAATGTGCACAGCAGGAAGATCTGGACATCAAGCCGATTCTGCAATGGATGAAGGTCAGTGCTCCCAAGCCCAAGTGGAACGACGTCTCAGCGATGAGTTCGACCACTAAAAGCTATTGGGCCCAGTGGGTCAGCTTGCTGCTTCAGGATGGAGTTCTGTGCCGTAAATGGGAAAATGTTCGGGGAGACAGCTGTCATTTGCAAATGGTTGTCCCTAAAGTACCGGATGTTCTACAAATGTACCATAATGATTATTCAGGAGGCCATGTGGGAGTTAAACGAACTCTACTGAAGATCCGAGAACCGTTTTACTGGGTCCACTTTCGAAACGATGTCGAGGACTGGTGTCGCAAATGTACAAGTTGTGCGGCTGTAAAGGGATCTCATACTCGTAGTAGAGGTGCATTGAAGTTGTACAATGTTGGTGCACCATGGGAGAGAATAGCCATTGACGTGGCGGGGCCGTTTCCGGAGAGTGAAAGCGGTAACAAGTATTTCATGGTTGTGATGGATTACTTCACTAAGTGGCCAGAATTCTTCACCATACCATATCAAGAAGCTTCAACAGTTGCAGATAAACTAGTTCCTGAAGTCTTCTGTCATTTTGGAGTACCTTTAGAGATTCACAGCGATCAAGGAAGGAATTTGGGTCTCAAATATTCCAGGAAACTTGCCGAGTTACGGGTACTCATAAAACAAGAAGGACATCTTGCCACTAGCAATCTGATGGAATGGTAGAACGATTTAATCAGACATTAGAAAGGTACCTAGCAGAAGTTGTAGGCAATCGGCAACGAGATTGGGACAAGCACATACAACCGTTTTTGTTGTCATACCGAAGCGCTTTTCACGAAAGTACATCAGTGACAGCAGCTTTCGCAAACTTTAAAAGAGAATTACGGCAGACCTGATCACCGGGATACCACCTGATGCCCCACGCAGTATAACCGATTATGCAAATTACTTGCGGAACAGAATGAATGACATTAATGAGCACGTCAGACAATCGGGCCAGCAAATGTCCGAAAAGATGAGAACCCGGTATGACCGCAAAATGAACAACAAAGGGTTCGACGAAGGATCACTAGTGTGGTTGCACAATCCAGTCCGCAGCAAAGGGAAATCTCCTAAGCTTCAAGCTAAATGGGACGGCCCGTACCGGATAATGACCAGGATCAACGATGTAACCTACCGGATACAGAAAGGCGCAAGAGGGACTCCTAAGATCGTCCATGTGGATCGCCTGGCGCGTTATTATGGGGCCGATAATGCTCGAGACGAGCATGTCTTAGGAGGGGGCAGTGTTACGCGGCTAAGTTGACATCCAGCACTAGCGCCATCTAGTGTCGGGGACGAGAGCGAAGCCCGACGCTCGAACTTTCGGCGCCTGATCGATTGACGCGCGTATTTACTTGAATGTTCTGGATGTTTCGGTGATAATGTGTATTTAAAGGTCGCATCGCAAGATGCGATCGAGGAAGTATTGAATTTGGCGAGACAAGCGAAGCTTCGGAGCGAAATAAAGTGAATCAGTGTGATTAGTTATCAGTGTTTTAAATTTTAATTAATGTAAAGTGAATTAAAGTGTTAATTTTGGTAATTCAATCAGCAGTTTTTATTGTTACGAACCTCAAGCTGGTAACAATTGGTATTACTGTTTCGTATTCGTATTTTATGAAAAAGTTGTAATTCCTTTAGTATGACATATGTCATTACTTTCCCGAATTTGATCCGTATTGGCGATACAATCGATTGGTGTAACAATACAGTGTGTCTTTTTTTTAAAAATTTGATTTAGAAGAGAAAGAATTTAGATTCAGAAAAAGTATAGTTTTTTCAAAAATCCAATGATCTAGTTTTCATCAAAATTGGCCTCGAGGTTCCTTTGAGTCTCATAGTTTCGGATTTTGCAATCCACGCTCATTGTGAAAATTCACCTGTATGTTATATATAGGTAGTTACATTAGGTAATTTTGTAATAAAAGCGAAATTAGCTTAGTTATTCAGGGGTTGGCCTTTCGATTATTAGATCTCTAGTTTGTTTACCTGATGATAGTACGAGTAATCCTATGTACGTAGACCCATATATGTGTATAGACCAACTTAGAAGTGAATTTATTCTTTTCAGATGTTTCATTGTGATTTTCATACAAATGTATTGTAACTAAATAGGAATAACATATTTACTGTACCATTTATTATTGTTCTAGCAACATCAATACTTCGTCACAGTCGTCGAAGTCGTGCATCACCTCCATCTCAACGGTGATCACGATACATAAGTTTTTTGGAGCGATTTTTGGCGACGGAAGAAGGAAATTTAGAAATAAATCGCCGAAATTCTGAGCTTTTATAAATGCTCGTGAATAAAGCAGTGCAGAGCATTGAAGAAGGATTAAAATTATTATCAGAAACTTTAAATTTTTTTAGTTTTAGTGGTTTTTATTATAGTTTTTTTTAAATATTAAGTGTAAGTAATTGGAATATAATTTTACTAGCTTTATTAAATACTTAAACGTATTTATCTCTTAAATATTAAGTGTAAGTAATTAGAATATAATTTTAGTAGCTTTATTAAATCAGAGGAATACTTGACAGCTTTATTAAACAGACTTATTGATCCTAGTTTATAAAATATTAGCGTAAAACATAATAATTTAAAATAAACATTGTAAAACCAGTACGATTTTTTTTTTCAAAAAAAAAAACAATTTTAAACATTATAATGTTTATTTAAATAAAATATGTATAGGTTTTAATTTAATCTGATGCACGTAACCGTGTTCGTCATAGCACATTAATTAGTTTTCGTCGAATAGACTGCCCTATTATAGCCCCTTGAGTTATTGTATAATTTCTAGCCCCAGCTTGTGTATGAATGACTGGAAACGTAACTCCTCTTGACTGTCGTATTCGTGTAAAGTAGGAGCCGGTAGGCCTACACGTTTACAAATGTTGTGTAACACACAACATGCTACTTCAATTTTTGCAACCACATCAGGGTGATAATGTAGTACTCTGTGTGCCAAAAAAACATCTAAACGCGCTATCGCATGGAGTTTGACTAGTGTGCAGCAGGTGTTCCACTTTTCTACATTAAGTACCGGTACCATCAAATGTGCACGTTGTGCATACCCAGAATCCCCTGCAATGACAAGAAATACATTTCAATGTCCCATACCTAAGTATCCTAACTAGCCTAATCCACTGGTTTTACCCATGTGGGTATTGAGATTATATTTATATTATATATTTACCAAAGTATTTTGTTGTATAAATTTTCATGTGGCAAACATTATATTTTGACTTACTTACTATTTGTTTCCATATATACAAAAGAAATGTTCTTAGATATTGTTACAATTCTGACCAATTAGATATTTCTTACATGATTTCCTTTACGACAGTAATATCGCTCTTCATTTTCTGATGGCCTAACCATGTTAACGTAGGTACCATCAACACATCCTATCACCCCAGGAATTTTGTATTTCTCCAAGAATCTGTAATGTTAATGTACCTATTATTAGGCAAATATTTCAAACTTATTGGTTGGTAGGTTTAACATTAAAATATAGATACTACAACATAATTATAATACATATACCGACCTTTCCTTTAGTTTGAGCCTCTCCATGGAATTCTGTGGAAACCGTATGTATTTCCTTACAACACTAGGGTGATTTAGAGCATCAACTACCTCGCGAAAACATCGGGAGACAGATGGTTGTGATACATAAGTGTGCACATTCTTTCCACAAATTCTTTGATAGCTACCGCCGGCCAAGAATGGAAGGGCACAATATAACTGAAAAATAACTATATTTTGTAAGAAAAAAGCTTTTTTAAAGTTGTAAATGAATAGTTTTATTTTTATTTTTTTATAGAATAGGGTGACAAACGAGCACACAGTCCACCTGATGGTAAGTGGTTGCTTTGACCCATAGACGTCTACATATATCCTTGATTACGAATCAAAATGCAGATGCATGGTCACCCGTGAGGACTAAGACGGAATTCCTCGTTTCCGGTAAAAATGGTCTCCGGTTCTCTACACGCACCGTAAGAAACACATCAGCATTAAGCTACCATTTTACGCTGGTATTCTGTGAGAGCGGGGTACTTCCCCGGTCGATACTACTAATATAACTGCACCACGGCCCTACCACGTATAAAAACTATTTGTGCACGTAAAAAAATATTAATTTGTCATGTTTTATGTCTTGTGTCTTGTCTATGAAAATGTTGTTACAGAATAGCACAACAGTAGCTTGAAAAGTCTTCCGATGCAGCGTTGAAGAGTTTCGGGGATATAACGTCACCCTGTCTTACACCTCCCTGCTGTTGGATAGGTTTTGAACTCTGGATCTGTACTCGGATACTCCCTATTGTACAAACACTTCAGCACTTCGATATACCGATAATCAATTTGGCACCGCTAGAGGGACTGTAGCACCGCCCACATTTCGACAGAATCAAAGGCTTTCTCATAGTCCACATACAACAGGCAAAGTGGCAGATTGTACTCTTCGGTTTTCTGTACATCTGCCGCTTCTGTACGTGGTCTATGGTACTGAAACCTTTTCAGAAACCGGCTTGTTCGGGAGCCTGGAAGTCATCTTGTCTATGTGCGAGACGATTCGTAATGACTCTCGAAAACAGCACGTAGACGCGGCTCAGAAGGGAAATCGGTCTGTAGTTCTTCAAGAGGGCATTGTCACCTTTTTTTAAAAACAAGACCACCACGCTTCCGCTTCACGCAACGGAATTGAAGAGCTTCTGAAGAACTTTAAGTGTTAGTGTTCCACCCGCTTTCAGAAGCTCCGCTGTAATTCCATCCTCGCCTGGGGCACTGCCGTTTTAAGGTGCTGGAGAGCCATTCTAATCTCTCTCAGACTAACGTATTTGATATCATCAGAATAGTGTCGAATAAAACTTTCTCTTGAATCGTTCGCTCACACTTGCTTGTGGCTCTAACGGTAATATGTACAGCTTCCCATAGAACCTCTCAATTTCACTCAAATTCAGGTGTCCCGAAAACGAAGCTGCCACACTTAGTCTTCAGCTTTGACAATTGACTCTTTCTGGCAGACAGATCTCTGGCAAAGACTTTGGAGCCCTGGTTCCGCTCGATCGCTTCTTCAATACGCGCAGTATTAAAGTTGCGTAAGTCCCGCCGCGTGAGTTTGGATATCTGTCTGTTCAGGTGACTGTATGCTGTCAAATCTGCTGACGATTGCAGCCTCATCTCCCGTCTCACACGCTTGGCGAATTGGCCTCCTACCTGTTTCCGTCTGTCGCCTTTTACAGCACGCACGGGATGACATGGGGTAGTAGATATTCTCAACCGCCACTACACGGCACGGCACACATATTCTGCTTCTCCCATACATGAAATACCTCGCCGTAATTGACCTCTCAGTGTATCTCGAGAATGAACAAAGATTGTATTTTAATGTAAATAAGATTATAAATAGACAGAATCAACAACCCACCGAAAACTACACTCATGTTTTTTTTGAGCTGTGCTAAGTTGGTTCTTTTGCACATACTCTTCCATATCACGAAGTGCCTGCCGTTTACGTCTGGAAAAGTTATGAATTTTAAACGAGAAAGCAAGGGAAACCTAATTGTTATTATATGTGTCTTCTTTTACATGTTGTCCTACATAACTTACTAATAACACTGCTCCGAAAACTGTATGTTTTCGGTGTCGTAAGGTTCGAAAACTTTTCGCTATCATGATAGTTTTCTGGCAATTTGCAGATCCCAAAAATCTGTGGGATAAACACTGCGACAGCCTTGTGGAAGATATTAAAAGGCAATTGGAAAGAGAATGTGATAGTATATCATTGGTTAAAAACAAGAAAAAACTATTTACAATCAATGTTCTATTATTATTGAGGATATTGTTATATCTACGTCGGGCAAAGTTCGCTTGCATTTTGGTATCGCCTCTCCTTCGGGGAAACAAGTTGTCCCAATGATGTTTAACCGTCAGAATCTCATGGAAATGTCATTAATTATCGAGGAACTTAATTTTAAAATTAATTTTGATAATTAAACTATAAATTATTGCGTTAAGGAATATTTTATAAGAACGTGAAATCTCAGGAGGCGTAGCCACTTGGTCCAATTAACGTGTGCGTAAAACAGAGAATGACATTGCGCGCTCGGTCTCACTCGGACATAGTGCAGACCAACGCATGTTTCGATAACTTTTTATTAAACGTCGTTGATCATCTTGGAGTCTCACTCTAAGATATAACTAATTAACCGAAAGTATCTCAATAATAGACGCTTTTATAACTGGAGAAAAGTGGATATAATAAAACGTTAAGGATAAATATATCCATTTATCATTAATATCCGGATCTTTTGGAAACCTGGGATAATAGCATTAAAAACAGATGTATAAATAAAAATTTTAAATCTTATAATGTGCCGAAATGAAACCAAGACCGGAAGGAAGCGTACGATCGGATAATGAAAAGTATATATATATATATATATATATATATATATATATATATATATATATATATATATATATATATATATATCAAAAACATTCTTCCTGTTACATATCAAGATAAATTCCTGGTATAATATTATCTTAATATCTGTAATTAACAATTCGTTAAGTACATCAAAAATTACATATTTTAGTAAAGGAGAATAAAAGATTACACCTATAATTAATCGAATTTGTTTCTTTCAATTAAACTGACGTTTCCTCAATATCATGAAGCAAAATTAATTATCTTCTTTTCACACCTTTTAATCATTTCGCCTACACATGAATCTAATCTTATAACCGTATATATCTCAATTACATGTATTAAAAGCTGCTAAATTCTACTTAACTCGCTCCCTAATATAGTCTACTTTGAATCTAGCTAATCTAATTAAATCTACTTATAATTTTATTTTATTAAGTACAGAATCTTCGTATTCATTCATCCTTGCAAATTCACATATAAGAATGCCCTTTAGACCGAATTTTATTGGTTTGGTCTGTCTGGTATGGTCTGGTTACATCTGGAGTCGGAGACAGGTGTTTATTGAATCACCAGATGAAATATTATTAGCCCGTTTTTTACATTTTAATATTATAAAAAACAAATTGGCCATTTCAAGCACGTGTGAATTTCTTGCGCTAGTAGTTCACATGACATTATGGCGGATCCTTCTTGTCTCTAACGCCCTCTTGCCCCTAATGCCCCAACTAATAAAGCTATTCACAATTGATTTGAATTTTGAATAAAATATTTATTAATCCGATATTTCTACACCATAATATTATATCATGAAAGTAAAAAGCCTGTTCTTATTTCTAAATAGATTATGTAGTAATTTAAAGCAAGTTTTTAATAGACACTAAGAAGTAAATAATTACGTACGAGTACATATTATAGTGGAACGGGTGGAACACCGGTACTTGAAGTCCTTCAGAAGCTCTTCAATTCCGTCCTCCATGGTGGCACTACTCCAGAGGCGTGGAGCAGAAGTGCGGTGGTCTTGTTCTTTAAGAAAGGCGACAACGCTCTCTTAAAGAACTACAGACCGATTTCCCTTCTGAGCCGCGTCTACATGCTGTTTTCGAGAGTCATTACGAATCGTCTCGCACGCAGATTCGACGACTTCCAGCCTCTCGAACAAGCCGGTTTCCGAAAACGCTTCAGTACCATAGACCACATACGTATCCTGCGGCAGATTTTACAGAAGACCGAAGAGTACAATCTGCCACTTTGCTTGGCATATGTGGACTATGAGAAAGCCTTTGATTCCGTCGAAATTTGGGCGGTGGTACAGTCCCTTCAGCGGTGCCAAGTTAAGTGTCGGTATATTGAAGTGCTGAAGTGTTTGCACAGTAGGGCTACGACGGCTATCCGAGTACAGAACCAGAGCTCGAAACCTATCCAACTGCAGAGAGGTGTAAGACAGGGTGACGTTATATCCCCGAAACTCTTCACCGCTGCACTGGAAGACGTTTTCAAGTTACTGGACTGGAAAGGATACGGTATTAACATCAATGGCGAGTACATCACTCACCTTCGATTTGCCGACGATATAGTCCTTATGGCAGAATCGCTGGAGGACTTAAGCACTATGCTCAATGACCTCAATAGTGCCTCTCAACGGATAGGTCTTAAGATGAACATGGACAAATCAAAGATCATGTTTAATGTCCATGTCACACCTATGCCGGTAGTTGTTGGGAGCACTATGCTCGAAGTTGTGGACGAGTACGTTTACCTGGGACAAATAGTCCGACTAGGTAAGTCCAACTTCGACCGAGAGGTCAATCGACGGATTCAACTCGGCTGGGCAGCGTTCGGGAAATTACGACATATCTTCTCGTCAGGTATACCTCAATCCCTAAAAACTAAATTTTAATGTCCTTGTAAAGAGCATTGAGATTAAAATTTATCAAAGTAAACCTAAAGAAATCTACCACAGAAATTAATTAAGCTAATAATTTCTCCATCCTAAATGGTTAATTACACGTAATCGACTTAAATATTAATAAACGTTATCAAATTATTAATTCATAATATATTTTCAAATTTTAAAAATATAAATTTTTTTAAATTTCTTCACGCGTACGACCTCTCTGTGGAATAGTTTACCACTGGCGATTTTTCCGGACTGATACGACTTAGTGACCTTCACGAAAATAGCTTACTCCTTTCTAAAAGGCAGGCAACGCACGTGCATTTCTCCTGGTGTTGCAGTTGTTCATGGGCGGCGGTAGTCACTTAACATCAGGTGAGCCGTATGCGCGATTTCCCCCTCTCCTATAAAAAACTATATGTTGATACGTCATATTACAAAGTTTTTGGGCGTCCTGAGCCGGCAGGCATACTATGACAATAGTATCCCAGGGCTCCAAAGGATACACAATAACCTGAGACTCTCATCACCATCGAGGTACTTGTTTTATTGTTCCCACTAGTAGTTCATATGTGCTGACATATAATACACCAAATCGCAGCAATCTACCGGCGGAGGTCAAGTTCCCCCCAAAATTTCTAAGTGAATATTTTAATAATAGCCGACTATTATAAATGAGCTCATAAGCACAGATGAACGACGAAATACACCGTAAATAGTTGAGACATCTGTTTTTACCCGACTTTAATAGAGGAATTTCTCAATTCGACTGTACCTATGTTTCTTTATTTACATGTTACTTGGTATCTTCGTCAATCGTAATTCGACTTTTGCGATTCTTTATATTTCAAACGTTTTACCTACGCAATGGAAATTTGGGAAAAGATAACACTCTTTAAAATGGAAAAATGGGGATTAATTTTTTGATGTTACTATATTTAGCTGCCATTCTAATTGTTACCATTGAGCTTGTGATATTCCCTAGTCACATCAAAAAAAAACGGATAGAAATGGGTTTTTTTTTCTTCTATGTCCTGGCACTGATTTTTGGAGCTAATATGTGACAATTATTTTATTCTTGTTAGTTCATTGAAATCGGCTCTTACTTTGTATCAAAATTTAATTTTTCGTATCGATAATCTTACTATGTTAGCTGAAATTGATAAATAAAGTAACGTGAAATCGATGACAATTTACACTGTCCCAACGTTTTACGCGACCCATTCGTGCTACAAACATAATATTATAGCTACCATGTATGTAAAACATCTCCATGATACAGAAGAATTTTCTTGTATTGGAGTAACGTTTTTTTTTAAATATTTTGGTTTGTTGATTGGTTACATCAACAAGTAAATGATTAATGAATCTTATTGCTTGTTTTTAATTTAGCAAACAAAAGCATTGTATTCCAAACATATTTCAGATCTCTTGATTATAACGTTTATTTGACAATTTATTTTGTTTCTATTGTTATACTGCTAACTGCTTAGTTTGAGTAACCATTCAATCTCAGCGACTAGCGACAATTTCTATTTATTTCACGGTGACGCAACGTTATGTTATTGTAATATTATGTTACGCATTATGAAAATTAATGAACGACTTTTGTATTATAGTGAAATCGGTTACATTCGGGGAATAGAAGTTAAATTTATGTAAGTACCTGTTAACACTGACAATATCGCTGTCACAGTAATGGTGTTACTGTTAGTAATGTTACAGATTAGAAAAGTTTAAGCTCTGCTGCTTTCTGTAGTTAAATCTGCTTGATTGCCTTATTAGTCCACAAGCAATCCACGCTACACATGTCTCAAAATTCATTCAACATTTAAAAGTAAATTTGATTAATAGAATTAGGTGTTACTTTGCGAAAATCTATTTTAAAAATGTAGGCAAAATAAATATTAACAATTTGTTTAACGATTAGTTATCGTTGCGGCTATTTTTGCTGATGATGTCACATTCAGAGGTGAAACACGTGACCTATTATTAACCGTGTCGCATCTTTTCTAGTGGTACTCGCAGTTAACACTTACCGCTGCTCCGCATTATCGCCGTGAACCTTCGTGAATAGGCGTGAACGTGAATGTGGATGGTTTTCACGAGATTCACGCGCATTCGCGCCTGTTCGGCGAGAAATCCCAACAAGTTCGGATCGGCCGCCGATCGGCCCTTTTCGTGCGTCATCGGACGATGGCGGTCGTGTTTAATGTACGCGCTCCGTAGACAGTAGGTTTCTCTGTCTACGACGCGCTCTCTTTGTTTTACACGTGTTTGATTCGATCATTCGAGTTCGGCCGTCGTTGCCCGAGCAAACTTCGGCCGATGACGGATTAGGTGTAAGCGAGCCGTTGATCGGATTTTTTCGTGCGTCATCGGACGTTGCAATCGTGTTGGTTTACGCTCTCTCTTTGTTCCACAAGTGTTTGTTTCGATCGTCCGAGTTCGGCCATCGTCGCCCGAGCAAACTTCGGCCGATGACGGATTAGGTGTACGCGAGCCGTTCCCCAACCAAAGCCGGTATTTTGTTCCGCGACAAAGGGTTCACGCACCTTTCGCGCGACGTTCACGTGTACACATCCACATTCACGGCACCGGGCCAAATGCCAGTTCGTTTTGGGCTACAAAGGCGTACGGACGATTTAATTTAGTCATACACCATCTTCTTTTTTTTTCAACGCTTTCTATTAAATTTCTTGTTTTGGACGTCTAAATAGTGATACAAGTATGTTGCCACAGCAATTATTTTTATAGACAGGGTAACAAACTAGCACACAGTCCACCTGATGGTAAGTTGTTACTGCGGCCCATAGACATCTACATCTATCATCGATTACAAATCAAAATGCAGATGCGTTGTCACCCCTGAGGACTAAGATGAAATGCCTCGTTTCCAGTAAAAATGGTCTGCGGTTCTCTACACTCACCTCACGAAGTAGTAGTAGTATAAATAGTAGTAGTATAGTAGTAGTAGCATTAAGCTACTATTTTTACGCTGGTATTCTGTGAAAGCGTGGCCCTTCCCCGGGCGAGCCGACCCATTCGTGCTACAACTATACTACTAATATAACTGCAGCATGGCTCTACCACGTATAAAGTATATAATAAATAAATAAAGTTATTGCAGCAGCAGCTTCTACGTCCGTTTCGCGGCGGGTTTCACGAACGATTGCGAGATGTGAGAATCCCGTGAATGTGGAGGGCATGACATGCCGTGAATTCACGGCGATAATGTGGAGCCGCCATTAATGTTGTTGAAGGTTGTGTTGTTAGGATTAGCGGTGACAGTAAAAGTAAACCAGGAGGGAGGTTTTCTTCTATTAATATAAGACACGGCATTTGATTTTTTACTACGATCTTAGCAAAAAGTTTTATATATTTAATAATTATATTAGATAACCATTATTGCACTAGTAATTTCATCATTTTACCATTTAAGAAAGAGCGATTGCGTGATATATTAGAAGCTTTATAATCTAACTAGCGTTTTATTTTGAGTGGAGACTTACGACCTACGAGAGGGTTTGACGAATTTTTTACGCTGCAGACATATAATAGCGACAGTATTGATTATTTCCAAATCTCAGACGAAATAAAAACTCTTTTTTATTTCGTCTGAGTTCCAAACGTGTTGAGTCGATTGGATGACGATGGATCGCATACCATTGGAAAGCTATATTGGGGGTTAATGTTTTAGTATTATTTTTTAAAGAATTTCCAAATATTATACTTTAGTTTAAATAAATAAATAAAGGTAAAATAGGGCTGCTACTATTATTTAAAATTATCTCATATTGATGTGATTTATGGGCAACAACATTTTTGTGTACAGATTGACCCTTACGAATATATGTGAGTGCGCAGTAAAATTGGTTAAAATAAGGCATTATCACGCGTTTCAAATATAAAAGATGAAAAACACAGTAAGATCGAGATATTTTTAAATCAATTTTTCTTCAACATTTACCTATATTACTTATTTTGAACCTTCTGTGCAAATTTTGCCTATTATTGCAAAATAACCTTGTGTGTTTTAATTAATGAACTGTTTATATTGATGATAGAATCATTATGCATGAAGGTACAAGGAAACTCTTACGGATATCAAGAAACTCGGTTTGATAACTTGATACTAATGTCCGTCAGAGCGAATTTTGGTCACGCTAGCCAGTCTCAACATAAACTATCCATCGGCGCAAGACGGTATTAAAGTGCCCAAGTGTACATACAGTAAAGTGCACAGGTGTACATTCTTTACTTTATCATTCTCATAGTCCATGACACGGCAAACCGACACGATCGAACAGAGATCAAGCCAACGTCTTTACGAAACGTGCTTTCGAAGGCAAGGGGGTGTGACACCGCAGTCTTAAGAGGTAACAGTGGTTAAATAACTGTTTTAGTAACTTTAGTAAACTCGATTGTATCTACAGTGTTTCACCATTAGTTTCGTGATTCATATTCAAGAAAGTTAAGGATTAACACGATGCAAAATATTTTTCAGAAACACGATTTCACGAAATTTTGTTGATAGAAAATAATTGCATAATTACCTCTGTATTTTCAGAAAAAACACTGGTAATCTTTTAATTATTCATGTAAGGTTACCAGATTTTCAACAATACTGTAACTATAAGATACCTGTGCAAAATACGTTTATTAAATTTTCCTAATTAACCTTTGGTTTGAAATAAACAAGAAATATCTAAAATGTACTCTTGCCCAGCCACCATATCCAGAGCCGCGGCCCTTCTCCTCTCACCGATCACACACCAAGCTAGTCCAGTTTCGGCAGTCGAAGGGGAAACTTCCGTCGCTTGCTGGCGCGCGCGCTTACGTTCGAGTGTATTTTAGTATTTTATAAAAAAAGGAAAAAAGGGGTTGGTGAAAAAAATATGTTTCCGGTATCTAAGCGAATACTTTCTTATTCATTTATTTGCTTTTGGTTCCCTAAGGTTTAATAAAATAATAAAGCATAATTTTTAAGAAACCCCGCCCGCCCCTCAACGAAATCTCGTGAAGCTGCAGGGCACGGGGGCTAAATCGCAATTTGAGCTCACATACTATTCTTTCTTAACGACTCCGGGCTGTTACTGATAATTTCTTGCCAGGAAAACCCAATACCTGATTTTGACCCAATCTGGAATCGAACCCGTGACCTCAAGATCATCAGTCACGTTTACCACCACTATGCCCAAGAGGCAATCATAATAAACCGGTTAAAGTTATGCAACAAATACCCTATTCAAGGATGTGCTTACAGTTTGATGGTAAAAAAGTAATGTAAAATAGTAGATACGAATTATACGGCTATTAGCTACTAGGATGATGATATAAAAAACCTCTGTGGACTAAGATGAAATGCCTCACAGCCTGTTTTTATACTGGCACTTTACACCCTTCAGTTGTTTGCATTCTTTTCATTTAAAAACAGTTACCTCCACACTAGGGTTTTCTCCTGTATCGTGGGGCAGATTACAACACAAATGCTGCAAGGATAAACATTCACACTCGGAATGATTGTTTATGGGCCATACAAATTGTTCCGTGCTTGTTCCGTGCGGAATTCGAACCTGCGGACCTTTCCGCAGCTCATTGCTAAACTACTGCACCACGGAGTCTTCAAAATGAAATAGATTATTATATGCAAGCTTCACGAAAATAATCTCAAATAAAAAAGACGTGTGGCACTCGGGGACTGCCGCGGTAAAGCTATTGCATAGCATTTTTTATCAACTTATGCAATTATAATTAATTATTTATTTTATTTATGCAGTTAAGTCTGATATTAAATCAAGTTACACTTTTTGAGCGTCGTGACCGATAAGAAAACAATTTTTTTTCTCTTATTGTATAAATGAGAAGTTAATATTGTTTAAAATATTTTTAATATATTACAATACATGTAGGTTATTCTGGAATTTTTATCATTCAGTTAGCAGCTAGTGTACACGCATACGACTAGTCGCACGCACACAAACACCGTGCAGAAGTCTGCCGAGTGCCGAAGTCTGCCGAACTGAAACGACGTTAGACGATGCACGGCTTTCAACGCCACACCTCCGTGCCCGTCGGAGTGGGGAGCGTGAGGTTTTTTTCGTTACGGAATTTCTGGATTCGGTCCCCGCGCTCAAGGCCCGCGATAAAAGCTATACAATAGCTTAAAAATGGAATGAGAAACTTCTAAATAAGAATTGTTATAATATTGTTAATGTCTTTATAAAAGTTTCTCTGTTTTAGATCTTTGTGGAATATTTAGAGACGATAGCAGGAGACCCGACGGTATGGCTTTAGTCCTTTATCACCGCAGCAATACGCGCGATCTAGATAGGTAATTGAGTAGGCACTTCAGTGGCCCCGTGCCTCATAGGAACCTTACTGCATTGAACCTGGGTGACAGCAGAACTGATATATGGCCTACATGTGAGTCTGTTGTAGGTGATTAATAAATATTTGTGTCATTTACTGTAGAAACTATCGGTTTATAGGGTGCATGCGCGAACATGTTTCTTAAGGAACTATATGCATGACTGGTCGTCGCCGCGCAAGACAAGAAGGCTGCTTCTTTTTTGCCCAAAGATTAAGAATATCGATTGAAGAACACAGGCAGCCAGCATTTTAAGCACCCTACCGCGAAGATTAAGATTGTGTTTAGTGTTTTTTTTAATAGTACAAAGAGATAATAAGAATTTAAGCGAGATATAAGTATATAATATTAAAAAATATTATTTACATTGACATAGATGCTTTTTTATTTATGATAATTTTGATGTCATAAAAATCAGGATTCACTCATAAAAATCACCGTCTATTTAAGAAATGCTTAAGGTACTCTCTCTTTTTCTCTCTTTTCACTGAATGACTAAGGAAAGGGACAGACAAATAAGTCAGTAAGGTCATTAATCTAATGTCTGTTGTGATTGATTAAGCTGTAGTGACAAAGGATATAGTCTCAATACATTATGCATGGATTCACTGTTAATTTACTTTGTTTGTGATTTTGATTGACACAACGTGATGTACAAGATTGTTTCGAATATATTTTAATCAACTGTGTAGTCGCGGTATACGAATATCGAATAAGTACCATAGAATACTATAACACACAATAAAACAGATGCCAAGCTAATTTTGTAAGATAACCGGTGTCTCCGGGAGCACACATACATACGTCCAATAAAAAATGTTACAAACGCATTTTAATATTATATAAGACCATACTTAATTTCAAGACAATAACAACGGATACACAACAAATCTTAACAGACCGTCTCTTTCTGAAAAGAAGAAGGGCTTTGAATATATATAAATTTCAATATATATATATATATATATATATATATATATATATATATATATATATATATATATATGGGTAAACATTATTTAAAAAAAACCCTGTTGGTCGTTTCAGGGACGTATAGGCACAGAATAAATAATAGTACTACGTACAGAAGTTTCACTCTTATGATTTTGACTGCTTGCCGACATTTAATAGCCTACATAATTATTATTAATAAGATAAATTGCGCACGCAAGCTAAATAAACCTTTATCGCTGCGCGCGAGTGTCCGTATTACTTTGCATCTTTTCCCATTCCCACATCACGGCTGTTTTTCCGTGGTTACTTAGGGCTGTCAAGAATGTATTAAAAACACATGTAAGTAGGTACTTATTAAGCTTATAATATGTATTAATATATCCGCTCATTTATGTAATATATATGCACACTCCTATTTACGGATCTCCTTCACCAAGGCATAGAATAAATAATATGTAGTGTTACTCGTACGTTAAGTACCAAGTTTTGCCTGGAAGAGATCACTGTTAAGCGATGAGACCACCTTATTGTACATAAATTTATATGTTGTGTGCAATAAAGAGTATAAATAAATGAATTAATCAAACGTTGCCAAACGATAAGTAAAATAGGTAAGGTACCTATTCTGACTGATCGAATGAACATATTTTTGCTACTATGCGAATTCTGTGCCTAACGCATGCAACGTGCAAAGTCACTCGTCGCGAATCGCGATTTACTAAATCACTCGGAAAAAATAAGTAGGTAGTGTAAACAACAAATGAACCTGAAATACGATTCCTAAATGAAATGTGATTGTATTCTAATTAGTTAAAAATCTTGTAAACAAAGTTTTATTTCAGTGTTTTGTGATAACTTAAAACATTTTAATTACAAAAGACATGTATGTTACCTACTTCAATTTACCTACGTAAATTTCAACTACGTTTTGTAATAAAGAACATTTACTTCTGTATTTAAATTATTACGTAATTCTTTTTTGCTATAAGTATTTATTTAACATAAAAAATGTAATAAATGTACCTTTCATTATCATTAGGTAATTTAAAAATGATATATTAGAATCCCTTTGTTTGCTCATTATGCATCCATTAACGCAACAATTATAGTAGGTTCGAAGTTTTGCCATTATAATTTATCAAATAGATAGGTGTATATTACTCATCATATATTATTATTAAATCGCATTAAAATGTTTGGACTATTTTATCCTAAAATTGAATACTAAACATAAAACAAAAATTACAACAAGTGTTTACAAAAAACGATTTACGTAAACAGCGTTAAAAATACATCAATCGCCTGGAACGCGCTGGCCCCGACTGCGTATTACATCTCTATTATCTTGATGTTAGTGCTGTTAGACTATGCGTCTCTTACAGCTTCATCTTGTCTCAGGGCTCGCGGCCTGCAAGGCCGCGAGCTAATTAAAAAGGGAAAGGCAATGAGGTGAGGATGATGATGAGATGGTTTATGATTTGATATTGTTACCAATCATCATGTCGCCTTTTAGGCGTTTTTCTTTGAGCTATCTAACCGCAGTCCGAGGGGGGGTGTGCGGACCCCCGTCTCTGACTGCTCAGCTCGTGTCGGTCGATGGTCTGGGCGGTGAGAACCGTCCAGGAACGCGGGTGTACGGTGTGTACGCGGTGTGTGCTGGAACGCGTCGTGCCCGTCTGCGGGTGCGACGGGTCCCATTCGTTGTCCTATTTGTGTTTGTACCATTTAGTGTGGGTGTAGTGTCGTTGTGTGATGTGCCTGCGACGCTTGGGTCGGCTGGATCGAGCGATATTGGTGGTTCTATTAAAACATTTCGCGGTCTACGGAGATAGGGCGCGATGTTTGCATCGGAACGTAGTTAGCTGTGTTTGTCACCAGCGGGTTAGGGTGGGTTTCTACCTTGTCAAAGTAGCGTTGGGACATTTTCTTAAAATATTCGGAGATAGATGGTAGTTCACAATCGTTGTGTAAGTCAGAGTTCCGTTGGTACCACCGTGCGCCGGTGGCTCTCCGGATGAAAAAATTTTGTACTCTTTGGAGTTTTAGAATATGGGTCTTATATGTATGGGCAAAAGCTACACTTGCATAGGACATAACCGGTCTAATGCAGGTTTTGTACAGCCGGAGTTTGTGTCTTAGCGACAGTTTGCTCTTACTGCTAACGAGTGGGTGTAGACGGCCAATTATTGACTTGGCTTTGTTGCGTACTACACTTATGTGCGTCTTGAAACTTATGCGGGAGTCGAAAGTGACGCCTAGGTATTTGGCCGATTTTTCCCAAGGGATTGGGCGGTCGTATAGAGAGATTGTTTTGGGTTTAGAACCTCCTGTAGAATTCCGTTGAAAGTATACTGCTACACTTTTTTCGGGATTCACATCAATTCTCCATAGGCGAAACCATTCACCAAGGCGATTGGTCGCCTTTTGGAGCTTTATGGCGAGTCTATTTTTGTTGGGGTCTGACACAAAGAGTGCCGTATCGTCGGCAAAAAGTGCGGTGTTCACCACGGGGTCTTTTGGAATATCACTCGTGAAAAGTGTGAAAAGAAGTGGGGACAGTACGGAGCCCTGTGGAACCCCGGCCTTAAGGAAACGTTTCGTAGAACGAGTTCCCTCTACTCGATATCGAAAAGTGCGATTCGAAAGGAAAGCTCGTATGATGTGCACGAGCCTATCGGGCACGTTCAGTTTGTACAGCTTGTAAATCAAGCCGTCGTGCCAGACCTTGTCAAACGCTTTCGCGACATCGAAGAAGAGGGCTCCCGTGTTTCGAGACTTTTTTCATAACGGGTTTTGACTGAAGCCAGACAGAATGTATTCTGTTAGGCGATGAATCTGGTGAGTGCATGAGTGATTGGCTCTAAAGCCAAACTGTTCGTCTGGGAGGAGTCCGTTAGCTTCGGTATAATGACGGAGACGCTTGTGAATAATGCGCTCGTATAGTTTGCCCAATGTGTTGAGCAGGCTAATGGGTCTGTAACTAGAGGGACGATTACGCGGTTTACCCGGTTTTGGGATCCCTATTACGTCTGCTTCTTTCCAGATGTCCGGGAAAGAGCAGTTCGTGAGAAAGGTGTTAAATATTCCTACAAGGAGGCAAATAAGTGGCGCCGAAAGGGATTTGATAACCTTGTTACTGATGCCGTCTGGCCCAGGGGCTGATCTATTTTTAAGACTTTTAATGGTTTCGGTGACTTCATCTACTGTCACAGGATCGAGAGGTTCACCCGCTGGTGGCAGCGCAGACCTACGTTCGACTTCCGATTCTACCTCTAATAGGTGAGCGGGATCTGTTGGTGCGGTGGATGGCGTGCACTGGTACTCTAGACTGTCTGCTAGGCATTCGGCTTTTTCAAGATCGTCAAGGGCGAGATCGGGGTGGTCCAGCCTCACGAGAGGCGGCATCGGTGCGGATTTGTCGGCTTTAAGAGCTCTTGTTAGTCTCCAGAAGGCGTCTTGGGATGGTTCGATACCTTATTGAGGTTATCCCAGTTATCGTTTCTAAACTCGGCTACTCGTTGTTTAATCACGCTTTGTAGAGAACGTACCCTAAGTTTATTTGTTTCCGTGCGATAGCGGTCGTAAGTTTTAAGCGCGGAATTCTTCGCTCTAATCAGTCGTCGAACATCTGCCGGAAGTTTCGTGTATTGATCGCTCGATACACGAACCTTACGGGTGCAATCTTCGACCGCTGATGTGAGGTGAGTCGAGAGGGCGCTAATCGCCCTATCGGCCTCCTCCAGCGAGTCTATCTTGTCAGGTATAGTGTTCAAATGCTGGGAGTTCGTAGACTTAAGTTTGACCTCAAGTTTACGCCAGTCGACAATAGTTTTGGTCTGAGGGACCTCACCTGCCGGCTGGCCCAGTTGTAAAACGACCAGCCTGTGGTCTGAAACTAGCTCTATAATAGTCTCTATCGAATTAATACTAAGTCGGATGTCTTTTAGTAATGCTATATCGAGGACGTCCGGATGTTGGTTGTTTGAAAAAGGATAGCGAGTTGGACTCTCGGGAGCGATAACATCGAAGTTAAGTCTCTCCGTGAGGTCTCTTAGTATTTTTCCGTTGGGGTTGTTAACGTTAGAATTCCAGCTAACGTGCTTACTATTTAGGTCTCCTGCGATTAATACGCTAGGGCCTAGGTTTAATAGAGCCGATATGTCGGAATCTAATATACTTTTTAAAGGAGGTAAGTATGCTGATGCTATTATTAACGGCGGATGGCCAGTAAGTGCTATCCTACAGACCGACGCTTCTAAGTTAGTAAGCGGCGGAGTATCTATCGGTACACATTGCAAGGACCTTTTGTAGTAGATCAAGTTGCCGCCTTTAGGTCCGGTCACCCTATCATTTCTAACTAGGGTATAATTGGCTATTTTGGGATCGCTCAAACTAGGTTTCAAGAAGGTCTCTTGCACTAGCATGATGTCGATATCATGGTCGCGTAAAAAATACATGATCTCTTCCTTTTGTTCTCTGACACCGTTTGCGTTAAAGTACGCGACAGTCAGAGACCTAGGCTTGGTCCTACCTACGGGTCTAGCTTCCATTTTAGTTAAAAAGAAAGGAGTCGCTTAGGCGCACTGGAACGAACCTATCGCTTGGATAAGACTAAGATGCTCAATGGTAGCATTGAGCCTATCCTGAATCAATTTAGCTTCGCGAAGTTTGCGGGCTAGAGTTGTGACTTCGTCCACATTGAAGCTGCTAGCGAAGTTGAACACTAATGAAAGGTCAGTGTTGATGTTTGACGGTGCCTGAGGGGCGGGTTTGGGTTTCTGGGCCTGGCGAGGAGGCACTGGCCGTGAGGCGGCCGCGCTGACTATTGCCGGGGGCTTAACCCATGCATTGGGCTTAGGTGCTGAAGGCATCGGAAGGCTTGGGCCTTGTCCGGAAGTCCCTTTAACGGGGGCGGGCTTGGCTGTAGCCTGAGCGGGCGCGGGTTGCGGCACCGAGATTGGTGCAACCGAAGGGGCAGAATGCCGTGGGCGCGACCTACTGGGGTTGCCCGCACGCCCGCGCCGGATTGCTCCTCCATTCTGCTTCCTACGCGGCGCTTTGGAACACCCGCGATAGCTCGCTGGGTGTCCCTCTTCGCCGCACAGAACACAGCTTGGAGGGCCCTCCGTCTCGGGCGTTCGGGGGCACTCAGTAGTGCCATGATCGCCTAGGCACTTGACGCACCTAGGCCTGGCGAAGCAATTCTTAGCCGAGTGGCCGTATAATTGGCATCGGTGGCATTGGCCAACGATGCCCCTATTACGCTGGGACTCTACTGCCAATCCCTGTGAGATTGCATATTCTCGTGATGTTATATATTTGTTTGCCCTCTGGAGACAGGTCCAGTATGACAAGACAGAGATCTAGGTATCGTTTTTTATCTGTTAGGTGGTGCATCCTGTGCACTTCTCTAACAGGGAGGTTTTGCGATTTAAGATCGCTTAAGATGAAATCTGTATCGAGCTCCTTAGGGAGTCCGCGAACTACAACACGGAGGTTACGGTCCTCCGCGAGAGTATATGTATGGAAGCTCAATTTTTGAGCTTTTAAATGCGCAGTTAAAGCGCGGAAATCGTCCGTCGTTGCGACGTGGATGCGGATGCCTTGTGGTCCATTGTGGACTTTGGGGCAGAATATTTTCTTGGAGTCTATCCACTTGGATAGGTTGCTCCAGCGCGACTTGTCCTGTAAAATTATAGGAGGCGGCGGCTTCTCCTTCCTAGGTTCGGCCTGAGTCGGATTCGCGGTTTTAGTCGCGGTAGTTTTGCGCGCGGAAGGCGCGACTTTTTTAGCCGGAGTGGCGTTGGGCGACGTAGGGGCCGAGTGAGGCTCGTTTCCCCTTTTCGCGGCGGTGCGCTTACGCTTTTTACCCGAGACTAGGGTGAAGCCTTCGTCATCGGGTTTATTTGGACGGCGGATGTCAATATCCATCTCGGAGCCTGACTCGGCGTCCGAAAACAACGGTGAAGGACCGCGAGTGGAGAGCGCAGAAGGCGCGGGGGACGCGGCGTCGTAGACTGTGTCGATGGACACAGGGGTCGAGCGGCCGGTGCTCGGTGAGGCAGGATCGTCTATCCGTACTACAGGGCGTTCAGCGGTGGACGAGTTTCGTTGGGCTAAAAATTTAGCCCAAGCGTCGGGGCACACTTGGCCGAAGAAGTCGGCGAGTTCGGCTATGGTAATAGCCGCCATCTTGTCAGTGGATTTTTAAAACACTTGTGTATCAAGCCCCCCCACCTTTCGGCGGGGGAGGTGTGTGCCTAAACGAACACCTATACAACTAGCGCGTTGGTACGCTAGGGTGTGTACCTAGCTGTCACCTAGTGCAAAAAGCGAACACAGAAATTAAAATAAAATAGCTGCCTCTGAGGCAGCGGGTGTGTAATAAAAACTACTTACAGTTTTTACTGGGAAATCCAGAGAACGTGGGGCACTACACTAGCACTACACGAATCAGAACAATGGGCCGGCGGCCCGATGCACCTGGCGGCCGTAACGGAGCACACCGACACTGAAGCACTCGCGCACGCAGGTAAAAATGTCTGTGTCTTCTTTCTTCTTATAGACGAACTGGGAGCGCATGGGCTCGACCGAACAATAGCACTCAACGGTTGGTTGGTCGCAGGCGACCGAACGCGGCGAGGTACCTGATCGGAATCACTCAGCAGACTCACTGACTCACTCGCGTATTACATCCCGAGTGAATCGCGATTTTAGGTAGTTATTTCACGCAGGTATCAAGAGTGACAGAGGCCTGGTATAGATGTATACACATAGGCATGGCAATTACGATAATGAAAGGATTTTTTGGTTGCTTTAAATGGGGATTTTGGGTTTCTAATCAGATAACTTAAGAAATATTAAATTTCTAAAAATGTTAATTAGTTAATTAGTGCCGACATAATATCATCTACATCACAGAATAAATAATATTCTACGGCCGCTATGAGGTGACTGACACGGCCGACTCAAAGCAAGCCACTAAGCGGCGCGTGCTTCCCCAAGGTTTTGGTGTAATTCTTTATACCTATATAGACTGTTATTCTCCGAAAATTTTAATTTAAACATAATAATAGAAATCATAATGAAATGGATATTCTTTCAACCACAATACACATAGTATTTGAATGCTATTGTTATAAATTTCTACTTTATTGCTAAATAGACCTAGGATTTTTTTTAAAAAAAAGGTTATTTCAAGCATAAATAATATCGTGATTAATTTCAAATTTGAAACTGTTTGTAGGAGAAATTTTGTATGTATTTTTTGTATAAAATATTATAAGATAAAGAATATAGTACAACAATATCTATTATTTATTCTGTGCTAATATTTAGTTGTAGTATTTAAAAACATGGGAAGTTTTATAACCATAAAATTTTATCACAATTTAGTGGTTAAGAATAGAGATAAAAATAAGTATTGTTTATCATCGGTCGATAAAAAAAATGCAAATTATTAGATTTTGAAAAACACAGCAGCATAACAGTTCTTGTTCTCTACACATTTGCGACACCGGCTTACGACGATAAACAGTACTTATTTTTATTTCTATTCTTGATTACAGAATTGTGACAAAATTTTGTGTTCATAAAACTTCCTATGTTTTTAAATATTACTACTAAATATACAAAAGTGTTTTAATGTATTTTTAATAATCCTAGCCATAATTTAATTTCTCAAAAAACCTAACAGACGCTCTTTGAAGTAAATAAAAAATAATAACTATTATTAAAAAAAAAATCACAAAAGTTTTTATCGATTTAGAAAATATCAAAATTATGCTATAGATTACAATAGCTTTGCCACGTCCATGCACATAACATACAAGCACCAGTAGCGCGTTAGCACTGATATTGACATTTGACAATTGTGTTTTATATTGCGAAATTAATATTCAGCCGTGAGTGGCTTGTGTGCGATGTCTTACTCAAACGAGGAATATTTTAATATGTTGATGTGTCTCGGGAAATGTGACTGCAGTTCCGCAGCAGCACGAAGACTTTACGAGGAGTGCTTTGCTACTCCACGAAATATACAATTGTCGTCGGAAATGACGTTCCAATGACTTCACATTCGTATGTGCTCGTAATGAACACGTATGGTACAATACTGGCAGTGTGGCAGTGTGGCCGTGATGAACAACGTACAGATACAGTAAGACCGAGGGTGTACAACGACGACATCGAGGAGCACATTCTCGACGTTTGAGGAAGATGCGACGCGGCGCCCGCGCTCGATGGCACGTAAACTAGGTGTGAACAATATGCGCGTTTGGAGAGCCCTCAAAGATGATGGCAGCACCCGTATCATTATCGTCGATTTCAGTGTCTTCTTCCTAATGATTACAAGCCGAGAATGGATTACTGTAGATGGTTACTCGATGCGGTTGAAGGAGATCCTGGGTTTTTGAATCGCGTACTCTTTACGGACGAATGCTCTAATGTTAAACAATTATAAATGAACTGCTGAACTGATTTTAATAAAATTGAGATAGTTTGATGGCTAGTTAAGTTAAAAATGTATACTATCACAGCTAAGTGGTACCGCAGGAAGGCGTTTTATCTCCTTTATTCTACCTTTTATTTATACCATGTACTGCGGTCGCGAACTGTATCTGCCGCAACCACCCCGACGCGATGGGAACGAAGAACGCACGGCTTACACCTCCAGTGCAGGGGCCAAGGCGTCCATAAGCGTCTCGTGGTGCCCAAGCCTCACAGCAGCTCTGACTTCAAGGTCACGATCTGCACCAGGTTCCCTTCAATGAGCGCAGGTACAGACTGGTATGCTTTTACTAACCGGCTTCTCCAACTCAAGAGCCCACTGCTGCAGGTTTTCGTTGATGCGTTGCACGTGATCTTTAAGCTGCGCACGAAAGACGGCGCTTTCTCAAAGGCCGTGTAAACCACATCTACTTGTGAGCCACTATCCGTACTGTTACGAACGTATTCATTAAAAACACTTAAGTTGGTTATTGTAAAACGCCCTTTGATGAACTCATGTTATTCAGTTGGTATTAACGAAGATGGAGAAGGATAAATCCGCGAATGTACGACCTTTTCAAACACCTTGCTTGATACGTTAAGAATTGAAATAGGGCGGTAATTCTCAGTGGATATTAGGGAACCTTTTTTATGTACTGGTACTATATGAGCTCTTTTTCATATTTTAGGAAAATAACTAACGAATACACCTTAAGCAAAGAATATTGATGGGATGCCACCTGGACCAGCACCTTTTGTAACATCGATACCATGGAAGACTTTGATAATTTCATCTTTATGTTCTTTTTTCTATTATCTTTGTGTTCCAGGTAAGCGTCACCATATCTCGCCTCCAATGCCTCAAGGGGCGGCTCATAAGTCACTTCCTTACCATGAGCTTCCCGAACAGTTAAGGCCTGGTCCCGCAGGCCTAGTGTGAAAGCAGTTATGGCCTGACTTTTATTCCAGCCGTTCGCCTTCATAACAGCTACGAACTCGATTTTGTAGGCCGACCAGGAAGAAGTCCCGTCGAACAGTGGCACTTTGAACCCACGTAGCTAAGGTGTAGTAGCTACTACGGGAGGTTTAGTTCCATCCCCAAGTTTGAGTTCGTCCAGCGTTTTCTTACCTTCTTATCCATTACGTTGTTCACTTGGACGATTTGGGTTTCGGCTTCCGACAGGCGGTTGTCATGTTGAGCAACCTTATCCTTCACCTCCCTTATCTCTTTCCCGAAAGTAGAGTTAAGGTCCTTCATGAGGAGCAGCTGCTCTTCCAATCAGAGGGCCTGTACTGCTTGCTGGCGGGCCTGTTTTTGCTGCATCATCATAAGAGCACCTAAGTTAGGTACTGCATATGTAGGAGCTGCTGACGGACCGGCCTCTGTAGCCGGCTGGCCCTCCGACGTCTACACCGTTGCACCACCATATACGTCTCTGGTCCGTCTCCTGCTGCCGTTGACTTCGGGTACGGACACCCTCCCTTTCCTCCTTAGGTAAAATCGGCATGATTTTATCCCACTTCTGACACCAATTATTACGAGCTTAGGGTTCGTGACAATAAAAATTGCCGATTGAATTACCAAAATTGACACTTTAATTACCGAACACCAATTAAAATTTAAAACACACTAATAATTAATCACACCGAACACTTTAGTTCACTTTATTTCGCTTCCAAGTCTTCACTTGTATCGCCAATTCAATACTGCCCCGGCCGCGGCCCTAAACGGCTTTATATATGTCTTTTCCATCGAAACAATTAGATTATTCCAGAAAATACCTGTCTCGACCGACTAGGTGTAGAAAAATCGAGTGAGGAGTTTTCTAGAAAGCTTAGTTTTTTCTATTCGATACTAGATTACGCTGGAGGTGGAAAGTTCTAGCGTGGCATTTTCTAGTAAGCTCTCCTCGCTCTGCTACCTGACACTAGGTGGTACTAGGGGTATTTATTATGGCTTGAAACAATAGTATTTACAGAATAATAAAATTTATTAATAAATTTATGTTGTAGTAAACATTTGCATAGTTTTATGTTTGCTTAAAAGTTTCAAAGAACGTTTTTGATATTTTCTGATATAATTTTAAAGGTTTTTCATAAATCTTGGAAAAATATACGAGTACATTTAGTTTAACAATTACCGTTTGGTATTTTTAGTAACTTAGATTTTCAACAAGAAATGATAATAATGATAATATAATAGTAATAAATGATTTATTTTCTCACCACAATATTACAGAGTTATTGTAATAATATTAGAATATTACACCTTAATGTTATATTGTGGGAGACTGGTGCCTAAGCTAGGCTTTACGCTTGTATTTCAGGCCACCATGTCTCAGCCCTATGGTTGTAATTACAATATTTTAATCATGTACATGTACCGTATTTGTAATGTCCATAATTTACCTTCTTTTATCTAACCAGTATTTAATATTGAAATCTGTTGCTATTATTAGTCTGTGAGTGTGTGTGAAATGATCGAATATTGAAATATTTTTCTAATATTTATTTTACACATGATTTCTTATAGGATATTCCATTTAGTTAAATATAATCTCAGGACACAGGTACAGCCTATGAGTAATTACCACGTTTCTTATCGTCTTTTTCTTCGGTTCTGTCATCTGTAGCCTCGTTTTTTAGAGTCATCACAATCTCAGATGATGAATTAATACTTTTCACGGAATTACATTTACCGGTGCTAATTTTATGTTTACAATTTCTGTACGTGGAATTACACCGTGCTTCAAATATCTTTTTTATGTGTGGACAAAAATTCGGTCTAAAAAATTATTAGTTTAACCTTTCGTTGCTCCTATACTCATGTTTTCGTTCGAATCTACAGTACAACTGCCCAAATGGTTTATGTAAATAAAAATATACTTATTTTATCTGAAGAATAATACCAATAGTAAAAAAAAACTAAAGTGTATAACCAGTGCGTGTTGCCAGTGATGACTTACGGATCTGAGACGTGGTCCTTCACTGCTGGCCGTATGAGGACGCTCAACGTCGCTCAGCGAGCTATGGAGAGGGCTATGCTCGGAGTTTCTCTGCGTGATAGACTCAGAAATGAGGATATCCGCAGTAAAACCAGAGTGACCGACATAACCCAACGGATTGGTAAGCTGAAGTGGCAATGGGCCGGCCACATAGCTAGAAGAACCGATAACCGATGGGGAAGAAAGGTTCTCGAGTGGCAGCCTCGTACCGGTAGGCATAGTGTAGGGCGACCCCCCACTAGATGGAGTGACGACCTGGTAAGACATGCAGGAAGTTGATGGATGCAGGTGGCTCAGGACCGCGCTTTGTGGCGTTACTTGGGGGATGTTCAGCATTGGACTTGTGAAGCGCGGTAATTATGATGATGATGATTATAACATTCGTAGGTCGTTAAATAACTATTTGATTGAATATATTTAGCCTGTCATTATACCAATAACAATTTTAAAAACGACAATATTATATATAATCAGTAAAATTTTGTAACATCCCTAGTGCTGTTGTTTTTACACAACAATATTTCCTTATTTTTGATTATAATATTCACAAAATATAAATAATTTCAACGTTTTATACACGGCTGCTTTTCCGACACGTGATTATCGCCTATATTATTATAATAATGAAATATGATTATTGAAATAAATTGCACCAACAACGTTTCACATAAAAATTGTGCAATGACTGTGATGTCAAAAGAGATGTGATGACATTTATAGGTGTGAATTGACATATTGGTAGCTACATGGGCACCGCCTACTCCCCCGTTCTATTGTGTATGTATATGCCCACTACCCATATTGTCCCGGTCAAGACGCACAAAAAGAGCAATGAAGGAGGTATCTGGACTATATTTAATCCAAAAAAAACATACAAATTAATTGAGAACCTGTTTCTTTTCCAAGTAAACTAAAAATACATTTTTCATTTTGCGAGGAAAAATAGTCAATGTTTTCAAACTACAATATCTATGCTCACATAGTAAAATGAAAAGGAATAATATTACTCTAAGATTAGATACTAAGAGAATATGAATAATAGCATAAAAGATATCGTTAGTCAATTCTATTGTGAAGATGTTGGTGAGAATGAAACGCCGGCATGACATGAGTAACGTACAATAGAGAGGCTATTGAAAGCGCTTGAAAGCTCCTTTCATATTCACTACATGTTAATTATTTATTTTGATGTCGTCAATCACTGTCCTTCCGTTGTTATAATAGAAGTGAGAACATTATTTTGCAAAAGAATGACACTGTGGCTTGCATCTTTTTTTAAATTGAGTAAACATTGAACTTACAGTCCACCTGACGGTAAGTGGGTACTGCAAGATCTAAACACCTGCAACAGATTTTAAATAAAGAAGGCTAGAGGCGTATTGTCACCTCTGAAGACCAAGATGGAATTCCTCGCGGCCTGTAATTGTTCTCGCTCCCTATATATACCCTTCAGGATGAAATTGAGAGTGTGCGTATTTTCTTTTTAAATCTCGTTAAATCTGACCGTCGTGACCGTAATTCGATCTTGGGGACATTATACAGCGCAAGTGTGATCGTGCATGGAGTACCGTTGTCACATATCGGCTGGTGTTGCAAAGTATCATCTAGCATCGTTGAACTCAGTGCAGTGGCATGTTAAGAGGCTACATGTCAGCCTTGAACACAGGCTCAAATTTAATAGCCGCACAGTATTCTATGGGGTGCATTTTTGAGAGTGTGCGCAGAAAATACATACCTTCAATTCTCCCTCTCCCTTTCGAATGCGCGTTGCGACAGCAAGTTGGCGATGTAATCCACGTAATGGAACCTAACGGTTTGTTTCGTCCTTCGTAATGCTTTCATCAAAGCAGTGAAATAATTCACCGGTGTACGTTTTCCCGAACATTACAATCTGGATGTCTTCAAGACAAGAGGAAATAAGTTTTTGCTACGATAACCACTAGTTGGGATTGAACTCAAGCACCAGCAAGATAAGAAAAAAAGGAAATTAGAAGAATGATCATGTGTTACAATCCCAAGATCGATGTCACTGTTACTGCTACACATCCAAAGTCCATTGCTGAATATGTGCCTTCACCAATGGTTCCCTCATAGGGATTATTTGCCATAGTTGGCAGACGGGGTGGCACTATAGCGTAAGGTACGTGGGCGGTCCCATAATGAATTGGCCTAACTATGAACCAATGAAGGAAATGAAACAAAACCAATTTTATTTTTCAATATAATCACCATGAATACTAACACACTTCTGACATCTGTGAATCAACATCTCTAAACCTTTATAAAAATAATCACATTTTTTATCCTCAAAATGGCTGAAGACGGCCGCCTGCAACTCTTCATCGCTTGAAAATTTTCTTCCTCTTAAGTCCCGCTTTAAATTTGGAAATAAATAATAGTCGGACGGGGCCATGTCTGGACTGTAAGGTGGATGTTGAACTTCTGTGAACCCGCATTGACGAACTGCATCCTTCGAAACACCAGCGGTATGAACAGGGGCGTTGTCATGGAGCAACAGGACAACTTTAGACAGCTTGCCTCTTCGTTTTTCCTTTATCTTGTCTCGTAATTTATATACTAAAGAAGCATAATATTTGCCGTTCACGACTGTATTACGTTCTTTAAAATCCACTATCAAAATGCCTTGAACATCCCAAAATATTGTGCACATCAGTTTTTTAGTCGATTGTTGCACCTTTGCCTTTCTAGGGGGCTTTTCACCCTTATAACGCCATTCCATTGGCTCGCGCTTGCTTTGTGGATCATAATACAAGATCATAGTTTCATCACCAGTCACTAGCCGCTCAATCACAGTCTTTGGATTTTCGCCACAAAGATCCAAAAACTCCGAAGTGCAGCGCACTCTTTCCTGTCTCTGTACCGCTGAAGGAAGTTTCGATGGGTATCTTGCACTCACTTTTTTCATGTGAAGATGTTCATGGATCGCGCGATGAACGGTACTCTTAGAGAGCCCAAACCTTGCAGCAATTTCTCTAATTTTCAAATGGCGGTCACTCAGAACCTCCTCTTCGATAAGAGCAATCGCTTCGGGAGTGAGCACTTCCACAGGTCAACCGTCGTGGCCAAAGTCTTCGACGTTTTCTCTCCCGAGGCGAAACTCTTTCACCCAATTTTTCACTGTGCTATAGGAGGGGGCAGACTCCTTATACACGCCATCCAATCGATCTTTTATTTGGGCAGGGGATAAACCTTCTTTAAACAGAAACTTTATGACACTTCCATACTCAGTTTTTGACATTTTGAAAAAATACGCGACTCTCGTTATTCAAATGCCTGTTAAACTAAGACTAAGTATTTCATGTCGATGCATGTTTCTTATATTAAGTGCACAATAAACGTACTATTTAATGCAACACAACATGTAGCGACATGTCGCGTTGAACTATATCAGGCCAGTTCATTATGGGACCGCCTGGTATATACGAGCACACAGTCCAACTGATGGTAAGTGGTTGCTGCGGTCCATAGATATCTACATATATCCTCGATTACGAAACAAAATGCAGATGCGTTTTCACACATGAGGACTAAGATGGAATGCTTCGTTTCCAGCAAAAAAGGTTTCCGGTTCTCTACACTCACCGTACAAAACACAGCAGCATTTGGCTACTATTTGACGCTGGTGTTCCGTGATAGCGTGGTCATTCCCCGGTCGTGCCGACACGTTCGTGCTACAACTATACTACTAATATAACTGCAACACTGGCTCTACCACGTAAAACTTAATGGCTCTACCGCGTAAATTAAATGTGTTACTTATTAATAAGTCCAGTAGTCCAGTAACCAATCAACGAATGGCAGCGAGACAAAGTACCAAATAAAAAACGTAAAAGACCCGACAGCCCAACGGAAAGTGTAAGTAAACAGAAGTACACAAGACAAGTCAAATATAAAGTTCCTGTTCGAAACCAATTCGACATCCTCAGTGACGAAGATCTTGAAATCGCACCTAAAACTAAAGAATATATACCAAAACCAGAACCAATTTTGTGACTGGTATTGTCAACATAACACCCTTAAGGGAACTTATAGTCAAAGTTGTGGCTATAGATAAGTTTACGATGACTACGCTAAGATCAGGACATATCATTAAGCTAATGTCTGTTGACATCGAAACCTATAAAACAATAAGAGACAATCTAATTAAAAATAACATCAACCACTACACTTACAAACTTAAGAGTGAAAGGGCGTACAGAGTAGTGATCAGAGGCTTATTGCGTCAGAAAATATTGACATGATTAACGAAGAGCTTGATGATGAATGCAAGCCAAAGGGCATACCATACGTCAAATAGTCAACGTATTGCATAGAACAACAAAAGAAAAACTACCCCTCTACTTTGTAGATTTAGAGCCACAAGCCAACAATAAGGATATTTTCGGAATAAAATACATCAACCATGTCAAAGTTACAATCGAAGCACCTTACAAGAAAAAAGAAGTATTGCAATGTAAGAGATGTCAAAGATTTGGGCACTGTAAAAATCAATGCTTTAGACCTTTTCGATGTGTGAAATGCGGAAATGATCACCCAACAAGCACATGTACCAAAACTTCTGAGTCAGAAGCAGTGTGCGCTAATTGTCAAGGCAAACACCCGGCGAGCTACAAAGGTTGCATTAAATATAAGCAGTACAAGGAAAAAATTCTAAGCCTCAAACCTGCCCAACAACCCAAACAAACACACGTTACTACACACCCAAAACAGAGCATCAACGAGATTGACAAATCAACGCACCATACAGGCTTCAGCTATGCCAGTGTACTGAAGACCAAGTGTGAAAACTCTTTTACTCAGTCACGCGTTCCTATTTTAGACGCGAGCCAACAGAATATAACAAGCTTATTGGACACAATGTTTGAAAGATTCCAAAAAATCATGAAAGACATGATGGACAGCATGATTGATCAGATGATCAAACTAATTCTACGACTTACCGCACAGAGGGACTAAATATTCGTATTATCACCTGGAATGCCAATGGACTGACCGACAGACGGAAAGAACTTGAGTTATATGAATAAGTTCCGATATGAACGAAAGTTAAATTTTAATCTATGGTAACCGCGGTTAACTATGACATCTGGACGTTAAACATCTCAGTCCTTCCCGTGACCATGGGTGCTGTAAAGCTCTCGAAACGTCGGGTATTAAAAAGTTAAATATACGCGATAAATTCCGTAAAAACTAGTATTATTTCAAAATGTGAAGATCTGTCATCAGATCATACTCCAGTCATTCTAAATATTTATAAACAGGGCATTTTCCTTAAGCCACTCCCCAAGATCTACAACAAACATACCAACTGGGACCAGTACAGAGAATTTATACGTAGTAACATTGACCTAAACATAAGTCTAAAGACAAACGATGAAATCAAAGCCGGCGTTGAAAAATTCAACAGCATTGTACACATGGCTGCCACCGTTTCCACTCCTAAAAATAGGAAATCAAAAACAAAACAAAAGGAATACCCCAGAAACATAATCGCAAAGGTCAGTGAAAGACGCAAATTAAGAGGAGAATGGCATAAAACTAGATATCCTTCCGATAAATCTCAGCTAAACAGGGCAACGAAGGAACTAAAAGACATGATTAAAGAGCATGAAAATCGTTGTGTACAAAGTCACCTATCTCAACTCACATCACAAAAGGATACTAATTATTCACTGTGGCGCGCAACCAAGAATCTTAAGCAACCAAAAGACCACATCCCGCCTCTGAGAAAACTGGATAGAAGCTGGGCTAGGACTGATGTAGAAAAAACAACAGCATTCGCAGTACACCTAGAAAAAGTATTTACACCACTACCTTGTCCCAACCGCGATAATGACGATAATATAGCGAATTATCTACAGTCTCCAAATCAATTATGTCCCCCATTAAAAGCAATAAGTCCTAAAGAAATAAGCCGGGAGATAAAATCTCTTTCACCCAATAAACCTCCGGGGTACGACCTATTGGACTCCGTGCTGTTAAGCAATCTTCCAAGTAGTGGAATAATATATCTTGTTACACTCTTCAATTCATCTATAAGACTCTCCCACTACCCGGGACAGTGGAAAATTGCTCAAGTAGTAATGATCCTCAAACCTGGAAAGCAGCCAGAAGAAGTCTCATCCTACAGACTAATAAGTCTCCTTCCACTGGTGGGGAAATTGTTCGAAAAAGTTATCCTCAATAGAATGCAATCTCATCTGAATCCTATTCTTCCTGGGCACCAATTTGGATTTCGACAAAGGCATGGAACCATTGAGAAGGTTTACAGATTGACAGATACCATCGGTTATACGCTTGAAAATAAGAAATATTGCTCGGCTGTGTTTCTGGATATAGTCAGGCATTTGATAGAGTCTGGCACGATGGCCTCTTATTCAAGATCAAAAAAAAAGCTGCCGCATTCCTTCTACTTTTTACTGAAAAGCTACTTAAACAAAAGATGCTATGAAATCAGATCAGGGGTACCTCAGGGGAGCATATTAGGGCCTATACTGTATCTTATATTCACTTCTGACATCCCTGTTGATGATGAAACCTTTATTGCCACATACGCTGATGATACTGCAATAATGTCAGTTAATGCCAACCCAACAATCGCATCAGCACATCTCCAAAAACATATTGATGGGATAGAAAAATGGCTGAAAATATGGAGAATAAAGGCTAATCAAAGCAAATCAGTTCACGCCACCTTCACTCTAAAAAAAGACGACTTTCCACCAATTACACTGAACGGAGAACAAATACCACACGATAGTGCCGCGAAATACCTAGGTATGCATCTGGATTGGAGGTTGACCTGGCAGAAACATATCTGGAGCAAAAGAAAAGCCCTGGATGCAAAATTAAGATCTATGTATTGGCTGATTGGCAAAAAGTCTCAGCTAACAAACGAAAGCAAAATAGCAGTTTACAAAACTATTTTGAAGCCAGTATGGACATACGGAATAGAACTTTGGGGAACAGCAAGTAATAGCAACATAGAAATCCTGGAAAGATTTCAGACTAAAGCTATTAGATCTATGTTCAACATTCCAAAATGCATTCACAATAAATATATTCTGCACGACTTGAGGCTAAACACTGTGAAACAAGAAATCGCTGCTCGAAGCTTAAAATACCAACAAAAATTAACTTCACATGTTAACGCTCTGGCTGCTAAATTAATGGGTTCTGGAAGTACCGTGTACACAAGACTGAGAAGGAATAGCGTTCCAAATCTCGTGAAACGATTTACCAAAGAATAGTGGCAATGTTCAATGGACGACTCCCCCTGCTTTAAGAAAGAAATAATCAGACATAGCTCAGACAAAGAAACAGCTAAATGTCCACGACAGATTGCTGTGCAAGCGGGATAGAAAAGAACAAAAACTTATTATTAAGAAGGTGCTGTTGAAATCTCCTGGCTTGCTTACCTATGTCACCTCTTACCATACCCACGAGACAATATGGGATATTGATTTGACTTCAATCGGTCACGCCGTTCAGAAGTTACTCGATCACTAACAGGTACCAACGATTTTATACGAAAATTTCAAGATGAATTTAGTTGGCTAGTAGTGTTTATAAGCGTATCCTATACCTTTAAACGAACAATTCTTATATATATATATATATATATATATATATATATATATATATATATATATATAATCGGGATCTCAGAAACGGCTCCAACGATTTTCGTAAAATTTAGTGTCCAGGGAGTTTCGGGGGGCAATAAATTGATCTAGCTACGATTTATTTTTAGAAAATGTCCTTTTGTCCGTGTTTTCAGGCAATAAAAAAATTGCTACAATATAAGAAGGTAAATTTTGACAGGTTACTAACGATCGTATTAGCTCAGATGGGATGTTAATCGTGCGTGATATCGGAGTTCCGTGGTTCGCGTCCCGTCTTGGGTCCGACTCTTTTTCCTTTTTTTTTTCAAGTTCCCTTCTCTTGTGAGAAAATCTATTATTTCGAGCCCTTTCTTTTAGTATTTTTTAAAAATACGAAAATTTTAACTAAACTAATTGCACTCATGATTTTTTATTCAAATAACCAGTTCAGTTTTTTCTATTATGTCAATAAGATCAAAAACTATTATTCATGTAATTTGTATATAAATGTAACTTAAAAAAACCGAGCGCGGCTCGGTCATCCGAGTACTTATACTTTATTATATGACATAATAATAATGTTGGATCATGTCTTAAATGAACCGTCCTTATGTTACGCATACAATTTACTTTTACTGGTAATGAAATTATTATATGAAACCTTCTTGTAGTTCATTTGGGGACTTATGTGTAATATCAAGTAACTGCTCTTTAAAGAATTCCTTAGAAAATTGGAATAAACATCACCATCACCACAACCCATCAAAGTCCACAGCCGAACATAGGCCACAAAAGGGGAAACTTGCCACAGTTGCCACGCCGGTCGGGCTCACTGGCAACCACAGTTTTTTTCTAAATTTTTTATGGAATAAATTGACAAACGAGCACACAGTGCACAGGACAGTGAGTGCCGTGACCCAAAATTTTTATTATGTATTTGTTTGTATAGTGACATTTGCTGACAATCGCCGGGGGCTTAACCCATGCGTTGGGTTTAGGTGCTGAAGGCCCGGAGGGCTCGGGCCTTGCCCGGAAGTCCCTTTAACGGGGGCGGGCTTGGCTGTAGCCTGAGCGGGCGTTGGTTGCGGCCCCGAGGTAGGTGCGACTGATGGGGCAGAATGCCGTGGCCCGTCAATAAATTCTATAGTGTATTTGTTGTGAAAGAGGCGACAGAAGGAAACTAAACAAGATCCAGGAGTCAGATTCGGAACGGCGGTCATCAATCCGCCTGCCAAACGTGGCATCTGTGCCCACAAGAAAACAATTAATAAGGGAGGGACATAAGCGGTTTTAAGCTCCACTGTGCACATGTGCAAACAGAATCTCAAAATACATCATCTGAAGAAACAGTATCTGCGATGAGAACTCTTTATAGGTGTGGCAGTGGCGACTACTGAGCTCTACATAATTGTGAGAGTCAGGAAGGTGTTTTTTTAAACTGGGTATACACGTCAATCTATTGTTCATGCTGATCTAAGTTGAAATCAATTTTTACATAGTATGTATAATCAAGTTTTAAGAAAAATATCTCCGGCCTCCATAAATACTAGCGCCTGATGGTTTCAACCCTGCAATTAATACAATATAACGCACTCTGCTATGATAAAATAAGATAATATTATAATTGTGGTTAGGTTTTAAATGAAACCACCATTTCAAGGCAAAATTTAATAAAATAATAATAAATGTTTTTCTTGTAAATTCTTTTTGACATAGCTGTTTTGTTTAATATTTGTGGCATTAATATCAATCTTGCAATATTTTTGAAAACGTCGTCCCAACAGTAATAAGATTTTCCCCAGTGCGCTTTAAATACATAAATTGAAACAGAACCCCAAACCATATCCGGAATTAATATTTGTAGGCAATACCAACACTTGTTTCGTCCTGGATTCGGACCAGTGGCCAATGGCCAGTGGAATCCATATAAACAAACGCTTAGCCACTGCGCTACGGAGCCATCAATTGCCACTTGTGTCATAAATTTCAGATATTGTCATTGTCATCTGTGACATGAAGTTCAGATATTGACATTTCAATTTACGACATAAACAGACGTTGACATGGTAATTTGTGGGATAAATTTCAGATATTGGTATTGTCATTTGTGACATGTATTTCAGAAATTGACATTGTCATTTGTGGCATGAATTTTATATATAAATAGCTGAAAGTCATCATTGCAAGAATATTTTCAGTTACGGATGAAACATGCCAAGAGTAAAGTAAAAAGGTTGTTAAGGCAAGGAAATGACCGGCGCGCTGCTTCAATGCATGTTGGTGAATTTCTCATGTCTTTGAAATGTATTTCTTTATTTATATGGCTTCGCAGAGAAGGCGGCATAAACACTTCAGAACGAAAGAGGTTTACTTCAGAACGAAATCCAGCCTGGCGATAGGCACTGGATAGCAGTGTTAACGGAGTGAGATGTCGGTACTGCAACTGCTAATCGAACAAAGCGTAATGATTAAGGAAAATCCTCCATGCACGGGTAGAAGCCATGTCTAGCAGTCTTTTACGAGCTAATGATGAAGAAGCCACTTTATGGGTTGGTTAGATGAACTCCTTTATTGCAATAAATACAAATAAGTGATCCTTTGAAAACAAGGAATAGAGTATCTTTGGATAAAGTGAGTGAACTTCGGTGAAATTAAAACGAATGTTATTAAGTATAAGTGGAGTCCTATGTTTTTAATGAGCTTCGTTCGAATTTGGTCAGTATCTTTTACGTGACACTTCGCTGAATAAATATTCCCAAAAATGATTGAATGATTTCCCTTACCATTATCTCACCAACTGTTTTAATTAAATTGACGCAACGAGCATGGCCAAACCTTGTAAAGATCTTTACCTCAGGGTGTACTTATATAAACTATATGTTATTCAATATACTTATCTTTTGTTAAATATATCCAAAAAGTACATATTGCTCAGCAGTAGTGGACAAAAGTTATGACTTTGTCACTTCGGTTAAGGTATTTTAATGAATGTTATTTATTTATTTAACAATTTATGTACACACAAGCAAGGGAGAGGACTCGTTATGATGACGAGTTGTTTATGAAATTTCTTCCAGTAGGGCAGTTACAAAGAGATATGATAAAAAAGGATAACAAAGTGTGCATTTTTATTATACATCACATGTTATTTATAAAATAACTAATAAGCTTAGCGAGTTACTCAAAGTAAAAGGTGTTGTTATAATTTTTTTTCTCGCCTGTATCCTGTATATATTAATTACTTTACTCTTTAGTGAAATCTGAAGTTGTAATTGCAATTCTTCTTTAGCTCTGTTTTGAAATTTGACCAGGCGTAGGACAGTTGTCTCAGACGACAAAAATTCAATTGAACGTGACGCCGTCAATAATCTGTTTCCAAAAAAACATGCTTATAGTTGTCGGTTATATGGCTTCACAGATGTCATTACTTTTGAAAAATAAATTGAAATTTACCTACTTACAAAATAAAAATAAGTGCACAAACATTTTATTGGGTATTTTATTAATAATTAGTTATCATTTTAACATAAAACATTGAGCTATTGTACTACGTACTAGAGGCGACACTGCATTCAGCTACTCTGTTCCACTCAACTGCGGTGCATGCACCGCACTTTAATCAGTCCAGTCACTCGCTAGGCGCTTGTGGGGTTGTCACGTGTTGTGTTGATTTAAAAAAAATTCTTGATAAAAAATATGCCGTCGTGTATACTTAGATATTTCGCAAATAATTCAAGAAATGTCAGTAATAACCAAGGTATTACTTTTCATCGGTTAATAAGATACTTAATGAATAAAAAAGTATTGTAAATTAATAATAAAACAAGTTATTCCTAAGACGCCATCTTGTGTCACGTAATATAGATTATGGAATTAATTTGTTCAGATGCGACATTTCTGTGGGTACTTAAGAATAGGACGTATATATTATTATATACAATTTTTTTGTAGAAACATACATAAGTTATCATAAACGGGCCAACTTTTTATATTTAAATCTGCTTGTTATTCTTTTATATTAAGTCAAAGTGGAATAAATTCGTCCATTTTTAACTCTCGTGTGCCCAGCATTTATGAACGACTCTTATTCTAATTTAAATAAATTTATTTGTATTTTAAATTTTATATTAATAAGTTTTGTTGAACATACATTTAGTATGTTTTTTATATTTGATGTAGATACCTTTTAAAAGTTTCAGATAAAAATATCATTAAAATGTAATTGTGATATAATATTATGTAATATAATATTAAATAAGCAAATATAATATACAAAATAAATGACAAAATTTAGATATTGTTCTCGATATAATTTACCTATTTAATAATACACTCTATCATTCTACCTATGTTTACTCTATGATAAAAAAAACAACCGCGCGAACACGGAGTAGCGCACATGTTTTGTTTGAAATAGCTGTTCTAGTACGTAAGTACCATTACTTCAATGACATAAAAGTACATAATATTTATCAAAATCAAACGATAAATATGATAATTATTATACTGGCAACCAGCACAATATTATGATAAAAATGAAATAATTGTCATCCTAAATTGTCATGCTTATTTCATTACAATAATAACCATATTTATATAAATACAAGTGTTATTTAAACTTTTTTTACCTACTTTTAATAATATTAAAAGTTTAAATTAGTATTACAAGGAAGTAAGTAAAATCTGTTTCACTATATACGAATTAAAATAACATAATATTTTAAAGCGAATCAATATATTATATAAATAATATAGCTATGTATATTTTGCGAATTAGTTCGGATTCAATTAGTAGGAGGCGCTAGTAGTTAAATTTTGTCAGCAATAAAATGTTGTCAGATCAGGCTCTCTTTCCTGTATATACTTATTATACTCTTTGCATTTAACGTATTAAGGTTATTAAATTGATTATTGCCATAACAGAAGTAAATTATTCCTTAGATTTGTTTACCTGTTATTTATTTATTTATTTATTTATTTATTTATTTATATTTCCTACTTACATTTACCATTACAGGGAAAACCTAAATCGATAAATGTAGCATCTCAATTACAACACAATAATTAATTTAAATAACAATACATAATAATTAATTTCAATGACAATACATTACAATCAATTGTATACTACAATTTAAGAATAACATATTGTAAATAATGTCACTTTTGCGAATTCACTCCGTGAACACGAAAATAAGTCCAACTTCTCAGCTACCAAATTTAGTATGTGTATCGTTCGCGTGAGGGGGGTATTGCGAATTTATTGTTATGTAATTAAATAATAGCTTTTTATTAATATGCCGAGATATAGAAAAAAAAACATTAAAAATATTAACATTTTTTGCGTTTTGTTCTTGTTTTTCCTTATGTTTGTTATTATCATTTGACAACAATAAGGTACTTTGGAATGAAATCAAACAGAATTATATTTTTTTACCTTCTGTTACAAGACGTATTGTAATACTTTCATTTGTGAACACTTGGGGCCAATTTCGTCCATCTCCTATAACAATGTAATTATATGTTTAAAGTTTATCAAATAATGTCAAATAATAAAACTGTATTATACCAGAAAGTTACCGTTAATTTAACGTCTCCACCAATTTTGAACCTTTAACGCCGGAAAGATGTTTAATTACCATTATCGTTTGTGTTTAACGAGACCTAAACAAAGACAAAAGTTCAATAGTCAAATTGCTATTTAATTATTTCTAGGTATTGAATAAAACTATTATTTACGGATTTTATCGCGTTTAATTACATTAATTTATTTTTATTATTATCCCGACGTTTCGGGTGCTTTACAGCGCCCATGGTCACGGGGGGGACTGAGATGTTTGACGTCCCAATGTCATAGTTATTCCGGCTACCTTCAGTTTTTTAATATTAATTTTTGGTCCGATTTACGCAAAACGAGCTTATAGTATCATGAAGTCTTGCAGTGGTATGCTTGGGTTTGGGTTTAATTTTGTTAATTATAGGATCCCAAGCAGATGGTAGCACCCAACCATCTTCTCTATTGAAATTTGGATGTTTTTTAATTTCAATAGCCTCGCGTATCATCCTTGGTAGGAATTGGTGTTCTTTTGCGAGAATTTGTGGTTTATCAAATCTAATGTAATGGTGGGGACGATCTTGAACATGTTCGCAGACTGCAGACTTCCCGGAGCGTCGGTGCTTCACATCAGCTATATGTTCCTTCACGCGGGTTTTTATAGATCTCTTTGTTTGACCTATGTAAGAGAGACCACATTCACAATCTAGCTTGTACACACCTGCATCTTGTAGAGGAATATTACATTTGATGGATGGTAAAAATTGACTAATCTTCTTCAGCGGCTTGTAGTATGTCTTAATGGACGCTCGCTTCAAGATGTAGCCAATCTTGTCCGTGACTCCTCTAACATATGGTAATAGAGCAGGCGCGCGCTCGACTGTGGCCGGCTTCACTCGTTCACTGTGACGTAGGCGCGGGACCCGAAGCTTGTTGTCTTGTAATACTTGCTTGATATGCTGAAGCTCCGCAGCCAGATGTTTTCTGTCACAGATCCCTCGTGCTCTCTGAAACAAAGATTTACCCACGGTAGCTAACTGTGAAGGATGATGGTGAGATTCACCATTTAGATATCGGTTGGTATGGGTCTTTTTCCTATACACAGTGTGACCAATAGTGTTATCAGGATTTCGGATGACTAAAACATCTAGGAAAGCTAAAGAATTATTTGCCTCTAACTCCATTGTGAATTGTATTTTAGAGTTTATGGAGTTAAGGTGGTCTAAAAATGCAGTTACTTTGTCAGATGGTAGAATTGTGAAAGTGTCGTCTACGTACCGCTTGTAGAACCTTGGATTTACAGGAGCAGTAAGAAGGGCTTTCTCCTCAAAGTCCTCCATGAATATGTCGGCGACTATGGGAGACACAGGTGAGCCCATCGCCACACCATCTACTTGCTTGTAGAACTCCTCCTTCCACAATAGATAGCCAGATGTGAGGCAATGTTCAAGTAGTATTGCATATTCTTGAGGCATGTTATTTTCTTCTAGCTTCCTAGTTACAATTGAGATGCAGTCCACAATAGGTAGGCATGTAAATAGTGACTGAACATCAAAACTGACCATAGTTTCATTGTTAGCGAGATGTAGGTCTTTTATCTCACTCACAAAATGGTATGAATCCTTTGTGTGTGCTCTGGTATGTCCTCTCAGTGGTGATAGTATTTTTGCTAAGTATTGTGCCAGCTTATAAGTTGGTGAATCGATCTGGCTCACTATGGGACGTAGTGGAGCGTTTGGTTTGTGTATCTTCGGTAACCCATACAACCTCGGTGGTTTGGCACATGATGGTATTAGCGAATTCACGTCGAGATTTAATTTTTCGGAGTATTTCTTTATTAAATCGCTAGTTGTTTTAAGCGTGTTAGTTGTAGGGTCTGTTTTGACCTTTTTATATGTACTTTCGTCCGATAAAAGTTGTTGTATTTTAAAATTATATTCCGACGCGTCCATTACCACCGTAGCATTTCCTTTATCCGCGCGGAGAATCGTGAGTTCTGGTCTGTTCCGTAAGTTATTTAGCGCTATAAATTCGTCTTTGGGAAGGTTTGGTTTCGGCACTGAACTACGACGTAACAAGGACGAAATATCTTGACGTATGGCCTCCAAATCTTCCTTACCGATATTATTCTTAAACAGACAATCCTCAACACTGCAGATAATTTCTTCGTACGGGATTTTTCGCGGAGTTAATGCGAAGTTCATTCCCTTCGCTAATACTTTCATTGTCGGTTCGTCCAGTGTATGTTTTGACAAATTATAGACAGTGCGTTGTTTATAGTTTGTGTCTATGGTCAACGGTTGTTTATTGTTCTGGCGTTGACTTGGATGTTTGGCATTTGATTGAAAAAAAAAAAATACCAAAAAAAAAATTAACGATCAAATCAAATGCCAAACATCCAAGTCAACGCCAGAACAATAAACAACCGTTGACCATAGACACAAACTATAAACAACGCACTGTCTATAATTTGTCAAAACATACACTGGATGAACCGACAATGAAAGTATTAGCGAAGGGAATGAACTTCGCATTAACTCCGCGAAAAATCCCGTACGAAGAAATTATCTGCAGTGTTGAGGATTGTCTGTTTAAGAATAATATCGGTAAGGAAGATTTGGAGGCCACACGTCAAGATATTTCGTCCTTGTTACGTCGTAGTTCAGTGCCGAAACCAAACCTTCCCAAAGACGAATTTATAGCGCTAAATAACTTACGGAACAGACCAGAACTCACGATTCTCCGCGCGGATAAAGGAAATGCTACGGTGGTAATGGACACGTCGGAATATAATTTTAAAATACAACAACTTTTATCGGACGAAAGTACATATAAAAAGGTCAAAACAGACCCTACAACTAACACGCTTAAAACAACTAGCGATTTAATAAAGAAATACTCCGAAAAATTAAATCTCGACGTGAATTCGCTAATACCATCATGTGCCAAACCACCGAGGTTGTATGGGTTACCGAAGATACACAAACCAAACGCTCCACTACGTCCCATAGTGAGCCAGATCGATTCACCAACTTATAAGCTGGCACAATACTTAGCAAAAATACTATCACCACTGAGAGGACATACCAGAGCACACACAAAGGATTCATACCATTTTGTGAGTGAGATAAAAGACCTACATCTCGCTAACAATGAAACTATGGTCAGTTTTGATGTTCAGTCACTATTTACATGCCTACCTATTGTGGACTGCATCTCAATTGTAACTAGGAAGCTAGAAGAAAATAACATGCCTCAAGAATATGCAATACTACTTGAACATTGCCTCACATCTGGCTATCTATTGTGGAAGGAGGAGTTCTACAAGCAAGTAGATGGTGTGGCGATGGGCTCACCTGTGTCTCCCATAGTCACCGACATATTCATGGAGGACTTTGAGGAGAAAGCCCTTCTTACTGCTCCTGTAAATCCAAGGTTCTACAAGCGGTACGTAGACGACACTTTCACAATTCTACCATCTGACAAAGTAACTGCATTTTTAGACCACCTTAACTCCATAAACTCTAAAATACAATTCACAATGGAGTTAGAGGCAAATAATTCTTTAGCTTTCCTAGATGTTTTAGTCATCCGAAATCCTGATAACACTATTGGTCACACTGTGTATAGGAAAAAGACCCATACCAACCGATATCTAAATGGTGAATCTCACCATCATCCTTCACAGTTAGCTACCGTGGGTAAATCTTTGTTTCAGAGAGCACGAGGGATCTGTGACAGAAAACATCTGGCTGCGGAGCTTCAGCATGTCAAGCAAGTATTACAAGACAACAAGCTTCGGGTCCCGCGCCTACGTCACAGTGAACGAGTGAAGCCGGCCACAGTCGAGCGCGCGCCTGCTCTTTTACCATATGTTAGAGGAGTCACGGACAAGATTGGCTACATCTTGAAGCGAGCGTCCATTAAGACATACTGCAAGCCGCTGAAGAAGATTAGTCAATTTTTACCATCCATCAAATGTAATATTCCTCTACAAGATGCAGGTGTGTACAAGCTAGATTGTGAATGTGGTCTCTCTTACATAGGTCAAACAAAGAGATCTATAAAAACCCGCGTGAAGGAACATATAGCTGATGTGAAGCACCGACGCTCCGGGAAGTCTGCAGTCTGCGAACATGTTCAAGATCGTCCCCACCATTACATTAGATTTGATAAACCACAAATTCTCGCAAAAGAACACCGATTCCTACCAAGGATGATACGCGAGGCTATTGAAATTAAAAAACATCCAAATTTCAATAGAGAAGATGGTTGGGTGCTACCATCTGCTTGGGATCCTATAATTAACAAAATTAAACCCAAACCCAAGCATACCACTGCAAGACTTCATGATACTATAAGCTCGTTTTGCGTAAATCGGACCAAAAATTAATATTAAAAAACTGAAGGTAGCCGGAATAACTATGACATTGGGACGTCAAACATCTCAGTCCCCCCCCGTGACCATGGGCGCTGTAAAGCACCCGAAACGTCGGGATAATAATAAAAATAAATTAATGTAATTAAACGCGATAAAATCCGTAAATAATAGTTTTATTCAATGTGTAGTGTTCGCGTAAATTTAAGAAATCATTATTTCTAGGTATATTTCTCCCGATGATGCCTCGTTTTAATGCGAAACATGAATCGTATTATCGACGATGGTTTATCTTTCCTAGTGACGTCGTGTTAGGTCGGGTGGTGGTGTTAGGATTAGTGGTGACGTTGATAGTTCACGCAATTGAGCGAGGGAGTGAAGTACTCGTCTAACTTAGCTAGGTTATCATTTTTGTTATCAAGTGGATCTTAGATATTTTAATTACCTTCAACAACTGTTATTTAATTGATTTCTAAATTGCCAATTATGAGTCAAAATTAAAAAATACCAATTTTTCTTCCAATAAGTATCAATAAGTCCAGTTTTGATTATTTATTATTCTTTTTGATCATCTAAATGAACAAGTAAAAGTTTATTGTTAGAGAAAAAAATGTTTCTAAAACTTTTTATACAGAATGTCCCGAAACTCAACGTCAAGCGTGTATAAGGCGATAAGCCTGTTTGTACAAGTTCCAGCTAAAAATAAAAAAACATATCACTTGGTTAAGTGATAATAATTTTGAACATTTGAAAATGTTGACTCACCGGCACGGAAACTTGGCCAAGCGGTTATCTCGCGATAGCAAAAGCTTTAAGTGTTTCTGATGAATGTTTGTTATGCAAGTATGTCAAAAAATGTTTACCCTCAAGTTCAAGAGGGTAATTCATTATGTTTAAGTGCACCATGACGAATTCTTTAATTTTTAGTTGAATCGGGTCATTTGAGCGACTAAGTTCACATTTTAAATTTGTGTGTTGTGAAAAGTTTACTGTAAGGTTATTCAATTATTGTGATCTTGTGTCTTAATTAAATAACTAAAGGTGCTTTAAAGCCAATAAAAATGCCATTAACACCAGCACAAGTTGCACAAGCAGTAGCATTAATTGACCAAGGGCTGACACAGCGTGAAGTTGCTATTGTGCTTAACGTACCACGGTCCTCAATGCAGTATTCACTGAAACGATACCAGGAGACAGGCCGCTACACCCGCAGGCCAGGCAGTGGGGGCGTAAGGTGCACATCGGCCCGGGACGATCGTTTTATTGTTATGGAGATTTTGAGAAACCGCTACCTGACCGCTGTTGAGATACGCCAGCGGCTCCAAATCGCAAGAGGCGTTAATGTTAGTGAGCGTACGGTGAGAAGACGAATGGAGGAAGTGAATTTAAAAGCTCGTAGACCAGCACGAGGTCCAGAACTTCTCATACAGCACCGAGTAGCCCGACTTCAGTTCGCAAGAGAACATGTCAATTGGACCCACGAGCAATGGGCTAGAGTGTTGTTCACAGATGAGTGTCAAATAGCTTTACGTGCTCCAGACGGTCGAGAACGAGTGTGGAGAAAAAGAGGAGAGAGGTTTCTACCCATTACCACCACCCAAACTGTGAGTTTCCATGGAGGCTCAATAATGGTATGGGGAGGTGTAAGTTCCGACGCACGTACAGAGTTGGTCATCGTCGCTAATCGGCTTACAGCTACTCGATACATCGAGGAAGTTCTTCAGGAGCACGTAATGCCTTATTCGGGATTCATTGGACACGACCAATTCCTCCTCATGCACGATAATGCACGCCCGCACGTCGCACATTGTGTAGAGGAATATCTGGAAGAGGTTGGAATACAAAAATTACAGTGGCCAGCTCGTAGCCCGGACTTAAATCCAATTGAGCATGTATGGGGTATGCTCAAAAGAAAGATAAAGTCCAGCTCCAAACCGCCACAAACTAAATGAGCTCCGAAATGCATGCAATGCCGCTTGGGACAGCATACCGCAAGTTGATGTCAGAAACATCATTCAAAGCATGCCAGATCGAATGCAAGCGGTTATCAGGGCTAGAGGAGGAAACACCCGATATTAAAACTGATAGACAATAAAGAAACAGACTTAATTTTTAACTTTGTAGTGTTTTTAAAGTGACAATGGAAAGATGTTAATTTTAGTGAAAACATGTTATCTTAAAAAGAAAAATTTCGGTGAAGTAAACATTAAATTTCTATGTTCTAAAACCATTAGAGACACTTATTGAATGCATCTACCCTTAATTTACTGTTAAAAAAACGTTTCAGTGCAAATAATCAGCAAATTCACGAGTGGCCAAGTTTCCGTGCCGGTGAGAAAAAATCACTGAAAATTTAAGAAATTTGTGACTACAGTACCTAAATATGTCATCTAGGGTGTTAAATTTCAACATTTTTAAAAAAATACCTATTATTACTTAACCAAGTAACATGTATTTTAATAGAACTGGTACAACCTAGCTTATCACCCCGTACACGCTTAACGTTAAGTTGCGGGACAGCCTGTATATGTGTAGCTGGGAGGCCGTTGATTTGGTACCATATCTGTCATCATATCTTGCCCATTTAGGTTATTTGCACTCGCTGCCAAGGGTAAAGAATGAGCCATCATAATTTAATTACTGTGCATCTTAAAAATTGACTATAAAAATCTATTAAAATCCGTCCGCCTCTCAGCTGTCATAGTGAACAATACGATTTACTAGGTGATTAGACGCAGTTCTAAATATATTTCATAAGTATATATATATATATATATATATATATATATATATATATATATATATATATATATATATATATATATATATATATATATATATATATACGTATTATTAAGGAAAATTCAAAAACTACTGGTCAGATCTTGATAAAATTTACAATAGATCATATGAGATATGAGCACCTCCTTTAAATTTAAAATAAAAGAAAGAATCATCAAAATCGGTTCGCCTAGAAAAAAAATTCTTAGCGGGTTAGAGATTCTTAGGGGATGCTAAGAATCTCCGGTGGAGGTTCGGTTGCCACCTACGATGACTCGACCTGGCAACATTTAACGCACGCACCCTGAGGACTGACGAGAAGATCCTGGAGCTGGAAGAAGAGATAGACAAGTTGCACTGGAATATTATAGGATTATCCGAGGTCTGAAGAGAGGGGGAGGACATGGTGATTCTCGAATCCGGCAACTTGTTCTATCACTGGGAGGACGACCATCTGTCCCAAGGAGGTGTCGGATTTATCGTCCACAAGTCTCTCGTCAACAACGTTGTAAAGATTGGGAGTGTGTCGATGAGCGTCGCGTACCTGATCACCAAACGGTATTCGCTGAAGGTCATACAGGTTTACACACCAACCTCGGCAAATTCCGATGAGGAGGTGGAGGAAATGTATGAGGATATTTCCAAAGCCATGCATTCCTCCAAAACCCATTACACGGTGTTGATGGGAGACTTCAACGCAAAACTAGGCACAAGAGAAAACGGTGAGCTGAAGTTAGGGAAATTTGGAGTAGGGCAACGGAACCGAAGGGGCCGACTTTATAGAGAAATAGGGACTCTTTATGATGAACTATTTTTTTCTAGAAGCGGCCCCACAGTAAGTGGACCTGGTCGAGCCCCGAAGGTTCGACAAAAAATGAGATTGACTTCATTATGACGACCAGACGCCAACTGTTCAATGATGTCTCAGTGATCGCAAGGGTGAAAACTGGCAGCGATCACCGAATGGTTAGAGGCACACTGAACCTAAACGTTAAGTTAGAGAGGTCTCGTCTAATGAAGTCAACGGTCCGTCCCCCTCGTGCTCTAATCCAGAATCCCGAAAACTTTCAGCTCGAGTTACGTAACCGCTTTCAGTGCCTACAAGATTGCAATGCAGTGGACGATATGAATGACAAGCTCGTAGAAACTGTCCATGAGGTCGGAGCTAAGTTCTGCAAGACCCGCCGCAGAAGAACACAAAAAATCTCCGATAACACTCTTAATCTCATGGCTGTTAGACGGGAGATGAGGCTGCAGTCGTCAACAGATTTGACAGCATACAGGCAACTGAACAAACAGATCTCCAAATGCATGCGGCGAGACTTACGCAACTTTAATACTGCTCGTATTAAAGAAGCGATCGAGCGGAACCAGGGCTTCAAAGTCTTTGCCAGAGATCTGTCTGCCAGTAAAAGCCAACTGTCAAAGCTGAAGACTGAGTGTGGCTGCATCGTTTCCGGGACACCTGAGATTTTGAGTGAGATTTAGAGGTTCTATGGGCAGCTGTACACATCATCGTTGGAGCCACACGCAAGTGTGAGTAACGATCAAAGAGCAAGTCTTATCCGACACTATTCCGATGATATCCCGGACCTCAGTATAAGCGAGATTATAATGGCTTTCCGGCACCTTAAAAACGGCAGGGCCCCAGGCGAGGATGGAGTTACAGCGGAGCTTCTGAAAGCGGGTGGAACACCGGTACTTGAAGTCTTTCAGAAGCTCTTCAATTCCGTCCTCCATGGTGGCACTACTCCAGAGGCGTGGAGCAAAAGTGAGGTGGTCTTGTTCTTGAAGAAAGGCGACAACGCTCTCTTGAAGAACTACAGACCGATTTCCCTTCTGAGCCGCGTCTACGTGCTGTTTTCGAGAGTCATTACGAATCGTCTCGCACGCAGACTCGACGACTTCCAGTCTCCCGAACAAGCCGGTTTCCGAAAAGGCTTCAGTACCATAGACCACATACACACCCTGCAGCAGATTGTACAGAAGACTGAAGAGTACAATCTGCCACTGTGCCTGGCGTATGTGGACTATGAGAAAGCCTTTGATTCCGTCGAAATTTGGGCGGTGCTACAGTCCCTTCAGCGGTGCCAAGTTGACTGTCGGTATATCGAAGTGCTGAAGTGTTTGTACAGTAGGGATACGATGGCTAACCGAGTACAGAACCAGAGCTCGAAACCTATCCAACTGCAGAGAGGTGTAAGACAGGGTGACGTTATATCCCCGAAACTCTTCACCGCTGCATTGGAAGACGTTTTCAAGCTACTGGACTAGAAAGGATACGGTATTAACATCAATGGCGAGTACATCACTCACCTTCGATTTGCCGACGATATAGTCCTTATGGCAGAATCGCTGGAGGACTTGAGCACTATGTTCAATGATCTCAATAGTGCCTCCCAACGGATAGGTCTTAAGATGAACATGGACAAAACAAAGATCATGTTTAATGTCCATGTCACACCTATGCCGGTAGTTGTTGGGAGCACTATGCTCGAAGTTGTTGACGAGTACGTTTACCTGGGACAAATAGTCCGACTAGGTAAGTCCAACTTCGACCGAGAGGTCAATCGACGGATTCAACTAGGCTGGGCAGCGTTCGGGAAATTACGACATATCTTCTCGTCAGGTATACCTCATTCTCTAAAAACAAGATTGTACAAACAGTGCGTGTTGCCAGTGATTACTTACGGATCTGAGACGTGGTCCTTCACTGCTGGCCGTATGAGGACGCTCAAGGTCGCTCAGCGAGCTATGGAGAGGGCTATGCTCGGAGTTTCTCTGCGTGATAGACTCAGAAATGAGGATATCCGCAGTAAAACCAGAGTGACCGACATAGCCTAACGGATTAGTAAGCTGAAGTGGCAATGGGCCGGCCATATAGCTCGAAGAACCGATTAGCTGCTATATATATTTTCAAAGAATAAGGGTCAAACGAGCACACAGTTCACATGATAATAGGAGGGGTTTATGGCTCTAAGACATCTACATCTTTCCGATTAAGAATCAAAATGCAGATGCCTTATGACCTTACACCATAGTCACTAGAGTCACCGTACGAAAGATACCAGCATTAAGCTGCTTTTTTAAGCTGGTATTCTGTGAGAGTGTGGGCTTTTCCCGGTCGAGCTGACCAATTCGTGCTGCAACTATAATAATGGATTTCCGCAAAGTAACGCCTCATTCTATCAATTACAACTATAATATACAAAATATTAAAGATAAGAAAGTTAGCGTTCTTTTTGGGTTGATATGTGTAAAAACTGTTCTAATAAAAAATGCGTTATAAATACAAATTTTCTTTCAGATGAAATGTTAAGAAGCTAGGGAGTAGTCATTTGTTTCGGCTTTATGTCACATTATATAAATTTGGCTACGGAATAAAGATAATCCAGCAACTACGTGCGTTAAATATTACATCAGTTACAACTCAACAATAATAATTCACAGCCTCACTAAAGCGGCTGTAAAGTTTAATAACATACATCTAACTTGAACGATAAATATACGATACGAAGTCAATAGAATCTATACTGGATAAATTATTAATAAGTTTTAAATTAAAGTTACCTAAACACTACAGATAGTCCATCATTGTAGCTGTGACTATTAGCATACTTTAATATGAAATAATAAATAACCACTTTTAAGCTGAGAACTGGAGTGAATGAAAGATGTCTCTGTGATGAAGTGTAATTCGGGGTCACTTACTGAACCCTTATATCAGAGGTCAAAAATACTTAAACGTGTGGTTGTGTGATCGTCAATCCGTCTGCCAAGTCGTGACGGTGTCGAGGATTGGTGTATTAGTTATGCGACTGCGAAGGGACCTCAGACTCGTAGTAGAGGTACAATGAAACTGTAGAATATTGGTGCACCATGGGAGAGGATTGCCCTTGAAGTCGCGGGGCATTTTCCGGAAAGTGAAAGTGGTAACAAATATTTCATTATTGTGATGATTACTTCACTAACAAAAGTCTTTGCCATTCCAAATCAAGAAGCTTCAACAATAGCAGATAAACTAGTTCACGAAGTCTTTAGTCGTTTTGGAGTACCTTTAGAGATTTACAGTGATCAAGGAAGGAATTTTGAGTCTCAAATAGTTGAGAAAACTTGCCGAGGTATGGGTACTCGTAAAAAAAGAACAATTTCTTACCACCATGTTAGCCATGCTTTTTCTGATGAGTGATCAGATCCAGAACCTCCTACTTACTTGATACAAGGGTTGAGGATCAAGACGGAAAGCCATTCTTAATCTTCAAGGGTGACAGATTATCTACATTTAGATTCTTAATCGAGGATAGATGTCGGTATTTATGCTCAAGTCAAAGCAAATTCTCCCTATAACTAGAGAGATCAAGCAAATGATATGCATTGCAGAAGCTTATTAGGAAAAAGTATATAAGAAATGATGTCTGTGTACAAACTGTCCAATCTGCCAGAGTTCACTGGATGATAAGTGACGTCTACAGCCAATTGACATCTTTAAAAAAAATTGAAGTGACAAACAAACTTACAGTCCATTCATATATATATATAATATGCAATAACCGTTTTTTGCTTCGTAGTTAACATGATTCTATTCATTACAATCGAACTTGACTAGTGCACTATATACCCTACGCACGACTGACCGAAATCAATCTAATCGTTTACACGTCTCTATTTATCTTGTTTGGAGTAGACAAGACGTTCCGTGACTAGATCCGACAAAATTCTTGTCGTATGACATGATGAATTGGTCTTATCTGTCGCAGACACGGTGCAGGAGTGTACAAGATTGATTGTGAATGTGGTCTCTCCTACATAGGATAAACTAAAAGATCAATTAAAACCCGCGTTAAAGAACATATAGCTGATGTGAAGAATCGACGCTCCGGGAACACACACGTACCAAATCGCCCCCGTTACTACATCAGATTTGATAGACCACAAATCCTCGCTAAAGACCACCGATTCCTTCCAATGATGATTCGCGAGGCTATTGTAATAAAAAAAACATCGTAATTTCAATAGAGAAGATGGCTGGGTGCTGGCTTGGGATCCTATAATAAATAAAATTACGACTTCAAGATACCATAAGTTCATACTGTTTAGATCGGAACAAAAGTTAAATTTTAATTAATGGTAACCGCGGTTAACTATGACATCTGGACGTTGAACACCTCATCCCCCATCCCCTCAGTCCCCCTCCCCCCCCCCCCCCCTCCCGTGACCATGGGTACTGTAAAGCGCTCGAAACGTCGGGTATTTAAAAATTTAAATATACGCGATAAAATCCGTAAAAACTATTATTATTTAAACCATGTAATCTTTTGATTTATTTCATTAAAATTTAGGTTTCGCATGTTAAAATTTCATTTTTAAAGATTTTACCTTTTCCTCACCGATTAGCACTTTAACAGCTTAAGCAGGGAATAATAGCTACATTATATTTGTTTAAAGAATGACAATAATTGGATCATGTTGTACAAAAACCGGCCAAGTACGAGTCGGACTCGCGCATGAAGGGTACCATCGTACAAGATTTAATACACGTCTCCTGTATGTACACCTCATTTAATTATTAAATATAATTTTATATTATTATAATCTTTTTAGCTAATATAGCAATAAAAAATTTGTGAGCACTATATAACGTGGTAGAGCCATGCTGCAGTTATATTAGTAGTATAGTTGTAGCACGAATGGGTCGGCTCGACCGGGAAAAGACCTAGTTCTCACAGACTACCAGCGTAAAATAGTAGCTTAATGCTGCTGTATTTCGTATGGTGAGTGTAGAGAACCGGATACCCTTTTTACTGGAAAAGGGGCATTCCATCTTAGTCCTCACGGGTGACAACGCATCTGCATTTTGATTTGTAATCGAAGATAGAAGTAGATGTCTATGGGTTTCAGTGACCACTTACCATCAGGTGGAGTGTGTGCTCGTTTGTCACCCTTTGCTATAAAAAAGAAAAAAAAGGTGATGTGATGTGATGTGAGTGTTTACTTGTCGCCGTTATTAAGGTCAAATAAAAAAAGCAAAAAAAAAACACGTTTCTAGTATGGGAGCCTCTGGTTAAAGCTACTTTTATAATAATAATAATAATAATAATAATATTCCACAACTATCGCACAACGCCATCTAGTCCCAAGCTAAGCAGAGCTTGTGTTATGGGTACTAGACAACTGATAAAAATACTTATATATTTCTAAATACATAAATATTATAGATATATTACACCCAGACACAGAACAAATGATCGTGCTCATCACACAAACATTTGTCCTGGGTGGGAATCGAACCCACGACCTCCGGCTTAGCAGTCAGGGTCACTAACCACTAGACCAACAGGCCTGTCAGTTTCAGTGTTTTATTTATATTATTTGTTGTTATTATAACAAAGTATAACATAGAAAGACAAATTCTGTGGAATTTCAACTGTCTCCCTATAACGGATCATGAGATACATCTCGCTGATGGACGAACAGCGGAGGCTTAGTAATACGTAATACAGTCCCGTTGGTTACCCTTCGGGTACAGAAACCTAAAAATGTACCTATGAACCCACAAACAGACCAAAATCATAATACAGATGATATATGATATTTCATTTAATTCACATTAAATTTTCTTTAAAATTATATGCAAAACATGATATAATAGGGCTTGCCACAGAAAAAATGGATTTATCTTTCATATCTAAATAACTTTATATCTTTGAGGGTTAGATCATTTCTGCACGACACAAACCAATTATAAATTATTACATTACTAATTAATACTAGCACGAAGTCAGATAAAAGTAATGTAACGGCAAAATTATTGCTATCTTGTGCATTTAGGTAATATTGCAAAACAGATTTTTCAATTGTTTCGTATTATCAATGTGAAAAATATTCATATCTCCATTCAAGATTGCTTTATGTAGTATTAAAGATGTATTTAATTCGTTAGAAATAGCACAAAGATTAAATAAACACGCGTCGGTGCTCTCTATCAGACGAATACAAATTACTCTGCAGTTGATAGCGTCGCTAAAACTTTTCTCCTATCTTTTCCTGCAGCAAGCGGTCGTGTACGGTAAGAAAGCCGGTTATATGTAGATATAATTTTATATTGTTTATATTTTGTTATAGAATGAGGATGACAAACGAACACGGAGTCTACACTGACTGAAGAGAAGCTGTGGCCCATAGACTTATCTCGCGATGTACGAGATGCGTTGTCAACCCTGAAGACTAAGATAGAATATCTTGTTACCCGTAAAGAGGGTTTCCGGTTTTCTACACTCACCATACATAAAATATTAGCATTAAACTGCTTTTAAGAGTTGGCGCTTGTGAAGAACGAAGAAGACCTACATTTGGCTATCATACTTTGAATTGCTTGTTTGGAATTATTAGAAAAAAAATCTCAATATTTTATACATAAGTTATTATCGTGCGCCCAATGAAGCGAGCGGATAGCAACTAGTAATTACTAATACCTTTCAATTTGAGAGCTAGTATGGTCGAAAGATATACCTCTACAGGTCACCTATTGAACTCTTACGTCAGGGGTCACTAAATACAACGGGAGAAATCATCTGTCTGTGTATCTCTTCCTCTGTCTGTCCGGAATTATCTTCGAAATGGCTTAACCGATTGTGATGAAACGAACAGATAATAAAATACACATTCACATTTTTTGCACGTGGTAGAGCCACCCTGCAGCTATTATGGTTGTAGCATGAATGGGTCGGCTCGACCGGGGAAGGACCACGCTCTCACAGAATACCAGCGTGAAATAGCACTTTAATGCTGCTGTGTTTCGTATGGTAAGTGTTTGACTGACCCGTTTGACTGGAATCGAGGCATTCCATCTTAGTCCTCAAGGGTGACAACGCATCTGCATTTTGATTCTTAGCGAGGTTAAACGTAGATGTCTACGGGTCACAGCATCCACTTACTATCAGGTGGACTGTGTCCTCGTTTGCCACCCTTCTGCTAATAAATAAAAAAGATAAAAAGCAATACAAAGTGATCTAGGCAATACCTTATTTAAAAGTCTTGGATATTTATTTTAAAAATCCTAAAAATTTATAAAAAATAAATGGTACTTGTTTAACTTAAATACAAATAACGCCACATTAATACATCCTATCAAATCAAATCAAATCAAATTCATTTATTTGCATAATACAAGCGAGAGTCGTTACAAAAAATTGGAATATGTACACTGTATTATTATCATATGAGGTGTGCAAATACTCTACAATATAGTCTACGCATTACTAATTCAATAATGGTGCTTTGAAATAAAATTAAGAATAAGAAGAAAAAAAATATTGTCAATAGTTGAGTCTATAGTGGTATTTGTTGTCATATTAAATACCTTGATGTTATATAAACTCGAAATTAAATATTTTTGATAATACGAACAATCAAATTCAAAATGCTGTCATACAAAATTTAAGTTAAATTATAATTTAATATACTAATCTTATTAAATTGTTACAATGTGTCACATATATTAGGTAAATGTATAAATTACTATTATTCAATTAATCATCAATTTCAATTCAATTAATCTAATTTATAAAATAAATCAACACAAAGCCAGGCGCTTCGATAGTATAAGGCATTGATTTATTTCAATAAATTGAAAATATTTACAATTTTCACGAGGATAATCAAACGTCGAATTATTGAAGAGCGTCATTCTATGAATATTTAAGTTCACTTCCTTTGATGTGGCTTTTGGCATCACGTTATCAACTCGCTTTGTAAAGTGGTACAACTCCAACCATGTTAATATCTAAGCGATTAAACAGAATTACTATTGCATTGCTAAAGATATTACATTCGTGTGTGACAGGTGTTAGTGGGGCTGATAGATTATGTCTAGATGATTAAGTAGGTATTAATACAAATATCTTTACCAACATTGTAATTTTACAATGTAATAATACCAATAAGATTTGTTAGATATTATCACAGATTACCCCCTAGGGTAAATAACCTTAAATGTAACATCTTAAAGTAAAGAGTACGTAAATACCACCCTCTTAGCTATTTCTACCGCCAAATAGCATTTCTTGCGAAATTGAAAATGTTTGATATTTAATTATTTAGTGCTAAATATAGGATTGTCATATCTTCTAAGAACCATTACAGGTTGGTTAACAATTTCGATGCCCAAATCACATTAAAATATTTGCGCCGAAACTCAGCGTTGAACTACTACCAACCATTTTGTTGACGGCTATCTCTGTATCCTAGTGGGCATCAAATCTATAAAATAAATAGGATAAAAATTTACGCCTGTCACCCAGAGGGGTAGGCAGAGACTACAGACTTCCATTTGGCACGATCCTGACACACCTCTCTCGCCTCCTTCACATCCATACACCTACGCATACATGCTCGTCGGTTAAGGGCACTCCTAATTTGGCCCGTTTTCAAAATATCGCCAATTTGGTCGATAAACTTTTTTCTAGGGCGTCCCTTCCCGACTCGGCCGTTTACATCTGCCATATAAATTTGCTTTGTCACTCTTTCCTCATTCATTCTTTCTACGTGACCAAACCACCGAAGCATTCCTTTCTTAATCCTGGTTACAATATCATCTTGCATACCACATTTATCTCTTATCACGCAATTTCTCACCCTGTCATTCAGATTCAACCCTAGCATATTCCTTAAAGACCGCATTTCTACAGCATTTATTCTACTTTCGTGCTTCTTCTGCCACACCCAGCTTTCACTACCATACATTAAAGTAGGTACTAACACAGCATCATGAATTACCATACGTGCCTGTTTTGACACATTCTGGTTCTTCATAATAGAGTGTAGTGCCCCATTCACTCTATTCCCTGCATTTACTCGTCGTTCTATATCCCTATCATATCTACCATCCCTGCTAAATACACATCCCAAATACACAAACTCATCCACTTGCTCAATTAACTCTCCTTCTATTCTTATTTCACATACCGTTTTGCTTTCTTCTCTTTCAAAAACCATCACTTTCGTCTTACTTGCGTTCACTTTCATTCCCCTTTCTTTTAATTCCCAGGTCATTAATGTAACCATCATTTGCAACTCAGCTGCCGATGACGCAATTATGACTTGATCATCGGCATACAAAAGGCATTTGACGGTTAACTCGCCCACTCTTAACCCACATTCTTCATCTTTCAAAGTTTGCAAACACCGGTCCATAAATAGGTTGAACAGCCAAGGGGAAGCTACACAGCCCCGTCTGACACCTTTTTGGATGCCAAACCAGTCCGAGTAGACCCCATTGATCCTGACACAAGCACTAGAGTCCCTATAAAGAGACCTTAATGCCCGTATCAAACCAGCGCTCAACCCAAATGAGTTCAGTGTTTGCCATAACACATTCCTGTCCACTCTGCCATAAGCCCTTTCCAAGTCCATGAACGCAAAAAACTTTCTGGTTTTTGGCCAAAAACTTCTCCGCAATCATGCGCATGGAAAAGACTTGATCTGTGCACCTCATTCCCTTTCTAAAACCCGCTTGCACATCCCAAATTTTTCCATCAGTTTCTTTCATAACTCTTTCAATTAACACCTTAGCATACAGTTTACCCACAACACTAAGCAAGCTGATACCGCGGTAGTTTTTGCAGTCCTGCTGTGACCCTTTTCCCTTATATATTGGTACTATAACTGCTTTACACCAGTCATCCGTACCCGTTTTAATTCCCAACATAAATTAAACAAGGTGTACAGCAGGCCTGCCACCACTCCCTCTCCAGCCCTTAGCATCTCGAGTGATACTCTATCATATCCAGCTGCCTTACCTGCTTTCATTCTTTTCATTGCTTTCATTATTTAATCTACACATATCTCCATACCCCTTTCCACTTCTTTCGGAATTTCTAGTTCATTTAATTCAGACGACTCTTCACTCATAAACACGCTTTTAAAGTATTCCTTCCATCTGTTTAAATTCGAAACTTCATCATTCAGAATACATCCATTCTCGTCTCTTATAGCATTTATTATAGGCTGTTTTGTATTTCCCCTGGCAGTTCTTACGAGTTTCCAGAACATTTTTATGTTAGCCTGGAAATTATCAGATATCCTTCTATCATTCTTATCCGTTCTTTTTTTCTTTTTCCTTTCAACAACTTCTTTTACTCCCTTATTTAGACGTCTAAATTCTGCCTTTTTTCTTTCAATCTCATCATTCATACCAGAAGAATTACCGGCTTTGGTTGCTAGTAAATCTAACCATGCTTTCTTCTTTGATTCAACTTCCACCCATACCTCATCATCCCACCATAACGTATTACTTTTCCTTTCATTTGTTCTCTTACTTACACCACATACTTCGGTGGCGGTATCCACCAAACCTTTCTTAATATTATCCCACACAGTATTCAAGTCTAAATCATTCATACACAACTCATTCAAACATCTAATATTTTCTCTCAGTCTACATTTATACTTCTCTATCACATCTTCATCTTGTAACTTCTCTATTCTTATACGCTATAACGCAGTGGTAGACACAGATGTCCGATGCTGCCAACGCTTGAAAAGACCATTAATTCGACATAAGACCAAGTAATGATCCGTCCCTACGTTGGACCACCGGTAAACCCTTGTATCTACGACTGCGCTCCTCATTCTTTCATCCACAATTACGAAATCTATCATGCTTCTATCATCACCTCTTTCCCATGTATACATGTGTGGTATGCTAAAAAATAGTATACGCACAACGGTAGGAAAGTATGATATCGCAACCCGCATTTTTATCACCCTCGACTTAGGCTCGGGTGAAAATACCAATCACTTGTTCAATCACTTGTTCACGCAGCTTCAAGTTAACCCAGTTTGACCTCAGCGCTAGCAGTGCTGCTCTCTCTGTAATGCTTTTGCAGATTGATTTCCGTACACTGAAGTGTAGCAAAAATTTCTAACAGAGAATTTCTGGAAAATAGATACCTTCTTCCTGCATGTCTTACACGTCACCTACGTGTACGAGGCTGCCACTCGAGAACCTTTTTCCCTCATCGCTTGTGCGTCGGGGCTATGTCGGTCACTCTGGTTCTAGGGCGCGCTGGATATTAAAATGAAAATACATTCATACGTTACTAAGAACTGGCATAGACTAGTTTAAAAAATCTTTACATAATCCTAATTCCTCGTGTCCATTTACCATTATTTCTAGAAAAGTGAAATTCAACGACAATTAGCGCCCCTCCCTGCTTCATTTAGGTAATGAGAGTAATTTAAATTCCTTAACGAGCTCATTAACTTTATAAGCTGATCGGTTTTCAAATATATTTTTTTTGCAAAAAAATTTCAAGAAGGTATATTTTACAATATTATTCTTCAGACCGAATTTAGGCCACGCGGCCAGCATCTACTGTGTAGACCATGATGTTTAATGTTCAAAACAACAAATTGATAAGTGAAACAAATTGACTCTCTAATGGTCGCGATTGCTGATCATGAGTTCGAATGTTGGGTCGGGCCAAAATGATGTGACGATGCATTATTATTAGTAATAAATAATAATTAATTTTATATAAAGTATTTTGAACAATTAAAATGCATTAAGAAGCTTAAAGTTAAAATACATTCAATTCAAACATTGGGTATTAAAGTTAAGGCTTAATAATATACAAAATTTGCTTAAACTCTGCTTAAAATATTCAAAAATTAGTAAATAATAGAAATATAAGTCTATTATATTACAATAATAAAGATGAATAACATTTATAAGTTTTATATTATAATTAGGAAATGGGTCCAAAAATTTGCTAAATTATTGGGCGTGTTCATGTAATACTGGAGCGTGTTTATGTAATCGTTTTATAAGCAAGATCGTTTAATACGCTAGCTGCCGGAGACACAAAACTGCAATCATACATATATGCGATGGTCAGTTGGGTAACTACCAAAGTACTGTTGCACAATTAAGGGGATATAGTAAGTCAGGTCAAATTCTAATTTCGCCTCCAGTTCCCGCGCGTCGTATGCTGTGTACCGACATGTTTGTAATCACTAATACTGTAATTAGATAGGTCGTTAGATACTTATTTCATTAGGTTTATTATATTTATGCCTGTTTCTTAACGCCAACCCAATCGCTTCTTATTTTTATTACGGTTATTTCCCATGTTAATTTTACGTCGTCCTGTTGCATAATGTGTATTCTGATCGTCAGCGACACAACTTCTTCCTTCAAAAGCCTAAGCGATACCAACGGGGCGACAGGAATCAAGCTTCAAGACGCCGATAGTTTAGTTAATTTCTTTTTACAGTGAAAATAATGGTATTTAAAAAAATTACATAACATAAGCACTGCTTTATAGTTAGTTCAGTTAGTATGCGAAGATTCATGACCTTATTTAAAGTATTTTAAGAATAAGAGTGGTTTATTGTTCAGTTTGGAGGTAATTTTGGATTTTTTTTCTATAGAGAAAATTTCACGGAATCGTGTTTTCGTCTAACATAGTCCATAACATTAATCCTCAACTTTACCATATATTTATTTCAAAATTAATGCTGCAATACTTTCGGCATAACGGAGGATCTTGCTAAGCCATTTGAGGTTACATTGCCCCTTAAGGACTTGTGATAGTAAGGTCTATGATACAAAAGCATTCATATAGAAGGTCTCTAAGATGCATAAGTATTATAGTAACACGATTGTGGATTGAATGCCCATATATTGAAGACATATAAAGTAAGGTCTATGAAACAAAGCAAAAATGTAGAATGTACCAAATTCGTAAAAGCATTATATTGATAGAAATAGGACGTTAAAAGGATTATTATCATGGCGTGTAGACTGTTTGACAGTGTCTGAGAAAAGGGTGAATCTAGATAAGCTCAATTTACGTTGTCCGGAAAAAAAAGAACCCGTAATCTTATAATTTGAAATCAAAATATTTTTATGCTACTATATAGTATGATGTAACTGAGACACGATAGTTTTCGTGTCTAATTTAGTACGAAATAGTCGAAAAATATCCGAAAGGTCTAAATATTGATACCCCTGGCGCGTCCGCTTCACATTTCGCGAACAATTTACCAACAAAACACTTACTGATGAACAGAAATAAAATAAATAAATGTAACATCTTAAAGTAAAGAGTAACTAAATACCACCCTTTTAGCTATTTCTACCGCCAAATAGCATTTCTTGCGAAATTTAAAATGTTTGATATTTAATTATTTAGTGCTAAATATAGGATTGCCATATCTTCTAAGAACCATTACGGGTTGCTTAACAATTTCGATGCTCAAATCACATTAAAATATTTACGCCGAAACGCAGCGTTGAACTACTACCGAACATTTTGTTGACGGCTATCTCTGATTTTAATCCTAGTGGGCATCAAATCTATAAAATAAATAGGATAAAAATTTAAATGTTTTTATTCAAAGTAATCGTAGTAAGAATTTATTCGTCGAAAGTTTGTATTTCGAGCCTACTTTTAGGGACGAAAGTGTTACATTACCTCATGAATCAATGACTTATTAATTTAGTACGCAATCGTCAAATTTTTAGGTTTATTGTTTTTAAACATCATAAGTCATACTTTCCTCCCTCAGTGCGTAATGTTAATTTAGATTAACATTGGTTTATTTTTTCGCCAAATCATATTCAGGTGGATTTTAGTTTTGAAATGTTTTCGTTTTATTTTAGCATAATCACAGCACTGAGCGCATACCTATAATTTTAAAATTGTAATGACAAATCAATATGGATTCGAAGGTCTCTACTGACAATCTGTTTCGTTCGTTCATCCATTGAACTGTCAACAACGTAATATTCTTTCTACATTTGCGTTGTGGGCAGGAATTATTCAGATTAGCGTTTAACAAGCACTGAGGTGTAAGTGTGAGTGACCGCCGTAAGGTTTGTAGGTGTCTCTCCTCATGCTCGTCTTATCAATTACTGCCGGCCACCCGCAGCGCTCAGCTAGGGCCATATCCGTATTTTATTAAAATTGTCGAATAATGGAACATGCAGCAATACGGGACGAGATGGTCAAACATGGGGACAATCCCGTATACACCGAATGTATGACAGATCTAGTAGCTATATAGGTTTTTTTAAGAACGCCTTAATGCATTTCTATTCCATATAAGTCCAGTAGTATATTTAAAGAAACTAATAACGGTTATGAAGATCTCGCAGTATATTATTATCTTTAAGCTTTATCTTTATCAGCTCGTCAGTCTACTGCTGTTCGTTAGCGTCCAGCGTTGGATTTGACATTACATTGACGATCGCAGAAGCAGAAGTCTCGCTCATTTAGGCTGCACCCTATTGTCAGTTCATCGACATCGCTAAAGAAAATGGTTGTACCGCCATCTTTCGGAACCTGCATGATCTCTATGACATTTGTTACAGTCGTTTCTTATGACAGCTACGGGACATAACTGGATGTGGTTTTAATTGTGTTTTGATACTAGTACCCTTATTTACCAATTATTATTTACTCTCTTTAAGTTTATTAAAGCGAGACAGAAAGATAAATGTCCGATTGTGCATGGAATACTGCTGTCACCGTGGGATGGTGCTGCAAAATGACTACTGGCAGCGTTCGACTCAGTGGAGAGGTAGGACAAAAGTTTACTGGTCACCCATAATTGTACATTGAATCATTCATAATGCGACCATCAAACAAGAGATATGGTTAGCCTGCATCTGTCTTTACGTCCAATTATAATGTGAGTGTTAGATGCAAGCCAGTATATCCTATACCTTTAAACGAGCAATTCTTGTATATATATATATATATATATATATATATATATATATATATATATATATAAAAGTATTTGTAAACGACAAGTATTTATTTAAAATGTCGATTGGAAAAATTCCCGAGTTTGACCTACATAAGGACGATTGGAGGTCATACGTCGACCGCCTCGAACAATATTTTGTTGTCAACAAAATTTCGGAGGATTTACAAGTTCCGACGTTAATTACCGTGATGGGAGCCGAGTGTTACGAACTGTTAGTGAATTTATGTACTCCAACCAAACCAAAAGATAAATCTTTTTTGGAAATCACAAACATTCTAGAAAAACATCTCCAACCAAAACCATGTGTCCTCGCAGAAAGATATAAATTCCGGCATAGAAAACAAAAAAGTTGTGAAACAATAGCGGAGTATGCAGCAATATTGAAGAGAATGTCGAAATCTTGTGAATTTGGTCAATGGTTGGAAGAAAGTTTAAGAGATCAGCTGGTGTGCGGTATTCTAAGTGAAACTATTAGGCAACGACTATTCGCAGAAGGCACGTTGGAATATGGGAAAGCGTATAGCTTGGCAGTGAACATGGAGGCGGCGGAGAAGGATGCAGCGGTTGTGGAAGGATACGGGCAAGGTGAATCGTCGGGCAGCTCGAGCACGGCTGAGTGCCAGGCGATGGCAGCGACTCGACGTGGCAACGGACGCGGTCAGTCAGGGAGGACGGCACCTACGGCGTCGAGGTGGCAGCGGCAGCAAGGAAAGGCAGCGGACGGAGCACAACAATGTGCTGCGTGCGGCGGACCCCATGGCAGCACGAAGTGTCGGTTCGCGGTATATGTGTGCAGAGTATGTAATCGTAAGGGGCATCTATGCCCTAACCTGACGACGTACCTTCACGTGGACATCGGAACACCTAAAGTGGTCGAATCGGACGAGACGGACAATTTTTTCATATATATATATAAAAAAAAATTATCCATAGAAGAGTGTACACCGCTATGTATTTCAATCAACGTTCACGGAAAAGATATTGACATGGAGTGTGACTTCATAACATGTATTGAGCGACTGGCTAGTGAAGACGCGCGGTGGCGCCTACCTACATAATACAATATTAATCTATACCTACATATATCACACCTCCCTTCTTAATATATGGTATTATCAGATATTATTAAGTTAAGTACATAAATTATGTAATCACAAATTTACTTATAATAATATCTTAACTATATAATACATTATCTATAAATCTAATAACTTGCTGAACTTGAAACCTAACAACAGGTTTACGAACTCGCCCGGATCGGGCTCGAGGCGGTTCAGGCGACGGTGCACTAGGTGACGTTGGCGGTGTACTATATTCGATTCCAGGACTTTTGTGTTCACTCGAAACCCGTTTCCTCTCCTTTCCCGAATCACCCACAACCGTAGTCGAAGATGTGTCCGGGCCGTCGTCCTCCTTCGGCATTCCGTCTCTCGCCGAGCCACTACTATCAGGTATTTGTACCCTCATTGACTCGCTTTACTCCTCAGGGTATGGTATGTCGTGTGTATACAACCCTGATCTGCGCTTGATTTGATCAACGTGCTTAACTACTTGTCGACTGTCCCCCTTGTCCGCAGCATATCTCCTCGAACCTTCGCCATGAACTATCGTTCCCTTCACCCACCTATTCTTGTGGCCGTACTCTCGCACCAACACAGGTTCCCCCGGTGCAAACGAGCGCTGCACCCCGCCCGTGTACTCCACTTGCTTACTTTGAGCCTGATATATTTATGAGCGCGCGATCGCTTCGTAATAAGTCTAGCCGTGATCGTAACGTTCGTTTTTGTAACAGCATTGAAGGGCTTTCACCTGTGCTGCTATGTATACTGTTACGATAAGTAAGTAAAAATGTTTGCAACGCGGTGTCAACATCGATTCCCTATGTGCTTTTTTATCGCTTTTTTACAAAGATTTACAGCATTTTCCACGGTGCCATTCGAAGACGGGTGATAAGCGGGCGAGAAACGTTGCTGAATACCATTTCGTGTTAAAAACTCCTTAAATTCCGCGCTAGTGAAGGGTGGCCCTTGATCCGATACTGGCTCTAGTGGTAAGCCGAATCTTGCGAACGTACACCGTAATACCTTAATAACCGCTGTAGCATTAGTTTTTGGCATTTCAAACACTTCTAACCATTTCGTACTGGAGTCTATTAAAATGAGAACTTTTTTTCCGTTAAAAGGGCCTAAAAAATCTATATGGAGTCTGCTCCATGGCTGTAAATGGTACGGCCACGGCTGCGATGGGGCGCGCGGGGGTGCTTGTGACTCCACCGCGCACGTCTCACATGCTCGGCATTCGGATTCGACGTCTGTATCTATATTAGGCCACCATACGTAACTTCGAGCTATGGACTTAGTTTTAACAATGCCCATGTGACGATTATATATATATATATATATATATATATATATATATATATATATATATATATATATATATATATATACTAGCTTACCAGGGAGACGTTGTTCTGCCCTTTTCGACGACCCTTTGTCGTGTCCTATTAAAAATCCTTAAAGTCGAAAAAAAAATTGTGGGTCACTCATGGGCAAAAAATTATCCTATATCTCAAGTTGGACCAAACTGCACTCGGTGTGCAAATTTGATTAAAATCGGTTGAGTAGTTTAGGAGTCCATCGCGGACAAAAACGTGACATGTAATTGATCTGTCTGCAAGCCATGCGCTATGATTAAGGGCTTTTACTTCCACAAACGGGAAATACCCAAGATTTATACAGACTTTTTTAGATAAGGGGGACAAAGAGCGCACCGTCCATCTGACGTTAAGTGAACGTTTTGGCGCTTAGACACGTGAAAAACGCAGCATTACGCTACTATTTTACGCTAGTATTCTGTGAGAGCGTGGTCCTTCCCCGGTCGAGCCGACCCACTCGTGCTGCAACATTAATATCGCTGTAGCGTGGCTCTACCACGTAAATATAGTACCAAATTATTTTGATATTTCTATTGTTGCCTCGTTTGGTTGCGATACTGAAATACATATAGAATATATAAACATAAATAAATTATTCACGTAAAGATATTATCAAAATATGTCAAATTAACAAAATCTTATTAAAATATTATTAAATTATATTGACATTTCTATTGTTGTCTCGTTCGATGGATATATAGACATAAATATATTATTCACCTAATCATATTATCAAAATATATCACATTAACAAAATCTTATAAAAATATTATCCAATTATTTTAATATTTCTATTGTTGTCTCGTTCGATGGCGATACTTAAATATGTACTTATAGAATATATAAACATATAAAGATAGAATAAAATATAATGCAGCTTAATAAAACTAATGCAGTAAAATATAATTAAATAAATAGAAAATATATTTCAAGATTCTCCGAACAGTAGTAGTTCGCAGTTCCACCTCGTTAAATATTTACTGAAAAAAATATCGGACCGATTTTGTTCCACTTCAAACAATGACTACCGAAACTTGTTACAAGTCACACGGCAACATTACATATCCGATCCGATTTACGACGGGGGAACAAATTTTTAAATGTCTCGAACTATTTGTTACACGTGTCCGGTCGTAAATGTTTGTCCCGCTTTAATGTTCTACATTTAATAACACACAGAAACAAGCTATCGCTTGGGTGGTTGTTTTAAATGAAGCAAAAAATTCGAAGCTCGAGTTATCGCTTAGAGAGGCCGCACACTTACAATTATAAGTTGGCCAACTAAATCGGAGAGCATATCAATAGGTATAGTGACATATGCTAGCCCACACATCTTGTCCAACTAAATCGTCCAACTAAATAATTGGACACCGATCGTATCAGAATCAAGATTCCCTTCCGATTACGCACAATTAAAAAGTTGTCCAACTATCGGCCAACTGCTCGTTAGCACGGTACGCCATGCAAGCTCGCAGACTATCCAACTTTGTTGGTTAGTCGCACGGCAAGATGCAAGACGAACCGACGCGCGCGCGTGATTTCCCTACGCTCAGACTTGGACATTCGCCGACGGGTGCGACATCTCACACCCGATCACTTGTTGCAAACGAAAAAGTAGAAGAGCTAATAGATGAAGTGCAATAAAGGCCAGCGTTATACAAAAAAGACTTGAAGCAATACTCCGATGTAAATATTAAGAAAAATTATGGGAGGAAGTATCCGAAGTTTTAATAAGTAATTGGGCAGAACTCAGTGTCAATGAAAGAAAAGAACAAGGTTGGTCTAAGTTTTTTTATTGTGTTTGTAATGTTTGTATATAATTCTATACTTTATCATATTGAAACGGAACAGATCCATGAGGTTGAAGAAAATAAGATGTCACATACTGTCGAACATTTACACCATTTGTGATATTGCATCCCCTGTTATTTTTTGTGTGACGATATTCGTCCAAAGGACATTCGTACAATGTATCCTTAAATGTTATGCCATCTTTTGAGCGAACGTAGTTGCATAGAATACATGCTGCCTTTATAATCTTTACAGCAAACTTTATATGGACATTTATGGGGTGATGAAAAATACGCCACTTATTTGCTAAAATGCCAAACGTGCATTCTACTAATCGACGAGCTCGAGTATGTAGTCTGTAGTTAAATATACGTTTTGCGTAGTTCAAATTTTTCTTTGAGTACGGACGTAATATATGACTTGAAAGGCCAAATGCTTCATCACCGATAACGTAAAATGGCATTACAGGTCCGTTATCTTCATAAGGCAAGTGTTGTCCAGTTGGAATATTAAGTCTGTTTTCAATTAATAGTTTGCCCATTTGTGATGACTTAAATATCTCTGAATCACTACTGCTTCCGTACGCACCCACATCAATATGGACAAACTTGTAGTCGGCATCAGTCCAAGCCATCAAAACACAAGAAAAAAACTTCTTGTAATTAAAAAAGGACGATCCAGACTTTTGCGGTTGTACGATTCGAATGTGTTTCCCATCTATCCCTCCTATAATATTTGGAAAATTTGTTCGTTCATAGAATTCATGAGCAGTTCTAATACAATCTTCCTCAGTTTTTTCAGGCATATATTTTGAATGAAGGACATTCCGTATTTGCTCACAAGTAGATTTCACTATGCCTCTTATTGTAGATTCACCAATCAAATAATCTAACGAAAGTTGAGAAAAATATGCCCCCGTTTCCAAATACCTGCAAAAAAAAATCATTCATCATTAAATATAGTTTGTCGCATTGTACATAATGATTTTAGGATTTTTTTATGGAATTCACTTTGTGTGGAAGGTACATTTTTTTTTCATTTGTCAACCTTTATAGGAGAAAATTGTTTAATTATTGTTCTTCAAAATTTGTCGTATGGTCTAAAGAGGGCGACATTCTTTTACACTATGTAAAGATATAAAATTAATTTGAATAACAAATTTTAATAAGTATTGTTTGTTTTAGGTCATGAAATCCAAAGAAAATGGAATAACTTGCGGACTTGCTTCGCTAGAGAACTGAAAGCTCAAAAGTCGGTAAAATCTGGACAAGCAGCTTCAAAACGGCGGCCATATGTTTACTTTGATCGCATATTGTTTTTAATACCTTGTATGGAATCACGACCAACTGAATGTAGTATTGAAAACAGTGAATCAAACCAGGACGACGCTAATTTATCAGACGATCCACAATCATACCCGCAACGGAAACGGAAAATTAAAAAACCCAACTTAGATGAACAAATAACAAAGGCACTTCTGTCTAATGAAGACGACGATACCAATTATTGCTTATCTTTGGTTCCTTTTATGAAAGAGCTGACTTCTGACGAAAAATTAGAAGTGCGTATAAGAATTTTACAAACATTCCAAGACATCAAGAAAAAAAGATTATTACTGCCAAATACATCATTTAATATCATTCAACCTAGTACTTCACAATTTTCAAGAGCTTCCAGGCACATTACTCCATCAACTTCCATACGTATTATTTCTGATCAAGTTATCAAGCCAAACCGTAGTCGTTCAGTCCATTCCACACGTCAAGCAAATTTATCACAGCATCTGACAGAATCTCATCAACACTCTAACACAAAGCCACAGGATACAATACCATCTTATATGCAACTTTCAAGTCCATCTCCAGAAAGTCAAACACCGCCCCCTCCACATGATCATTTATTAACCTAGCAGGTACTTACCGGAGAGTTAATCCAAGTCTCTCTTCAACGGAGATAGCAAGTCGGAAAGTTGTGTCCTGTTTGACTATTGCTGGCCCGATTAGATACACGAGCTCATCAAAAGACGAAATACTCATTCTATAGAATGAAAAAAATTTATCTGGATAACATCTGATTTTAGAGTGCAAAGTATGATGTTTCCCATATTCTAATCTGTCACTTAATATGGGATGCACCCAAAATGTCCTCTTTTCTTTTCGTCTTCTTTTTATTATTAAAGCAATTAGAGCGGTTTTTTCCGCATTATCACGCACACGCACCGCGCTAGCAACACTGTCACGGACTAAATCGATTAAGTCTGCGGCTGGCAACCAATCAAATAAAGTTGTTCGATTTAATTATAAAAGTGCGCAATTTAGTCGTTCGATAGTTGGCCAACTTACAATTGTATGTCTGCGGGAGCTCTTATTTTATTAATCTGTCACGTTTAATAGAACTAACTCTTGTCGATTCTAATACTAATTAAATGGTATAACTACCGATTATTTTATCGTCAAGGAAACACGTAACTAATGACTAACGTTTCTTTACGTACATATTACACAATGGCGAGGGAAACAAGAGAGTGATAAGTGATAACTGATAAGCTAAATTAGATGCGATAAAATCCATAAAACAATTGTTTTTTTTTATAAAGATTTCTTGTATTTACACATTGATTAAAACTATTTTTACGGATTTTATCGCGTTTTATTTACTTGATTTTTAAATCCCGACGTTTCGTATTGCTGTTACTACACTCAGGGAGTTATTGACATGCTGTTGACATATAAATAACCATTTTTATAAAATTTTTGTCTAACTGCCTATCTGTACCAATTGTAATGAAACTCAACAAACAGGTGGGGAGCAATTCCAGGAGAGATCTAGGTTGTATTTTATCCGAAATTCTTGAATTTAATCGAAACAACAAGAAACTGATAAAAGGAATGGATTTTTTTAACGATCTTAAGTCTAAAATCACCTTGTTAATAGATCACATCCATATGAACCCGGGGCGTGTGGCTATACTATAGATAAAATTGAAGTAAAAAAAGTAAAGTAAAGCTACAGCCTATATACCGTCCCACTGCTGGGCACGGCCTCCCCTTATTTCTGAGAGGATTTTAGGGCAAGGAAGTGTCCGCCGCAGCGCCTATGCGTGTTGTCGAACTTCACATGTCTTCGAAATATTTTTTCTTATTCCTCACACATGCAGTTTTCTCACGATTTTTTCCTTCACCGTCGAGCACGTGGTAAATCAGCACTTAAAATTGCAATTAACAATTTCATTGGTGCCGGCGGGCTGTAAATATAACAGAACGCGAGTAACCCGGGTTCGAACCCGGGTTACTCGCGTTCTGTTATATTTACAGCGAGCGTTAACCATCTGAGCTAACACGGCTCTTAAAATTGAAGTGTATGTCTGTAATATAGAAACAACTGTCTTATATTGAGCTGAGGGGGTTATTTGAATGCCATTAGGACTAGAATACAATATTTAAAAAATGTTTGTCTGTCTGTCTGCCTGTCTGTCCGCGTTAATCTTCGGAATGTTTAACCCGATTGTAATGAAACTTTACGAAAAAAAACTAAGCAATGCCAGGTGTGATCTTGGGTATATTTTCTCCTTAAAACTTGGAAATTAAAAAAAATATCCTACCTAGGTAAAGCCAGGGCCGGCCGCGTCATCATTATCATTATATTCACAAGTCCACTGCTGAAAATAGTCCCGAGGAATGCCACAAAGCACGGTATATATTGTCACTTGTTCACGCAGCTTCAAGTTAACCCAGTTTGACCACAGCGCTAGCAGTGCTGCTCGACTATCAAAGTTTATATAGATTATATGTATGCTTGACGTAATGCTTTTGCAGATTGATTTCCGTACACTTAAGTGTAGCAAAAATTTCTAACAGAGAATTTCTGGAAAATAGATACGAGGGTGGATTGAAAAGTACTCGGCCTAACACAGATCCATTCAATTCTAAAAATCAAATCTACCCACATTATTTAGTTCAGTTCAGACTAGTTCATTGTGTGAAGTTCGAAACGTGTGCGATAATTAGTTGTGATTTTATAAATTTATTAACAAAGTAATCGGACATAATTTCCGCGAATGGAGCAAATCGAGCAGCGTGCCGTCATTAAGTACCTCCATAAGAAGGGGCTATCATCAAAAGCCATCCATGATGACATGGTCAGTACATTAGGCGATTGTGCTCTGTCATATTCATCCGTCAAAAAATAGATAGCAGAATTTAAGCGTGGTAGAGAGAGTGTGAAAGATGAACCCCGCTCTGGAAGGCCTTCGACGTCAACTACTGACGAAAATATTAAAAAAGTACTTGATTTAATAATGGGAGACCGCAGATTAAAAATTAGAGAGATAGCCGAGGTTATAGGCATCTCTTATGAACGAACTCAAAACATCATTGTCAACGAGTTGGGTTTCCACAAGGTGTCTGCGAGGTGGGTTCCGCGACTGCTTTCAGTTGAACAAAAAAGGACGCGATTGACTATTTCACGCGACTGTTTGGAGTTATTTGAAGCCGATGCAGATGATTTTTTGAATCGTTTTGTTACTATGGACGAAACATGGGTTCATTACTGTACACCGGAAACAAAACAACAATCAAAACAGTGGAAAAGACCTGGTTCACCACCCAAGGTGATGGCTTCAGTATTCTGGGACTCGAAAGGTGTGATTATGATTGATTATCTTGAAAGGGGTCAGACTTTAAACTCTGATTACTACTGCACCTTACTACGTCGTTTACGAGAGAAAATAAAAGAAAAACGTCGAGGAATGCTCAGAAGAAAAGTCCTGTTTCATGTAAACAAATGTTTCAACATGTTTCCTTGTAAACAAACTAGAAAAAATTGGAATAAGAGATTCTGCCCTTTCCATTTTTAAGGATTTTTTATATGACCGTGTGCAGAGAGTAAAAATAAAAAAAATTATTAGCTCAGACGCCTGCACTAACTCAAGGCAAGCTATTTACTTATGCTGATTATACAGCCTTAATTTTCTACGGAGAGACTTGGCCTGAGGTCCAGGAGTTTGCGATGAGGGGTCTTCAATCTGTGGCAAATTGGCTTGAGGAGAGGCTACTGACTCTTAATATATCTAAGTCCACCTATATGCAGTTCCATATAACCAACACCCAAACTGTTAACGATATACAACTAACAGTACACTCTTGTGGTTTACAGTCAACAGATACATGCCATTGCCCTAAAATGACGAAATCCAAATCAATTAAATATCTCGGAGTAATTATAGACGAGAAACTAAGCTGGCTCCCACACATAGACTTTATTTCATCGCGCACTAGGATTCTTATTTGGACATTTAAAAGGCTAAGGCACATCGCTGACTTTGATTTATTAAGAACTGTATACTACGCCTTAGCACAATCAATTATAGGTTATTGTATAGTTGCCTGGGGTGGAGCATGCAAAACATTTATGATAAAATTAGAAAGAGCTCAAAGATGTCTCCTGAAAACTATGACTTTTAAACCGTTCAGGTATCCTACAAATCCTCTTTACCAAGAATGCAAACTGTTGACTGTTAGGCAATTGTATATCCAACAACTGATCTTAATGAAACATGCTCTAACTCCTTATAACCCTGAGATCTGTCGTAATAAACGCAGAATACCGGATGTAATGATTATTGGCAGATGTCAAACTGCTTTTTCTAGGCGACAAAGTTCTTATCGATCCTCAGTGCTTTATAATAAATTAAATAGAAATCTAAATTTTTATCCTCTTTCCAGACATGAATGTAAAGTTAAAGTTCGAGATTGGTTATTGTCACTTGATTATAGTGAAACAGAAAATATAATTTGTTAACATGTAGTAATGTATGTCGTATAATAAAAGTATAATAAAATTATAAAATTTTAAAATTATGTAATTAAAAATAGCAATCCTTGTTTAAAGCATCTATTTAAAGCATCTATTTATTCATTATAGGTTATAATGAATAAAATATATATTCTGTATGAAATTATATAATAATATATTCTATATATTCTATGTATATATATATATATATATATATATATATATATATATATATATATATATATGTGTGTGTGTGTATGTATATGTATATATATTGTAAATTGCAAACTAATTTTAATATACCTACGATTATATGAAATAAAATAACGACTAAAGAGTCGTATTAAGTTAAAGTATATGTTTCGTTGTAAATAAATACATTCAATTAGCTAAACAATTACTTAAAAATGTAAAGCTTAGTTACTTAATTAATTGTTAAGACTAAAATACTGTTGTCACAACACTGGGAGAGGCCACTGATCCCTAAGATACAGACTTGTCTAGTTTGGGGATCAGAGTCTTCACTTATTATTGTACTTTTATTTGAATAAATGATTATTATTATTATTATTATCAAGATAACGTCCGTGTTCACACGTCAGTACAGTCAATGGCTGAAATTCACAACTGTGGCTTTGAACTGTTACCGCATCCGCCGTATTCACCTGATCTGGCACCATCAGACTTCTTTCTGTTCCCTAACCTAAAAAAACACTTGGGAGGTCAAAGATTTTCGACAAACGACGAGGTCAAAGCAGCTATAGACGCATATTTTGACTCTAAGGAAGAATCATTTTTTTTCAACGGTCTACATGCTTGGAAGGGGAGGTGGCAAAAGTGTATTGAACTTGATGGTGATTATGTAGAAAAATAAAAATATAACTGATTTAGTATGTGTTTATTTTCTTGGTTAGGCCGAGTACTTTTCAATCCACCCTCGTACCTTCTTCCTGCATGTCTTACACGTCACCTACGTGTACGAGGCAGCCTCGAGAGCCTTTTTCCCTCATCGCTTGTGCGTCGGGGCTATGTCGGTCACTCTGGTTCTAGGGCGCGCTGGATATTAAAATGAAAATGCATTCAAACGTTACTAAGCACTGGCATAGACTAGTTCAAAAAATCTTTACATAATCCTAATTCCTCGTATCCATTTACCATTATTTCTAGAAAAGTGAAATTCAACGACAATTAGCGCTCCTCCCAGCTTCATTTAGGTAATGAGAGTAATTTAAATTCCTTAACGAGCTCATTAACTTTATAAGCTGATCGGTTTTCAAATATATTTTTTTTGCAAAAAAATTTCAAGAAGGTATATTTTACAATATTATTCTTCAGACCGAATTTAGGCCACGCGGCCAGCATCTACTGTGTAGACCATGATGTTTAATGTTCAAAACAACGAATTGATAAGTGGAACAAATTGACTCTTTAGTGGTCGCGATTGCTGATCATGAGTTCGAATGTTGGGTCGGGCCAAAATGATGTGACGACGCATTATTATTAGTAATAAATTATAATTAATTTTATATAAATTCATTTAAGAATTTCATAGATAAAATATTTTGAACACTTAAAATGCATTAAGAAGCATGAAGTTAAAATAAATTCATTTCAAACATTGGGTATTAAAGTTAAGGCTTAATAATATACAAAATTTGCTTAAACTCTGCTTAAAATATTCAAAAATTAGTAAATAATAGAAATATAAGTCTATTATATTACAATAATAAAGATGAATAACATTTATAAGTTTTATATTATAATTAGGAAATGGGTCCAAAAATTTGCTAAATTATTGGGCGTGTTCATGTAATACTGGAGCGTGTTTATGTAATCGTTTTATAAGCAAGATCGTTTAATACGCTAGCTGCCGGAGACACAAAACTGCAATCATACATATATGCGATGGTCAGTTGGGTAACTACCAAAGTACTGTTGCACAATTAAGGGGATATAGTAAGTCAGGTCAAATTCTAATTTCGCCTCCAGTTCCCGCGCGTCGTATGCTGTGTACCGACATGTTTGTAATCACTAATACTGTAATTAGATAGGTCGTTAGATACTTATTTCATTAGGTTTATTATATTTATGCCTGTTTCTTAACGCCAACCCAATCGCTTCTTATTTTTATTACGGTTATTTCCCATGTTAATTTTACGTCGTCCTGTTGCATAATGTGTATTCTGATCGTCAGCGACACAACTTCTTCCTTCAAAAGCCTAAGCGATACCAACGGGGCGACAGGAATCAAGCTTCAAGACGCCGATAGTTTAGTTAATTTCTTTTTACAGTGAAAATAATGGTATTTAAAAAAATTACATAACATAAGCACTGCTTTATAGTTAGTTCAGTTAGTATGCGAAGATTCATGACCTTATTTAAAGTATTTTAAGAATAAGAGTGGTTTATTGTTCAGTTTGGAGGTAATTTTGGATTTTTTTTCTATCGAGAAAATTTCTCGGAATCGTGTTTTCATCTAACATAGTCCATAATATTAATCCTCAACTTTACCATATATTTATTTCAAAATTAATGCTGCAATACTTTCGGCATAACGGAGGATCTTGCTAAGCCATTTGAGGTTATATTTCCCCTTAAGGACTTGTGATAGTAAGGTCTATGATACAAAAGCATTCATATAGAAGGTCTTTAAGATGCATAAGTATTATAGTAACACGATTGTGGATTGAATGCCCATATATTGAAGACATATAAAGTAAGGTCTATGAAACAAAGCAAAAATGTAGAATGTACCAAATTCGTAAAAGCATTATATTGATAGAAATAGGACGTTAAAAGGATTATTATCGTGGCGTGTAGACTGCTTGACAGTGTCTGAGATCGCGGTAAAGGGTGAAGTCTAGAGAAGCTCAATTTACGTTGTCCCGAAAAAAAGTACCCGTAATGTTATAATTGGAAATCAAAATATTTTATGCTACTATAATGTATGATCTAACTGAGACACGATAGTTTTCGTGTCTAATTTAGTACAAAATAGTCGAAAAACATCCGACAGGTCTAAATATTGATACCCCTGGCGCGTCCGCTTCACATTTCGCGAACAACTTACCAACAAAACACTTACTTATAAACGGAAATAAAATAAATAATGCGGTTTAATCGCTACCATGTTTGTTGTTTATATAATAAATATGCCGTAGGTATGTGTATTTATGAAAATTTTCTTAAGAATTATAATATAAAGTTTGTCCGAGACTAAACAGTGATACCCGTGGCGCGTCACAAAACTATGTACATTGCTAGTAAAATGTTCTATAATTCGTGCCAAATCGATTGAGAAAAATGGACATTGGCCTTTCGGTCGTTTAACCAAGGGCTAAAAACCTTCAATGTATAGGCACTTTTTCATGTAGTATTTTCTTTATTTATAATAACTTTTTTATAATGATTGATATAATATATATTTATTAAATATTATTAAAAGTTATGTAAAAGATCGCTGTAGAAGAAAAATCATGTATTGTTATAAAGTAATTTATTTATTGAACGACAAAAAGCATTCATTTATAACACGAACATATAGCTGATGTGAAGAATCGATGCTCCGGGAAGTCTGCAGTCTGCGAACACGTACAGGATCGCCCCCGTTACTACATCAGATTTGATAGACCACAAATCCTCGCCAAAGAACACCGATTCCTTCCAAGGATGATTCGTGAGGCTATTGAAATCGAAAAACATTTCAATAGAGAAAATGGCTGGGTGCTGGCTTGGGATCCTATAATAAATAAAATTAAATCCCAACCCAAGCATACAACAGCACGACTTCAAGATACCATAAGTTCATACTATTTAGATCGGAACAAAAGTTAAATTTTAATCTATGGTAACCGCGGTTAACAATGACATCTGGACATTGAACACCTCATTCCCCCCCCCCCCCCCGTGACCATGGGCACTGTAAAGCGCTCGGAACGTCAGGTATTTAAAAATTTAAATATACGCGATAAAATCCGTAAAAACTAGAATTATTTAAACCATGTAATCTTTTGATTTATTTCATTAAAATTTAGGTTTTGCATGTTAAAATTTCATTTTTAAAGATTTTACCTTTTCCTCGCCGATTAGCACTTTAACAGCTTAAGCAGGGAATAATAGCTACATTATATTTGTTTAAAGAATGACCAATAATTGAATCACGTTTTACAAAAACCGGCCAAGTGCGAGTCGGACTCGCGCATGAAGGGTACCATCGTACAAGATTTAATACACGTCTCCTGTATGTATACCTCATTTAATTATTAAATATAAATTTATTTTATTATAATCTTTTTAGCTATTATAGCAATAAAAAATCTCTGAGCACTATATAACGTGGTAGAGCCATGCTGCAGTTATATTAGTAGTATAGTTGTAGCACGAATGGGTCGGCTCGACCGGGAAGGACCTAGTTCTCACAGACTACCAGCGTGAAATCGTTGCTTAATGCTGCTGTGTTTCGGATGGTGAGTGTAGAGACCGGAAACCCTTTTCACTGGAAAAGGGGAATTCCATCTTAGTCCCCACGGGTGACAACGCATCTGCATTTTGATTTGTAATCGAGGATAGAAGTAGATGTCTATGGGCTTCAGTGACCACTTACCATCAGGTGGAGTGTGTGCTCGTTTGTCACCCTTTGCTATAAAAAAAGAAAAAAAAGGTGATGTGATGTGATGTGTGTGTTTACATGTTGCCGTTATTAAGGTCAAACAAAAAAGCACGTTTCTACTATGGGAGCCTCTTGTTAAAGCTACTTTTATTTCCATTATTTGTTGTTATTATAAGAAAGTATAATATAGAAAGACACATTCTGTGGAATTTCAACCGTCTACCTATAACGGATCATGAGATACATCTCGCTGATGGACGGACAGCTGAGGCTTAGTAATACAGTCCCGTTGGTTACCCTTCGGGTACAGAAACCTAAAAATGTACCTATGAACCCACAAACAGACCAAAATCGTGATACAGATTAGCTATTTCATTTCATTTTCACGTGTAAAGGGACTCTAATAAATAACTAGTAATTCCAAAATTCACATTAAATTTTCTTTAATATGAATTATTTTATTTCATATGCAAAACATGATATAATAGGGCTTGCCACAAAAAATGCATTTATCTTTCATGTCTGAATAACTTTATATCTTTGAGGGTTATATCATTTATGAACGACACAGACCAATTATAAATTATTAAATTACTAATTAATACTAGCACGAAGTCAGATAAAAGTAATGTAACGGCAAAATAATTGCTATATTGTGCATTTACGTAATATTGCAAAACAGATTTTTTAATTTTTTCGTGTTATCAGTGTGAAAAATATTCATATCTCCATTCAAGATTGCTCTAAGTAGTATTAAAGATGTATTTAATTCGTTAGAAATAGGACTAGCACAGCGGTTATACCTACATTTTGGCTATGATACTTTGCATTGCTTGTTTGGAATTATTAGAAAAAAAATCTCAATATTTTATATATAAGTTATTATCTTCATATTATCGTGCGCCCAATGATAGCGAAAATAGCAGCTAGTAATTATTAATACCTTTTAATTTGCTCTTTACCAGCTCGGTATGGTCGAAAGATATACCTCTACGGGTCACATATTGAACTCTTACATCAGGGGTCACTAAATACAACGGGAGAAATCATCTGTCTGTGTATCTCTTCCTCTGTCTCTCCGGGATTATCTTCGAAATGGCTTAACCGATTGTGATGAAACGAACGGATAATAAAATACACATTCACATTTTTTGCACGTGGTAGAGCCACCCTGCAGCTATTATGGTTGTAGCATGAATGGGTCGGCTCGACCGGGGATGGACCAACCACGCTCTCACAGAATACCAGCGTGAAATAGCACTTTAATGCTGCTGTGTTTCGTATGGTAAGTGTAGAGAGCCGGAGACCCGTTTGACTGGAATCGAGGCATTCCATCTTAGTCCTCAAGGGTGACAACGCATCTGCATTTTGATTCTTAGCGTGGTTAAACGTAGATGTCTATGGGTCACAGCATCCACGTACCATCAGGTGGACTGTGTCCTCGTTTGTCACGCTTCTCCTAATAAATAAAAAAAGATAAAAGCAATACAAAGTAATCTAGGCAATACCTTATTCAAAAGTCTTGGATATTTATTTTAAGAATCCTAAAAATTTATAAAAAAATAAATGGTACTTGTTTAACTTAAATACAAATAACGCCACATTAATACATCCTATCAAATCAAATTCATTTATTTGCATAATACAGGTATAAGAGTCGTTACAAAAAATTGGAATATGTACACTGTATTATTACCTTATGAGGTGTGCAAATACTCTACAATATATTCTACGCATTACTAATTCAATAATGGTGCTTTGAAATAAAATTAAGAATAAGAAGAAAAAAAAATATTGTCAATAGTTGAGTCTATAGTGCTAATTGTTGTCATATTAAATACCTTGATGTTATATAAACTCGAAATTAAATATTTTTGATAATACGAACAATCAAATTCAAAATGCTGTCATACAAAATTTAAGTTAAATTATAATTTAATATACTAATCTTATTAAATTATTACAATGTGTCACATATATTAGGTAAATGTATAAATTACTATTATTCAATTAATCATCAATTTCAATTCAATTAATCTAATTCATAAAATAAATCGAGACAAAGCCAGGCGCTTCGATAGTATAAGGCATTGATTTATTTCAATAAATTGAAAATATTAACAATTTTCACGACGATAATCAAACGTCGAATTAGTGAAGAGCGTCATTCTATGAATATTTAAATTCACTTCCTGTGATGTGGCTTTTAGCATCACGTTATCAACTCGCTTTGTAAAGTGGTACAGCTCCAACCATGTTAATATCTAAGTGATTAAACAGAATTACTATTGCATTGCTAAAGATATTACATTCGTGTGTGACAGGTGTTAGTGGGGCTGATAGATTATGTCTAGGTGATTAAGTAGGTATTAATACAAATATCTTTACCAACCATTGAGCTATTATGTACTACGTACTAGAGGAGACACTGCATTCAGCTACTCTGTTCCACTCAACTGCAGTGCATGCACCATGCACTGCACTTTAATCAGTCACTCGCTAGGCGCTTGTAGAGTTTTCACGTGTTGTGTCGATTTAAAAAAATATCTCTTGATAAAAATATGCAGTCTTGTGTACTTAGATATTGCACAAATAATTCAAGAAATTTCAGTAAAAACCAAGGAATTACTATTCATCGGTTAATAAGATAATTATTCAATTAAAAGGTATTATAAATTAATAATAAAACAAATTATTCCTAAGACGCCATCTCGTACCATTGAATATAGATTATGAAATTAATATGTTCAGATGCTGATTTCTTAAATTTACGCGAACACTACACATTGAATAAAACTATTATTTACGGATTTTATCGCGTTTAATTACTTTTAATTTATTTTTATTATTATCATGATACTATAAGCTCGTTTTGCGTAAATCGGACCAAAAATTAATATTAAAAAAACTGAAGGTAGCCGGACTAACTATGACATTGGGACGTCAAACATCTCAGTCCCCCCCGTGACCATGGGCGCTGTAAAGCACCCGAAACGTCGGGATAATAATAAAAATAAATTAAAAGTAATTAAACGCGATAAAATCCGTAAATAATAGTTTTATTCAATGTGTAGTGTTCGCGTAAATTTAAGAAATCATTATGTGAACCAGTACGGACTGGTAATAGCAAATAAAATTCGCCGATTAGAAGATCTTAAAACCAAGCGCGCAAGATATATAACATCTTTAAATTTCTTGAAGAGATGCAGAGACCATAATCTCATTCCTACGTGTGTCAAAATATCAACAAAGAAGGACATTCGAGGAAGCGCTAAGATCTTAAATCAGGCAAGTAAAAAGTTGTTACGGACGGTGATTCAGCAGAAACGGTTCGATTTACATTTCGTAAACAACACCATAGACAATTTGTCCAGTGAACTAAAGACAATTTTAACGACATTTGATTTTAATAATTGCATCGAAACTTTAAACAAACGAGAAACATCAAAATACAATGAATGCAAAAATAAACAAATAGAAAAATATCAAAAATTAACGATCAAATCAAATGCCAAACATCCAAGTAAACGCCAGAACAATAAACAACCGTTGACCATAGACACAAACTATAAACAACGCACTGTCTATAACTTGTCAAAACATACACTGGACGAACCGACAATGAAAGTATTAGCGAAGGGAATGAACTTCGCATTAACTCCGCGAAAAATCCCGTACGAAGAAATTATCTGCAGTGTTGAGGATTGTCTGTTTAAGAATAATATCGGTAAGGAAGATTTGGAGGCCATACGTCAAGATATTTCGTCCTTGTTACGTCGTAGTTCAGTGCCGAAAGCAAACCTTCCTAAAGACGAATTTACAGCGCTAAATAACTTACGCAACAGACCAGAACTCACGATTCTCCGCGCGGATAAAGGAAATGCTACTGTAGTAATGGACGCGTCGGAATATAATTTTAAAATACAACAACTTTTATCGGACGAAAGTACATATAAAAAGGTCAAAACAGACCCTACAACCAACACGCTTAAAACAACTAGCGATTTAATAAAGAAATACTCCGAAAAATTAAATCTCGACGTGAATTCGCTAATACCATCATGTGTCAAACCACCGAGGTTGTATGGGTTACCGAAGATACACAAACCAAACGCTCCACTACGTCCCATAGTGAGCCAGATCGATTCACCAACTTATAAGCTGGCACAATACTTAGCAAAAATACTATCACCACTAAGAGGACATACCAGAGCACACACAAAGGATTCATACCATTTTGTGAGTGAGATAAAAGACCTACATCTCGCTAACAATGAAACTATGGTCAGTTTTGATGTTCAGTCACTATTTACATGCCTACCTATTGTGGACTGCATCTCAATTGTAACTAGGAAGCTAGAAGAAAATAACATGCCTCAAGAATATGCAATACTACTTGAACATTGCCTCACATCTGGCTATCTATTGTGGAAGGAGGAGTTCTACAAGCAAGTAGATGGTGTGGCGATGGGCTCACCTGTGTCTCCCATAGTCGCCGACATATTCATGGAGGACTTTGAGGAGAAAGCCCTTCTTACTGCTCCTGTAAATCCAAGGTTCTACAAGCGGTACGTAGACGACACCTTCACAATTTTACCATCTAACAAAGTAACTGCATTTTTAGACCACCTTAACTCCATAAACTCTAAAATACAATTCACAATGGAGTTAGAGGCAAATAATTCTTTAGCTTTCCTAGATGTTTTAGTCATCCGAAATCCTGATAACACTATTGGTCACACTGTGTATAGGAAAAAGACCCATACCAACCGATATCTAAATGGTGAATCTCACCATCATCCTTCACAGTTAGCTACCGTGGGTAAATCTTTGTTTCAGAGAGCACGAGGGATCTGTGACAGAAAACATCTGGCCGCGGAGCTTCAGCACGTCGAGCAAGTATTGCAAGACAACAAGCTTCGGGTCCCGCGCCTACGTCACAGTGAACGAGTGAAGCCGGCCACAGTCGAGCGCGCGCCTGCTCTACTACCATATGTTAGAGGAGTCACGGACAAGATTGGCTACATCTTGAAGCGAGCATCCATTAAGACATACTACAAGCCGCTGAAGAAGATTAGTCAATTTTTACCATCCATCAAATGTAATATTCCTCTACAAGATGCAGGTGTGTATAAGCTAGATTGTGAATGTGGTCTCTCTTACATAGGTCAAACAAAGAGATCTATAAAAACCCGCGTGAAGGAACATATAGCTGATGTGAAGCACCGACGCTCTGGGAAGTCTGCAGTCTGCGAACATGTTCAAGATCGTCCCCACCATTACATTAGATTTGATAAACCACAAATTCTCGCAAAAGAACACCGATTCCTACCAAGGATGATACGCGAGGCTATTGAAATTAAAAAACATCCAAATTTCAATAGAGAAGATGGTTGGGTGCTACCATCTGCTTGGGATCCTATAATTAACAAAATTAAACCCAAACCCAAGCATACCACTGCAAGACTTCATGATACTATAAGCTCGTTTTGCGTAAATCGGACCAAAAATTAATATTAAAAAAACTGAAGGTAGCCGGACTAACTATGACATTGGGACGTCAAACATCTCAGTCCCCCCCGTGACCATGGGCGCTGTAAAGCACCCGAAACGTCGGGATAATAATAAAAATAAATTAAAAGTAATTAAACGCGATAAAATCCGTAAATAATAGTTTTATTCAATGTGTAGTGTTCGCGTAAATTTAAGAAATCATTATGTGAGCCAGTACGGACTGGTAATAGCAAATAAAATTCGCCGATTAGAAGATCTTAAAACCAAGCGCGCAAGATATATAACATCTTTAAATTTCTTGAAGAGATGCAGAGACCATAATCTCATTCCTACGTGTGTCAAAATATCAACAAAGAAGGACATTCGAGGAAGCGCTAAGATCTTAAATCAGGCAAGTAAAAAGTTGTTACGGACGGTGATTCAGCAGAAACGGTTCGATTTACATTTCGTAAACAACACCATAGACAATTTGTCCAGTGAACTAAAGACAATTTTAACGACATTTGATTTTAATAATTGCATCGAAACTTTAAACAAACGAGAAACATCAAAATACAATGAATGCAAAAATAAACAAATAGAAAAATATCAAAAATTAACGATCAAATCAAATGCCAAACATCCAAGTAAACGCCAGAACAATAAACAACCGTTGACCATAGACACAAACTATAAACAACGCACTGTCTATAACTTGTCAAAACATACACTGGACGAACCGACAATGAAAGTATTAGCGAAGGGAATGAACTTCGCATTAACTCCGCGAAAAATCCCGTACGAAGAAATTATCTGCAGTGTTGAGGATTGTCTGTTTAAGAATAATATCGGTAAGGAAGATTTGGAGGCCATACGTCAAGATATTTCGTCCTTGTTACGTCGTAGTTCAGTGCCGAAACCAAACCTTCCTAAAGACGAATTTACAGCGCTAAATAACTTACGCAACAGACCAGAACTCACGATTCTCCGCGCGGATAAAGGAAATGCTACGGTAGTAATGGACGCGTCGGAATATAATTTTAAAATACAACAACTTTTATCGGACGAAAGTACATATAAAAAGGTCAAAACAGACCCTACAACCAACACGCTTAAAACAACTAGCGATTTAATAAAGAAATACTCCGAAAAATTAAATCTCGACGTGAATTCGCTAATACCATCATGTGTCAAACCACCGAGGTTGTATGGGTTACCGAAGATACACAAACCAAACGCTCCACTACGTCCCATAGTGAGCCAGATCGATTCACCAACTTATAAGCTGGCACAATACTTAGCAAAAATACTATCACCACTAAGAGGACATACCAGAGCACACACAAAGGATTCATACCATTTTGTGAGTGAGATAAAAGACCTACATCTCGCTAACAATGAAACTATGGTTAGTTTTGATGTTCAGTCACTATTTACATGCCTACCTATTGTGGACTGCATCTCAATTGTAACTAGGAAGCTAGAAGAAAATAACATGCCTCAAGAATATGCAATACTACTTGAACATTGCCTCACATCTGGCTATCTATTGTGGAAGGAGGAGTTCTACAAGCAAGTAGATGGTGTGGCGATGGGCTCACCTGTGTCTCCCATAGTCGCCGACATATTCATGGAGGACTTTGAGGAGAAAGCCCTTCTTACTGCTCCTGTAAATCCAAGGTTCTACAAGCGGTACGTAGACGACACCTTCACAATTTTACCATCTAACAAAGTAACTGCATTTTTAGACCACCTTAACTCCATAAACTCTAAAATACAATTCACAATGGAGTTAGAGGCAAATAATTCTTTAGCTTTCCTAGATGTTTTAGTCATCCGAAATCCTGATAACACTATTGGTCACACTGTGTATAGGAAAAAGACCCATACCAACCGATATCTAAATGGTGAATCTCACCATCATCCTTCACAGTTAGCTACCGTGGGTAAATCTTTGTTTCAGAGAGCACGAGGGATCTGTGACAGAAAACATCTGGCCGCGGAGCTTCAGAACGTCGAGCAAGTATTGCAAGACAACAAGCTTCGGGTTCCGCGCCTACGTCACAGTGAACGAGTGAAGCCGGCCACAGTCGAGCGCGCGCCTGCTCTACTACCATATGTTAGAGGAGTCACGGACAAGATTGGCTACATCTTGAAGCGAGCGTCCATTAAGACATACTACAAGCCGCTGAAGAAGATTAGTCAATTTTTACCATCCATCAAATGTAATATTCCTCTACAAGATGCAGGTGTGTATAAGCTAGATTGTGAATGTGGTCTCTCTTACATAGGTCAAACAAAGAGATCTATAAAAACCCGCGTGAAGGAACATATAGCTGATGTGAAGCACCGACGCTCTGGGAAGTCTGCAGTCTGCGAACATGTTCAAGATCGTCCCCACCATTACATTAGATTTGATAAACCACAAATTCTCGCAAAAGAACACCGATTCCTACCAAGGATGATACGCGAGGCTATTGAAATTAAAAAACATCCAAATTTCAATAGAGAAGATGGTTGGGTGCTACCATCTGCTTGGGATCCTATAATTAACAAAATTAAACCCAAACCCAAGCATACCACTGCAAGACTTCATGATACTATAAGCTCGTTTTGCGTAAATCGGACCAAAAATTAATATTAAAAAAACTGAAGGTAGCCGGACTAACTATGACATTGGGACGTCAAACATCTCAGTCCCCCCCGTGACCATGGGCGCTGTAAAGCACCCGAAACGTCGGGATAATAATAAAAATAAATTAAAAGTAATTAAACGCGATAAAATCCGTAAATAATAGTTTTATTCAATGTTCAGATGCGACATTTTTGTGGGTACTTAAGTTTAGGACGAATATATTATTATACACATTTTTTTTGTAGAAATATATAAGTTATTATAATTAGGCTAAATATTTCATGTTTAAATCTGCTTATTATTCATTTATTTTATTTTTAGGTTTCCACTTCAAAGTCAAGGTGGAATAAATTCGTCCATTTTTAACTCTCGCGTGCCCAGCATTTATGAACGATTATTTACAGCATTTATGATTCTAATTTAAATAAATATATATGTAATTTAAATTTTATGTTAATAAGTTTTGTTAAACATACATTTAGTATGTTTTTTTTATATTTGACATAGATACCTTTTAAAATATTCAGATAAAAATATCATTAAAATGTAATTGTGATATAATATTATGTAATATTATATTAAATAAACAAATATAATATATAAAATAAATGACAAAATTTAAATATTGTTCTCGATATAATTTAGCTATTTAACAATACAATCTATTATTACCTACGGATCATTCTACCTATGTTTATTCCATGATAAAAAAAAACCAAACGCGCGAACACAGAGTAGCGCACATTTTTGTTTGAGATAGCTGTTCTAGTACGTAAGTACATATTACTTCAATGTTACCAACATTGTAATTTTACAATGTAATAATACCAATAAGATTTGTTAGATATAATCACAGATTACCCCTTAGAGTAAATAACCTTAAATGTAACATCTTAAAGTAAAGAGTACCTAAATGCCACCCTTTTAGCTATTTCTACCGCCAAATAGCATTTCTTGCGAAATTTAAAATGTTTGATATTTAATTATTTAGTGCTAAATATAGGATTGCCATATCTTCTAAGAACCATTACGGGTTGCTTAACAATTTCGATGCTCAAATCACATTAAAATATTTACGCCGAAACGCAGCGTTGAACTACTACCAACCATTTTGTTGACGGCTATCATCTTCTCTTGCTTGGCTATGATCTTCATAACCGTTATTAATTTCTTTAAATACACTACTGGACATACTGGAATAGAAATGCATTAACGCATTCTTAAGAAAACCTATACAGCTACTAGAGTTGTCATACATTCGTTATATACGGTACTGTCCCGTGTTTGACCATCTCGTCCCGTATACTACATGTTCCGTTATTCGACAATTTTAACAAAATACGGAAATGACCCTAGCTGAGCGCCGCGGGTGGCCGGCAAGAGTTGAGAAGGCAAGCATGAGGAGAGACACCTACAAACCTTACGGTGGTCACTCACACCTACACCTCAGTTCTTGTTAAACGCTAATCTGAACAATTCCTGCCCACAACGCAAACGTAGAAAGAATATGTTCGTTGTTGACGGTTCAATGGACGGACGAACGAAACAGATTGTCAGTAGAGACCTTCGAATCCATATTGATTTGTCATTACAATTTTAAAATTACGGATGATAATAACCTGTGGGAAGGGTGATTGCTACCAAGCTATTTCTAATTTGTCCTGTGTTGTTAATTGTAAACATGATTGTAAGCTATTATTAAAAAAATAGTCCCGCTGGGTTTCTTGCTAGTTCTTCCCAGGACAGAGTTTTTTTTTTGCGAACCAGTGGTAAATGAAAAGTCACTTTCAATAAGTGTTTCTACCTAGGCGAAGCCAGCCATCATCATTACAGCCCTTCCCAAGTCCACTGCTGAAAGTAGGCCCAAATAATGCCTTAAAACACGGTATATACTATAATGTCACTTGTTCAAGCAGTCTCCAACTGGCTTCGAGTTCACTAAGTTTGACCTCAGGGCTAGCCGTGCTGCTTGACTATCAGAGTTTATATAGATTATATGGTTGACGTAGTGCTCTTGCAAATTGATTTCCGCACACAAAAGTGTGGCAAAAGTGTCTACCAGAGAATTTCTGGAAGATAGATACACCTTCTTCCTGCATGTCTTACCAGGTCGTCACTTCATCCATATAGTGGCGGGTCGCCCTACACTTCGCTTACCGGTACGAGGCTTTTGACTTGAGAACCTTTTTTCCTCATCACTTGTGCGTTCTTCATAGTATGTGGCTGGCCCATTGCCACTTCAGCTTACTAATCTGTTGGACTATGTAAGTCACTCTGGTTCTAGGACGTAACGGGTATTAAAATAAAAATACATTCAAACGTTACTAAGTACTGGCATAGAATAGTTTAAAAAATCTTTACGTAATCCTAATTCCTCGTGTCCATTTGCCATTATTTCTATAAAAGTGAAATTCTACCACCATTAGCGCTCCTTCCTGCTTCAACTAGGTAACGAGAGTAATTTAATTTCCTTAACGAGCTCATTAACTTTGTAAACCAATTGGTTTTCAACTATATTTTTTTGCAGAAAAATTTCAAGTAGTATACCTACTTTTTACAATATTATTCTTCAGACCGAATTTAGGCCACGGCGACCAGCATCAATTGCGTAGATCATGATGTTTAATGTTCAAAACAACAAATTGATAAATTGAACAAATTGACTCCCTAGTGGTCGCGATTGCCGATCATGAGCTCGAATGCCGGGTCGGGCCAAAATGATGTGACGGCGCATTTTTATTATTATTAACAAATAATAATTAATTTCTATATAAATTCATTTCAGAATTTAATAGACATAATATTTTGAACAATTAAAATGAATAAATGAAGATAAAATGAATGAATGAAATGAATGTACATTTCGAACATAAGGTATTAAAGTAAAGGCTTAATATTATAAGAATAGCTGGATGTTAAGAGAAAGTCATCTGGATATAAGCGAAAGCGGTTAAGAAAGGATTACTATACAAGCCATTGCCGGTTAATAAATGTTGCATATACATAATCTATACATATAATAAATGTATAGAAAAGGCCTGTCTATAATTCTAATATATATATATATATATATATATATATATATATATATATATATATCTTATCTATATATCTATATATCACAGGCGTGAGTGTTTATGTATATGTAATGTATATATATATATATATATATATATATACATTACATATACATAAACACTCACGCCTGTCACCCAGATGGGTAGGCATAGACTGCGGACTTCCATTTGACACGATCCTGACATACCTCTTTCGCCTCCTTTACATCCATATATCTACGTATACATGCTCGTCGGTTAAGGGTACTTTTAACGTCGCCCATTTTCAAAATATCGCCAATTTGGTCGATAAACTTTTTTCTAGGGCGTGCCTTCCCGACTCTGCCGTTCACATCTGCCATATAAATTACTTTGTCTCTCTTTCCTCATTCATTCTTTCTACGTGAGCAAACCACCGAAGCATTCCTTTCTTAATCATGGTCACAACATCATCTTGCATACCACATTTATCTCTTATCACGCAATTTCTCACCCTGTCATTCAGATTCAACCCTAGCATGCTCCTTAAAGACCGCATTTCTACAGCATTTATTCTACTTTCGTGCTTTTTCTGCCACACCCAGCTTTTGCTACCATACATTAAAGTAGGGACTAACATAGCATTATGAATTACCATACGTGCCTTTTTTGATACATTCTGGTTCTTCACAATAGAGTGTACATTCACTCTATTCCCTAGTATATATATATATATATATATATATATATATATATATATATATATATATATATATATATATATATATATATATATATATATATATATATATATAGTACCCGGTTGACCGAGCTTTGCTCGGTATTTATCGCTCGATTTTTTTTAATTCGTGTGTTTTGGAAATTATATTTAGATACAAATTACATACTGATGAAATATAAATAATATTTTTTGATCTTAGCGACATAACAGCAAAAACGGAACTGGTTATTTGAATAAAAAATCATGAGTGCAATTATTTTAATTTAAATTTTTGTATTTTTAAAAAATACTCAAAAAAAGGGCTCGAAAAAATAGATTTTCTCAAAAATGAAAGGAACTTGAAAAAAAAAAATTAAAAAAAAGTCGGTTGGTCGGTCTAGGCTCGAACCGGGGTTTTACGATTCTGTGACCGCCCATTATACCAATTAAGCTATTTATACTCATTAACAATCTGTCAAAATTTACCTTCTTACTCTAACGATATTGTAGCAGTTTTTCATTGCCTAAAAACACGGACAAAAACCCATTTTCTAAAGGTAAATCCTAGCTAGATCGATTTATTATCCCCGAAACTCCCTGGACACTAAATTTTATGAAAATCGTTGGAGCCGTTTCCGAGATCCCGATTATATATATATTATAGGATATATATATATATATATATATATATATATATATATATATATATATATATATATATATATATATATATATATATATATATAATATTCTTAAATCTAAAAACAAGTCCAGGGGTCTAATTAATAGTAAGTAAATGATGGTAAGTCAAATGAACGGTTTTTAGAATTTTTTTCTGTCTGTCTGTCTGCGTTTTTAAGATTCACGCAAAAACTACTATAAAGATTTACATGAAATCTTTGTATGGAGGTAGTTAGTGACCTAGAGAAACTTATAAGCTAACTTGTTTTCGATTATAGAACTTCAAAAAAAGAAGGTTAAGTATTTTCCTTCCCTTAAACATCGATCACTAATAATTAGTGATCGATGCCATTAATGTCAATTTTCTATTGTAGATGGTTATGTTAGTTATGGGCGGGATGAGGGTTTTTTTTTTTTTTCAAATAAATACCACGTTTATAAATAAAGTTAAAAATATAGTTATCACCTTGATAAAATACGCCGACAATCTAGATTTTAGTTATCAAAACAGTGCCATCTATTATCAAATGGAAAAAGTGGTATATTTTGCTTACAATCTATTTTTTTACTAATAAACTAAGTAATTAAAAAATATATGGAACTTATATTTGAAATATATTTAAATAATTTGATTTATAAAATTTAGTTAGTTTTTTCGTTATTTCGTTTTAAAAGTGTAATTTTTTTAATAAATAATTCAAAAATATGAAAATTGATATGGTTTAAAGTAATTAAAACTAGTTTGCTTGCAATTATTGCAAAATTTACATTATCCTTATATTTTTATTAAAACGATTTTTATATTTGTCGCGGCTAGATCGTAGAATTGAACATTTATCGTAAAGTAGTCGTATCATTTCGTGAAATGGTGTCATTTCATGATACGCTCAATAAGTTTTAAGATATGGAAAAAGTATTCTAGATACTATTAATATTTATTTCACATCTTTTCAAATTATTCTCCATCATGCTCTATACAAAGTTCCATTCGCCTAAACCAACTCTGAAAACCATTTTGCCAGTCTTGATCTGATAGGTTTCGTCTCGATTCTTCGTAGGCAGCCACGGCTTCTTCGGTGCTTGAAAAAAACTTGCCTTTTATTTTTTCTTTGGCTCTTGGGAACAAAAATGAATCACAAGGAGGTAAAGTTCTAAAGGAGGTATGTGAACACGCGTTATCGTGTTGCAGCATGATATCCCGAAGCCCGGTCTTTGGTCTTCTCTCTCGCACAGCTTGTAAAGCTTTGGGTAATGCAACTGTAGTATACCATTCAGAGTTGACTGACCTACAATTTTCCAGCATTGACGTCGACAAATGTCCGCTCCGCGAAAAAAAACTAGCCACCACTTTTTCCCACGTTTCGAGGTCTTTGCAGTTTTGTCGGTAACGGCCCTTCTAAATAGAACCAAACCAATGATTGCCTTTTATTTTCCAGATCATATTGATAGATCCATGTCTCGCGCAAGTTTTCACGGTTAAGATCCATCGTTTTAAATGAAAAGCGCGGGAAGCGTTGCAGGAAAATTAATAGAACTTATTTTTTTTTAATTTTGTCAATTGGCTTATGTAGTTCTATTTTTAAATAAATTTGCCTTTTAGAAACATACAACACGGGTGCGTTCCATTTTTAAATTTCGAACATCTCAAAACTTATTGAGTGACCTACGTAATTAACACTGTTTGTTGACCATGTCATAATGTTACTTGACCAAATCAATGAACAGAGATCGTCTGACGATGTTAATAACTAAACGCAACATAGCTATTTCATGATACGTATAATAGTTATGATTATATCTTCCAATTGTTTTTCACCGCCTAGCGGCGGTAATAGCGTATTTTTAACGGAAACAGAACTGTTAACAGCATTTACAGCACTTTATGCCTTATTTGTATAATGAATCTTTGCTTCTATCGCTGATATTACTAGATAGTATAGATTTAGCTTTCATTATTTCATCTGATAATAGCGCCATCTACTTCTAGATAAACTAAAATAAAACAAATAAACTAAAATAAAAGCAAACACCAAAACTTGGCTTAGCGCTCGCTGTAAGTTTCACAGTACGCGAGCAACCCGGGTTCGATCCCCGCCGGCAGCGATGTCATTGTTAATTGCAATTTTAAGTGCTGATTTACCACGTGCTCGGTGGTGAAGGAAAACATCGTGAGGAAACCTGCGTGTCTGAGAAATATGAGAAAAATAAATTTCGGAGACATTTGAAGTACGCTAACACGCATTGGAGCAGCGCGGCGAACATTTCCTTGCCCTAAAACCCTCTCAGAAATGAGGGGAGGCCTGTGCCCAGCTGTGGGACGTATGTAGGCTGTAACTTTAACTTTTAACTGATTATTAAATCAATTACCGATGTTTTGACTGCCTCGTTGATCTAGTGGTTGTAGTAGTGCGAATGCTGATCATGAGGTCGCGGGTTCGAATCCCGGGTTGGGCCAAAAAATTAATTATTGAGTTTTTCCGTCAAGAAATTCTCAGTAGCTGCCCGGAGTCAGGAAGTTGGCGGTGTCTCAACCCGTGCTTCGGAAAGCACGTCAAGCCGTTGGTCCTGCGCCTGATCTCTCTCTGGTCGTCTCGGTTTACCGTCCCATCAGATTATGAGGGAATAGAGAGTGCACCTGTGCTTACGCATACACTTGGGCACTATAACTCTGTCCTGCGCCGATGGCTAGTCTCCGTTGGGGCTGTCCGCCGTGTCCGTAGGAAAATGACTTGAGGACATTATTATTACTGATTTGCATGACGCTAGACCAAACTTGAACCCCAAACCTAATGATCAGGGTTCGGAACTACATCCACTAGACCAACGAGGCAGTCATTCTTTTATACTAGCTAACTTGGCCTGACTTTGTAAGGTGACATACATTTATATACACCTTATTTTAAAGGAAAATATTTTTGATTTACACTAACAGTTGTATGACATACCCTTGACTATAATTCGAAACACAAGTGCATCTGACGACAATATTTATTAAAGAACCGTGAGCAAGGCTACCCACAATAATTGGCTGCAAGAATACAACATAAACCAAAACGAATTACCAATAAATTAGAGCCGATTGCCTTGAGTATAACTGGAAGTAGTATTCGAATAATTTTCTGTTCTCTTTATAACAACTGCATTAAATACAAATTAAATAAAAGTGATTTTAATTAAATTGAGTGCAATCGAAATATTAAATTGCTTTACTAAATACACATGACTTTACTTACAGCTTTATACAGCAACTACTGGCATATTTCTTGATTAGTGTCATAGAATACTAATACACAATAGAATGGCTGTCATCTTGTTCGAGGTTTGGCGTCGCCAAACCCGATTCGCTGTGTTGACAGATTAAATCTGTTTTAGTTTTAGAATTTACATATTTTAGCATTTTATAAATAATTTGCATGCGAAATTCGGAATCGATTGTAACGTCAAAACACATCTCGTGTTGACATTTATACGTGTGAATTGACGTGTTGTGACACTTTAGTGGCTATGCGGGCTCCGCCCACTTCTCCGTTATATTATATACGCATTATAGTAAGTAAGTAAATAAAAGTGCAAATACGGATCATTTAACTAAAATGGAAATAAGTTAGCCTTATAAGTCGAAGAGTTTTGGATAGATGGAGTGACAACCTGCAGACCAACAATATGGAAATTAGTTATCATCCCTGAGAACAAATATGGAATGCTTCGCTTCCAGTAATTGGTGTCTTTAGTTCTCTACACTAACCATACGAAAGACAGCAGTGTTAAGCTGCTATTTTACACTGATATTCTGTAAGAGCGTGGTCAAATCCCGGTCGAGCCGACCCAATTGTGCTATACCTAACCATAATAGCTGCAGCGAGGCTACCACGTATAAATTCCATAATCTAGTCGAGCGTGGCAGAATATTATCATAAAAACACATGGTGGTGGACTGAATTTAGAATTGTGTCGTAAGAGTCTTATGTATCCATGAGTGGGATATTCTTCAGTATAATCCTGTGGGTGTGACAAAGGGAATCAAAACTGGAAATGAGCAACTGCATCTTCATAATAACATCTAAAACCTGCAGTTGCCAACCCTCCTGCCAAACATAGCAGGTATGGTAAATATCTCTCTCAGAAACAATTTATTGGAGATGGAATGCTCAGCAGTGGACGTTTCATACGACTTCCTTAAAATTACAGGTCATATTAATACTAATTATTTATTAATTTACTTTACAAAACAGGAGCACAGAATATAAAACAAATCATAGAAAGTAAATTCAACAAAGATAATTACAATTGATCCCAACAAACTGTCTCACTGAGGACATACAAATGTATATTATGAAGCAGATCGTAAACGGTATCGTCTGCACAAGAAGCAGGGTAACAAGTCTGTACTGAAATATAAAGAAAACAATCTACTATAAAGCAATATATAAAATACAAGGTATCCTTATGTATTTAAATAGTAATTGCTTAAAATATTTTTTATTTGAGTTTTGAAGGCCCAACGGAAGATAGAGATAATATAGAGATAATATTCCCAGTGAGAGGATTATAATAATAAACTAACCGGTTAGTGTGAAAGAAAACTTTTGTAATCTTTGTATGTTTGCTTAAAAATCAAATATTTTTAAAGTAAACTTGTATATTTCTTACCCACGAGACCTGGTAGTACCTATATCTTCATCAACGATTCATTTCCTTGTTATACGAGATGCTACTTGTCGTTCTAAATGGAGCACAAACTCCAGTCGATCTATCAACGCGTCGCGCATCACGTACACTGTGTTGACTGAACTGATCCTCGCCTTCTGATCCTGTTCGTGTAATATTTGTTGTTGTAACGAGAGGTATATTATCATTCGAGTCACTTTAATATGATGTAAATGCTGTTCAAATACCAAAATGCAGACTCATTTAGTTTTACAATCTGCTTCTGATTAGTGAGGTTTGTGCCTTTGAAAATATTATTCAACCATTGAATCCATAAGCAAATAATTGTTATCGTATCCAAGACTGGTTTGAGGTAAAAAAAGCTAATGTTTATGGTATACGGCATTAAATTTGAATGTTAAAAATGTATTTATAAGTTAAAGACGTCTTCGTCATTCAGTAGCTTTAGTGGTGTTCAAGAAAACAGACCTTTTTTTATAAAGCGTAACATAAAGTTTAATGTTTGTGTTATTTGGAATTAAATTTGGATGATAAAAGTTTATTAATTAGTTGAAGACGTCATCGTAAATTAGTGGCTTAATGGTATTTAAGAAAATAGACAGTTTTTGAAAGTGTTACACAATGGTGAATATCATTAATAATATTGTGTTTAGTGGAAATACTAATAAAAATATAGTATGGAAACAGTATTTGGTGTCATTTTTCGGTATGTAACTCTTGTTTTTATATCCTTTACTTAAGCGAACAATTATTGTAATACATGTAATATGTATACTTAATTGGTTTCTCTAAAAGGACCAACAATTTTTATGTCATTTTGTATTTAGTTTTACTTTCCAAGATTATCTAGATGGTACTTTCTGACAATATATTTTTCCGAACGCCAACTTTTTTCAAAACTCTGTTGCCTAGTTACTTTTATGTTATACTGTATAATGTTTCAAAAAAGTACTAAATATGCATCTTTTTTGTTTTTGTTTTTTTTTATTGGATAAGGTATGGGTGACTAACGAGCATATAGTCCACCTGAGAAACAATCTATCCTTAATTACGAATCAAAATGCAGATGCGTTGTCACCCGTGAGCATTGATATTGAATGCCTCATTACCAGTAAAAAGGGTCTCCGGTTCTCTACACTCACCATAGGAAACACAGCTGCATTAAGCTGCTACTTTACGCTGGTATTCTGTGAGGTCGTGGTCCTTCCCCGGTCGAGCCGACCCATTTGTGCTACTACTATACCAGTAATGTAGCTGCAGCGTTTAACTAGCCTTGTTCGGACTTGTTGACGTCAATCAATAGAAAGGAATGATAGAATGACATTCGTAATTGTATCTAATTGGAAGAGTACAAAAATTTACAGCCACAGTCAGTAATATAGTTGTTTTGTCTCCTAAAATTATTACATTTTAATAATTACATACTTTTTTTATAAATCTGAAGTGACTAATAAACTGAATCTACCTGGTGGTCAGTGGCTGCTGCAGTTTTTGGGTACCTATAGTCAACTTCAAACAAAAAAGGCTACGGGTAGTTTGTCACTTCTAAGATCTAAGATGGAATACTTCACATTTATTTGGACAAAAACGTATCGCAGCTGAAATATATAGAAGGGACCCAGACAATCTGCTAAGACAAAAAACAGTCCTGCTACCGAAAATTCCATTAATAAGTGTATTGTAATTTATTTTAAATACATATTAAAACCGCATAAAATCGTTTATATAAGTACAAATTTATTAATTAGAAAATTATTGGTCCCATTAAAGACCGATTTTTCAATCGTCAGATAAAATTTGTAAAAACTTTATTTGAATATTGAAAAACTTTTTACCTGGTAGAGCCACGGTGCAGCTATATTATGGTTGTAGCACGAATGGGTCGGCTCGACCGGGGAAGGACCACGCTCTCACAGAATGCCGCCGCAAATAGCAGCTTAATATTAATTCCATCTTAGTCCTCTGGGATGACAAGGTATCTGTGTTTTGATTCTTAATCGAGGATAATTGTAGATGTCTATGGGCCACAGCATCCACTTACCATCCGGTGGACTGTGTGCTCGTTTGTCACCCTTATTTAAAAAAAAAACTCTCTAACGAATAAAATTATTTAGACGATTTCTATTTTTCTATTTTGATCTATCCCACAAATCTGACAAACTTATTGGACTATAGAAACGCATGTACGTGGTAAAGCCATGCTACAGCTATTTTATGGTTGTAGCACGAATGAGTCAGATCGACTGTGGTAGGACGACTCTTTCACAGAATACCAGCGTAAAATAACAGCTTAATGCTGCCGTGTTTCGTATACTGAGTGTAGAAAACCGGATAACTTTTTTACTGGAAGCGAGGTATTCCATCTTAGCCCTCAGGTGTGACAACGCATCTTCATTTTGATTCTTAATCCAGGATAAATATAGATGTCTGTGGACCACAGCATCCACTTACCATAAGATGGACTATGTGTTCGTTTGCCGCTATTATTCCTATTGCATTAAAAAAAACGCTAACTTCTGGGCGCTCAAAAAAATGCGTTGCAGACGTTAAAGTAGGATCAACTATTTCTATTTTATGTGAGTCCTAAACGTCACTATCAAGTGTCAATTTAAGAAAAAGGTTGTGTTTCCTTTGTTATTGATTTTGTAGTCTTTATTAGCCCGTCTTTTTTATGATATTTATGATACCATATCTAATTGTAATGGTATCAAAGAAAAGCGAACGTATGAAATGCGAATATGCGAATTTCAATACTGCAGTGATTTAATTTTTTCTATACATAACACTCACGCCCGTCACTCAGAGTAGTAGACAGAGACTATGGACTTCCATTTGGCACGATCCTGACGTACCTCTTTCGCCTCCTTTACATCCATATATCTACGCATACATGCTCGTCGGTTAAGGGTACTCCTAACGTGGCCCATTTTCGTAATATCGCCAATTTGGTCCATGAATAGGGCGTCCCTACCCGACTGTGCCGTTCACCTTCGCAATCACTCTTTCCTCGTTCATTATTTCTATGACATTTAATTTTTACCTACTCATAATACCATTATTTGTTGTGAAACCTTACTTTTGTGTTTTGTATTCGGTATTATATCTTATCATGGAAAATACACATTGCACAGTAAAGCTATCTGGCCCAGATCTGGCAGTTTTTATTTTTCATTCAGGTAGGTTCATTAAATCCTTAATCAGAATTTGTTATCTCTTTTGTAATAAAGGCAAAATCAAGAAAACTATACAGAATTGAATTTGTTGTGTTTTAAGGTTAATCAATTGACCGATCACCATGATAATTGGCAAATCCTTTTATTTTATTCTGTAGAATATTAATATGTTATCCACTTTGTTATAACTAATTATTAGTTATCAACTTCTAACCAGTTTTTAAAGTGTCCTAAAGTTTTTTTTTTGTTTTACATCATCTTTCGTCAAATAAAACTTTTTGTCAAATATCTGGTACACCATCCTGCCGAGGTTAACCAAGTTAATATTGTACAATTGTTAGCGCTAATACCATACTATAAAAGGAAATAAAATCGAGACTAAAATACATGACGTTAGCATTGAGTCGTTATATGGTATTTAGATACTATTTTTGTTTTGCAGAAGAGGGCCATAACAGCTTAGTATTGGCCTCTCAGTATATTTACGAAAATTTAATGTATGTTCACTACATACATTAAATTTTCAACACTAGGAACAAACACAAGCTGGTGATACAATTTTCTCAACTCCACATATTAAGTAATTCATTCATAAATTAATAATTAAAATATGCATGGTCTATTACCAAGTTTAAATATTTTATTAAACAAAAGGGATAGATAGATAGATGATACTTTATTTCACGCCAAAAAAACATAAATATAAACAAAAAAGAGAGAAAGAAATGTGGTATAATGGGCGATCTTATCGCTGAGAGCGATCTCTTTCAGACAACTTTATATGGACAAGATTGCAAGAAAACAATAAAAGCATACGAGTATATGTGGTTTGGAGACAATAATAACATTATTTTTATTATAAACTATAAATTAGAAATAAAGGTGCAAAGTTGAAAATAATAATTTTGTACATGTTTCTTAAAAACCGATAGGGATTGAGCGCGTCTTGCTGATAACGGCAAGTCATTCCATAATCGGACAGCTTGTGCTTGTATTGTGAATGATCTGTCCAAAGATTTGGAAGTGTGAGCTGGCATCTTTAATATCAAATTTTCTGATGATCTCAAATGTCTCAAATGTAAGTCCTAGAGAAATTCAAACCGATTTTTAGGTAAGTAGAATAGAAAGGATTATATAGAATGTTATAAAAAATTGAGAGAATCTAAGCATTCCGGCGAAGGCGAATTGGCAACAACGTAAGCCTGTGATGAAAATCTGACACATGATCGTATTTAAATTAATACATGGTTGATAATAACCCCTGAGAATAAAGTGGTTGGTTCCAAACTCTTTCTTAAATAAGTAGTTTGTACAACCTGTGTTTCAATGGATAACTTTACGTAGTAATAAATAAAAAAGAAATAAATGTAGAACTTTAAAATAAGAATTGAATAAAAATTATTCTATTCCATTCTGATATAGAAATATATCAGAATGAAATAGAATAATTTTATCTCCCATTCATTCTTATAGTTTTCTCTTATTGTTAACAAGTGAAGAGCATCAACTTGGCTTGGAAGCTGGAAGGAAGGCTTGAACACCGCAGGCCGTCAAAGGGTCAGGATAATTTTTTCCTCAGGTAGCCGAATTATATATAAATCCAACGAACAAAAATTTAAATTGTTTGCTATCTATCGAATAAACACTATCGGTATGTTTATCCGACGATTGAAAAATTTGCCCTTAATCAATTTTTTTATAGTATAAGGGTGACAAACACACACATTCCACCTGATGTTAAGTGGATGCTGCGGCCCATAGACATCTTTATTTATCTTCAATTAAAAATCAAAATGCAGATGCGTTGTCAGCCCTGAGGACTGAGATGGAATGCCTCATTTCCAGTAAAAAGGGTCTCGGGTTCTCTACACTCACCATACGAAACACAACAGCATTAAGCTGCTGTTTTAAGCTGGTGTTCTGTGAGGGCGTGGTCCTACCCCGGTCGAGGCGACCCGTTCATGCTGCAATCTCAATATGGCTGCAGCATGGCTCTACCACGTAAAAAAAATCAAATCAAATTCGATTCATATCACAATTAAAATTAACCTGTAACCCAGGGGTAGGCAGAGTACTACTACTTTATTTTCTGAAAACGAATGTGGTAATAAAGAAATATTTAAAAAGATTTCTGGATACGAAACACAACAGCATTAAGCTACTGTTTTAAGCTGGTGTTCTGTGAGGGCGTGGTCCTACCTCGGTCGAGGCGACCCGTTCGTGCTCATATTTAATTATATGTGTAATAATTAATATTGCCTTAATTAAAGTTATAGTTTTAAATTATTTTGATTTAATTTGATGATTTTAAATGTGTTTAATGTGTTTAAATATTGCTTAGTTTTAATTACTTTAAATCTTTTAAATTAGTGTAAATTTAATTTTCTATTTTTAAGTACAGTTTATGTGTATTTTATGTTCTTAAGGATTATAAAACTTACAGTAGGTACATAAAATGTAAGAGAGTGATGTATTCGCCAACAAACTGTCCTGCAGTTTGGTGAAAGTTGTATAAAGAACAACCGACTACATTTTTGTGTAATAAATAAATTAAAAAAAGTACTCTTAATCTGGCCCATCTTTACTATATCGCCAATTTGGTCAATAAACTCTCGTCAAAGGTGGAACTCTTTCGTTTACTTCCGCAATATAAATTTCCTTTTCACGCTTTCCTCGTTCATTTCTTCTACATAACCAAACCACCAAAGCATTCCTTTCTTAATCTTTGTCACAACAATCATCTTGCAATCCACCCTTTTCTCTTATCACACAATTTCTCACCCTGCCATTCAGACTTAGCAATTTTATTCTCGTTCTTCTTCCGCCACACCTCAACTTCGACTTTCACTACTATGCATTAAAGTAGGAGTAATTTCCAAAGAGATTTACATATATATACTACTACCACTGGCACATTGTTACTTCCCACAATAGAGTGAAGAGCCCCCATTTACTCTATTAACTGCATCCACTCGTCGTTCTATATCCTTATATCTACCATCCGTTAAAAATACATCCCAAATACACAGAATTATCCACTTGCTCAACTAATATTTTTTTTTTATTTAATAATAGTATATTTATTATTTTCAGCCAGCCTTCCTTTCTTTACATATGGAATAGAAAATGATTTTCTTACCGCACCTTCAAACTTAGGACAAGTTAATAGCACTTTAAATGTACCATGGAGTACAGTAGCCTTTATCGTCAGTTCAATAGTCACTGCTCCGATACACTGTTTTATAATAAGCAAATTTGGAAGAAAACTTGGTATCTATATAGTAGTGATACTACAAGGGGTAAGTTTTACGTCATATCGTGGACACGGCTTACATACATGAGTCGCATAACGGCACACATACATAACCTAAACAATTTTTTAAAGGTCATGATCACTTGTTTCAAGTGGGATTTGAACCCATGCCCCTGCAACGCCGTGACCTAATGTCACCCCATTCGTCAGCGTCATCGTGCTTGTATTACAGTATTTCGCACACTATGCGATCTTTCGCGAATTTATTTAATATGTTACATGCTAGTCACGTGATACTGGTCAATGATTGATTAATAATAATCATCATCATCCTCATCACTATCCTTACCTCCTTACAAAAGTTATAATTGTTACCGGCCAATCCCGACTTCAGGCCAAACTAGTTTATCCTAGGCCAAATCGGCTTATTTAACGCGTGTCAGACATACTAGCTTAGCTCAAGACAATCCAGTTTCGACTAAATATTTTAGGCTTAATTGTTTTAGTAAATTTAGATCAATATTAGGCTAGGTTAGTTAAGATTAGATTATGCAGTGATTCAATCAATTTTGCCAAGGCCGAACTAGTTAAGCCTAAGGTATTTAGACCAAACTAGATGGCCCTGGGCTACACTAGTATATCTTGACACGCGTCCGATAAACTGGTTTGGCCTAGGACAAACTAGTTTGGCCTGAAATCTAGTTTGGCCGCCAACATATATATCAGGATATTTGCGATAACTTGGCAAATACTTGGCAGGCTGGTTGACCAATTATATCAGCTTGCCAACTCCACTTCACCATGGTCCACCAAGGTCTCGTTAGAGGCGATAGAGGCAAATGAAACTGAAGATAGGCAGATCCTTTAGATTACAGATCATAAAAAGTGTGCCAAATGGCCAAAATCCTCTCTATTATAAGGCAATTTATTTTGGAGACCTATATTCAGTAGTGGTCTTGTGATAGGTTTCACATTGAGCCACAATTTGACAAATAAGCCATTGTACGTAACCTAATAACCAGGTAAGTGGCTACTTCAAAGTATAGAAGCTATAAGTTCGTTGTCCAGCCTGATGACTAAGATAAAATGCGTCACCACGTGATCATTGGCTCTCTTACTCTTTAAAACTGTAACACAACAGAAGATGCATTCCTGCTTAACTAACAGCCAGCAGACCTCAACCAGCCGCCTTGAATTTTTTATAGAATTTGGGTGATAAGCAAGCACATAGTTCATCAGATATTAAGTGGATGCTGTGGCTTATAGATATCTATAACAAAAATTAAAATTAATTAGAATTTAGTAATCAAAATATAAGTATGTTGTCACCCCTGAGTGCTAAGATACGATGCTTCGTTACCAGTAAAAAGAGGTCTCGTTTCTCTACACTCTCCATGCGAAACGTACCAGCATTAAGCTGCTATATTTCGCTGGTGTTCTATTATAGCTTCATAATTCTCTGGTGGCATAATAATAATAGTAATGTCCTCCAGACCGAATTTCGATCATGGCCGCCAACCTCAATGGAGACTAGCCATCGGCGCAGGACAGGATAATAGTGCCCAAGTGTATGCGCAAGCACAGGTGCATTCTCTATTCCCTCACTCTCATGGGCCGATGGGACGGTAAACCGACGCAACCGGATAAAGATAAGCGCAGGACCAACGGCTTTACGGGCTTTCCGAGGCACGGGGGTGAGACAACGTCAATTTTCTGACTCCGGGCAGCTACGGAGAATTTCTTGATGGAAAATCTCAAAACTGACTTTGTTTTACCCGACCCGGGATTTGAACCTACCTACCGATAACATATGAGCCTCTTCTACAATTGAGAGTAATTTTTATGACTGCTACACTTGGCAAATTGATTATTACATCCTGGAATGCATCGTTGGTCTTGTAGTTGTAACGACTGATGATTTTGAGGCCCCGGGTTTGAATCCCGGATCGGGTCAAAATCAGTTATTGGGTTTTTCTGATAATAAATTCTATGTAGCATACCGGAGTTAGGATGTTGGTGGTGTTTAGGCCCCGTGCCTCAAAAAGCACGGAAAGCCGTTGGTTCTGCACCTGATCTCTCTCCAATCCTGTCGAATTACCGTTCCCTCAAAATATGAGAGTGAGGGAATAGAGAGTGCTTGGGGATACACTTGGGTACTGTAATCCAGTCCAGCGCATATGGCCCGTCCCCGTTGAAACTCGTCCCTGTGACCGAAATTCTATCTTGAGGACATTATTACGTCCTGTAGCCAGTTGAGGTATTAATGGAATGTTAATGGGATAGCTACATAGCGCAGTAGCGAAGCGACACGGAACATATGCTTAGTGTTGTGTTTCGTATGGTGAGTGTAGAGAACTGGAGATCCTTTTAATATTAACCCTCAGGAGTGACAACGCGTCTGCATTTAGATTTTAATCTAGGTGAGATATAAACGTTTAAGGGCCATAGCATCCACATTTTTTATAAAATAAAAGTTACAAACGAGTATTTTTTCTACCTGATAGTAAATAAGGTCTCACACGTTGAAACGCAGCAGAATTGAGCTATTGTTTAACCCTGATATTGTGTAAGGGCGTGAATCTTTCTCAATTGAGCCAACCTATTTATACTACAACCGTAATATAGGTCCAGCATAGTTCTATCACTATATGGACTTAACAACAGGTACCTACATTAATTTCTCATTTGACTTCCTTTTACTATAAAAACAGTTGATCAGGTGAAATTAATTTATTAACAATGAAACTTTATTTTTTCAGGTCATATGCATACCGTTACTGATTTCTTCGACAGACACAGGAATAATAATAGTTCAAGCTACAATTGCGGGGATTTCAACCGGGGGAGTGTTCATTATAGTACCAATATATATAAGGGAGATAAGTGCAGACCGAATCAGGGGGCTGACAATTTCACTTATGATGCTAATGACCTCTGCAGGCAATGCAATGAAATTGATACTGTCATATGATTCAATGCTATATTTGATGGTAGCATTAGTTGCCGTCGAAGTTGTGACAGTGTTCTACATTCCAGAAAGTCCAAGTTTTTTTGTGAAGATTGACAAATTACATGTGAGTAAAAAAATTATAATGACTAGTAGTGGCATAGAATATCCACTACCCCATATCTTCCCGTGGGTGTCGTAAGAGGCGACGGAGGGAGACAGGCAGGAGATGGGCAGCAGCGTCTGTCTAATAACGAGCACACAGTCCACTTGATGGTAAGTGGATGCTGTGGTAGAGTTTTACAAAACATTATTATTTGACAAAAATGGTTGAAATTAATAAATGGAGAACAATGGTTTCCCAAAATATGATATCTATATGCAGCAAGTACTTTGAGAAAAATGTATTATCATAGAGGTGGCCCAACGTGTAGTGGCGTTGTATGAATATCTACAACCGCATATCGTCCCGTGTGTACCGTAAGAGGCTTCAGTGGGAAACAAATTAACGACTGAAAATAAAAAAAAACTGCGTTTGTCAACCCGTTGCCAAGCGTGGCAACTATGACAAATATCCCTCCTATCGATCGAGGCCTATGTTCAGCAGTGGACTTTAATAGGCCGTAACGGTAACGGTAAAAAATTTAGAAATTACCGTATTTTGGTGTCGAAGGGGTATCAAGCGCCCCTTTCACCCCGTAGTTATTTAGTTTTCGCCTCGTAGTAGTTAGATACGACAATAGGACAGGTAAAATTTTATGGCCAACGATGAGTTGCGTTTTTGCGGTATAACTTCTAGAATATGCTATATATACGTGGTAGAGCAATGCTGCAGCTATATTAGTAGTGTAGCTGTAGCACGAATGGGCAGCCTCGACGGAAGAAGTACCACGGTCTTACAGAATATTAGCATAAAATAGCAGCTTAATGTTGCTGTGTGGTGTTTAGTGAATAATATAAAGAACGAGAGACCCCTTTTACTAGAATTGGGGCATTCCATCTTAACCATTAATGGTGATAACGCATCTGCATTTTTAATTTTTAATCAAGAATAGATGCGGATGTCTATGGGCCACAGCATCTACTTACCATCAGGTTGACTGATTGCTCATTTGCAACCTTATAAAAAACGTCACAGCTGTAAAATTCGAATGGATTTCCAGTTTTTTTGTTGGCATTTTACTGTTGGCATAATGGTAAACCCCGGTTATTTTCTGCTTTAGTCATAGATCTTCTCACGTAGAATGAACTTATCTTAGTCTTGCGGTGGTAAGTTCAGGTTGGGATTTACTTTATTAATTGTAGGATCCCAATTAGCAGGTAGCACCCAGCTAACTTAGCTATTGAAATTAGGACATTTTTCTAGAATAAGGGTAATAAACGAGCAAAAAGTCCACCTGAGCGTAAGAGTTTGCTGTAGCCTATAGGTACCTACATTTATCTTTAATCAAAAATCAAAACGCAGATGCGTTATCACCCTTGTGCCTCCAGTTTTCTATACTCACCATACCAAACACATTAATATTAAATTGTTATTTTACGCTGCTATTCTGTAATATCCTTCGCCGGTTGAGCCGACCCATTCGTGCTACAAACTTAATATAGCAGCAGCATGGTACTTACAAGATTTATTTTTAATTTTAATAGCCACATGAATCCTCCTTATCTTTTATAAAAAAATTCTTAAATTCTATTATCCAGGAAGCCAAAATCAGTATAGCAAAGCTTCTTTGTTTAAATCAAGACGATCCTTCTGTAGCGACTGAGATCCGCCAACTCAAAGAGGACAGTGAAAGGGCTAAATCAAATGGAAATTTGTCTATTTGTGTGATTCGTAAGTATTTACTCTGCCAACATACATATTTTATTTGAAGTGAAAACTTCTTGCGTTGTACACTTTTGTAATGGGTAAAAAATGTTAAACTCGCGTCAGGACACGTGACCCTGATCGAAAATTCGTAAGACGGATGGAGAGAAAGAGACAGCCGGCACGGCGTAGGAGAGGAAGTATCCCCCTCTCTTCTACGGCGCGGCGAAAATGTATGCCTGAGCCTGCTGTTTCGTTTAGGCGGCGCAGGGCACTTGCGATAATTAAAGCAATTCGTGCAATATTATTTCCTAATCATTCCAAAATATCAAAAATTCACAACGTTAATATTCAAGTTTTCACTTCTGCCGGTACTGCCGGAGTGCAATACTTTTATTAAGATTTATTCATTATAATCCTATCCTGTGTGGATGTCCAGTATTCGTTGAGGCTGGCCGCTGTGAACTCCATCATCCATTCATTAGCCTTTAAAAGTCCACAGCCGAACATAGGTTTTTCCATAAATTGCCTTATAGGGATTTTTGCCACGCTTGGCGAACGTGTCGACATCCGCAGTTTTGTTTTATTACTTTGAAAATATTTAATTGAAAGAAGAACAATAATGTAGGAGTTCTCGCTATCTATTCCGTCATCGGGCTACCAGACGCTCGTTCTTTTTCTTATGTCATAACGCAGCAAAGGAGTAAATAGTTTACCAGCATCTGTATTTGTCGGTGTCTTCAAAGAAAAAGTGAATAGACTTTTGTTAAGCTAAGTCAGAGCGCTTTACTGTCTTTGGCTGTCACCACTTACCATCGTGTGGGATAACAGTCAAACAACATCTGCTTACCGTTTCCGTTTCAGCCTACTAAAGTCCACTACTGAACACAGGCCTTCTCCATAGATTGCATCGTATGGGTGATATGTGCTATAGACGCTTGGCAAGCGGGTTAGCAGCCGCAGTTTTTTATTTTTAGTCGATTTGTTTCCCTCTGTTTCATCTTCCGAAACCCACGGGTCACATATGGGGTAGTGGGACATACATAACATACAGAAAGTTCAAAAACTTTATTAAACTAAGTTTGAACAAAAAGGGTTATAATAATATAAAGGAATTTATGGATGATAATAACCCTAATATAAAGGGTGATCGCTACCAAGCTACTTCTAATTTGTTTTGTGTTGTGAATTGTAACATACATGATTGTAAGCCGTTTAAAAAAAAAGTCGTGCAGATTTTCTTGCTGGTTCTTCCTCGCTCTGAGGCTTTTTTTTGCAAACCAGTGGTTGGTAAATAAAAAAAGTTACTTTCAATAAGTATTATTCATAATCCATATTGAATAAAAAAATTCGTTTCTGATTCTGGGTAAATATTCTTACACCACTACTGCATGGTAACACTAACTTATAATATTAAAATAATACATGTAGTATATTTAATTATTTGCCATATTTACTTTGATCCATATTTGCAGTGAGGAATAAAATATGGAGGGATCAAATAAAGATTGGATTATTCTTAAACACAACGACAATTCTAAGCGGATGCAATATATTTCTAAATCAAGATAAAAGCTTGGCGCAATTGAAAACTGATATTGATCCTCAAAAAACGTTAGTCCCTTTATGTTTGTTGGTTGGTGGCCTAACGTGTGTTATACTTGTAAATTTTTTGGAAAGAAGAGTAAGTACCTCCTCCTTCATTTATTATTATTATTACTACTATTATTTAATTACAAGCCGAAGCTTGATTTCAATTCGACCTGGTTGTAAGCGATGATGAAGCTCTAGGTACTTTGTAGATACCCAGATTTTAATTGGATAGTAAGACAGAACTGGCAAATAGATTGTTTGTAATATCGTTGCATTTAATCACCTAGTTATATAATTTTATAGAAAATATATATATTCATTTAGAAAAATATGCCAGGTGTCAAGAATTTCCTTTTAAAAAAATTTCCACTGATGCGGAAATGATACCATGCTAGACTCACTCTGCGACATGGAGAATATTCCTTACAATAGTAGCAGAAACTGTTCGACTCGACAGGTGTAATTATTTGACACCCTTGTTCTGGAAAGAAATAACTGCCACGTATACTTATATATAGAGTATTTAATTGGTTTCTCAGAAATAACTACAGAGACTTTGATTGTGATCAGATAATGTTTTAGTTTCAAAGTTTGTAACATTTATTATAAATTAAACAACCCTGGATTTTTTTTCTAGTGCCGAGCAATGCTCGCCCAGCCACTAAGCTACTTGCTTTAATAAAAGGCGTGGATATAAAAATTAAATAAATAAAAATATTATGATTTAAAATCTGGAGTTATCTTGCGCTATCTATTCAGGGCGTTGAACATCTGTCGACCTAGTTACTAAAGAGAAAAAGTTGAAAGTAAACACAGCGAAATTCGTATAATAGATAAATAAGAAACATATATAATAATTTTTTTACAGTATCTGATTACCATCTCATATAGCATCATGATTTTATCAATGGGCGTCTTGGCAGTTTTTACACAAGCAGATCTCACCGTGACATCTGTCAGATGGTTGCCAATCGTGGCGCTGGCTATTCTAGTCTTCAGTTATGGCATGGTCTGGAATATGCCTGCGGTTGTCCTGGTTGAAATGCTTAACTTAGAGGTAAATTAGTTTTAATTAAATTTTTTAATAAAATTACTATGATAACTGAACAACAGTTTTAAAGAGGTGTTTCACTCGGAGCACGTGTACTTTTATTTCTTTGGATATTGACTCGTAGGGTTATACTTTTGGCAGTGTTAAGTAATAACTATTTATTCCTTATAATATTTCTAGAAAAACTTTTTCATTATGCTGATTGATTATGACAAGTCACATTGAGAAGTTTGTAGGGGATTTTGAAGATCACTTAACCCAGCAGGCAGTTGATGACGACAGTACTCAAATTCCTAAGGCGCATATTCGGACAAAATACTTGCGGTTTATATCAAAAACGACCCTGTTTCGTGGTTTTCTCTAATAGTTCAAATGCGTAGACACTTAAAATATACAAAATATCCTATAAACATTTGCGTACAAAAGTTTAACGTACTTATAAAAATTCTCTTCAAACCATTATTTGAACAATAAAACAACAGAATCTAAGGATACCTTAAGCTTAAATTATTTACGATTTTAAAGTTTAAAATCTTTTTAGCTTCCATAAATACTTTGTATACGGATTGAAACCTCTTTTATTCTGTTTTCAAAATTTTAAAATGTAAATTAAAAAAACATAAGAATAATTCATTACAGCAAAGAAAATTAATTTTGTTCTACTAACACTAATTAATGAAAAGAGATTATATTTTCTTTTCTTTTTGGATTTAACATGCCGTGTGAGCTTTAAGAGTCATTTTACGTTGTCATTTTAGTCGAGATGAAATGTTATCAGCCATGGGCATGATAGAAAATGGTGAGAGTAAGGAGTCTACGACACCGTCAGGAGGTCCACCCATACCAAGGCGGGACAATCATGGTGTAGGCAGGAATTCGTTTTGGCGGACGAACCCAGCTCGCTTGAATTCAAGGCAGCTTGACTGCACAAACATACCACGAGGAGATAGTAGAGCCTGTCCCATACAACATCCAAATAGGCCAGGAATTTCTACTCATGCACGAAAATGCTCCTTCCCGCATGGTGTTGGCCGCTCTCCGAGACCACGATATTCAAGTTTTGGTTTGGCCTGCACAGTCACCCGATTTAAATTCTATAGAGCATGCCTGGGACATGTTACAACGAAAAGCTTTGAGAGCCCGCCTTATTAGACGACGGAGCAACAAACTTACGAACACTTGCAAAAACACGGGACCTCATACTGAAGCAAGACATTGACAATTTAATTTTAAGTATAAACAATCAATGTTGATGTGTAATTACTGTCAGAGGTGGCAACACTGATTAATAGTAATTAGATTTTTTATGTAGTTTATATGTAAGAATAAATGAAGATTTTTATCGTACTAATTTCTCACGGTGATTAAAAAATTAACATTTTTATTTAAAAAATTTGAAATGTTATTTTATTTATTATAAAAAATTATATATTATATATTTTATAAAACCCATCATTCGGCCATTACCATAGTAAAGTAAATGGAAGAATGGTGGGAATGAAAGATATTATCCGATAATTCTGCATAGATTTTTAGATATTTGATGAATATAAGATATCCCTGGATTCTGTTGATGTGTTTATATCCAAATACTAAGTACTTCTATCGTCTCTTGGAGGATTTTTGAGCAGGACAGAAAGATTTATTCACCGCAGAGCACGAGAAAAATCAGCAATTAAAAATTCCAGTTTATGGAGCAGTGATTTTGGATTTCACAGTACATGAGAAATCGGGGTTCGATCCCGCCGGCACCAATAAATTAGTTTATTACAATTTTAAGTACAAATTTACCAAGTGCTTAACGGTGAAGCAAGGACGTTGAAAGAAACCTACATGTCTTAGGAATCAAAGTATTTCAAGAACATAAAGTTCGTTAAGATACGCGAGAGCATCGCGGTGAAATAATTACTTAAAACCCCTCAAAAATGAGAGGAAGCCCCATTAATACTGCGAAAAAAGTAATACGCACTTAGTAGAAGTTGCTTTTTTTATTATGTGTTAGCAACGAGCACAGATTCCACGCATAATTGCTGTAGCGCATAGATATTTAATTCTATTCTCAATTAAAATCAAAATGTAGATGCGTTGTCAACAGGATTAAGAAAAATAATAAATAATTAAATAATTCAAGTAAAAAGGTTATTCGGTTAGCAACTTCGGTCAACAACAACAGCGGCATTATGCTGCAACTTCGCACTGGTATTTTGTGAGAGCGTGATCCTGACCCATTCGTACTATAACTAAAATATAGCTGCAGCATGACCTACCACATAAAAACTTACTTTAATCTTTATTGCTCGTAATACATTACACAAATAAAAAAAATATTTTAATAAAATATAATTACTTTCACTTTTCAGATACGAGTAATGCTTACAGGGATCGTCTTCGTATATTCTCAAATTATAAAGCTAGCACACACCCTAACGTTCCAATATCTGGAGGATTACGTTGGAATCTACACGCTACTTTACTTGTTTGCTTGCATCAATATATTCGGCGCTATATACGCGATATCTATGCTTCCTGATATTAAAAGCAAGAGTGTCAAGCAAATTGAAAAACAGATGCGGAAGGTTCCATTGTTGAAATTTTGAAATAAATTAGCTTTGCCTAAATTATCAAACTTTTATTTAAACCAATAAAAATTGTACTGTCGGTTTTTTTTCATTTTCAATACTGATCATACTAGAAAAGCAGTTTGGTAAACGTAGAAACTTTTTTTATAACATAAGAGTGACAAACGAGCACACAGTCCACCTGATGGTAAGTTGATGCTGTGGCCCATAGACATCTACATTTATCCTCGATTAAGAATCAATATGGAGATGCGATGTTACCCCTAAGGACTAAGATGTAATGTCTTGTATCCAGTAATAAAAATCTCCGGTTCTCTACACTCATCATTCGAAACACAGGAGCATTAAGCTGCTAATTTACGTTAGTTTTCTGTGAAGGCGCGGCCCTATCCCGGTTAAGCCGACACATTCGTGCTAGAACCACAATATAGATGCAGCTTAGCTTTACCAATTTAAGAATTTCTAATAATGCTTCCTTAATTATTATATTAATATTTTACTAACGACCTTACACCTGATGTTATGTAGTTATTGCATACCGTGGAAAAAATAAATATAATGGCCATAAATACTCAACAAAATCGGCGTGATAGACTCAGAAATGAGGATATTCGCAGTAAAACCAGAGTGACCGACCTAGCCCAACGGATTAGTAAGCTGAAGTGGCAATGGGCCAGCCATATAGCTCGAAGAACCGATAACCGATGGGGAAGAATGGTTCTCGAGTGGCAGCCTCGTACCGGTAGCCGTAGTGTAGGGCTACCCCCCACTAGACGGAGTGACGACCTGGTAAGACATGCAGGAAATCGATGGATGCGGGTGGCTCAGGACCGTGCTTTGTGGCATTACTTGGGGGAGGCCTATGTTCAGCAGTGGACTCGTGAAAGGCTGTAATGATGATGATGACTCAACAAAAAAGTGATATGGTTAAGTTGCATAAAAATTATACGAATGTTTTAAAAGACAGGTATCGGCTTCAGGGAACAGTCGATGAGTTTGACCGATGCAGCAAGGAATATGAGAAATCCCTCGGATTAATTGCTGCATTGCAGTTACAGTTAAGTGAAGTCAATGAGCAGATTGTGAAATTAAAACATTACACAGATGACTTGAAAGCGTCCCAAACTGAAAGTCTGTTCAATGAGCTAATAGAATGTAAATCTTCAAAAATATTGCAACTCTCTACAACATTCGATTTGACTGGTGATGATTTTATCACATCAAGAACATCAGAAAGGATTTTTTGCTTTAGAATGTGACGGAGAATTCCTTGCTAACCATCCACGCTCAAGCTGCCCTACTCCTCCTGAGCGTGGATGCTCAGGCCACCCAACGGGCATTATGAGGGAGGGGGGCAAAATTTGGCTAAAGATAATAACTGCTCGAAGCAAGACGAGACCAAGGCGACCTCTGCCACGCTATCCGTAAATTTCTGCAATATCAGGGAACTTCACTCAAATCTAAACGCCGTCCACTACCATCTCGAAACGACGAAGCCAGCCCTGCTCTTTCCGAACGAGACGCATATGTCTACCAGCTGATACTTCATATATCTCCAAATACAAACTGGAACTGGAACACTTCTTTGTGCATCGGAGTGAAGTTTGCGTGTACGTCAGAGAGAACATCTGTTTTCAAAGCCTTGGCAGTCTCCAAGGTTTGGATCCGTCCATCCTTTGGCTACGCGTAGACATCGATGACCATCCGCACGTTTACGGGTGCCTCTATAGCTCCCATAGCGGTAATTCCGAAACAGACCGACTCACCGACTACATCCAAATGGCTACAGATTCCTAGCTGCAGCAGATCCGATCCGCAAAGATTGTGATCCTCGGCGATTTTAACACCCACCACACCGAATGGCATGGTTCACGTTTAACCGATCATGCGGGGAAATCTTTGCTTTGGCATGTACTATACATATGGCATATATTACACAGCTGGTTACTTAGCCTACGCAGATTCCAGATGTGGAGGATTCCCTATTCCTTCTCTATTGGACCTTCTACTGAACTCTCATCCGGACGGATATCATTTTTCCGTCAACGCCCCTCTAGGTTCGTCAGAACATTGTCTTGTCCGATGTGTGGTGCCTGCCACTCACGCTGAAATTGCGGTTGCATTCTGCAGGCAGCCGCCATGTTTGGCACTATAGATCAGCTGATTGGGATAGGATGCGGTCTTTTTTTGCGTATTACCCGTGGGGTTTGCTTCTCGCCGGACGATTCAAGCGTTGTTCCTGATTCTGTCGTTGATGTGGTTCAGGTCATGGATTTTTTTATTCCATCTTCTGTGGAGCCCATCGGAGGCAGATCTCAGTCATGGTTTGGTCGCTTTTAAATTAGCATCACACTACAAGCAGGAGTGCTACCGAGCCTGGGCTGATGCATGAAAGTCGAGATGTCAAGATGTAAACACCAGCGCTCTTAAGAAGAAGTATAATTCCTATAAGTACCTGTCCTTCGAAAAAAATCATCCCACCAAAAACATTCTGTAAAAACTAGCCAAGTCTCGATGGAGATGCTTGTTTATCTCTAAAAAGTAATGAAATCTAGACAAAGTCGTGCCAAGTCTAAGCTTTCTTACTGCGATTTCTTTATTATTATAGTTAATGTTGTGTGACTTGGCCGTTGAAGGGTACACAAGGGTACAAAATCAGGTGCTACATGACACCCTTGCACCAATCTGTCGCCAGAACCGCTATCCATTGACGATGGACAATTGCCACTTGGAAAACGTTGATTCTGGCGACAGATTGATGCAAGGGTGTCATGTAGTACCTGGTTTTGTACCCTTGTGTACCCTTCAACGGCCAAGTCACACGACATTAACTATAATAATAAAGAAATCGCAGTAAGGAAGCTTAGACTTGGCACGACTTTGTCTAGATTTCATTACTTTTTAGAGATAAACAAGCAGCTCCATCAAGACTTGGCTAGTTTTTTACAGAATGTTTGTGGTAGGATTTCACTTCTTTTTGTAGAAACGTGAGCACATTGATTTATTTTATTAGATTTTCTTATTCGACACATTCTTTTTCTTTTTAGGAGTAATTTTTTTATTATTACAAATCTTTCTTTTCTTTTTTTCCGGTTCTGATTCTTGTACAGTAGCAACAGTTTTTCGCATTGCCCATTCGCGTTCATTATTTATTCTTTTAAACGGTTTAGATGGTTTAAAATCTGAAAGATTTCTCGCGCGGTATTTACGCCTAAGCCGGTTGTATTCGGTGATCGCTGAAGCTTGAGCTTTTATACTCTTGAAGTCAACATTTATGAGGTGCATCCCATGAAGATTGGTTACTCGTGAAAGCGCCACGTAGGCTTGGCCACAATTGAATATGGAGGCGCCAATGTCCATGAGGGCGTTTTTTAGACTTAGACCTTGGCTCTTGTGAATTGTTAGAGCATACGCCACACAGATTGGGAATTGTTCCCTGTACACGTACGCCCAGGGTATGATCTCAAATTTTGACTTAAACGGCAATAATTCGTAAATCAAATTATTAGCGAATTTTACTACCAATTTTTTAGGCTTTGTTTTGTCTTCCGGGTCCCACCTCACTTTTTGTACAACGCCTAATGACCCATTCACTAAACCTAAACTAACATCAATATTTATCATAAGCATTACTTTAGCTCCCTCTTTAATGATTGTAGTTTCTTCCAGTCCAGCAGTCATCGACGCATCATCTTCATATTTTTGTAAACACGCCCGGGCTTTCGTTATCATACATTTTGAACAATCCAAGGAATCTTTAGCAACTAACTTTATCTCGGGGTGTGGAATCGCTTTTAACATAGCATTATTTAACTGCATACACACATTTCTAGTCGGTAGTAAACAAACAGTATCTTCTGGTAAGTCTAGTGTAATTTGTTTATTTAACCTTTCTCTTACTGCGCCCGCCGTAACAAAAAACAGCTTTGTCACCTCAGCTGGCAGCACTTGTTATAAACATTTATGTTTCTCACTTATGTTTAAAAAGGTTTTTGTTACAGTTATTTAAAGCCGATAAGATTTTCGATAAGAAGAAACAATAACCATAACATCTAAATGTTTCTTTTATTTTGTACAGCTCTTTGTTTCTAACGGATCTTGATAAAGTGTACTTACTGACAACAAATTTTATTTTATGAATGAAATATCGTAAGTTTTTATATTATTTTTATGTCCTTACAATCAATACAACATATTCTTCCTAAGTGAACCGAAATTATGCATGTAATAATTATAATAATTCTACTTTTTAACTTGCAAACATTTGCTAAAAATTCGACAATAGGCAGTTTGCGCGCGCTTTGTAACCTCATTTTCAAAACCTTTTTGTGTATATATTATAGCGTCTTCCTTTATTTTTCTTATACAATCATATAGATATAACATTTAGCAATTCCTAGTAAAAGTATTTACTATGGTATTCGAATAAGAAATATACTATTATTATCTTATTAGAAATCTTGACCGTTATGAATTGTTCGCGTAGAGGTTTTTTGATTATACTTTTTTATCAATTGAAACATAAAAAGTTACTGTTGTTGTAACTTATGTCATTCAAAAACATTACGTAGTAAGGATAAATAACATTACTTACAGTTTTTTGAAAGAAAATCCAACTAAAATCACAATCACAAAACTTCAACGATTACGCAACCAACAGCACCAACAGCACAAAAGCCAATGGCTGTTATATTTGATTTTGTCTATGTAACCGAGTGAATATAATTCTTCAGAATACTCTTTAGTTCGTTAAGAATCGAATAAAATAGTGTTCAATTGAAAATATACTGTATTTTTATATCAATTAATGAAGAAAATAGCAGCACGTAATGCGGACATGAATTCATGTCCACGGTACTCAACGTGGAGATGAATTCATGTCCACGGTACCTTAAAGGAATTTGAGTAATGTTCGAGTAGAATAAAGTTAATCGTTCGACTATTTTTTCTTGTAAACTTGTAAGTATAAGTATAAAAGCCAATCTAGTGTTATCCAGAGTTTTCCTTTAATTTTATTTATATGCGTATTAAAAGCAGAAGGAGAGGCATTCACCCAGCAGTGGGACGCTATAGGCTAGATTAAATTAGATGTGTCCCACTACGCTGGATTTTTGCAATGACAGTAGATTTTTATGTACCAATGGTAGAAGGGGGCATTACCATATCTCTAATACAGCTGAGGGTTCTTCATCAGATATTTTAGACCTTCGATTTTTGACATCAAATGAAGCGGCCCACCAAGTTGAATATTTTTTTGTAAAGGCGGTATGTCGATCTCTTCTAATAAATTGGTTGGGCTCTTGTGTTTTCTAATCAGGGTCACCAGGCACTCCAGATGTTCGATTATCCTAGTTTTTATAGTTTTCCCATTATGTGGCCATTAAACCCTAACTCTGTACCAAATTTCAGCTCTCTGAGTTTATGGGAAGTACTAGTTCTATTCTGATGATCATGAGTGAGTGAGTGAGTGTCTAAAATGCAAAACTTTGCTTTCGCTTAACTTCGGAACTAAATGACCTATAGACTTGAAATTTTGGATTTTAAGTATGTAATTACAGTTTACTGGATGACGAAAATTTCTGCGTTCTGGTATTATCCAGATGTCCTCAAATAGGGGCCTGAAAATGCGGCGAAATGGTTCCAGTAAAGGATGGTACAGCAGTGTTTGCTTCGCGCTCGACTTGGCGGGGGCACTGCCGTGCCCCCCGATTTCCAAGGTAAGGTCAGAGCACATTCAGCGGAATTGGCGAAAAGCTAGTTCACCTTCCTTCGGGAACTCGTGCATTCTGATCTTTTGCCAAGGCTGTCCGGAGAATTTCTTCAGATATCTTTTCCATTTCTACACAGAGAGGGCGACTCACTGGCCCATGCCGCAAAGGAAAATGCCGATCTAATAGGTTCTCTCTTTGACTCAACTCAACTTTCAATAATGAGCGAACACACTGCCAACCAATCCACGGTGTGAGACTTCCGTGCCGGATGTCTGGTTTACACAGAGCTTGGTTCACAAAACACTCCTCTCCCTGGGCGTCAGCAAGTCGAATAGGCCTACTGGAGTACGTAACCGTATGCTCCAGAGGAGCATATGTTGGCAAAGGTTTTAATGCATCTTTTTAGGTGTACCTACTCTCAAGGCGAAGTACCGAATTCATGGAAGACAGCTTTAATCCACCCGATCCCTAAAAAAGGCGACCGCTCTGAGCCGTCTAACTACAGGCCTATCGCCATCACCATCTTGTTCTGCAAAATAATGGAATCCATTATAAAATGCCAGCTCATGAGATACCATGAGGATCACCAGCTAATTATTGACTACCATTACGATTTTTGTCGGGATCGATGTGCTTCTTGTCTACCTCACTCATAGATGGACGGAGACAGAAGAGTCTAATGAGGAGGCATTGGCTCTTAGTTTGGACATAGCGAAGGCCTTCGATCGAGTCTAGCACAAAGCGCTTCTTTCGAAGTTCTCTTTCTATGGGCTTCCCGAAAAATTGTGCAATTGATTCAAAAGTGTCCTCACTGACCGGAACATCAAAGTCGTAGTAGACGGTGCATGCTCCAATTACAAGCCTATTAAAACTGGTGTTCCACAAGGCTGCATGCTATCACCAATGATGTTTCTTCTGCATATCAATGATATATGTTGCAAACTTTCATTGTTATGCAGACGACAGCACTGGTGAAGCTTTATACACCGGTTGTGTCTATATTTCACGGGAAAACGTCACCGAGTACCGGAAGTAACTTGTATCTAAAGTCGAGTTTTTGCTGAACAAGGTCTCGGATTGGGGGCTACGAAATTTAGCCCAGTTCAATTCCCAGAAGACACAAGTTTGCAAGTTTACCGCTAAAATAACCCCTTTGACGTATCTTCTCAGTTTTATGGCACTCCCCTAGCTACCTTAATCATCATCATCGGAATTCTTAGCGTGGACATATCGAATAGTGTGCACTTTCGTGGTCTCTTGGAAGGGAAAACCTCACATGGAATACTGTTCTCATCTCTGGGCCGGGGCACCCCAGTACCAGCTCTTTCCGCTTGACCGCTTTCAGCGCAGAGCAATTCGAATCGTCGGCGACCACGTTCTTTCTGATCGGTTCGACTCACTCGCACTGCATAGCGATGTGGCATCCCTTTGCATTTTCTATCGCTTCTAATACGAGGAGTGGTCTGAGGAATTGTTCAGATTAATTCCAGCCGCCAGATTTCACGAACGCACACTGCGTCAAAATTCACGATACTATCCACACCATCTGTATGCTTGGCAGTTCGTCACTGCGCCTTTTACTAGGAGTTTTCTTCCACGTAAAAATTTTCTGTGGAGCTGTTTAACTCTGGTGATTTTTTGGATCGATACGACTTAGGAACCTTCAAGAAAAGAGCTTACTCCTTTTTAAAAGGTCGGCAATGCACCTGCAATTCCCCTGGTATTGCAGTTGTTCATGTGCGGAGGTAGTCACTTACCATCAGGTGCACCGCGTGTTCGTTTGGGTTATATCTTCCATTAAAAAAAAGATGCGTTGTCACCATTGAGGGCTAAAATGGTACGCCTCGTTCCCATTAAAAAGGGTCTCCGGTACTTTACACTAACAAAATACAGCATTATTCTTTTGTTTCACTCTGATATTATGTAAGATGCGTATTCCTTCTCCGGTCGTGCCAACCCATTCTCTCGTAATATAACTGCAGCGTAGCACTACTACAACAAAAACTTTCCATTGTTTCATATAGTTTTGCTATAAGTTCTCATACTTCAACGTACGCAGACGTTTTATGTCGTTATTTACATTGGAAATGTGGAGACCATAACTAATCAAACAAATTACGCCACTTTAAATTAAAGCGAAATGAACCGAGGACACGTTGGAGCCAATTTGCTGGTAATTCGGTACGGAACGACATCGTTATTGATGTTAACTCGTTAATCTTACATCCGTTCCGTTGTTGAGTGCTCTAAAATGAAATAATATGTTAGTCGAATTACACTTAAAATTTAACGTTAATATAATTTTTCTCCCCCCATTACTGAACATAGGCACTGCTCAGACTGCCTCGTAGTGATGATATTCGGTATAGTTGCCACACTAGGTAGGTTGACGGCTGCAATTTTTGTTATTTTCCGTTGGATATTAGGTAGATGCTGCCTTGCTATATCCCGTTTCATTTCCCTCTGTCGTCTATTCGAGGACATCTTGACAATCACGAGATTATATTTTTTTTTAATTTTTTTTTAAAAGACGTTACCCCTGCACTAGGATTTTCTCCTGTATCGTGGGGGCAGTTTACAAACATAAATTGCACAAGGACAAACATCCAGACCCGGAAGAATTATTTGTGGGCCATACAAATACTTGATCCGTGCGGGATTCGAACCCGCAACCCTAGCGCAGCCACTCATAGCTAAGTTACTGCGCCACGGAGTCGTCAAGGGGGTAATGTTCTCTTATGGCGCTACCACAGGGCGGTTTTACGTTCATGTTATATAATAAGTGTATTAAATTACTCTCTGGAATTACTTCACCGCTAATTTGTGAAAAAGTGTTATTGAGACATGAATATATTTTTATTTTCGTGTTATCGTTCATACGTAAACCGCTACCACTACAACTCATAAAATATGAGTAAAAAAGATTACAAACTTAAAGTTAACTTCCGTTATTGGTACTTCTAAAATTGTATTTTTAAGTGTGTTTATCTCAGCAATGAAACTATCACGTATAAATTTGTTAATTATATTTCGAAGTATTGTATTTCCATCAATGACGTCAAAATGGTGTTTTACCACTCTATTAATATTATTAATAATGACCACTTATTATTAAGAATTTTAATGAGGCTATGAGCTATGACACAAAAGGGGATAAAATACTAATATCTTTATTTACCTTTCAATTTACTTTTGATTCTATTATCAATTACAATCTATAAAGTCACTGCTGAACAAAGGCATCAAAGGAGGGATTTTGCCATAGTTGCCACTTCGCAGACGGGATCATAATTGCAGTATTTTTTTTTAAATTTTGAGTTGTTAATAAGGGCTCAGTCTGTTTGATAGAGCCATCACATGTTTCAGTTTCCCCCTGTCACATCAGTGGATATACATCAACTCCACAACACGTTTGCTTTTAATTAAACACCGTAAAATTTACTGTCTAGTAAGTATAAATCATAATATTTTTTAATTTATATTATTAATTAGCTTTTAGCTGAGAACAAAGGCGTTATTAATAGGCGTTATATATATTATTAATATGTTCATCACAGCTTTTTGCGCAGATTATTTTCATAAAAAGGACAAGAAACTGAAGAAAAAAAAGATTCATTGCTTTGTATTTTATATGTAATTACCTTACCCTCTAAAACTTAAAATATTTAAAACTAAAACAGTTTCTTTGTTACTGTTATATCCTATCAAAAGTCTACTGCTAGATATACCCCCCAGTGAAACAAATTATACGGGAGGTCCCACTATATTCGTTTCACAGGGAGAGGGTGTTAGAAGGAAACTTAAGTAGAAGATGGGCACGAGCGTCTCACTGATAATAACTCAAAACAATAAAAACTTGCGGTTGTCAACCTGCCTGCCAAAGGTGGCAACTAGTATATCAAAACCTCCTCCTATAAGGAGGACATTTCGATATAGAACATACTTGGTAGGTAGTTGGAAATGCAAAAACTCTTACCGTTCGTTTCGTAATACATCATATAATTAATTCTTCAAACAAACACGTAATTATATAAATACGTGTATGGAAGCTGCCATCATGATTACTCTGATTTCTTCGTATTATATATTTGACAAGTAAACTTTGGGATAGCATTAAAAAGCTGTTTGGGTCTCAGCTAAATTACTGTCACCCAAAGTTGCGAAGGCTTCTGCTTTCTGCTTTTTGGTATACTAGAGTGTTCTGTAGTAAAGGGTCGTTTTTTTTTCTTATTCTCTCAAAAATATATTTTGACATAACCGTTTCAAGAATTATATGTATATAATATATACGTGGTGATATTTCAAAAATTGGAGATGAAACACTTACTTTTATACTGCTTCTTTTATTTTCAATAAATTACAAAAACACATTACATATTACTATCTTGATTACAATGGCATTTTTTTTAAACTGAGATCTTATAATTTTATTTTCAGTTCAATAAACCAAGAAGGTCAATACTATATAACAAACAATAAAAACAGACTACTCATTGCTAAATTATCCCACGTATATATATTTATATAAATAGGTGTGGGAAATATATAAAATATATAAATCAAAGCCTTTAAAAGTCCATTGCTGAATATAGGCCTCAACCATAGATTGTCTCATAGGGAGAATTTTGCCATAGTCGACACGCCTGGCGAGCGAACGAGCTATTGTCAACCGCAGTTTTACTCGTATGATTTTGAGTTGTTAGTTGTTACCAGTAAGGTGCAGCTGCCCATCACACATTTTACTGGCAGAGAATGCCTTTACGAAATTTGTACCATTTATTTTGAGTGCAATAAATAATTTGAGCCGTGGTAGCTCAGTGGTTAACGCTCGCTATAAATATAACAGAACGCGAGTAACCCGGGTTCGATCCCCAGCGGCACGAATGAAATTGTTAATTGCAATTTTAAGTGCTTATTTACCACGTGCTCGGCGGTGAAGGAAAACATCGTGAGGAAACCTGCATGTCTGAGGAATAAGAAAAAAAAATATTTCGAAGACATGTGAAGTTCGTCAACACGCATTTGGGCAGCGCGGCGGACACTTCCTTGCCCTAAACCCTCTCAGAAAGGAGGGGAGGCCTGAGCTCAGCAGTGGGACGTATATAGGCTGTAACTTTACTTTACTTTAAAATAATTTTCTATCTATCTATCTGTCATATTTAAGAGCTTCTTGCTGATATTATAGCAATAAAATGTATCCGGAATATATAAAGATGATGCACAGATGTAGATGAATATAACAACGCACATCAAAGTCCGTCAAACACTTTGATTATATACCTGTATATAATCAAAGGCCAAACAGTTTAGAATATGGGCTCGTACAGGAACAGACAACATACATTCATGTATAAATTAACCAAAAAAACCTAACTTTCCTGGTGACATGGCGTAAAAATTAGGAAGTACCCACCCGTCACACCCTTAATTACCAAGGAAAACACAATGAAACAACACAAATAAACAGTGAACTACTCGGAACACGTTTGACTAAAAAATATGGGTTTAGATGAAAAACTCCCATCACCTATTCAATCACAAACCCAATATCCTATAGGTGCCTTTTACGAAATACTAGGTAAGTCATAGTCGGTACATTCTTTTTTTTGTTGTATGTCCCACATAAACATGATACTATATAATAACAGAACAACATGGAACAAATCAGGAAGAAATTAATTACTCTAGCAATCTGCCAATGTTATCTGTCAATGTTAAATGGTCATGGACTTAAACAGTAATTTATTGTTAACATTTGTTTGGAAAAACTTAGCCAAGTTTACTAAACACACTTTGTGTAACTTGCTTAAAATGCACATTCAGAGCAAACGCCGTTATTTAAAAGTAACAACTTCAACAATGATTCTCAGTTTTAGCTTAACATACATCATTTTTGTAATATTAACAAATGTGATAGTTGTTTTTACACAATCAGATCCTGCTAAAGAAGAAATATATAGACAATTCAGTGATCACACCATGGTTACTGATATGGAACTATTTCCCTACGTGGTTGCAGTACTCAAAATGACAAATTATTTAAGTACTGGTGCTATGATCAGTGAAAATTGGGTTTTAACGGCGGCTGATGCTCTGTTTTTGTAAGTATTTTATTTTTCTTCTTCTCTGTCAACTTGTAGATGTTTACTGCTGGATATTCGTGGATTTATATTAGCCATCACTATCACAGTAGTAAACGTATCTCACCTTTCTGGTCACCGGTCTGGATAAAACTCACTATCCTATATCATCCCGTGGGTGACGTAAGAGATAATAGAGGGAAGTTAAACAGGAAATAGGTTGCAGCGTCTTTCCGGAAATGACTTAAATTAATAGAAACTGCGGATGCCAACCCTGTTAAGGAAGGCAACTATGGCCTTGAGTCCTGTGATCACCAGTGAACTTTTAATAGCTGCACAAATATGAATATATTAGTATATAATATGAATATATGCTATTCAAATTAGTAATGCATAGCTGATAGAAGCAATGTGAACTATCCCGTCTGTTGTCTACGGTCGGGGATGTAACGACCATCTAAGAGCGGGTAATTCCTTAAAATAATTTGAATAGTAATCTACTGTTTTGCTGATATGGAGCAACAATAACGGTGCGAAGGAAGGTGGTATAGGTAACTAGGATATGTACTCACCAAAGCACCCACCCAACATGGTGACATGAAAAAAATCCATCGAGTAATTTTTGCCAGCTCACGCATTCTTGGAAGGATCTTTAACCACGAAAGGGCTTAATTATTGATTGGCAGGTATTAAAAAAGTGGTCTGATTTCAGGGCACATTTTTAATACCTATCATAATACTAATCATAATACTAATACCTTATATCTATATATTAATACCTTATATCTATATACTAATACCTTATTATCAATCTGCCTTGCGTTCTTTTGAATGATTTCTAAAATAATAATTACAATTGCTAGCATAGTTAGTATTATCCAATACTATCCCTATTTCGATATATTTTTCGTATTATGGTATTCATGTTTGGATTAGTTAATATAGGTGATGAAGAACATTACCATACATTACGGCTGATGACCAATACAGAATTAGGTTCACAAAACGGTTAGGTTTATTAAAATGTTAAAATAACTACTTCCATCGTATCTTTTTATCGTTCACGTAAATCAGTTTGAAGACTAAAACTTGAAACCGTAGGAGTTGTTGTTAATACGGTTCCTACGTAAAGTAGTCATAAATTTCGGGTCCACAAATCAGTATTTTGTTAAAATCAAATTATTAGGCCACTAAACTATTAGGAACCATCTTTATTTGTTATACTCTTTAAATTTCTAAACTTAACAGACGTTCAGACGGAAAATACAGTACAGTACAGTTACAGCCTATATACGTCCCACTGCTGGGCACAGGCCTCCCCTCATTTCTGAGAGGGTTTAACCCTCTCAGACGGAAAATAAAAATAGTTTAATTGAGTTTCTTGCCGCTTCTACGTACAAGGATTTCCACAGTACGGACTTATTGAAGCGATGCCGTAGTTGGTTTTACTATCAGAAAATGCTTTTAATTTGTGCGCGATGTTCAAAAATATGTTTACTGTTGTTTTAAATGTTTATGTTTTACCCGCATCTATAGTTAATATTCTGTATGCTTGTAATGGATTCCTCTATTATTGTTTGTAAATTTTTAATTTCTCGTAAGCGATTTGTAATCTTTTGAGAAATAAATAATATCTAACACCTAAAAAAAGTTTTGACAAGGCCATATATATATATATATATATATATATATATATATATATATATATATATATATATATATATATATATATATATATATATATATATATATATATATATATATTTATTGAACAAAAATATTTTGGCCTGGACTTTGAGTGCAAAATTTATATTTAAAAGAATGACTACTTATCGTACATAATAATTAATTTTAGAGTACGCGAATCTATCAGAATACTGCGAGTTCGTCTTGGCAGTATAAATTACAAAAAAGGCGGCCAACTCTACCCGATAAAGTACTTCCGGGTCCATCCGTATTTTGACGATAAAAAGCCAGAATATGATGTAGCTCTTCTAAAATTATCCGAACCTGTTCGATGGACGTCTTATATACACCCCATAAGATTACTTAGAAAACCGAAGGAAATAACTGTCACGCATTTTATAGTAACAGCTTGGCCACCTCATTATACGGTAAGTTCTTGATTATTTATTTAGTCTTTTAAAGTTGATATAAAGATTTTCTTTCGTATAGTAGCTAATTTATTCATTACTTAAAACTTACATGTAACACCTTTAGCTAAAGGGTACATTGGGCGGACTTAATGCCATGTGGCATTCCTCCCAGTCAACCCTGGGTGCCAAGGACAATTGTTGGCAGGCGCGACCATTATACGCAAATAAGTGCTTATACATTAAAATATACATATATACAGATTACATACATACATACATACATACATACATATATATATATATATATATATATATATATATATATATATATATATATATATATATATATATATATATATATATATATATATATATATATATATAATGTTTGAATAATATCATCATCATCATCATCATTACAGCCCTTCACAAGTCCACTGCTGAACATAGGCCTCCCCCAAGTAATGCCACAAAGCACGGTCCTGAGCCACCTGCATCCATCGACTTCCTGCATATCTTACCAGGTCGTCACTCCATCTAGTGGGGGGTTGCCCTACACTACGCCTACCGGTACGAGGCTGCCAATCGAGAACCTTTCTTCCCCATCGGTTATCGGTTCTTCGAGCTATATGGGCGGCCCATTGCCACTTCAGCTTACTAATCCATTGGGCTATGTCGGTCACTCTGGTTTTACTGCGGATATCCTCATTTCTGAGTCTATCACGCAGAGAAACTCCGAGCATAGCCCTCTCCATAGCTCGCTGAGCGACCTTGAGCGTCCTCATACGGCCAGCAGTGAAGGACCACGTCTCGGATCCGTAAGTCATCACTGGCAACACGCACAGGTTGTACAATCTAGTTTTTAGAGATTGAGGTATAACTGACGAGAAGATATGTCGTAATTTCCCGAACGCTGCCCAGCCGAGTTGAATCCGTCGATTGACCTCTCGGTCGAAGTTGGACTTACGTAGTCGGACTATTTGTCCCAGGTAAACGTACTCGTCAACAACTTCGAGCATAGTGCTCCCAACAACTACCGGCATAGGTGTGACATGGACATTAAACATGATCTTTGTTTTGTCCATGTTCATCTTATGACCTATCCGTTGGGAGGCACTATTGAGGTCATTGAGCATAGTGCTTAAGTCCTCTTAGAGGACTTGAATAATATATAATGAAATAAATGTTTGAAGTAAAAAAGAAAAAAAGAAAGACAAAAATTAAGGAAAAATAATGGCAATTAGTAGTTGCCCTCAGGTAATGTTCTCGGAGAAGAACTTTGAAAACTTTCTTGTTTGTGGCATTCCTAATATTATTGGGGAGCGTGTTCCAAAGTTCTATAGCTTGTATCGCAAAAGACAACCTAAAAAAATTAGACTTATGCTGTGGAAACCTTAACTTGGATGTTCGACCGTCGATCGAATGAAAAAAAAAGAAAAATTATCCTTAAGATAAGAAGGCGACCTTAGGTTAAGAGTTTAAATAAAAAAAGGATTAATAAACTTTTTTCGCAGAGACTGACAATTGCAGGGAGAATTCCCTGAATATAAGTAACAAAAAAGCAGACCATAAGTATATAATATAATAATACACATTTTGTCAACGATTAGAATTTCCCGATTTTTTTCTAGCCCAGAGGAGGTTTTCAACTCACGCGTAGCAGAAGAGTCTGCAAATTTTGCAATAACCGGCCAAATATGCATAGAAGGTTCAGAAGAAGTAATAAAGGCATATGGCGAAGAAAAATTAATTTCAAAAATTCTGTCCTTTTTAGGGTTCCGTAGTCAACTAGGAACCCTTATAGTTTCGCCATGTCTGTCTGTCCGTCGGTCCGTCTTCGCTTAATCTCTGTGACCGTTAGCACTAGAAAGCTGAAATTTGGTACCAGTATGCGTATCAATCACGCCGACAAAGTGGTAAAATAAAAATTGGAAAAAAATGTTTTATTAGGGTAGCCACCCTATATGTAAAATGGGAAGTGATTTTTTTTTTAATTTCAACCCTAACGTGTGATATTTTGTTGGAAAGGTATTTAAAAATGAATAGGGGTTTACTAGAATAATTTTTTGATAATGACAATAATTTCGGAAATAATCGCTCCAAAAGTAAAAAAACAATGTGTCCCCCCCTAACTTTTGAACCATAAGTTTAGAAAATATGAAAAAAATCTGAAAAGTAGAACTTTATAAGGACTTTCTAGGAAAATCATTTTGAACTTGGAAGGAAACAACAGTACCCACTACCGGGAGCAGTTGCAGGAGCGCGGAGAGCTGCTGGAGCGCTGCTGGAGCGCGAACATAATGGTTACCCACCTTTAAACTCATAAGTGGGAACACTTATTGTGACGGACGGGAAACTACGGAACCTTACACTGAGCGTGGCCCGACATGCTCTTGGTCGGTTTTAATTTTATTAATTTAAGTATCATGTATCAGAAAGCGAGTGAACACAGGATTGTTCTTTCATGGCATATATTTTGATTGATCGATTATATAGCATAACATCGAAACATATAATTGTTCAGTTCTTCTTTTTCATCTTTTAAATTAAATAATCTTCTTAATTATTATTATTATCCTTTATTATCCTTTATTTTAACCGATTTTACTATGCACGCACGTATTCGTAAGGGCCGATCGGTAGGCAAAAACCTTGCTGCCCATAAGGCACATTCAATTTGGGATAATTTAAAAATAAAAGTAGAAGCCTTATTTACTCGTATTTTCAACTGCAATTACGGTATATTACAGTATAAATATTTTAACTTAAGTTTAAAAGTACTCGTTGATACCACCTGCTTGGGACCCTGTAATTAATAAAATTAAAACTAAACCCAAGCATACCACTGCAAGACTTCTAGACACAGTAAGTTCATTCTACGTAGATCGGACCATGAATAATAATTAAAAAGCTGAAGGTACTCCGAGTTAACACTGACATCGGGACCTCAGTCAACTCAGTCCCCCGTCACCACGAGTGCTGAAAAAAAACCGAAACGTTGGTAATTAAAAATCAAATAATTAAACACAGATAAAATCCGTAAAATTAGTTTTAATCAATATTAAAATTCCTTTAAGATAATTTTACCATTAAGAATTTAATATTTTCCATTATTACAGAACCAATTTTCAAGACACAAGACTTTCCACGACTCGTTAGATTTTATCAAACGTAGCAGGATACTGTCTGTACAACAGATGCATCCCATGGACGAGGACGAGTGTCACAGTTATCTGGATAAATCGGGCATTTTAGAGACTGGCACGTTACTATGCTTGGATCCTACTCTGGGGTCCGATCCATGTAAGGTAAGTTATTCATTCAAGTAATATATATTTATATTCATAAGGCCATATAGTTCGAAGAATCGACAACCGATGGGGGGAAAGGTTCTCGAGTACTACCTACCCTGCACTTCACATACCGGTACAGCCTCGTACCGGTATGTGAAGTGCAGGGTTACTCCCCACTAAATCTTCTTTTCTTTTTTTTATAAAATATTGGTAATCTTATTAATTAACATTACTAATAATCCTTTTAACCACTCCTGGTAAGCTAAAAAATGCTTGTGTTAGGAGTTGTTCACGACAGTAGTCCAATGGCGTATTCGAACCCACGACCTTTTGAGTTCGCGATTCGCGTCCTGCCATTAGGCTACTGTCGCTTCAAAATGCTACTAACAATGCAATAAATGGAGTGACGACCTGGTAAGATACGCAGGAAGTCGATGGATGCAGGTGGTTCCGAACTGTGCTTTGTGGCATCCCTTGGGGGAGGCCTGTGTCCAGCAGTGGACTTGTGAAGGGCTGTAATGATGAGATGATGATGATGATGATTTATATTCAACTGCTTACACTATGTAGTGGCGGTCCAAGACTATCCTCTCCCCCGTGTCGTTCCGTGAAGTATATGTTCGAAGTGGGGTTTAGACATTGTTTTAAGAAAATATTTGAGAAGAACTGATTAAGTGCTTAATACTCAAGTTTATTATTAAAACTAAAAACTAAGTAATTATCAGTTACAGCCTTCAACGTCCTACTCTCGTTTCTAAGAGGGTTAGGAAAGTTCACCGTGCGTATTGGTGGACTTCACTACTTCAAAATTATTTTGAAGACATCAAAATACTTTTTTATTTCTTAGACATGCCAGTTTCATCACAATGTTTTGCTTCATCACCAAGCATGTGGTAAATCACCATTAAAATCTCAATTAATATCACTCATTAAAATTCGTGCAATCTCAAAGAGACGAAGATGCAATTCAGTCGTTGATTAATTTTAACATAATTATTTGATCATTTTCGTAGAGAGATGCTGGCGCACCTGTAGTTCTGAATGGTGTTCTTTGGGGTATTGTATCTTCTTGGAGACCAGAAGATTGCAAAGAAGATGCTAGACCAAGTTTTGTAAATCTTGTCGCCTCGCCTAATATCAGTTCGTGGATCAATGCCGTCATGCAAGACGTGCACTGGAAGCTGGAACAAATTGAAGATGAAAGTGCCGATAATTACATTTAAATGGACAATTCAAATATTGTTTTATTTTAAATTAACCATTTTCATACCGTTACCACAACATTTATAGCATATCAAAAGTCCACTGCTGAACATATTCCTTCCCCATTGATTATAATGTAGGGGTTGGAAGCCTCATTTTTTTTTTTAATTTTCATTAGGAAGACGCTGCTAACCATTTCTTGATTTGATACACACTGTCGCCTTACGACGTTTGAAGTTTCGCGACCGTTGAAAATGTTGTTTTTTTTTTTAATTGACTTACAACGTAAGAGTTAGAAAAGGAAAACATTTTGGAATAACCAGCAATTTTGAGCATAAAAAAGTTAAAAGGACATGTGAAATCCACAGACATAATCGTATCTGAACAAAACTCACCAATGCTTAATGATTATTGATCAAACCGTTAAAGGCTGGACATGACTAGACATGGCTGAATATGTGTCTCCACCTTTGCAGAAAGAATATGCCCAACTTGTCAGCGTTGACAGACAGATTAACTATCACAATACTAGACGTCTCGCGCATTTGGCACTGTTCTCTGTGTAGGGTCTGGATATTCTACGTTTGACGTAAACTAATTGGTTATTCCATCATCACGCAGAAAATCGTTATGATAGTCCCGATCTTTCTGCTAAAAGAAGAGAGAAAGAAACATTTTTCAATAAATAATTGATTGAAAAATGTTTTTCGATCTTCTTTTAGTTTGAAAGATAATAAAAATAGTTATGAATAGTATAAAGAGTAGAAGAAAATAAGAAACAGTTATTGCAAATACCTCACTCAACTAGCCACTTTAATATTAAAATATATACTTATACATAAAAATATAGGTGTAACGTCTTTGCTCTGCGTGTATAACAAATTAAAAAACAATAACTTTAACAAGTATGGCTTAATAAAAAAATTCGCCTCTAAGGCCACCCAAAGGACGAAGGGTGGTTGGTTCACTTACTCTGTCACCAGATTGCCTTATTTTGGGAACAATAGTAATTCCAAGTGTCCTGTATCTCAAAAATCTGCAAATCAAATGCAACATTCAAAGTTAACGTTTTTGTATTTTTATTTAATTGTTAATTATTTGTTTTAATATGTTTCATATTTTGTCTTTTTTTATTTTGTATTTATTACCAGCGATGTGCACCGGCTTCGCACAGGTTAAATATCTGGATTCTACAACAGTGCCGCAATATATTGACAAAGTTTTACCGCATACTGATGAACGTAATGGCAGCGCATAAAATACGAACAAAATAATATTAATTATATATATATATATATATATATATATATATATATATATATATATATATATATATATATATATATATATATATATATATATATATATATATATATATATATTGGAAGATAAATTTATTCTACGTGACAAATAAACATGTAAATACTGTTTTTGTATAGGTACATAATTTTCTTAGAGTACACATGTACATATGTTGTAATGTAAATTATGTATTGACGTAGCGCAACACGAGTCACCGGCGAAATGGATGGGAGTAGCCCATAGAATACTATAGTAGCCACAGGCGTACATTACACGCTCATGCAGGCTGTCAGTTTTACAACAATCACGGTTGTGATTGGCGAATAACCTAACGTGTAATCAACGTTGCCAGATACACTGTAATTACAGTAGATCTACCGTATTTTAACGCCGTCTACTGGACACCGTATTTTTATAAATACAGTGTATGGAGACACAGTATTTTTTTTTCAACCAAAAACAAAATTTCATTTTATAATGAACGCTACTTATGAAAAATATCGTAAATTATGAATGTGACGAATACGTCCGCCGAACAACACAATAGAGTACATGGTATTCCACTGGAAATTCCCAGTATCGGAGGCACCATAGACGGTATTACTCAGGTAAATGAAATTGGATATGCCATAGTGTTGTTTTAATGTTATTGATGTGTTATTTAAATTGTCCGGTATATCGTCTTAGTATTCAGTTCTAAAATATTACGCTTAAATATATTCTGTTTGAAGAGTTCAGTTTGCTCATTTTAGCTCTTCCAAATTCTAACGCCGAATGTGAAAGAGTGTTCAGCCAAATTGTGTCATTACAAAAACTAAGAACAGAAATAGATTAATTACAGAAACAATTAAGGGCAATATGCAACATGTTGGCAAAACAGGCCATTTGTCGTCATGGCGGCAACTGTGTTTTTCTGCCAACTGACAAGATGCTAAAATCTTTTAACTCTGAAAACAAAAAATGGGAGGCAATCTACAGTGACATTTATTAAACTACTTTTTGTATTAAAATACTAAGATATTTAGTTAGTTTGAGTATAGTATATTTAAAATAAACTTCTGTCACTACGAAAATGCATGTTTCGGTTCATTAAAAATTTATTTCCTTTTAATCCATAAAATACTGTATTTTTCTCTCTAACACCGTAATTTAATTTGGACAACACAGTATTTTCGAAAATCTGATCTGGCAACCCTGCGTGTAATGCAGTAATTGACGTCTACATGGGCGCGTAATGTACGCCTATTCAGTCACAATCCGTTTTTATCAATCATGATTGATGGAATTCATTGAGCCTGCATGAGCGTGTAATTTACGCCATAGGGTTTTTCACCAATACAGAACTGTCTGTCATCTTTTGCAGGGGGAAATTTGCGCACACGAAGACGATCTTCTGTCACTACGAAACTCACACGTAACAACTAAAACAATAAACTAACAATTTCACACACACACACATAGATACATTATAACAATCTCTTTCCTTGGTATACAATTTATAGTGTTGTATTGTAAATGTATTACTACCACGAATTCAGTAATAACAACAGTGTGTTATAGTGTAAATACATCGTTTAACAATCATACGTAATTAATTTTGACTAATGCATAACTACAAAGCTACGTTGAGAAATCTTATAAAGGCAATTCATTATTACAATACAAACCCCTTTCATGTGACTTGCTTTTAATTAGAAAATTGAACGCTTAGATATTAAATCAAAGGAAAATGATCTACATTTCGTTACTATATCTAGTTGACAACGGTCCCACTCTGCGCTTTCTAGTAAGTAGGTGTTATTCAAAAAACTGTTTATTTGTTTTTTGTTTTACAGAATAAAGGTCACAGCTCATTAGAGCAAATCGTTACCCGACCCTCACCGTCTCGTCATCAGGCGTCCACTAGTAGTCGACAGGTGGCCCACGGGTGGACGCCGCGTTGTCACCAGTGAACCTCGCGTGGTCATCGAGTGGACCTCGCGTCGTCAACGAGTGAACTTCGCGTGATCAACGAGTGACCCTTAAATCATACAATAAATTATACTGAACTTCTTCTATAAGTTTTTCTTTGTTCATTTTAAAAACAAACAACAATGCGTCCGACACATTCGCTAGAAAGGCTCGAAATGAAGGGTTGGTGGAGAGCGCCGCATCGCACTCGCGTGAACCACGCGTAGCGTGAACAGCGAGCTATCATCGAGTGGTCCACTACCAGTCCGCGCGTGGACACCTCGCGTGCGAGGCGATCCGGTGATGGTACGGAGTTGATGTAGTAAGCGCAGGCCCATACGAATCCATACTCCATACATCCATACGAATCAATCTCGAGACGAGGCGGTGAGGGTCGGGTGCCGGGTGGCTCTAATGAACTGTGACCTTAAGGGTGACAAACGAGCATACAATTCACCTGATGGTAAGTGGACGCTGTGGCCCATAAACATCTACTTCTATCCTAGAGTATGAGTCAAAGTGCAGATGCGCTGTCACGCTTTCACCCCTGATGACTAAAATAAAATACCGGTAAAATACCGGTAAAAGTGTTCGGGTTTCTTATCACACCATACGAAACACATCCCTATAATATACCTATAAATAAAAAAAATAAACATCAGCATTATTCTTCTGTTACAGAAAGAAAGAAATACCTATTTATTTGATACACACTTTTAAAACACACAAAAAATAAGCCAACGTAGTGGATAAAAATACGCAAGTTTCAGTTTTAGACTGCTTGTGCCTTAACAGTTAAAAATCAGAACATACACAAAATAAGTTAAAGTTAAACAAATAAATGTGTACACAGTCCACCTGATGGTAAGTGGTTGCTGTGGCCCATAGGCATCTACATCTATCCTCGATTAAGAGTCAAAATGCAGATGCGTGACACCTGTGAGGACTAAGATGGAATGCCTCGTTTCCAGTGGTTCTCTACACTCAGCATACGAAACACAACAGCGTTGAGCTGTATCCATTCTGTGAAAGCGTAGTCCTTCCCCGGTCGAGCCGATCCATTCGTGCTACAACTATACTACTAATATAACTGCAGCATGGCTCAAGCATGTCGAAATTAAAAGGGAAGTGAAAGAATATCCACTGCCCTATATCATCACCTGTGTGTCGTAAGAAGCGACAGAGCGAAACTAATCAGGAATCAGCAGTGTCTTTCTAATAACGACAAAAAATCGGTTGTGAAGACGCTTACCAAGCACGGCAACTATAGCAATCTATCCCCTTACGAAGCAATCTATGGAGGAGGCCTATGTTCAGCATGGAACCTTAAAAGTAGCTTCAAAAATACTTTAATAAATTCCTACTGGCAAAATGTTATTATAGTATTGACGAGTTTCTACATGCTAATGCTATTATATAACATTCAATGTTTTAAAATTTTTAATGATATTTAAAAAAATAATCGTAATTTTATTTTTGACAAATATAGTTCTTATTATTTCATGATATTTATACTTTAAATTTTATTTATAGTGATGAGATTTTACTTGTAATTTTTATATAATTGTAATTTTATATTTCGATTGTAATTTTATATAATTGTAAATTTGGTTGTTAAGCATTTCAATTGTATTTTTGTATGAATTATTTAACACAATTTGTATTGTACAGAAAAGAAAAGAGCTTACTCCTTTCTAAAGGGCCGGCAACGCACCCGCAATTCCCCTGGTGTTGCGGTTGATCATGGGCGGCGGTAGTCACTTAACATCAGGTGAGCCGCATGCTCGTTTGCCCCCTCTTCTATAAAAAAAAAACCGTGATGATAACACCGTCCCTTGTGTGCTGCAAGAGGCGACAGAGGGAAACAAAAACAAAAGATAGTCACCAGCACCTTCCTGATAACAACGCAAAATGATAAAAACCCGCGGCTGCCAACCCGCTTGCCAAGCGCGCCAACATAGTTGCAAAATCGATCCTATGAGGCAATCCATGGGATATAGATAAGCTGTAATGATCAAATAGGTCTTCAACGCGCTGGTTTTCACTTGGGGCTTTGTGAGTTTATCACCAAGTCGGTATGTACCGACTCCGATGCATGATGAGTTATGCTAAAGTATACAGGGTGGAGAAAAGGAACGGGAAATGGATTGATAGTACTTTAAATATTTATGATATAAAGTTTCACTTAATGGAAACATTTCTTCCTCCTTTGTTTTTTTTTTTAAATAAAAATAAACACAACCCAACATATTTTTTAAAAAGCGTTAACTGGGATACGAACCAACTAAAAATACTAATAAGAGACAGTCGCTATTTTGATAAACCAATCAATAGAGTATATGATCAGAATAAAATCCTTCAAATAAACATTGTATCTTACAATTGAACATGAAATGACCATGAAATCTAACAATTTGTACATATTTACTGCAACTAACATCCTAAAACTAGACTGTTTAACAAACAAAAAAAAATTTTAAAGTTTTATTAAGGCATTTTTTAAAAACTCCGCAATAAAGTACCTAAATAAAATCCTCTATAAAATACAGACAATTACAAATATTATTATCTTAGTGTGCCCATTTTGTAGACGATATAAATGTTTAAAAATAGAACATTGAAATTGAAACAAACATATTGATAACCTGTGTTTATTATTTTTGATTGCTGTTTGCTTTTGTATCCCCGCTATTTTTAACTGTAATGGCTTATTAGGAACTATTTCAATTCTACAATGGTATAGAGAGTTATCCTAGGTAATATATTAAAATATTAGAAGTTTCAAGAAATGTGTGCAATACCCACAGCAGCAAAATCTGAATATTATATACCTACATACTTTGAGTGTTACCCAAAAGCTTTAGGTAACCTATTGAAGTATGGTAAAAAAGTACAAATAAAAATGTTAAATTGCGATGGATGATAGGTTCAGAAACTACTGCATTAAGGACGTGAGGGATGATTCCAATTCTGTCAGAATATTGAAACAGAAATAGCCCGCAATCTATACTTTTTTAGATTTGTGTGATTGGTTGTGTGGTCTGATGAAATACATTTTAGCAATAATGGAATGCCTATTATATATTATATAAATTATATAAATTATCTTTATTACGAGTAGTAGTTAGGTAAAGTGTCATTATTTAAATGTTTGTGTGGCGTCAGGAGAAACAAGATTGTGATGGTGCACGAGTTTGAATGACACTTGAATATTAGAAAATACATAGAAATATTAAAACTTCTAAGAATGAATTTACTGTTTGCCAGAGGAGGAGCGAAATAATATCATAACACAGAAGACGGTGTTCCTGCCCACAACAGTAGAATATGTACTGCTTATCTCAATAACAATTTCAACGTCTAAATAAGTCAAACGACACAATTAATCGGCCTGCAAGATCGCAGATCGAGGTACTCTAATTGTGGAGTTTTAAGAAAATGATAAAAGGTATTTTGAGATTTAAAAAATAAACAGCCTAGGTTAGGACGTAACGTCGAGTTAATATGTACGAGTTGTTACATTTCGTGGTCGTCTTTAATTGAGAAACGAACAGTCCACCTGATGGTAAATGGTTGCCGTGGCCTATAGACATATCTACATCTATCCTCGATTACGAATCAAAATGCAGATGCATTGTCACTCTTACCAGTAAAATGGATCTCCGGTTCTACACTCTACACTCACCACACGAAACACAACAGCGTGGACCCGCTATTATTTTAAGCTGGTATTCTGTGAGAGCGTGGTCCCTCCCCGGTTGAGCTGACCCATTCGTGCTACAACTATACTATTAATAGAACTGCAGCATGGCTTTATCACGTAAAAATCATTTATCAGAGAGATTTTATCCTTAAGACAGTATCGATTGGTTCAATAAAATAGTGCATGTCTAGTTTTTTGCATTTTTAGTTGCTTCGATTCCAGGCTCAGGTAAACTTTTAAAACATTTTTCAATGTGGTTATTCTTATTTTGAAAAAAAAAAAACAAGGAATTTTTGCTTTGAGCCAAATTTGAAATCTTCAATATTTAATGTACTTTTCCACAATGTCCCGTCCTTTTTTTCCACCTATATATATGTATAAATGTTATAAGTGTCATGTTGTATAAATGTTACATAGTATAAATGTATTTACATAATTTAACGACACGCCATTTTAAGAGACTTAATAGATTTTTAGATAAGATATAAGTATTAAAATTAAAACCAATAAATAATAAATAATTCTTCATCTAATAATAGGAACACAATAATAATAATTAATTATATGTGAACATAAATTAACAAATATAAATCTTATGCTGGTATTCAGTGAGAGCATTGTCCTACCCCGGCCGAGACGACTCACTCGTACCTACTACAACATAACCATAATAGGCATAGCTTATAGCATGTCTCAACCACGTATAGAGCAATTGTATTTTTTAAAGAATTCTAGCAGTAACAGTGCTATGAAAAGTAACACTCTCTTTAACCTGTCCTATTTAGTTTTATGTGATTTTAAGAAATTTATTTATTTATTTATTTGCCATTACGTTACATTAGGTAACATTGGTACGTCAAAATTTACAATTACAATTATATAAATACAATAATATAATTAAAATTACAAATTATACAATTACAATAACATAATTAAAATTACAAATTAAAATACATCTCATTTACATTACATTATTTTATAAGTCATATATATAGTATATTGTGAAAAACGTGATTTAAAAAGAATGTTTTTATCACTTGTCGAAAGGCATTTAGTGGAAGTCTTGTTATTTCTATTGGGAACTTATTGTACATTTTAATTTTTATTGCAAAACCTTGCTTTAACACTTTGACTAATCTAGTTCTTGGAACAACTAATCTTTCACGATTTCTAGAATTGTAGTTGTGTACGTGCTTCTTCATTGGTAGTTTACTTTTTTCCTAGTGCACTTCTAGAATCGATCTGTAAATATATTATAACGACACGACAGTCATGATTTTCGCTTTTTGGAAATAGGCTCTAGCTAATGTCAATCTTTGCAATCTACATCTACATCTACACTAATATTATAAAGAGGAAAGATTTGTTTGTTTGTTTGAATTGAATAGGCTCTGAAACTACTGAACCGATTTGAAAAATTCTTTCACCATTAGAATCCTACATTATTCCTGATGAACATAGGCGATAGAACGTTTTCAAAAAAAATTAGGGATCCGTATGAAAACTTCGTTAATGTAACCCAAGGTGTGAAAAAAATACCAAAAAAAAAACCTTATATCGCGTACGCTGCGGAAACTATTGACAATAGAGCAAAGTGATGTGCTACAGTTTTATGGAGGACACTAATATCTACATAAAAGTCTGCAATACCATATGTCTAACTATTATAGTTATCTCACAATAACTACTTTTCATCATACTTATCATTATCTATACTTATATATACTTATAATATTATAAAGAGGAAAGATGTTTTTGTTAGTTTGTTTGTACCAAATAAGTCTGAAACTACTGGACCGATTTTAATCAATTTTTACCAATAGAAAGCTAAATTATAGGGGGGAGGGTAAGTGGATAAAATTTAAATTTTCTGTATTACGTGTATTATACGCGGGTGAAACCGCGGGGTACAGCTAGTCCATGTATAATTCTAATCGACGAATCGAAAACGAAATCGACGATCGAAAAGTGTTTCATGACAGTAGTCGACATTTTTGATCTCAAACTTGATTCTTGATCGCAAAAATTACTTTCTCCCAAACGGTTACAGGTTCTCCAAGTAATAATAATAGAACTTAAAGTCCTATTATTACGTCGCATCTGGTTACTAGTCATTTTACCATTTACCTATTCATACATTACCATTATATTCAAAGATATATATATATATATATATATATATATATATATATATATATATATATATATATATATATATATATATATATATATATATATATATATATAGAACACTAATACAGGTTACGGCTTCGATCAGTTATATACTACGGCAAGTAAGCGGACTTCACGTGCTGTATTCGAAATATATTTATTTTTTATGGTTTCTCATAGATGGCGGTATAAACACCTATAGTTCATAAAGGATAGCTTGATCTCTGCGACAGCTGTCAGTAAAATCAAGTCCTGAATTTCTTACTAGTACAGACAGTACCTGTCAACGTCATACTTTACGGGCATGTCGATATAAGTCGGTATGCCCATTAAGTATGATATTGACAGGTACTGTCTGTACTACTAAAAATTCAGGACTTCATTGGCGTGATTTTACTGACAGCTGTCGCAGATATCAAGCTATCTTTTATGAACTAAAGTTAACTCAAGAACGTAAAATTTTCGCATCGGTGATTGGCACTGGACAGCAGTCAAAGAAGCGAGATGTCTGGTGTCACAATTGTCAGCCTGTCAAGAATGACGACTTCTCTGCGATTTGAGAGACCATGGTCCAATTATGGACTTCTGTGGACTGCTGAAGAATAAAAATGTGATAAAATGTGATTAAAAAGTAAGAGAAAGAGATGGAATAACAGAAATTTTACTTAATCTTTTTTCAGTAACTGATGCCATTAACTGACGTTCAACTAATGGCGAAATAAGAACCAAAAATGCCGTGCCCATTACAGCCTATCAAAAATCCACTGTTGAACATAGGCAACCCATAGATTGCTTCATAGGGTGACCAGTCTGTAAGGCAAATAAAATGAATGACACGAACTACCGCTATCTGCCGGATGTTGGTCAAATCACGTCGTTGTTATTATCCTGTGCAGAGATAACATTTTCATATTTTATTAGCGCCATCTATTGACACAACAAATTTATTCTGCTTTTCCCGTTCATTTGTGTTTAATCCTATAGATGTCGCGTTATTAAAATATTTAGTGTTTTAATAAATTTGAGTAAATTTAACTTAGTACCCGGTTGACCGAGCTTTGCTCGGTATTTTTCGCTCGGTTTTTTTTTTAATTCGTGTGTTTTGAAAATAATATTTAGATACAAATTACATACTGATGAAATACGAATAATATTTTTTGATCTTAGCGACATAATAGAAAAAACTGAAGTGGTTATTTGAATAAAAAATCTTGAGTGCAATTAGTTTAATTTAAATTTTCGTGTTTTTAAAAAATACTAAAAAAGGGCTAGAAAAAATAGATTTTCTCAAAAAAGAAAGGAACTTGAAAAAAAAATTAAAAAAGTAGTCGCACTGGGCTCGAACCGGGGTTTTACGATTCTGTAACCGCTTATTATACCAATTAAGCTATACATAATCATCAACAGTCTGTCAAAATTTACCTTCTTATTCTAACGATATTGTAGCAGTTTTTCATTGCCTAAAAACACGGACAAAAAGACATTTTCTAAAAATAAATCCTAGCTAGATCGATTTTTATCCTCGAAACTCCCTGGTCACTAAATTTTATGAAAATCGTTGCAGCGGTTTCCGAGATCCCGATTATATATATATATATATATATATATATATATATATATATATATATATATATATATATATATATATATATATATATATAAGAATTGCTCGTTTAATAGTATAGGATAAACGTTGTGTCGTAAGCGTTGAGAACTGGAGGCCCCTTTTACTGGAAATAAGTAGATGTAGATGTCAATTGAGCACAGCACGACTTGCTGGACTATGTGCTCGTTTGTGATCCTTATGCTACAAAAAAAATAATCCATTCTATTGGTGTCTATAAGATATTGGATCTTATAGACACTAATAGATTGGTCTATAAGTTATTGGATTGGTGTACATAAGAGGTGACTATAAGATTTGCCAAAAATGTCGTATAACTTCATTGAGTTATAATGTACTGTACGTAGTATTCCGATAGATGATAATACAACCAAATACCAAAACCAGCACCGGGAAGTAGTATTAATCCCGCGAGACGTTTGCTACTGTCATCATTATCCACCTGCTAAGCGTATTGATCTCGACAAATTCTTCCTAAAATGGGAGATGCCTGTGTCCTTGGACTTCGGGGGTCAATAATGATGACAGTAATCTTTATATACAAATCTTCTGTGCGTGGTTTTGTCACTGTACTCTTCCTAATTATAATCCCAAATTTATGATAAATATCCTAAACGGGACCGGTTTTGATAAAATTCATTTGTGTTTGAGTGGGTCGCTCGATAGTATAGATTGACAATTGTACCCGGTAGATGGCGTTGTTGTTGAGATCTAGAAACTACCGGTGCAAATCCAGGCCGGTTCGCAAGTAAAATATAAAAACTACAACTACAATTAAGTAAGTCTTTATTGTACAAAACAACAGTTATTCTAATAATACATCACTACACGAAGATATCACATAAAAAGACTTAAATGTAAAAACTACTACCACGCTAGCAGTCGACTGCGTTTTGTGGTACTTCTTGGAGTAGGTCTACATTCAATAATAGACTTGCAAAGAGGTGTAATGATGACTTAAAGAATAATCAAATAAAGCTATCATACATCAAACACTGGGGACGACTAAATCTAGTCCAGTTTAACCCCCAGAAGACACAAGTTTGCGCGTTAACCGCTAAAAAGAACCCCTTTGTCGTATCCCCTCAGTTTCAAGGCACTCCCCTTGTTGCCTCAGCCAGTATCGGAATCCTCGGCGTCGACATATCGAGTGACGTGCAGTTTCGTGGTCACTTGGAAGGGAAGGCCAAATTGGCCTCTAAAAAGCTTGGCGTGCTCAGCAGAGCGGGACAGTATTTCATGCCGGGACACCGCCTGCAACTTTATAAGGCGCAGGTTCGGCCGCACATGGAATACTGTTCCCATCTCTGGGCTGGGGCTCCCCAGTACCAGCTCCTTCCACTTGACCGCATCCAGCGCAGAGCGGCTCGAATCGTCGACGACCGAGTGCTTTCCGATCGGCTCGATTCACTGGCGTTGCGAAGAGATGTTGCATCTCTTTGCGTATTTTATCGCATCTATCACGGGGAGTGCTCTGAGGAATTGTTCGGATTAATCCCAGCCGCCAAATTTCGTGAACGCACGACACGGCAAACGTCCCGATACCATCCACACCATCTGGATGCTTGGCGGTCCACCACTGTACGTTTCACAAGGAGTTTTCTTCCACGTACAACCTCTCTGTGGAATAGTTTATCACCGGCGATTTTTCCGGACCGATACGACCTGGGGACCTTCAAGAAAAGAGCTTACTCCTTTCTAAAGGGCCGGCAACGCACCCGCAATTCTCCTGGTGTTGCGGTTGATCATGGGCGGCGGTAGTCACTTAACATCAGGTGAGCCGCATGCTCGTTTGCCCCCTCTTCTATAAAAAAAAAAAAAAAAAAAAAAAAAAAAAAAAAAAAAAAAAAAAAAAAAAAACATCAAACACATTTGTAATATATCAAGATTATTTCTGTTGCTATGTTTGATCCTAAATTATTTCAGACTGCATGGCTAAGTGAGTAAACTATCAAGTTGTGGGTCTTCAGTTCCAATCTCATTTAAAACCAACATTTGCCAAAAGCGCAAACTGTTTGTTTTCTAGTACGATTGCATTGTGAAACCCGACGCCCCATATTCTAGCCGCAATTTTTAAGTCCTCCTAGGACAAGCTCTCTGACTTATGTTAACTATGTATGTGCGATATTACCTAATATGATTTATCTAAAAAATAAATAATTAATGACCTCCTTAACTTTGACTATTTGCAGAAATAACTTAAAAATTATATAGGTAAGTTCGGATAAAAACATGTTGAAATTTACATGTTCACCTGTAAAATATATTGTTGTATAAATAATAAAAGAGTACATATAATTATATTACTCTTCGATCCCAATTTAAAAAAGACAATAATTTTTCTTTTGTTAAATTTAACAGGAACAAATAAAAATTTGACAACCCTTGTGATAGTTTTGCAGTTTACCTGTATTCTACATTATTGATGTTGATATTGCGTTAAATCTAAATGACTATCGTCGTCATACACAAAAATAGACACTTATATTAATATCTACACATTTGCTAGCTTATATTAATTTTAACTCTACTTGATGACAGCCATAACATTAAATCATCTATTGTAAGTAAGTATTTCGAATGCCATTTCTAATCACGGATGGACTGCAGACGTAATCTCTTTGATCTTTATCGCTTTGAAGGCTGCCTTGTTTTCTATTTCTAGATAGTGTTCGAGTTGTAATAGTGAGAGTCTCGTGGATCGGTTTCGACGTACAGCAGAACGCCCGGCGAAATTCCCTTCGATATTTACCTGAAATGCAGGGAAAATAAATAATTATTTTAACGGTGAGCCAAGCTACCGCTGAGAAGAACCGCACAATGAGGTGCGATGTGTACACTTTTGTCACCCTTATACCTCTATAAAATTTATTAAAAATTAAATATTTAATTAGGTTTTTTTTAATAAGGGAAATATGTATTAAATCATCATCAAAATCTAATATCATGTCTGTAAATAAATAGGCGTAATATAAAATTTGGGTGATTAACGAAATCGAAGTCCCATGCACTGAGCTACTACGACTCATTAAGTGCTTTATTTATGTCTTAGCACTTCTGAAGCTGTCATGTGGTGTTAAGTCAGTACTTTTGATTTTTTGAAGTGGGCCTTTTCCTTTTCATTAAAAGTTTTATTTTTTTATCCTTTTGAGAGGCCTAACGAATATTACCAACCTAAACAGTGAGAACCGGAAACCGTTTTTACTGGATACATGGCATTACATATTTGTCCTCAGGGGTAACAATGCATCCGCATTTTAATTCTTGGAAGGTGAATGCAAATGTCTATTGGCCATAAGATACACTTACCATCAGGTGGACTGTGTGCTCGTTTGTCAGCCTTATTCTATAAAAATTAAATTAAATTAAAAAGAGCAATGTAGTAGTCAATTGCTGCTAATGCTGTAGCAATATTTTGGTTATATTAAACGAGGGTATAGAGAAACGGAGACCCTTTTTCCTGGAATGTATCGGGCCTTATGGAATGTCTCGTTATGGCATGCCCCTTTTACTGGAAAATAATTCTATCTTAGTCCTCAGAGGTAATGCATCTGTATTTTGATTCTTAATCGAGGATAGATGTAGATGTCTATTGGCCACAGCATTCATATACCAACATCATATCAACTACACTGTATGGTCGTTAGTTAGCCTTATTGTAGAAATAAAGATGTTTCGCATTTATGACGCTACTATCTACGGTTCAAAATAGTGTGATGGGATTCTCTTAGGACGTCGCCATACGACGCAACTAATATCAAAAGAACTTCACCCATCACAGCCTATAAAAGTCCACTGCTTTACATATGCCTCCCTTAAAGATTTTCTTTTAAGGGGGATTTAGCTATAGCTTTCACATTTGGCGAGTGGGCTGACAATCGCAGTTTTCTATAGTTTTGAATTGTCATCAGAAAATGCTGCTGCTCATATCCTGCCTCTGTTTCCCTCTGTCGCCTCTCATAACACCCACGAGATGATGTGGAGTAGTGAATATTCTTACACCGCCTCAACACGATCAAAAAAACTTACCACTCATGAAATTGTATATCAGTGGATTGATCGCAGAATTGGCGTAGCACATGACATGCGACAGAAGAGCAAGTAAGGTGATGACATCATTCTGCTCCATGTCTAAGGTGTATCTGAAAAAGACAGGAAATTGGTTTTAAAAAGATAAATTTAATAATGCCTTGGCATATCTGGCTCGGGGGCAGGAAGGAAAAAGGGAAGGAGAATTCCTCCTCCAAGTAGGGGCGGCCGGTGTCGGTGGAGCTGCAGAAGTTAGCGAAAACGTTTCAGTGGCCCTACAAATATTGGAATTGCCTCAGCATTTTTTATTGGATAAGGATGACAAACAAGCACACAGTCCACCTGATGGTAAGTGGATGCTGTGGCCCATAGACATTTAGAATTATCCTCGATTAAGAATAAAAATGCAGATGCGTTGTTACCCCTGAGCACTAAGATGGAATGTCTCGTTTCCAGTAAAAAGGGTCTCCGGTTCTCTACACTCTCCATGCGAAACAAAGCAGCATTAAACTGCTATTTCACGCGGGTATTATGTGAGAGTGTGATCTTACCACGGTCGAGCCGAACCACTTGTGTTACAAACATAATATAGGTAGCTCAACCACGTATAAATAGTGTCGTGATTAATCACTTGATCCATAACATATATATACATATATAAAGAATAAATCACTACGTGTAGTAGACTTCAATGAATTTTGACGTTTACCAAATAATTTTAATATAATTAATAGAATTAGACGTTACTTCCACGGAAATTAATTATATAAAGCTATTAAAATTAATTTGCTTAAACACATGTAATGAAATAAAATGATGTGTGAGGAAGGGTGTTAGGTGCTCTTCAACTAAGTAAGACACATCATTTCATTTCATTACGCGGATATAAGCTAATTAATTTTTAACAACTTGAAATAAAATTTAATTTTTTAAGTCGTAATATAGACAACCATTGTCTCATTTCGTTTCATTTCTTCTATCTTTATTTTATAATTTTGCTGAACCTGTAATTAGGTTGAAGAACTACAGACTGATTTCCCTTCTGAGCCGCGTCTACGTGCTGTTTTCGAGAGTCATTACAAATCGTCTCGCACGCAGACTCGACGAATTCCAGCCTCCCGAACAAGCCGGTTTCCGAAAAGGCTTCAGTACCATAGACCACATATCAGTCACAATCAGTGCGTGTTGCCAGTGATGACTTACGGATCTGAGACGTGGTCCTTCACTGCTGGCCGTATGAGGACTCTCAAGGTCGCTCAGCGAGCTATGGAGAGGGCTATGCTCGGAGTTTCTCTGCGTGATAGACTCAGAAATGAGGATATCCACAGTAAAACCAGAGTGACCGACATAGCCCAACGGATTAGTAAGCTGAAGTGGCAATGGGCCGGCCATATAGCTCGAAGAACCGATAACCGATGGGGAAGAAAGGTTCTCGAGAGGCAGCCTCGTACCGGTAGGCGTAGTGTAGGACGACCCCCCACTAGATGGAGTGACGACTTGGTAAGACATGCAGGAAGTCGATGGATGCAGGTGGCTCAGGACCGTGCTTTGGGGCATTACTTGGAGGAGGCCTATGTTCAGCAGTGGACTTGTGAAGGGCTGTAATGATTATGATGATGATGTAATTAGGTATATGCTGAAAGATAATATCAAATTATTCATCTACAATTATTCTATTCCAATCCTGCATGACATTTGGACGTCGTAATCGCGCCTAAATAGGACGTCTAAATGTCATGCATTAAGAATGTATTTATCTCACATGGAATTAAGTATACTAATTTCGAACATTCAGTGAAATCCATTTGAAAAGCTTAAATTGTCTTTAAAAATTCATTTGATTCTGAATATATTAGCAGAGTGTCAGTAACACTCTGCTAAAAATATTCAAAAGTTATTTAATAGAAAAGCGATTCGTTTGTGGTACAATAATAAAGATAAATGCAGTAGATTTAATCCTAAATTGCACTTTCAGTGAAATCCACTTCAAAATACTTAATATTGTGTTTAAAAATTCATTTGATTTACTGACACTCTGCTAAAATACTCAAAAGTCATTTAATATAAAAGCAATTCGATTATGGTACAATAATAAAGCTAAGCGCAGTAGATTAATCCTAACTTCCACCATTGAAGTAATATATATACTACTTCAATGGTGGAATATGACTATATCCACAAGTACCACAACCACAAAAAGTGGGCGGACGCATTTTGTATTGGAAATGAATAGTACAATTTACATGTACTTAACACATTTTGACGTCATTATCGATTGCGTGAGTGATACCGATCACAACACGACCACGATGCAACCATTACGGAACCACACCGAACTAGAGGCCGGCCACGTCGCGAACAGCAATAAAAATATACACAAAAAAATTACCACAACGCAACTACAAAAAGCTGCGACGACACTATTGACACGTGACCACATTTTGCCGTACTTGTGGGTCGATCCTATAGTTATAAGTAAGTACACTTTATTAATTTCACAGATATTTTTCAATACGCCTTGCACAAACCCTCTTAAGAACTTCTTACTTCATTAGGACTCTTTGTGTCTAAGAGTTCGTCTGCGTACTTACCACCTTCTTTCTAATTTGTGCAACTCAGCAGAGTGTTGCCCCTTTCTTACAGTTCGAAAGTCATACAGAGCCAGTACAGGCTGAGAGGCAAGAGTCCTCGAGCTGTTCAGGCAGACGTTGTTCAGCCCTTTCCGACGATAATTGTTATAAAAATCCTTAAATTCGCAATAAAAAATAAAAAATCAATCTCAAATTGGACCAAACTGCACACAGTATGAATTCTTTTATTGAAATCAGTTCTGTGGTTTAGGAGTTCATCACGGTCATTTTTGTATATAAAGACTTTATATAAACCACTGTTTACCTGAGCACAGAAAGCAGGTGGACCGGAAAGTAGCATACCGCAAACATAACGACAACTGCCACTAACATCTTGGCCGCCTTCCTTCTAGAACGGAGTTGAACTGAAATGAAAGATAAAGTCAGATCAAACCTTTTTTTTATAGAATAAGAGTGACCAACCAGAGTGATGGTAATTGAATGCTGTGGCCCATAGACATCTACATTTATCCTCGATTAACAATCAACACGCAGATGCGTTGTCACCCCTGAGCACTAAGATGAATGCCTCGTTTCCGGTAAAAAAGGGTATCCGCATCTCTACACTCACCATACGAGACACAACAGTATTAAGCTGCTATTTTACGCTGGTATTCTGTGAGAGCGTGATACTTCCCCGGTCGAGCCGACCCGTTCGTGCTACAACCATAATATGCAGTAAGCATAAGATGCAGTGTGGCTCTACCACGTATAAAAAACTGATACGAATGTTCTGACAGAAAGTAAAAACTCAAAGTAAAACCATGATGAAGGGTGTAATATGAATCTTTGACATATGAAAATGATGGCACACACAGCTACGCAGTTAAGTTCCTGAAGGAACTTTATCTAAGGTGGTATCTCTGTTAATGACAAAAGGGCTATTTTTTCACCTAATAAATACGTGACAAAATCAATTGATGTTATCTTCTACGCTAAACCACAAATCAATTTTATTAATTTAGAATTCCAAGCAAGTAACTAAACCCATAAAATTTTACTTTATCAATTATATTTTTTTATGAAGTACCTACTTATAAATACAAAATATTTTTAATGTTGCGAAATGACCTAAATTTTATAACAATTCTTTCATTTAAAAAATACGTACAGTATGTGCCTTATTAGAGATACAAAAGCGACATCAAAATTACAATCGGTCGTTATGTAACATCAATTAAGTAAGTTTGAGGGCGTAAAATGTTACTGATAAAATCGTTCAATGTCATTATTTCAAAGTGAAGAAATGACAAGGGGCCTACCCTATTTTCGACAAAAGATGACGTATTCTTCACCAGCTACAGAGTAATTACAATGATAGTTTTCCTTTTGGAACAAAATCACATCAATGTTTCACCATTATTGTTTTGGAATCATAATAATATATTTTGTAGGTGACAGGCATTTAGTATAACAAGGATTAAGTAATAAAGAGAGAAAGACATAGAACTGCATATATTTCATGTAGGGTTGCCACCCGTACTATAATATTATATAGTTTCGTTCTATATTTCAGTCACTTGTCCTATTATTGTGTATATTATAAAAAACTAATATGGTACGGAAAAATACTATATTTTTATCCCTAATTCAACTGTCGCGCTTTTTTTATATTAACTGTGATTGGAAGTAAGTTTTACGGTAATAATTTTTCCGTGAAACTTACTTAATTTAATTTCATTTTTTATAGAATAGGGTGACAAACGAGCACACAGTCTACCTAATGGTAAGTGGTTGCTGCGGCCCATATACATCTACATATATCCTCGATTACAAAACAAAATGCAGATGCGTTGTCACCCGTGAGGACTAAGATGGAATCCCTCGTTTCCAGTAAAAAGGGTCTCCGGTTCTCTACACTTACCATACGAAATACAGCAGCATTAACCTACTGTTACGAGCTTGAGGTTCGTGACAATAAAAATTGCCGATAGAATTACCTAAATTAACACTTTAATTCACTTTACACTAATTAAAGTTAAAAACACTAATAATTAATCACACTGATTCACTTTATTCCGCTCCGAAGCTTCGCTTGTCTCGCCACTTCAATACTTCCCCGATCGCATCTTGCAGCGCCTATTTATATAAATTAGCAGCGAAATATCCAGAATATTCAGGTAAACACGCGCAAGGTACTGAGAGTTCGTGTTTCGACTTCAAGAAGTTTAGTTCTTCGGTTCGAGACTAGATGGCGCTAGTGCGTCGACTTGAGCGCGTAACACTGCCCCCTCCTAAGACATGCTCGTCCCGAGCATTATCGGCCCCATAATAACGCACCAAGCGATCCACATGGACGATCTTAGGAGTCCCTCTTGCGCCTTTCTGTAACGGCTCCGCAATGTCAAGGGCTGTCCTATCCCGTGGTGCACCAAAATTGTACAATTTCGGTGCTCCTCTACTACGAGTCTAAAATCCCCGCACGGCCGCACAACTTGTACATGTACGACACCAAGCCTCGACATTGTCACGATAATGGACCCAGTAAAACTGTTCTCGGACCTTCAGCAGAGTTCGTTTAACTCCCAGATGGACTCTTGAACGACCATTACGGCACGGCTGTAGAACATTCAGCACTTTAGCCTTAGGGACAACCATTTGCAAACGACAGCTGTCTCCTCGACTACCGTCCCATTTACGGCACAGGACTCCATCCTGAATCAGCAAGCCGTCCCACTGGGCCCAATAGCCTCTAGTGGTCGAACTCATCGCTGAGACGTGGCTCCACTTAAGCTTGGTAGCACGGGCCTTCATCCATTCCAGAATCGGCCTGATGTCCGTATCTTCCTGCTGTGAATGTCGTAGGCTGTCCTTCCACTCGTTGCTGAGGTGCTCTGTCCTGAGCATCCTCACGGATACCACTTCCTTACTCTTTTGCCTAGTACAATGTTTCCAATCTTCAGGACAAGGTCTTCTTGACAATTCATCTGCGTTGCCATGAGATTTCCCGCTGCTATGTCTGATAGTAAAGTCGTATCCCGGCTGCTGCTGGGCGGTGATGTTAACCGCACTTCCCTTTTGAGATCGTTCACCTTCCCTTTCTAGGGTTCGCTTAGGGCAGCTGGATCGAAGATGGCCCCTTTCCCCACAGCAATAGCACCTAGAGCTGTATCATTTATTGTGGTCGCGAACTGCTGTAACCTCCCTAGCGTGAGGGGAATGATGTTGCTGCCACCGCCAGGCGGTGCCGTTAGCTGCACTACCCTCTCGAGATCGATCAACTTCCCTTTCTTCAGTTCGCTTAGGGCAGCTGGATCGTAGATGGCCCTTTTCCCCACAGCCATAGCACCTAGGGCTGAATCCTTTATTGTGGTCGCGAACCGTAACTGCTACAACCTCCCTAGCGCGAGGGGAACGACGATCCTGCCCCCGCCAGGCGGTGTCGTTAGCTGCACTACCCTCTCGAGATCGATCAACTCTCCTTTCGACAGTTCGCTTAGGGCAGCTGAAGCGAAGATGTCCCCTTTCCCCACAGCCATAGCACCTAGGGCTGTATCCTTTGTTGCAGTCGCGAACTGTAGCTGCTGCAACCTCCCTGGTGCGATAGGAACGATGATCCTGCCACACGGCCTCCACCTCCAGTGCATGGGCCAAGGCGTCGTTAAGCGTCTCGTGGTGCCCGAGCCTCACAGCAGCTCTGACTTCCAGGTCGCGGATGCCGTCGATGAATGTCTGCATCAGGTTCCCTTCAATGAGCGCAGGTACAGACCGGTATGCTTTTCGCACCAGCTTCTCCACCTCTAGAGCCCACTGCTGCAGGTTTTCGTTGATGCGCTGCACGCGATCTTTAAGCTGCGCACGAAAGACGTGTTCCAGGTGAGCGTCGCCATATCTCGCCTCCAATGTCTCAAGGAGTTGCTCATAAGTCACTTCCTCACCGAGAGCTTCCAGAACTGTTAAGGCCTGGTCGCGCAGGCCTAGTATGAGAGCAGTCATGGCCTGACTTTTATTCCAGCCGTTCGCCTTCATAACAGCCTCGAACTGAATTTTGTAGGCTGACCAGGAAGAGGTACCGTCGAACGGTGGCACCTTGAACCCACGTAGCGAAGGTGTTGTAGCTACTACGGGAGCTGTAGCTCCATCTCCAAGTTTGAGTTCGTCCTGTGATTTCTTCACGTCAGCCATTACGTTGTTAACCCGATTGTTTATTTGGTCGATTCGGGTTTCAGCTTTCTCGATTCGGGTTTCAGCTTTCGCGATTTGGGTTTCCGCTTCTGCCAGGCGGTTGTCATGCTGAGCAACCCTATCCTTCACCTCCTTGATCTCCTTCCCGAAGGTAGCGTGAAGATCCTTCATGAGGAGCATCTGCTCTTCCAAACAACGGGCCTGTTCCTCCTGTCCGTCCCGCAGCTGCTCTTCCAAACGACGGACCTGTTCCTCTTGTCCGCCCCGCAGCTGCTCTTCCAATCGACGGACCTGTTCCTCTTGTCGGCGAACTTGTTCCTCCTGTCGGCGAACCTGTTCCTCCTGATGGTCTTTCAACAGACGGGCCTGCAGCCGGTGGCTGGCCCTCCGACGTCTGCGGCGTTGCACCACCAAATCTTCGTTGGTCCGTCTCCTGCTGCCGTTGACTTCAGGTACGGACACCCTCCGTTTCCTCCTTAGGTAAAATCGGCATGGTTTTATCCCACTTCTGACACCAATTGTTACGAGCTTGAGGTTCGTGACAGTAAAAATTGCCGATAGAATTACCTAAATTAACACTTTAATTCACTTTATACTAATTAAAGTTAAAAACACTAATAATTAATCACACTGATTCACTTTATTCCGCTCCGAAGCTTCGCTTGTCTCGCCACTTCAATACTTCCCCGATCGCATCTTGCAGCGCCTATTTATATAAATTAGCAGCGAAATATCCAGAATATTCAAGTAAACACGCGCAAGGTACCGAGAGTTCGTGTTTCGACTTCAAGAAGTTTAGTTCTTCGGTTCGAGACTAGATGGCGCTAGTGCCGTCGACTTGAGCGCGTAACACTACTATTTCACGCTGGTATTCTGTAAGAGCGTGGTCCTACCCCGGTTGAGCCAAATCATTCGTGCTACAACTATACTACAAATATTACTGCAGCCTGGCTCTACCACGGAAAAAGTTATTTGTTAATTTATTTTAATATGAATCAAAATTGCTCAGACTCCTATAATTATTTTAAAGGTAATCATTCAGGGCCAAAGCAAAGAGCAATGACAAATATATATGGTTAAATACATAAATATTTAAAAAAATGTGGACTTTATTTTATCCCGAATTTCTGGAAAATACTATATTTTTTATATTTTTTGAGAAAAATTGTGTATTTTCAAAAAAAAAAGGTGGCAACCCTAAAGAAGCCAAAAATCATGCGCACCTTATTATTTCAATTTAAAAATTATTAAAGTTTAAAAAAAGTTTAGCTCTTTCGAAACATATTTTATAGATACATTCAAGTATCTAGTAATTAAGTGAACATAAATCTATAAAAATCCTATACCTTTAAACGAGCAATTCTTGTATATATATATATATATATATATATATATATATATATATATATATATATATATATATATATATATATATATATATATATATATATATATATATATATATAATCGGAATCTCGGCGATCGGAACGGCTCCACCGATTTTCATAAAAATTAGTATCCAGGGAGTTTCTGGGGCAATAAATCGATCTAGCTAGGATTTATTTTTAGAAAATCTTTTTTTGTCCGTGTTTTAAGACAATGAAAAACTGTTCCAATATAAGAAGGTAAATTTTGACACTGTGTTAATGATCGTAATAGCTCAAGTGGATATCGTCCGGCGGCGAAATCTTAATGCCTTGGGACGCGTTCCGCCTTTGGTCCGATTTTTTTTTCCTTTTTTTTTAAAGTTACCTTCTTTTGTGAGAAAATCTATTATTTCGAGCCCTTTTTTAGTATTTTTTTAAATACGAAAATAATTTAAATACGAGCACAGCTCGGTCATCCGGGTACATATATAGATTAATTTAAAACAAATAGGTCATGTAATGTCAATGAAGAATAGAATTTGCATTAGAATGCCAAATGGCGGGTGGTAGCCGATCTCGACTCTCGAGACACGGTAATATTATCTATACAGTATTCCAACTTCATACAAACGGACGAAGCGGGTGAATAAAGGTTAGAATAGAAAAAATGCGCGGATTGAACTTCTTTTCTTATTGTAGTAATCGCGACACTTCTTACTTGAAATAAAAATTATTAGAAACATATTTTGGAATTACTACTTAATTTACCTACAGTGAGAGAAAATTAGTCTGGCCCACCAGGAAGGGTAAATGAAATAGGTAAGCTCACGGTTAGCGGCAGCGGCGATCAACTCCAACTTGGCTTCAACGATATCTTCGGATGTGGAAAGCTTCAGTCTTCCTTGACCACACTCCTACGTGATTATATAGTCTATGCACACATCTGAGTCGACCCGGCACACTCACTAACGCTATTTACATTAATTTTTATATTGGAAGGCTTAGACTAGAACAGCCATTACCGATGCAGTTCGTCCTGAGTCTCGATTACATGTGTGTATCGATCGCGTCGACTCCTTTTACAGACGCTTTTGTTGTGGGCCAACACATGGCGCCATAAGTTTGTTTTGCGGTTAATTGGAAAGAAGGATGCAATAGAAAAGTAAGGAAAGCAAGCCAGTACATAATTCCCCCCACTTGAAATCGTTTCAGATTTCATGAGTAAATAATCAATAGCAGTTCTCACTATAAAATTAAATACTTCAAAAATAGAAGCTAGCTTAGAATAATATGTACCTAACTTACTATAGTATTCACAATTAAATTTTAGTTGCATACCTATTGGAATGGTATATAATGCAACATAATTTAACAACTAAATCTACCAGCTAAATAACAAAAGGCTATAATATTAATTATGAGAAAAAATTGACAAGTATTGGTATATTATTGATTTAATGGTAGAGGACACAGTTTATTCACTAGTCTCTTAAGGAGTCCATTAGTAGTGCGTAGGGTGACCACACGCACTACACCGTCTTTGCCGGGATGCACGTCTTGAACTCTACCTGAACGCCACTCTAGTGGTGGTAAATTGCTATCGACAATTAATACAATATCTCCGGCGTGAGCATTCGGTTGTTCTCGAAACCATTTAGCGCGTTGCTGTAAGGTATGGAGATAATCGCGTTGCCAAATATGCCAAAAAGACTGTGTAATTATTTGCAACATCTGCCAGCGGGCCCGTGGGGAAACATATTCATTAGAGAGTTCAGGTTCTGGTAACGATATAAGAGGACCGGCGAAGTCAATTCCCACATTTTGGAAACACCGCGTTGATTGTACTCTAGGCGACGGAAGATTTCCCATTAAAGGTTGGCAAGCAACGGGTTTTACCCTAAAACATGCAATACGCGACCGAATTAAGTTACGAATGCCAAGTATCCAATATCTTCGCTGAATAATCGATTGAAGAGTACGAGGACCGCAGTGTAAGTAATTAACATGAAAGTAATCTATAATAAGCAAAGATAAACGAGACGCCTTTGGCAACAGTACGGGATGTTTTACGGTTGCGGGTAGATTAGATTGCTCTAGACGGCCCCCCACTCGCAGCAATCCCTCATCATCGATAAAGGGATTCAGTTTTTTAACGGCTTTGGTGGCTTTGATTTCCTCTGTAAGATGAAGTTTTTGTTCATGTCGAACCATATAGACGATAGACTGCTCCAGCTCTGATACGCTCAAGAAATTCTTAGTTTTATAGTCTCGTTTGAACGCTGCTACAGCCCGCCAACACCAAGCTAGCACACGCTGAACGCGGGATAGCGTGGAGTAGCGGTCTAAGAGTCCGCTAATAAAATCAAGCTCAGTAGAGCCGTTATCCGTTTGAGACACATGAGCAGTAGAGCGTAACTCGGGTACGGAAGCTTGTGATCCCCATTTGAACTTTATTGGCCAAGTGGAGGAATCGTTAGCGAGCCAACTTGGACCTGACCACCACATACAACATGTCGCCAGTTGTGAACTACTGAGACCTCGACTGCAATGATCGGCAGGATTATCATATGTCGATACGTGTAGCCAGCTATCCAAGGATACATCGTCGATGATTTTCGCAACACGATGGGAAACAAAAGTCTTTAGTTTATGAGGTTCCGTATGTAACCATGCTAGAACTGTGCTACTGTCAGTAAAGGCAATCACTTTACTGACAGGGATTTTATCTCGCAGCAATTTTTGCATGTGCTTAAGAACTCGTCCCAAAAGTACAGCACCGCAGAGTTCTAGACGGTTAACCGTTAATGGTTTTAGGGGTGCGACTTTTGATTTTGCAATCAGCAGATGCGTTCTAAAATGGTTGGCACGAACTGTCCTTAAGTACACACAACATCCATATGCCTTTGAAGAGCCATCACAAAAACCAATCAATTGATAAATTTCGGCGTCATCATATGTAATTCTACGAGTCAGTTTAATCTGTTTTACAAGTTGAATTTCAGAGATAAAGTTGTGCCATTGGTGAGCGACCTCAGGTGGAACGGGTTCATCCCAACTCAGCTGAAGGCGCCACATATCTTGAAGCAATAGTTTGGCTATTAGAATGACAGGAGTTAGCCAACCAATTGGGTCATAGATGCGAGCGATATTTGATAATATTGCACGCTTTGTTAAATTGGAATTGAACTCTATAAACGAATACGTAAAGAAGTCTTCTACGGGGTCCCATTGAATACCCAGAATTTTAAGGATGTGGTCGTGATTTTCATCACAAAAGACCCAGGGTATTTGACAATGTTCGGACGGTAGAGCTGCAATAAATTCGGCCGAATTACTACTCCATTTACGCAGCTGAAATTGAGCACAGCTCAGTGGTTTAATAAGTTCATTTTTCAGCTCAAGTGCTTGTTTTAAAGATGGCGCTCCCGTCGTAATGTCGTCCATAAAAGTGTCATGAAGTAAAACGTCAGCCGCTTGAGGAAACTCAGAAGCATGATCGACCGCTAGTTGATGCAGGGTACGAATGGCTAAGTACGGTGAACTAGTTACATCATATGTCACTGTATTTAATTCGAATTCACGCACGGGATCAGCTGAAGAATTTCTCCACAACACGTGTTGCCACCCTCGGTCTTCCGGACGTAAATCTATATTGCGATACATTTTCGAAATATCGCAGGTGAACACGATTGCGTGAAGACGAAATTTTATCAGTGTATCAACAATGTCGTTTTGTAGCTTAGGACCAGTGTATACGATATCATTTAATGATTTTCCGTTCGTCGTTTTGGCGCTTGCATCAAAAGCGACACGTAGTTTTGTCGTAGTACTCTGAGGGCGGAGTACACACTGATGCGGAATTACAAATTTGCCTGATCCAACGTCTGCGGGTTGCATATGCCCCAGATCTGAATATTCCGTCATAAAATCAGAATAGTCCTTTTTTATTTCTACATTGCGCTCAAGTCGCTTTTCGAGTTTGAATAAGCGTGATTTTGCCATATCACCGCAAGGCTTCCTCAGTAACAAAGGGACGACGTAACGACCGTCAGGTTTACGTGACACAAGAGTGGAGTATAGTTCCTCACATTTTACCTCTTCGGGGTTCGCTATAAATGTTTTCGGTGGTTCTTCGACCTCCCAAAAACGCTTGACCACGTCATTCAAAAGCCGCGTGGAAGAAACGAGGGAAGACACCATAGGTGGAGAATGAGAGCTGTAATTAATTTTGCCAGTGAGCACCCACCCAAAGTTACTGTGTAGAGCGACTGGTAAACAAGGACCTATTTCTAGGCGTTGGCCATCATAAATTTTATGGAATAGTTCTGCGCCCAGCAGCAAGTCTATATTAGCGGGTTTGTCGAATTGTTTGTCTGCTAGAACTAGATGTTTAAAATTTGCACGAACCCCAGATGGTACTTCTACGACAGGCATTTTACTTGTTATGGTATTCATTATTATAGCATTAACAGTGAAGTTTGGACAATCAGAATCCGTTGGCATTACCACGCATGAAGTTTCACCCTTAATTTGATGCACTTCATTTTTTCCTAAGCCTGCTACAGCTAAATTGCAGCGACGTATGGGCAACCCTAAACGTTGAGCGAGTGATGACGTCATAAAACTATTCTGAGCTCCACTGTCAATAATTGCACGGGCAGTAGTATACTGAGCGGGAGCACCACAATCGCGCACGCGCACTACACTTGTGCCGAGTAGAACGAGAGCACGACTGTGACCAACGTGAGCGCTGGTAGTCACGGAGCTCGCAGTCGCGGTTAAGTCGCCAGCCGTAGCTGCTGTTTTATTGATAGTCCTGTTAGTGGAGCAACACGGAACAGCAACAATGGCGGTGCCATCGTGGAGCAACGAATGGTGACGCTCACCACAAGTTGAGCATGTATTTTTCGAAAAACATTTATTGGCATTATGATTTAAACGTAAACAATTCATGCAACCATTTTTATTAGACACTAAGCCATATCTTTCAGAAATATCAAGTTCTTGAAAGTTCGGACATTTGAAAAGCGCATGTGGCGCCCCGTAACACAGGCAATCAGCTGTTTTATTTGCAGCATTTGGACCTATAGCAGTGTTCGAAGGCAATGATGTAGTTTTATGATATTGTTTATTATTGTGACTATTTCGTGTTCCGGTGGCACGCACAGAATTTTTATGCCACTGTCCTGATTGAAAAACAGAGTCGGAAAAATTACCCGGTTGACTAACTTCTAGCACTTTAACATAACTTTGTAAAAAATTAATAAATCAGAAAAGGTAGGAATTTGCTCCCCGTTTTGCATCTCAAAACGTTTACGCGTATCAGAATCTAAAACACGTGCAGCTAAATAAAATAAAATAAACTCATCTAGGTTCTTAATTTTCATAGCTTTCAGAGCATTAACGGTTTCATTCAACATATTAGTTAAGTTACGTAAATCGGCATAGTTACCAGACTTCAAAGGAATAAAGCTACAAATTTTATTCAAGTACGTTGCGGCCAAAATTCGTTTATTTTGGAACCGCTCGATAAGAGCTTCAAAAACAATTTGGTAGTTGTCAGACGTAACTGGCACTCCTGTCGCGATTGACAGCGCCGAGCCCGAGAGACACGTCAACAAATAATGAAACTTTTCGATTGACCCTTATATTATTGTTTTCATGTACAAGTGTGGAAAATGTATCGAAGAAAGTTTGCCAATGTTCAATGTTTCCATCAAATTTCGGTAATTCGAGTTTTGGTAAGCGTGCTTGCGCGTATGGTTTCATACTATGATATGATAATCCGGAAGTCAAACTCGGGTCCGGGTCGCATTGCGCGTCGGCTCGAGTGCGACCCTCGCTTAGAGCAGCCCTGGCGGCATTGACGGCGTAGTACATGTCGTCAAAGGCAATCACGGGCTTCATATCAATAATATCGTCCGGCTTTAATTTTAACTATAACTCGTTTATTTGATTCGTATAATCCAAGAATTCTTTACGCACTAAATCAATACGCTTAAACCTAGCCTCGAATTGAGACGTAGAAGTTGTATCCGTTTGGATATTCTTCGATAAATCATATATTATTTGAATTTCTCGAAATGCATATTCTCTTTGAATAGTAAGCAACTTGAGTTGTCTCTCAAATTCACTAGCGTTCGACTTTGTTTTATCTGTCATTATGTTTGAAGTTATAAATAATAAAACCGTAAATTTAAAACAAACCTAATTTTTTAACCAACCAATAATGTCGCTATTAATAGGTAGATATATATTGTGCCACGCCTATTGAAACACTGATCAGTATTGAATACGTGGTGTAAAATTTTTAACCTACTACCTCCGTGTTTAGTTACTACAAAATGAATTATAATTTATGTAATCAATATCAGAGGATAATTCTGCCTATTTTAAATTATATCAAATAAATTTAGTAAGTTGCTTCTTATTATATCGTTCAAATTAAACCAATGAAATGAGTACTTTACTTAACTTTTATTTGTAAAAGTTTTTTTTTATTTGAATTGCTATGAACTGTAATTATGGAGTTTTCGAATGAATTGAACCCAAAATACCATAGGACATTCGCGCTCGTACGGACCACTATGAATAAAGGTTAGAGTAGAAAAAATGCGCGGATTGAACTTCTTTTCTTATTGTAGTAATCGCGACACTTCTTACTTGAAATAAAAATAATTAGAAACATATTTTGGAATTGCTACTTAATTTACCTACAGTGAGAGAAAATTAGTCTGGCCCACCAGGAAGGGTAAATGAAATAGGTAAACTCACGGTTAGCGGCAGCGGCGATCAACTCCAACTTGGCTTCAACGATATCTTCGGATGTGGAAGGCTTCAGTCTTCCTTGACCACACTCCTACGTGATTATATAGTCTATGTACACATCTGGGTCGACCCGGCACACTCACTAACGCTATTTACATTAATTTTTATATTGGAAGGCTTAGACTAGAACAGCCATTACCGATGCAGTTCGTCCTGAGTCTCGATTACATGGTCTGGACGACTCGGTATCGGAGGAGGAGTTGGTGGCCGCCGTCGCCAGGTCCGGGGGGTGCACTATGGACCAGGTCAGGTCAGGCGCCATATGCCCGGACCAACAGGGTATGCATGCCGCCACGGTGTGCAGCCCTGTTACGGCGGCCAAAACCATAGTGGAGGGCCGAAGGCTTCTGGTGGGCTGGGTCTCAGCGCAGGTTAAGCTGCTGGAGCCCAGACCTCTGAGGTGCTATCGCTGTCTCGTGGGGCACCACGTATCAGTGAGATTCGCCTCGGAGGTTGACCGCAGTGTCCTTTGCTTCCGCTGCTGTCAGCCCGGACACATATCGGTGACCTGCTCCGCCACGCCGCATTGTGATGCATGTGCGGCGACCGGCAAGCCAGCCGATCACTGGGCCGGAAGCAAGGCCTGCGTGCCACCCGCCAAGGCCAAGGCCGCGGGTAGGGGAGGGCCCTCCGCCGCCACCGCCTCTGTGGCCTCCGCCGCAGCCGCAACTGCCGCTGCCACCGCTGTTACTGTCGCCGCCGCCGCCACCGCGACACCGACGCCCGCAGAGGGGCCCCCCGTGGAGGAAGCTGAAATGGAATGCCCATAACGGCCCCATTAAGCTTCCTCCAGGCAAATATCAACCACTGCGCCTGCGCTCAGGATCTGTTGCTCCAGAGCATGGCGCAGTGGTCGATTAACATCGCTGTGGTCGCTGAGCCGTATTTTGTCTGGCCTAGGGAGGACTGGGTGGCGGACCTTAACCGCTCAGTTGCCATCATCTATTCAGCCACCGCCGGTACCCCGACCCTTGAAGGTGTCAGGAAGGGTCAGGGGTGCGTAGCAGCACGGTTCGGGGAGTTCGTCGTTGTGGGTGTGTACTTCTCCCCGAACCGATCTCTCGCCGAGCTCCACAGCTCTCTTGCAGAGCTGAGAGCAGTCGCCGTCGGAAGTTATCCCGTCCCCGTACTTGTCCTCGGGGACTTCAATGCCAAGAACTTGGCTTGGGGTTCTCGTCGTACAGATGTGTGGGGTAGGATGGTGGAAGACTGGGCTCTGGAGACAGGCCTGGTCGTCCTAAATCGGGTTTCTGTCCCCACGTGTGTGCGGATGCGGGGCGAGTCGGTGGTGGACATCTCGTTCGCTAGCCCCGCTCTGTCGCCGCGTGCCATTAACTGGCGTGTCATGGAGGGGGTGGAGACCTACTCTGACTACCGGTACATCCGGTTTGACGTCTCCACCCAGCCCTCGAGCGCGCCAGTCCAACAGGCCCCGAGTGGTCCGCGTTGGGCGCTTAAGCAGCTGGACCGGGAGCTCCTCCTGGAAGCCTCGATCGTGCAGGCCTGGGTGTCATCACCGGATAGGACTGCGGACGTCAATGATGAGGCAGGGTGATTCCAGGAGGCCATGTCCGAGATATGTGACGAGGCAATGCCCCGCGTCCGGCCAGGATGAGCCCGGCGTCAGGTGTATTGGTGGTCGCGTGAGCTGACGTCTCTGCGCGAGGCGTATGTCGCCGCGCGGCACCTGTACGCCAAGCACCGCAGGCTCCGCATTCGTCCACCGAATGCGGCAGCCATTGAGGCGGAGCTGTACGAGGGATACAGAGCGGCGAAGACCGCCCTCCAGGCGGCTGTCCTGCGGGCCCGGGATCGGGCCCGTGAGGAGATGCTGGAGACTCTCGACAGAGATCCATGGGGGCGCCCTTACAAGATGGTGCGGGATAAACTCCGCACCTGGGCCCCCCCGCTGACGCAGAGTCTCCGGCCCCAGCTCGTGGAGGACGTGGTGAGCGCTCTGTTCCCTGCGTGAGGGAAACATCCGCCCACGCCTATGGCTCCGCCACCTGCGGTCCCGGAAGCGGACAACCAGGACGACGACGACGACATCCCGGAAGGGACCGGGGTAGACCTTAGAGTGGCGGTACGTAGGCTCAAGGCCAGGAATACCGCCCCAGGACCCGATGGCTTGCCTGGCAAAGCTTGGGTCCTGGCCTCAGAGGCTCTCGGGCCTCGACTGCAGGGGCTCCTAAGCGCATGCTTGGAGAGAGGCCAATTCCCGCTTCGTTGGAAGACGGGGAAGCTGGTCCTCATTCGGAAGCCGGGGCGCCCTGCGGACTCTCCGTCCGCATACCGGCCCGTGGTGCTGCTCGACGAGGTGGGCAAGCTCTTTGAAAGAGTCATTGCAAACCGCCTCGCCGAGCACCTTGCGGGGACGGGGCCGGATCTTGCGGAACACCAGTTTGGTTTCCGCAAGAGGCGCTCTACGGTGGACGCCATCATGCGCGTGAGAGCCCTCACGACGGGGGATGCAGTGGCCAGAGGGGGGGTTGTCCTGGCGGTGTCTCTCGACATCGCCAACGCCTTCAACTCAATGCCCTGGAGCTGCATTAGGGAGGCACTCCGGTATCACCGGGTGCCGACCTATCTCCGTCGTATAGTCGGGGACTATCTGATGGACAGGGCCGTCATCTACCCCGGTCGCAACGGTGAGTGGAACCAGCGAGAGATGTCGTGCGGTGTCCCACAGGGTTCGGTTCTGGGGCCACCTCTTTGGAACATCGGTTACGACTGGGTGCTGCGCGCCGACCTCCCTACCGGCGTCAGCATAGTTTGCTACGCTGACGACACGCTGGTACTGGCACAAGGGGGGTCGTACGAGGCGGCGGCGGAAATTATGACACGCAGGGTTGCGATAGTCGTTGAGAGGATTCGGCAACTGGGTCTCGAGGTGGCTCTGCACAAGTCCGAGGCCATGCACTTCCATGGTCCTCGGAACAGGCCACCACCGGGATCCTCAGTGATGGTAGGAGGGGTATCCATCGGCGTCGAGTCGACGCTGAAGTACCTAGGACTCGTCCTCGACGGCCGATGGAACTTCGTTGAGCACTTCCGACGTTTGGCTCCCAAATTGGAACGGACCGGGGCAGTCTTCGGGCGGCTCCTGCCGAAAATGGGGGGGCCAAATGCCTCCTGCCGGAGGCTCTACGCAGGGATCGTGCGGTCCATGGCCCTTTACGGGGCCCCGGTGTGGGCGCGTGGTTTGGCGCGGCTTGCCGTCCACCACCTGAACGCGCCCCAAAGGGTGGTTGCCGTGAAAATGGTTCGCGGCTACCGCACGATCTCCCGCGAGGCGGCGAGCCTCCTTGCCGGATTGCCGCCATGGGATCTGGAGGCGATAGTCCACGCGCGCCTGCACGAATTGCGCGCGGAGGCACTATGCCGGAGGGAAACCCCGCTGCCGCGGCAAGTTGTCGCGCAGCGGACAGACTTCCGACACGATCTCATGGCGACATGGAGAGAGCGACTGTCGCAACTCCGTGCTGGGCACGCCACTATAGCGGCGATAGGACCCCTCTTTGAGGAGTGGCTTGAGAGACGCCACGGCATCCTCACCTTCCGCCTGATGCAGGTCCTCACCGGACACGGTGTGTTCGCGAGGTTCCTGCACCGAATCGGGCGGGAGGAAACGCCCGGGTGCTCCCACTGCGAGGATGGACCGGAAGACACGGTGGAACACACCGTGGAGGTGTGCTCTGCTTGGGCGGAGCACCGAAGTGTCCTCGTAGCGGCGATAGGCGGCGGCGACCTCTCGCGTCCGGCCCTGGTCGAAGCCATAATCCGGAGCGAGACAGAATGGGATGTCGTCACCACCTTCTGCGAAGCAGTGATGCTAGCGAAGGAGGTGGCGGAGCGGGAGAAGGAGAGAGCAGCAGCTTTCCTCCCCGGCCGTCGCGGGAGACGCCCCGAGCGTCGGGGGCTACGTCGTGGCCCCCGGCCACCGTAGGCGCGGGCCTGTGGACGGCGAGCAATGAGTAGCTCGCCGTCCTTCCGTCTAACGACGTCTAACGTGAAGGGGCCCGCAAGGGCCGACGCCTGCCGGGGCTGCGGGCTGTTCGAAAGAGATACCGCGGCTCCGGAACGTAAGGGCACTGAAGGAACACGGATGGTTTTTAGTCAGTAAAAGTCTGACACTCCCTTACGCTCCACCCAGAGCGAAAGGCGTCTTTAGATGATTTTCCATCCGCAAAAAAAAAGAAAAGGCAGCCCTATCACATGTTTACGTGCCGCACGGTTGTAGGCATTTATTTGAAAGATACGGCCGAGTTATAACACTGTATAGATAATATTACCGTGCTCGAGATATCTCTTGCATTTTTGTTTCAACCTGTACCATGAAAAAAAAACGATTCGAGGATTAAAAGAGCTCACTTTCGAGTTGTTCGTTTTGTTATTTTTTTTCATTTTATGATTCTTATTTGTTTTTCTTGTTAAGGTTATTGTAAGTATTATTAAAATAACTTTTCTTACGAAGTTATTTATATTTATTAGCATAGCCTAATGGTGTTCTTTACACCGACACAAGCACAGATTTTTTGTCATTACATAATTAATAAAGATATTAATTCAAAATCATTTTACTTAATAGATAGATAATAATAATAATAATAATAATATATTTTTTATTTACTCTCACAATTTAAATTAACAAGTTAGAATATAAACAGTGTACACTATGGGCTGAGAGTCTGGTGTCTATACTAGGCGGAAGCCTGTGTTACGGATCACCAGGGTCTCCCCCTCAGGATATTATCAACATAACTGAACAAGATATTTGTTTGATTAACAGTTGAGAGGTATTGTATTATTAGTTACTTTTGTGTTGTGTGTGTGTGTATGTGTGAGGGTGTGTTTGTGTGTGTATTTGTGTTTGCGTGTGTATGTATGTGTGTGATTGTATGATCTATCCAGTACTAAAACTATGTATATGAAAGAAGAAGGTTTTCAGTGGTCTCATAGTCCAGACTTAACAACCATTGAGTTACTTTTAATTTGCAAGTGCGTTTATTAAGAGGATATATACCAATTCTAGCGTTTACTTTATTATATATGTAGAAAATTACCCAGAAAGATAAAAAATTTATGAGAAAATTTGGTGCAATGCGTGTTGTAGTAACAGACTAAATCATTTCTGCGCTTATCTTTTATCAATTGTAAATTATAGTGTAAGAGTGAGTGCTTTTTAATGATGCATTGTAGAATAAAGAGCTGCCTGACAGATAGGACTTTCCAATGTTTGTATAGGTCGACAGTAGGGTAAAGAAAGGGAAGTGAGGCGGATACTTTTAGTATAGCTCTCTGTGCTCGTTCCAGTTTAATTATTTTTGTCCTTTCAGAACCACCCCAAGTTGTTATGCAGTATGTGACAATCGATTGACATAAGGCAAAGTAAACTATTTTGATGACTTTTGAGTCAGCTATGTGCCTAAGGTTTTTAAAAATGCATATTAACTTTCTTACTCTAGTTGTTAACATGTTTATGTGGCTATGAAAACTGAGTTTGTTATCAATAATTACTCCAAGATATTTTATATTATCTACTCTCTCAATAACACTGCAATGACATTGTGACGTATTCTGCCTTGAACATGTATGTACTCTTAATGAATATTGGGAGTTATGTTATTTGTTGAACGCATGGTAAAAGTCATATATTTTGTTTTTTGTATATTTAATGTTAAAATATTGTTATTTAGCCAGTCAGATACTTTATTTAAGCCTTCTTGAGCGTTTGCATATACTTCTTGCTACGTATTTGCATGAAAAATGAGGGCTTTATCGTCAGCAAAACTTAGGATTTTACCTTGTGTAACTTTAATATTAAGGAGATCGTTAATGTATGTTAAAAACAGTGTAGGACCGAGTACACTTCCTTGTGGTACGCCAAATGATATTTTAAGTGCTTCACTAACATGGTTATCAACCCTAACTTGCTGAGTTCTATTTGTGAGATAGTCTTTTATAAAATCTAAAGGTATGCCTCTAATGCCCATATAATCTAATTTATTCACAAGCAGTGGAATGTAGACGGTGTCAAACACTTTTGCTAGATCTAAGAATATAGCTAAGACTTTTTGTTTCTTATCAAGATTTTTTACGACAAAATCAGTGAGTTCATGTACGGCATCTGCCGTTGATTTATTGGGGCGAAAACCAAATTGATATTGTGATAATAATTTATTACTTTCTAGATAATTAGTAAGTCTTGTATTAATTAAGCGCTCTAAGATTTTTGACATTGTTGGGAGCAAGGAAATCGGTCTATAATTGTTTAAACTATACTTATCTCCACTCTTTAGAATAGGTATTGTAATCGATTTTTTAAAAACTGTTGGAAACTTACCAGTGGTTATGGTTATGGTTACAAATGTGAGTTATGGGTTTGCTAAGTAAATTCTTGTTATGTTTAAGCAGGTCACCTGAGATATTATCCAGTCCTACTGCACAACCTGACTTTAGATTCGATATAAGTAGATCGATTTCCTTCTCATCCGTTGGCAATAAAACAATTGATTTTGAAAAGGGACCTATTTCTGTACGGGTTATTTTATTTAATTGAATGATCTCTCTAGCTAAGTTTTGACCTACATTAACAAAGTATGTGTTTATTTTATTTACTGAGGTTTTTGGGTCATCTGATATTGATAATAATTCAGTCGGTGAGTCTTTAGCTTTCTTTGAATGTGTTATCTTTTTTATGGTTTCCCATAATAATTTAGTATTATTACTTGTTTTAGATATCTCATTTTTTTCATAGTCTTTTTTAACATTAGCTAATATTTTGCCACAAAAATGTCTGTATCTTTTATATGTCAAATTTAAGACTTCATTATTTGGATGTTTTCTGACCTTTTTATGGAGATTATCCCTATTTCTAATGCATCTTAAAAGTCCTGGTGTTATCCATGGTTTTCTTATGATTTTTCGCTGTGATATATTAATTGTTTTGGTGTGTGAATCAATAATATTTGATAGTGAATTTACCAGATAATCAGTCGCAACATTAACATCAAACATGTTAAAAATTGGTGAAAAGTCAGTATTTTTTACTTCTAAGTATACATTATTGTAATTAGTGATTTTCTTAGTCAAATTAGTGCAATAATTATTATTTTTTAAATTTAAAAGCAAGATAACACAGTCATGATCTGTAATTGTTGTCTGAGAAACACAGCAGATTGCTTTGTAATTCGTTTTTAACATAATATGATCCAAGCAGGTCCGATTGTGAGTAGGCAATGTATGTGCATAAAGGATACCAAATGACGCTAATAAGTTCAAGTAGTTTTCGGCATGAGTATCTTCGTTCTGTTCACAAATATCAATATTAATATCGCCTGCGATAATTATATTGTACACCAAACCAATATATAAATGAAAGAGATAATTCTTTATTGTACACCAAACCAATATATAAATGAAAGAAAAAGAAAAAAATTGGGTCAATATATAAATGAAAGAAAAGGAAAAGGTTGGTCATCTCCCTAAAAGTGATTTCTTCCAAACAACCTTTGGATTAATAAGATCGCAAAAAGCACTAAATTATGTGGTTTGGTGATGTAGAAACAATATTTATAAGTATATCCATATAATATTTAGAAATAAATAACAATTAAATAGAATGCTAGCTAGTATCCGAAAGAGAAAGAGCTGCAGTTACAAATAATTATATCGATGAAATATATGTTTGCCTTGTTACCATTACATATCAAAATTCCACTAGATTTGTCTCATAAAGGGGAATATTTGCCATTGTTACCATCCTTGGCATGTTGCTATTCTGATTAACTTGCCCCTTTCACCGTTTATAACGTCCACGGCATAATATGGGGTAGGAGATACTCTTACATCACCACTACACGGTATACTATCTAGCTATCCTATATACATGATCCTTGTCAAAACCTTGGGTTAAAATACCTTCTTTGAAACTTTAACTGTTGAAACTTTTTTTAAGAATTCAAATCATTGTTGTTTTATGACCTTCGCCAACATCATCATCATCACTATAATCATCACACTTATCTTTCGGTATAACCCTTAAGTGGGACTGTACAGCGTTGGAATGTAAAAGGATATAATATAGTTGGGAATTCGCTGTAATCGGCACGCTTCATCATCATCATCATCGCTCATCACTACAATGTCAGTAAATCTTATGGCTTCGATATAAATAAGATAGATCATCTCCACGCTTGACGTACCTAAAAAACAAGACCAGAGGCTGGTCTGCTAGAGCGATCATAAATCACGATTACAATAGAAGAGTTTACTGGCATGAGACTTTTAGGGGCTGGTGATGATGGTAATGATAATTTTGGATATTTTACGTTCTTTGAAATAGTTATTAAATAATATATCAAACACAATAAAACTTAGGAGCGTTTCCATATTTATTGAACGGGTGTCAAGAGGTTTTCCTGGCATTTTATTACATGATCTTTTAGCTATACGAGACTGAACGGGACAAAGAACTCTGTTTTACCCTTATCATATTACTCAAGCTCCAACTTTTAAATTTAAATCCAAGAACAATAAAGAATGTTACATTTTGCGAGCTTATCTGTCGACGTACAAAAAATACGGACGTAATTTTACATTGAAAATATTTGAGAAGCACCCTAGATCCCACCTAATTGTATTAATTATGAAAGCGTTATAAAATGTATCTTCCTTCAAATAAATTAGGGTTTAAACCTTTTAGTGTTTGAATAACATTAGAGAATTAATAAGGTTTTAAGCTATTGCATAGCTTCTATCGCGGGCCTTGAGTGCGGGAAAATCCAGAAATTTCGTAACGAAAAAAACCTCACGCTCTCCGACGGGCACGGAAGTGTGGCTTGAAGGCCGTGCATTGTCTAACGATGGTCTAACGTCGTTTCTTTTCCTCAGTCTCTGTTGTTTTTGTCGAAGAGTTTTGAAATTTTGAATATGAATGAACAAAGTGCATTTATTATTAAGGCTGCTCTCTCGCAAAAAGCTTGAAAAAAGCTTGGAGATGAACCAACTTTTCGTCGACACTTACAGAGAAATTACATATGACAAAAATAGCTAGTAATCTACATGATCTGATACGAATTTGGTTTAGCCATAATTTTTCTATCGGTGTCACATAATAAATAAAAAAATACCCAAATCACCTCCAAATCGTTGAGATGAAACCACTTTACTCCTTCATTGTTTATCAAAGGAATATAAAAAAATATCTACTGCTTTGCAATACAAAATAAAATAATTTGGTTTGGTTACTTTTTAGAAATATGTATTATTTTTATGATAATAAATTAAAAATGCGTCCCGATTAAATACTGCGTCTATATCACCCCTGCATTCGTCCACGAATTCAGTGCGGGGCGCATCGTGTTGCTAGGTGGACGTACGCCGCGTTGCGAGAGCTCAGCACTACGAAATAAAATCGTAAAATATTACTGCAAAAATTTAATTTTGTTAATAGTGGAGTAGGTTTTTTCTGATTCTTGTTTAATAGTAGTGTTTTATAGTTATATTAATTGTACAGTTTTATTAATGTTTAAGTTTAGTTTGTAAAACATGGGGAATAAGCAGAAACGATTGAAGAGAGGTCTAAAAAAATATTACAAACAAAAGGGTATACATTTATCAAGGTAAGTTTTAAGTTTTATCTACATATTTCATAATATAAGACAGGTGCTGTTTATAAAATACCTATATTACTGTAATTTCGCAACTCTGTGACGAGACAAAGCACGGCAAACGCAAGTGGCGGCAAGGCGCGGGCCGCGTCTGAGAAATTAAAAAATATATATTTCGAAGAAATGTGAAGTTCGTCAACACGCATTGAGGCAGCGTGGTGGACATTTCCTTGCCTTAAAACCCTCTCAGAAATTAGAGGAGGCATGTGCTCAGCAGTGGGACGTATATAGGCTGTAACTTTACTTTTTTTTACTTTTATAAATATGTTATTTTACCGACGAAAATTTTATATAAAAATAAAAAATAAGCAACCGACAACCTCCTAGGTCCCTAGGTGGCTTGCGAGATGTCAGTGTAACAAAACAAAACGGCCCAGAAAAACAGACTTTCCAACTGATAGCTAAATCAGCACGCAACAAATTCATTGGTGCCAGTGGGGATCGAACCCGGGTTGCTCCCGTACTGTGATACTGTGACCTATAACGAGCGCTAACCATGTGAGCTACCATGGCTCTCAACGACATCGTTCCGTTCGTGTACAGCGCTGAAGATAGCAGAGTAAAAAATTAGAGATTATGGTGTTTGAAATTTGTCATCTGTGAGAGTGAATTTTATCTGTGTACTCTGTAACAAATAACTATATAGAATATAGAAAAAAATCTGAAAATGATATTTCGCCATTTTTGTTTGTGTACTGGTTAGGAAATCGATTAAAATTTGATAATTTTTCTGTTTTTATACGTTATTTCTAATGTTATTTTACTTAAAATTAATTGTGAAGATATTTTCTTTAGGAAATATGTTTCATTACGACGATTCAAAAACGTTTACATATAATAATTTACCTCGAAATTCACTATACGCGATTATCGTTTATTGATTATAATAGAGCGTGCCATTTGAATTTAAAGACAATTAATTGGACAATAAATAGTAAGTGACAAATCTTGCCGTGGAGCGTGGAACTGAGTAGTTGCGCGTCTTGTTAATATAATTGCCGTACGGCCGCCCTGACGTATGTACTGCGCGAACCTGAGTTTTTTGCGACGCGGTCCGGTGATACAGTATTTTTCACAAATAGTGAGTTCGTTATAACGCGGGTTCGGTTAAATCTGGTTGAATTTGATTGGATTAACCTAATGACAATTGACTTAACTATAATTAATGAGTGATAAACGAGCGTAATTTCCTAGACTCTGAAGTTTCTGTGCCGGCTTGCCCTTTCGATGGATCCCATACTGGAATAGAGGTGAAGCCTTGGGATCTGCTGTTCGGCAACCAGCGGGAAGTCAGGTTACATAATATAACACGTACTGAGCATAACACTATCACACACATATACTTACACCTGAATCTTCCTAGGTTCGACCCTACGTCGACGAAATAGGTAAGTCTTGTTTGGTTCCTTTTTAACCGCTATTGTCTCATATTCCACAAGCCATTTAGGCCGACCTCCTGTTACTCGTCGAGTTGAACCCCTGGTGGGCCCGGGTTCTACGACCTTTGCCCGGGTAACTAGAGGCCGTAACAATAGCAGAGTAAAAAATTAGAGATTGTGGTGTTTGAAATTTGTCATCTATGAGAGTGAATTTTATCTGTGTACTCTGTAACAAATAACTATATAGAAAAAAATGTGAAAATGACATTTCGCCATTTTTGTTTGTGTACTGGTTAGGAACTCGATTAAAAATTTGATCATTTTTCTGTTTTTATACGTTATTTCTAAAAAAATGTGAAAATGACTATTCGCCATTTTTGTTTGTGTACTGGATAGGAACTCGATCAAAAATTTGATAACTTCTCCGTTTTTATACGTTATTTCTAATGTTATTAAGCTATTGCATAGCTTCTATCGCGGGCCTTGAGCACGGGGACCGAATCCAGAAATTCCGTAACGAAAAAAACCTCACGCTCCCCACTCCGACGGGCACGGAGGTGTGGCGTTGAAAGCCGTGCATCGTCTAACGTCGTTTCAGTTCGGCAGACTTCGGCACTCGGCAGACTTCGGCACGGTGTTTGTGTGCGTGCGACTAGTCGTATGCGTGTACACTAGCTGCTAACTGAATGATAAAAATTCCTGAATAACCTACATGTATTGTAAGATATTAAAAATATTTTAAACAATATTAACTTCTCATTTATACAATAAGAGAAAAAAATTGTTTTCTTATCGGTCACCACGCTCAAAAAGTGTAACTTGATTTAATATCAAAGACTTAACTGCATAAATAAAATAATTAATTATAATTGCATAAGTTGATAAAAAATGCTATGCAATAGCTTTACCGCGGCAGTCCCCGAGTGCCACACGTCTTTTTTTCCATAATCTGATAATTATTTATTGAAATTACTACCCGTGTGGTTAAAGAATGGGATTAAATTGGCGTCGCCTCTATTCACCTCTCGCTCACACACTGTTGCTATCTATACTAACACACATAGTAAAGAGTATGAAGAAGGCGTTGCGATATGCGTTTTTCGTACGTTTTATAACTTCTGTCCAACTTCTTATTTCAATCAATGTTGATAAACGGACATAAAATAGGAATAGGTTGGTTTCTACTATAATACCCAAGAGCGCGAGATTCCATAAAAATTGCTATTGGATGTGTATAACAGTATATAATAAGATACCACAAGTAATTCAAGACCTACCCGTCATTAAATTTAAAAGAGAATTATACAAATGGCTCAGTGATTAGGCTTTTTATACTGTAGTAGAATATTTAAACTACGATACGTAATAGCAACTAGACTGATATAAATTTACTGGACCAATTGTGAAATATTTATTAAGTATCTATTACCTATTTATTGATTAAGTGTTGACATTTTGTTATTTCAGACATTTTATTCATAAATATTATTATCTCATTATATTATATTTGTAAGATTTGCATGCCATTAATAATGGCTGACTAAGCGGATGTTTAATTAATATGACCATCTTCAGTGTACCTTAACCAAACGCAAATAAATATTTCATTTCATTTTATTTACAAAAAAAATCAGTCTGGTTTTGCTAATCTGTGAGCTACGACACCAATCTGGGAGTTTTATTCATAATGATTGTTGATTTTGTTTGTTAACATTTTTGTATAAATATTTTATTTTACATGCCGTTGAGACATGAGTAGCCATTTTTAAAGTTTTATTTGTCTGTCTGTCCGAGCTAATCTTCGGAATGGTTGAAACGTTTGTAATAAAACTTCGCGAGCAAATGAGAGTAATACCAGGTGTAATCTAGACTAAATTTTATACGAATAATATATATTATTAAAATAGATATATTGATAAGGTAAAATAAATGGCCTTTAACGATTATTTTAAGTCTAAATAACGCCACTATAGTAGATCCCACCCAGGTGTAACAAAAGCGGGTTAAAATTAATACACCTATTTGCGTTTACACTATTCTTTTCAAATATTAGCTCATTAATAGAAAATTTCCGAATAATATAACGTTATAACGATATGCCGTTATAAGCGGGGTTTCGCTATAGATACTGTGCATATTGAGCCGCTATATATATAATCCCGTTCTTTATCCTTACCAGACGCACTTAAAAAATACGAACACACTGCAACACAAAAAATGTGTGAAGCACCCCAGGTCCTACAATTTTGTTTGTCATGCACGTCACGCACGCACGCACGCACGCTGACACCATGGACCTAGAAAAAAGGTTTGTAGGTCCATGACTGACACCAACTGTCATTTGTGTGCGTGTATGTCGCGTATGACAAACAAAATTATTGGATCAGGGTTGCTTCACACATTTTCAGTATAGCATTATGAACGTATTTTTTTACATTCCTATTGTTGACATGAATATTTTCAAACATTATTGGATTAATAACAAATCAACATAAGCTTATGAAGAACAGTCCCACTATTAATAACATTTGAGTTTTTAGGGTTTTAATTCCCTAATGGTATTTAACAAATTTAAAAATAACCCATTTTTAACGAAAAATGTTATAACGTTTTCCTAATTAATACAATCGGGTGTTAGTTATCTTAAATGTATTAATTTTTTTTAATTTAATTCTTTATTTGCGCAATATGGGTTAGATGGTGTTACAGTGGTCAATCTATATTATTGATCGCCATATTAAGGCTCATTCCATGTAAAAATTCTCAATTATATACTATAGTTTAAATTAAATTTAATTTATATATCAAATTACAGTGTCTAAATAATTATTAAATTAATGTCAAATAAGATTACCTAATTAATACACAATGTCAACTTTGTAAATTAAATGTCACATAAAATGCCTAATTAATGTCACAGTACCACTCAGCCAGTTACGATACTACATCTAATAATTTGTCTTCAAGAAATTTCCTTACCGAATAATATGATTATTACATCAAAAAAACGAAGGGCTGCACTCCGGGAGTGCCGGCAGAAATAAAAACTTGAATATTAACGTTGTGCATTTTTAACATTTTGGAATGATTAGGGAATAATTTTGCACGAATTGTTTTAATTATCACACACGAACATTCGCCAAGCGCCCTGTGCCGCCTAAACGACACAGCAGGCGCAGGCATACATTTTCGTCGCGCCGTGGAAAGAGAGGCGGATACTTCCTCTTCTACGCCGCGCCGGCTGTCTCTCTCTCTCCATCCGTCTTACGAATTTTTGATCAGGGTCACGTGTCCTGACGCGAGTTTAACATTTTACCCATTATAAAAAAGTGTACAATGCAGCTAAAGTTTTCACTTCAAAAATTCTTCTGCAAAAGTGACAAAGCAAATTTATGCTGCAGAAGAAGTGAGTAGCGGAGTCGGCAAGTTATTGACGAAATTGGTGATAAATTTAAGATGGAAAAAAGCCAGAGATCCGTACCAGGATCGTACAGGGTCTACCAAATAAAAGTTTTTCATTAATTAGTTTGAATCTGCGTAAAAATTGAAATGATTTTTATTACATCGTTTTAAGAGAGCCTCCCTCCCTTCCCCATTTGCGTACATTAAATTCAACATCACTATACTAGGAAACAAGAGCCTAAATCGTTATTATGACACATGTCTGTCTCTCTTAAACAAGGCATCATCTCTAAAAAAACTCTTTAATGCGGTTAGTCACTTTTTAGTGTAAATTTTAGCTAATTTATTTTCACTTGTTATTAACTGACTATCCTTTCACAGCAAGGATAAGGCATGAGTGTTAGGCATAAGGCGGTGCTTATGGCGCGGCAGAACGTTTTCCATATACGTGTAATTATCAGTCGCAGCTTACGCTCATTTTCTAGACTAAGGTAATTGTTTTTAAACAATAATAATTTCATATTTTAATACGCTTTATATTACCTTGACCTGTATGTATATATGGGACGTGTTTTGGCGGTGTAAGAATGTTCACTACTCATGTTAATTTTAACGCATAATTTGTGTTTATAAATATATCTTAAAAAGTTTATCAAAGTCGCTTTTTTCACATGCTTTGGATCTTTCTTGTATAACTGTGCTTTCCCAAATTTAATGTTCCTTTTACCGTAATTGTTTCTTACGGTAGGTAACACGAAATTCCTGTTTCAATGAGCCTAATTTCGTGACTATGACCTAGTATGCTCACTAAGATTACTATGTTAAAGTTTCTTTAACCTTTAATATTATTTACATTCATGGTAATGTAACATCTTTTTGGTCAAAATGCCAGGCAACGCAGTTTACAATTATGTACGATTTAAAACAGCATTACAATCCAGTGTCGCGTAATCCGTCTTTGTCGGAATACTTATATTCTTTCTGCTTTCTACTGCGTCTTATTTAATACTAGCTGAAACCCGCTCGCTTTGCTAAGCCCACGATAATTTTTTATTGCGGAACCTAGATGTAAAATATCAAGATTTTTTTTTTGATGGGACCGTAAAATCCGTTCTCAGTGAGCGTCTACATTTCGAAATGAGTTACGTAGTACGTTAGGTTTTGTTAACTCAATGTTAGTAGTACGTAGTATAGTATGAGAGATGAAAAATGTTTGAATACTTATAATATATAACAATCTTTATTATAGTGTGGGGATTTAAAGGTTTAATAACAATATAAGGTTTTGTTTGAAAGGTTAAATAACATGAAAATAATATAAAATTTTGTTATACTTTATGAACACGAAGCTCGAAAGTGACACGGGAGTATTGTCTTTTACAACTAAATCGAAATACTACACCTACCGCAGTATTTCCTTGTAAAAAATTTTTTTTGGGTGCTAATATACCAGGCCACTCTGTGCGTTACTCTGGAGCATGACACACAATTGACCGTGTAAGAAGCAGATTTCTCTCAAGTACATTAACAGTTTGACCTCGAGCTTTGTTTATGGTTATGGCGAAGCAGATTTTGATAGAAAACTGCACTCTCTTGAATTCGAATATACCGGATAATGAATGGCATCATCGGTGTTTATCACTGAGTCGACGAATTTATATTACTATTCGACCCCTTCGAGGGATCTCAAAAGCATTTCATTTATGACTGAGGCTTGTTCGTTTTTGGTATTAGGGTAGCACGCTTGCATATTTATTCTGCAGGTTTATCGTGAATATTATTAATGTTTGGATAAATTTTAGCTATTAGCTCTTCTACAGTGGAAACAATTGTGTCTAACTCTGTAGGGAGAATTATACTACTATCCAGTTACGAGAAATCAGGATTTCCTATTTTAAGCAATAGGTCTGAAAATTGTCCGGCTACTAGTTTCTCGCCAATTCTGTCGATGTGCTCTGACTTTGCCTTGACAATGACACTTTTGAAGGACCTGAAGGCAGAATTGTACTTCATTTTAAGGGCGCTGGTGTTTGCATCCCGAGACGTCGATGCGTGAGCCCAGGCCTGGTAGCACTCCTAGCTTATGACGTAGTGCAATTTTGCAGGAGCAACCAAACCAAGGCTGGGTTCTGCCTCCGATAGGTACCACAGATGATGGAATAAAAAGTTCCATTCCCTGTAGCACCACATCAGTGACAGAATCAGCAAAAACGCTGGGATCATCCAGCGAGAAGCAAACCCGCCTTCAAGGATAAGATGCACAAAAGATCGCATCCCATCCCAATCTGCTGACCTATAATGTCAAACACGGCGGCAACCTGCACTACGCAACCGCGATGAGAGCGTGAGTGACACCGTACTCCGGATCAGACAATTTTCCGAGAAGCCAAGAGGGGCATCGACGGAGGCCTGATATCCATCCGGATGAGAGGTCAGCCGAAGGTCCAAAAGAGAAGGTACATGGTCTTCCACATCTGGAATTCTCGTAGGCGAGGCTGCCAGTTGTGTCAGACTATATACCAAAGCAAAGTCATAAACAGATCCACCCGCATGATCGGTTAAACGAGAACCAAGCCACTCAGCGTGGTGGGCGTTAAAATCACCAAGTATCACGATCTCTGCGGATGGGATCTGTTGTAGCACGGAGTCTGTATTCATCTGGGCGTGGTCGATGAGTCGGTCTGTTTCGACCTTACCGATATGGGACCTATAGAGGCACCCGTAGACGCGGGGATGGTCGTCGCTGTCTACGCGCAGCAATAAGATGGACAGGTCCGTACCGTCAAGGCTGTTGAGGCGTCGAAAACAGATGTCCTCCCTGACGTACACGCAAACTCCAGCCCGAGGCATATGGGAGTGTTCTAATTTGTACCCCAGGCAGGAGAGATACGAAGTATCAGCCGGAGAGGATACCTGTGTCTCGGTTAGGAAGAGTAAGGCCGGCTTCACCGTTTCTAGATGGTATTGACGGCATTAAGGTTTGAATGAAGTCCCCTGATGTTGCAGAAATTCGTGGATTGCATGGCAGGGATCGCTTTTGTCTTATTGCTCCGTTTACTTCGAGAAAGTTTGGTCTCGAGTGGAATTTTTCTCCCCCCACAATACGCGGGGCAGCCTGAGCACCCACGCTCAGGAGTGGAATAGCTTGGTCGTGGATGCTCAGTGAGGGATTCTCTAGGGGTGCTAGCACCCTCCTGAGGTAGTCTTGCATTTAATTCTGCTACCATGTTGATGGGGAGGGGGGGGGGGATTGGGCCCCCAGCCACCTGCTTACGTATATATTATGAGTATGTAGCATTTCTTGTAATTGCCTTACCAAGTCAGGTTTTATATAAAGTAATTGCATCTCAAATCACCAACATAATATATTTGTAAGAACTGTGGTTCATTCTAGGGTGGCGGAAGCAAACTTCCAACCAAATAATACACCTGGCCCTACACTTTGAATGTATGCATAAAAACAACCTGTATTATCTTTTTAGCTCCAAATGAGGTCATTTGAAAACAACTATTATAATACCGTATGCCAGCCATGAAGTGATCATGCTCAGGGTGGAGGTTTTTTATCAAACAGTAAAGAAGATCTGGAAGCTTTTGCATAGGTTTGAGCTGGAGCTTTCCTGAATCGCACCACATTCCCACAGATAATTCTTGTGCTTGAGAGTTTTACACCACTTGCATTAATATTTATCGGTTCCAAAACAACAGCATTATCACTATAGTAGGCTATGTTACCATCATAACTCAGTCAAGAAAAGTCTTTAGAATTCCAAGGTTGCAGACGTCTTTCCACTCGCTGTCCTTCATGATTTCTTTCATATCGTAACTGTGACGCTTCGCATACACCAAATCTGTCATCGGCCGAAGTTTGCACGGGCGACAACGGCCGCACTCGGACGATCGAATCAAACACTTGTAAAATAAAGAGAGCGCGTACACATACACGTCATCGTTCGATAACGCACGAAAACGGCCGATCAACCGTCGAATCCAAACTTGTTGGGATATTTATAGTTTAAATATAATCATTTTGTCTTTATTCTGTTGTTACTGTCAGTGTTGTTATCTCCCTAAACGACTATGGATATTGAAAATAGAAAAGTAGAAAAGAATACCGGCAACGTTCAATGTCGGCACAAGTGGTACACATAAACGTCTGATTTACTCGTCCGGGTAGTTCTGTCCGCCATCGGCCGACAAAATCGGTTTTGGTGTACACGTACCGTGATACTCTGTACCTACACTTCAACGTGTTTGCGCCGATATTTACTTGCAGCCTGCTTATCTACTTCAGAGTGTTCCCGCTGATAATCAAAGACTCCGCTTGTGAACTTTTGGTTTTCTGTACCAAATTTGGCATACATGTTGCCATTTGGATACACTTCGAATGAAAATAATATATAAATATTTGGCCGGCTGAAACTTACTCGCAGAAACCGCCATATGTAGAGTGTTCTAACATATCTAATGTATACTCTTCTTTTGTCCCATAATTGTTGCCATGACGGTCATGAGACATAACAGCAAATTCATCCTAATTGCGTTGTTGTGCGAGCGTTCTTGTGTGCCATACAACGAATAAGAAAGCGTACGGAAATGGCATGCGCCGTCGCCTACTATTGGTAACCAATTCTACTCCCATTTTGAAAAATGGACACAGGCAAATTTATAAATATAAGAAAATTGCGAGAAACAACACACACAAAATTAATTTTTTAAGACAAACCACTCCCTACTTAAACATCTATATATAATATTAAAACAAAAAGAAAACTATATTATTATGCAGAACAAATCAAATATAGATATTATTACAATAAAAACTAAAAGTGTTTTGTAACTCAAAGAGTTTTATTTAATTATTATAACATAAAATCAAAAATAAATTGAATAAACTACACTCAAAATATTCTAATGAAATAGTAAAAATGAATTATTACCAAACAAATTATACAGTAATCGTATATATTCACTTAGTAGGTAATATAAGAGATTTCCAAGGAATTTTCGAAGGAAAATCAAGGTTCACGGTAAGTTTTAAATTCCTGTAAGTTTAACTATATGCAACAAATAAAATTTAAATTTCGAATTCCAATCCGATTTAAATATTGATTTATATTTGACATTCCAATTTTAAAGAGTTTTGCATTGCACCAAGCTTTTATGTAAGTACAATGTTTTAAATTTTCAAACAAGTGTCAAAATAAAATGTAATTTTAATAAAAAGCATTAGGAGTATTGATACCAATTTCGATACGAATCACCTCCGAATAACTTTCTACCCCTTTTTAACCCCGTTAGGCGATACGTTTCAATAAAATACGAAACACGTCTTCCATCAAATCTGGTAAAGAATGTTTGTGCATTTGGGATTGAATTTCGGAAAATACTTTCTTATCGGATGCATACGTCATACAAAGAATATACATTGAGACTTTCATCTCTAAGATCAGCGGTTAAGGCTGTGCGTTGATCCGTCAGTGAGTCATATAGATGTTATATATATATATATATATATATATATATATATATATATATATATATATATATATATATATATATATATATATATAGGGACGTTTTAAAATGATCAGCTCCTGTCATAGTTTTTTCTTACGGTTCAATTAAAATCTTTCCCTTTAATGCCCTGTGCACTCACCAACATTTTATAATAAGTCATTCCCTGTTCATCGAGAAAGACTTCGAATACCTATAAGAATCCTTACATATATTCAGGAAACAAGCTAAGGAATACTTTTTGTCTCCTTTGTCTTTTGCCTTTGTTTTTGCCTCAATATGTGCTTATTTTTATCTTTCCTTGGTGTATTATAAAGAATATTGCATTTTATTACATTTTATATTTATTTATTGATTGACTAGCGACTCCCCCCCCCTCCCCCCGATTTAGCCTGAGATCGAATAATGTTTGTAATGTAAATCTATGATTATCATTTTTATCAGTCTTTCGATTGACAAAAAACCCTCATTTTTTTATAAAACAAAATGTGGCCTAGTTCATTCCTGGCATTACCTTCCATCTGTTCATGAAATTTTATCGCAATCGTTTCGTAAATTCTGAATATTAGCTATACAAACAGCTATATACAGACATAATGATTTCTTATATTTACGCGCACACTACACATTTAAATAATACTAGTTTTTACGGATTTTATTGCGTTTATTTAACTATTGGTGGGTGCTGTAAAGCGCTCGAAACGTCAGGTATTTATAGTTAAATATATGCGATAAAATCCGTAAAAACTAGTATTATTTCAAATCTATACAGACAGACAGAAAAAAATATTTAAAAATGCATGTTTGATAGCATGCAATAACACTAGACTAGGGGCGTGCGTCGTTCGAATCCCGCACGGAACAATTATTTCTAAGGCCTACAAATAATTATTTCGGGTTCGGGTATTTGTCCTTGTGCATTTTATGTATGTAAATTGCCTCCACGGGGCAAGAGAAAATTCCATTGTGTGGGTATTTTCTTTAAAAAAATCTAACGACCTTTAATGGCTGCATTTTTGTTTTAAATATCTCGATTACATTATATTCTGCTTTGCATAATAAATCTCTTCTGAATAAAATATTATATGTATATATATATATATATATATATATGTGTGTGTGTGTATGTGTATTTACAATGTTTACAAATGAAAAATTATGTTGATGTTGGTTTGACGATTTCAACGGTTGCCTAAATTTACCCACTCGCACGAATAAATTTTTGCCTCTTTTGTGGCTTTGCTCGACTGGAATTCATTGCACATAAATATCTTTACAAATATATGGGGGTAAATATGTACAAATTTACGGGGCTAAGGTAAATTATTTGTGTGCATTTGAATTCTAACCAAGCGAAACCACAAAACAGGCAAAGTAAACTTTGTTTACTTTGTGGAGGTTTGTGAATGTGTTTAACATAGGTGATTGATGTTTTAACCTTTGCCGAATAACATTACAGTTTACTTGATATTTTAAAATAACTAGCGCGATTTGTTTGATATACATTTTTATTTTTAGCGTGACAAATCAGCACACAGTTCACCTCATGGTAAGTGGATGCTGCGTCCTACACCTACGAAATAACCGAGTAGTAGCATTGTAAAAGTATACACTACCCTATATCGTCCCGTTAGTGTGGTAAGAGACGACAGAGGGAACTGAAACTGGAGATGGGGCAAGTGGAAACAACCCGCCTGTCAATATCACGTATATTATTCCCCAGTCGAACCGACTCATTCGTGCTGCGACACGCTGCTAAATGAAAAGAGATTATTGTTAAGATTAAAAAACCGCTAGATTTACTAACTCTATCGAATTCTTATATTTAGGCGAATAATATAATGTCCTCCAGACCGAATTTCGGTCACGACGGTCTGCCTCAACGGAGGCTAGCCAACGGCGCAGGACGGGATTATAGTGCCCAAGTGTATGCGCAAGCACAGTTGCACTCTCCAATCCCTTACTCTCATAATCCGATGGGACCAACGGCTTTACGTGCTTTCCGAGGCACGGAAGTGAGACACCGCCAACTTCCTGACTCCGGGCAGCTATGAGAATTTCTTGACAGAAAAACGCAATAATTGATTTTTTGGCCCGACCCGGGATTCGAACCCGGGACGTCATGATCGGCAGTCGCACTACTACAACCACTAGATCAACGAGGCAGTCAACTTTTACGCGAATATTACACATGGAATGAAAGTGAAAGAATGAAAGTGCCCAAAACGTCGGGAATTAACAAAGTTAAAATTAAACGCTTTATAATTCGTAAAATTAGTTTAATTCCATTTACTTACTCTGTTCAGCGGAGGCCAATTTTTTGGTCTCTGCTTGTCCTGGAATTTTGTCTGAGCGCCACAACACCTTCACTATTTGGTGATACGCAATGGTCATCAGTAGCAATGGAATTCTGTTATAGATAAAAACATTTAAACTTAGTATAAATTACAATATTATTTATTTATAAAAATTACAATGAGAATATCAGGACTTTTTACAATTAATCAAGTATGTATATGTCACATATGTCAAAATATATTATGAGAATATTTTACATGGTAGAGCCATGCTGCATTTATGTTAATAGTATAGTTATAGCACGAATGGGTCGTCTCGACGGGGAAGGACTACACTCTTACCAGCGTGAATTAATTTCGTATGGTGAGTGTAGAGAACCAGAGACCCCTTTTACTGGAAACGAGGCATTCCATTTTAGTCCTCACGGGTGACAATGCATCTGCATTTTGATTCGTAATCGAGGATAGATGTAGATATCTATGGGTCACAGCATCCACTTACCATCAGGTGGACTGTGTGCTCGTTTTTCACTGTTATTCTATAAAAAAAATCTAAGAAATTTGAAGAATAGATTTTTAATGTAGCCTCTTTACTTTTGTACTATTTCTGTAGCGCTATGCCCGAACGGTCGAACGAGATATTCAATCGGGTCAACAAATGAACAAATCGAGACTAACTCCAGCTCCTATATACAAATTTTTCCTCCTCCAAAACTTGACCGATTTAAAAAATTCAAGATTAAAATAAGAAGAATTTTGACTGTGTCTGTTTTTTATTTCTTAATGTTCCTTCAATTTGTTTGCCGATTATGGCGGTATAACTGGTCATCATCATCATCATCATCATTACAGCCCTTCACAAGTCCACTGCTGAACATAGACCTCCCCCAAGTAATGCCACAAAGCACGGTCCTGAGCCACCTGCATCCATCGACATCCTGCATGTCTTACCAGGTCGTCACTCCATCTAGTGGGGGGTTGCCCTACACTTCGTCTACCGGTACGAGGCTGCCACTCGAGAACTTTTTTACTAATCCGTTGGGCTATGTCGGTCACTCTGGTTCTACTGCGGATATCCTCATTTCTAAGTTTATCACGCAGAGAAACTCCAAGCATAGCCCTCTCCATAGCTCACTGAGCGATTTTGAGCGTCCTCATACGGCCAGCAGTGAAGGACCACGTCTCAGTTCCATCTGTCATCACTGGCAACACGCACTGGTTGTACAACTTAGTTTTCAGGTTTTGAGGTATACCTGACGAGAAGATGCGTTGTAATTTCCCGAACGCTGCCCAGCCAAGTTGAATCCGTCGATTGACCTCTCGGTCGAAGTTGGACTTATCTAGCCGGACTATTTGTCCCAGGTAAACGTACTCGTCAACAACTTCGAGCTTAGTGCTCCCAACAACTACCGGCATAAGTGTGACATGGACATTAAACATGATCTTTGTTTTGTCCATGTTCATCTTAAGACCTATCCGTTGGGAGGCACTATTGAGGTCATTGAGCATAGTGCTTAAGTCCTCCAGCGATTCTGCCATAAGTACTATATCGTCGGCAAATCGAAGGTGAGTGATGTACTCGCCATTGATGTTAATACCGTATCCTTTCCAGTCCAGTACCTTGAAAACGTCTTCCAATGCAGCGGTGAAGAGTTTCGGGGAAATAACGTCACCCTGTCTTACATCTCTCTGCAGTTGGATAGGTTTCGTACTCTGATTCTGTACTCGGATAGCCATCGTAGCCCTACTGTACAAACACTTCAGCACTTCGATATACCGACAGTCAACTTGGCACCGCTGAAGAGACTGTAGCACCGCCCAAATTTCGACGGAATCAAAGGCTTGCTCATAGTCCACATACGCCATGGAAAGTGGCAGATTGTACTCTTCGGACTTCTGTACAATTTGCCGAAGGGTATGTATGTGGTCTATGGTACTAAAGCCTTTTCGGAAACCGGCTTGTTCGGGAGGCTGGAAGTCGTCGAGTCTGCGTGCGAGACGATTCGTAATGACTCTCGAAAACAGCACGTAGACGCGGCTCGGAAGGGATATCGGTCTGTATTTCTTCAAGAGGGCGTTGTCACCTTTCTTGAAGAACAAGACCACCGCACTTCTGCTCCACGCCTCTGGAGTAGTGCCACCATGGAGGACGGAATTAAAGAGCCTCTGAAGGACTTCAAGTACCGGTTTTCCACCCGCTTTCAGAAGCTCCACTGTAATTCCATCCTCGCCCGGGGACTTGCCGTTTTTAAGGTGCTGGAGAGCCATTCTAATCTCGCTCAGACTGACGTCCGGGATATCATCGGAATAGTGTCGGATAAGACCCGCTCTTGGATCGTTATTCACACTTGCGTGTGGCTCCAACGATGATGTGTACAGCTGCCCATAGAACCTCTCAATCTCACTCAGAATCTCAGGTGTCCCGGAAACGATGCTGCCACACTCAGTCTTCAGCTTTGACAGTTGGCTCTTACTGGTCAGTCGTACTTATAACTGGTCGGTTTTGTTAATTTTAAAAGGTTCCGTTCCAGCCTATTAAAGCTGGTGAACCTAGCCTCCCCATAGATTGCCTCATGGTGGATATTTACCATAGTTGCCACACCTGCCAAGCGAGTTGGCAAACGCAGTTTTTTATTTGTAGTCGTTATTAGGAAGACGCTGCTGCCCATCTCATGATTTGTTACCCTCTGTCGCCTCTTACGACACCAACGGGGTGATATGGGGTAGTAGAAATACTTACACTATCACTACACTGTAAATTAAAATTTTGAAAGGTTTTAAATTTTTAAAATAATGAATTTAGAGATTTTGGTTTCGAGTTCTAAGAGTCGAGTTTTTATTTTCAAGGATCCAGGTATCAATTAAAGAAATAAGGGTGACAAAGGAGCACACAATTCACCTGATGTTAAGTGAATGCAATAGACATCTACATCTTATCCGCAAATAAGAATCGTAATTGTTTTCAGTAAAATATGTCTTCGGATCTCTCCACGATCATACGAAACACACTAGCATTTTAGTCTTCATAGGTAATAACGCATCCACATTTTGGTACGAAATCGAGGAAATATGTAGGTTTGTGCTCGTTTGTCACGCTTATTCTAAAAAAAATCGTCTATTGAACTAAGGTCTGTACTTACGTGTAAAGAAATAGAATCTTGATAATGTGCCAGACAAGATCACTGTTGGACGACCAAGTTGCCATGCACTGGACTAAATACTCCATTTCGAAGCGTAACGGGACCAACTTCACCGTAGTTAAGACAACCAGCTCAGGAGTATCTGATGAAGTGTCACTTATGTTAATGGTTATAAAAAATCTACAATTTTTAAAACTTTAATTTAATGTAATCCTTCACTTATGTGACAATGCTAAGTGAGTTTTGTCGTCGGATTGCCATGCTTAATATTTGTACACACTTTAAAGTTTATTATATATTAAATTGCCGTTTTATGTCAAAAAATTCAAAAACCTTTTTTAATAAAGTTACAGGCTATATATGTCACTGCTGGGCATAGGGCCTCTTCTCATTTCTGACAGGCCTCCTCTCATTTCTGAGAGGTGTTTAGAGCAAGGAAGTGTCCGCCGCGATGATTTGTTTGCGAATTTTACATGTCTTAGAATTGTTTATTTTATTTCTCAGACATGCAGGTTTCGTCACGATTCTTTCCTTCACCACCGAGCACATGGTAAATTAGCACTCAAATTTCAATTAACAATTTCATTAGTGCCGGCGGGGATTGTGCCCGTGTTGCTGAAATGTGACTTTACAGCGAGCGCTAACCATCTGAGCTACCACCGCTCCTTAAAATATTTGATAAGTTTTTAGATAAATAATAGAATTAAATATATTAAGGATGATTAAAATTAATTAGCTAGCTTTTACAATGCGGAGCTTAGCTAATATTTTTTTTACATATTCAATAAAATCATTAATTTCATTCATTTCATTTTTTCTTGCATCTGAAATCTATTTATTTCGTCGAAATATTTAACCTCATTATCTGTTTTTTAAATATCTATGAATTTTAGAGGAAGATTTTGAAAACTGCAAATGTGGACTTTATAAAGTTTATTAAGTCATTTCATAACGCATTCTGGGAAAAATATTTTTATACTTGGAAGAAGTTGTTAAAAAAGTTTAAATTACTATTTTAGGATTATGCGCTCTGAATTTCAATTAAAGTGGTCTTGACAGCTTGATCAGTATATATATAGATATGGATTTTTATCCACTTCCAGACGTCTATTTTGGGAAATTTTACTGATGTATTAAAAACTGATGACGATACAATAATTTTATGACCATTACCTAATATTCTTACTTGGCTCATCACATCCCGTAATCAATGCTTGTTAAGTTTTTAAAGTCTAATATTATTTCAACTTTTTTTCCTTTAAGAGTGAAACAAATCTTACGAACAAATTAATTTAATCTATTTTTAGAACATCAACTTCCTTATCCAAATCTGTCGGATATTTATTTTAGTCCGGGATCAGATTTGTAATCATAAACCAATGGAGTGTAGTTTTTTAAATCGTTTGAGTACACACATTTTTTCTATGTAAATAATTAAAGCTTAATTATAGCACAACTATATTTTTATGTACCTGAACTTTGGATAAATTGAGTATCACACTACATTTTACTAATTTTGTGGGTAATTCCTCACCATTGGGGTTGCACTGCTCTGGAACTCCTTTCCCGATGACGTCAGAAAAACATCTAATAAGACTGCCTTTAAAAGATTGGTACATAAGCACTTCATGAATTTAGATGATAGTTAATATCATTGAGTTAATATCAATTGGTTAATATCATTGGGTTAATATGGTCAATTTCTTCCCTCCTTCGTTGTTATTTTATTTTTAGTTTTATGTTATATATCTATTTGTATTTAAAATATGCATATATTTATGTATCTATGTATTTGTATGTAAATATAATAAATTGAGCGTCTGTATTAAATTATATAGTATATAACTTTATTGTATTATATATATATATATATATATATATATATATATATACATATATAATATTAGTTTATTTTTAAGTTTATCAATTGTTCATTTTATTTTGTCGTTGACACGTCCCGGGTTGACTGGGAGAGAATGCCTAAAGGCATCTAAAGGTGGATCTAGTGGTGGATTACCCTTAATAATATTTTTATTAAGGTGCAATGAAGTGTTAATAATTAAATAAATAATAATTTTAATAGTCCGCGTGAAGAAATGTATAACGTTAACAATAAATGTAGGTAATTTTGTAACAGCGCCATGCTAGTTTTCTCATGATACTTGATAGCCCGCGATCCCATTACACTGTAATTTATGAATTACAAGCCTATCAAAGTACACTGCTGTCTCCCCATAACCTGCTTTATAAGGAAGTTTTGGGTTGCAGTAATAGGCAGGCGGGTTTACAAGCCACAGCTATGATTAAAACTACTTTTACGGATTTTATCGCGTTTATTTTTACTTTTTATTTTTAATTCCCGACGTTTCGGGCGATTTCCAGCACCCATGGTCACGGGGGACTGAGATGACTGACGTCCCGATGTCATTGTTAAACCCGGAGTACCTTCAGCTTTTTTAATTATTGTTTATGGTCCTATATATGATAATTAAAAAAAAAGCTGAAGGTACTCCGGGTTTAACAATGACATCGGGACGTCAGTTATCTCAGTCCCCCGTGACCATGGGTGCTGAAAAGCACCCGAAACGTCGGGAATTAAGAATTTAAAATAATAGTAAAGCAAACGCGATAAAATCCGTAAAAGTAGTTTTAATCATGTGTAGTGTTCGCGTAAATATAAGAAATCATTAAACCACAGCTATTTTATTCTATTTATTATTAAAAAGACGCTACCCCCCATCGCCGGGATGGTTTCCCTCTGTCGCCTCTTACGATTACCACGGCACAATACGATACATAAATCTACAGGAAAATCAAGGGGTGCTGTATGTTTTTTTTATAGAACAGGGGGCAAACGGGCATGCGGCTCATCTGTTGTTAAGTGACTACCGCCGCCCATGGAAAACTGCAACACCAGGGGAGTCGCAGGTGCGCTGCCAGTCTTTTAGAAAAGAGTAAGCTCTTTAATTGAAAGTCCCTAAGTCCTATTGTTCCGAAAAAATTGCCGGTGATAAACGATTCCACAGAGGCGTGGTACGGGGAAAACTTATTGTAAAACGTACAGTAGTGGACCGCCAAGCGTTCAAAATGTTGCGTGAGTTTTGTCGCCACGTGCGTTCGTGAAATTTGCTACTGGCTGATAAGCTAAGAACTTTTCTGTAAATCGCTTAATTTACCTTTATTTCTGATATATTATATTTTTATAAACAGTTGTGATGACCGTCAACAAGCATTAGGGCAGCGCTGCGGACATTTCCTTGCCCCAAATCCCTTTCAGAAATAAGAGGAAAACTATGCCCAGCAGTGAGACGTACATAGGCTGTACCTTTAAACCTTTAACTTTTATAAACAGCACATCACATCTTAAATGCTATAATTAAGTATACATTTAATAATTTATAAGCATTTGTTGAAATAGAGCTACCATCTGATACGACTTAATTTAACTCTCCTTTAATTTAAATTACGGAACACATTGTATTCTTGACATCCTAATTATAATTTCTCAAGGGACCTGTTGAAGTTATCTAATTTCAGATTAATTAAGGATACTACATATATTTTATACATTATGATTTTTAGCACAAATGAGTTAACTTGTTGAAGTGAAATAATATTTTTTGCTTTGCATTGCAGGTGTGTTTCATATAGTGAGTGTAAAGAACCCTGTTAATGATCATATTAGTCCTCAAAAGTGATATAGGTCTGTATTTTAATTCTTGATTTAGGGTGGATAAAAATGTCTATAGGTCACAGTGGCCACTTACAATCGGATGGATTTTATATTCGTTAGTCATCTCTTATTATCTAATATATTAAAATTAATGCTTGTTTGTTCATATTTCATGCGCTGCCGTAGCTTCATTCATTCTATTGCTTGCACTTGCGCGAAGGTTGTATGTATAATTCAATACTGTTAGTTATGTGGTTTTACAGTGACGCTTTTGCCAGCGCGGTTGATAAGCACCGCGGGCCACGAGCGTTGCGTCTCTTGGATCGTTACATAGTGTAACCAACACGCGCGGATGGCCCGCGCTGGCGGCATTCAGCCGCGCGGTTCCAACAGTATACGAATCCGCGCTACTCTAAGCTCGTTTTATAGTTTCGAGCGGGTCATCCGCGCATTTACGGACCGCGCTTACTCTTTTTAATTTAATTTGGGTTTGGGAAGCCACACTGTCTGCGAATAATACTGTCTCTCTTTGTCCTACAGACAGTGCGCGTGCGCGGACACTACTCGGTGACAGAGAGAGGCCAGCAAGTGGGTTCCCAGACAAATACCGAAGGAGAAAAGGAGGCCACCTAGTGAGTTATAAATGCTTGCCGAGGAAGAAAAAGAGATCTTCCGCCGGGCATGGTGTTTTTCTGAAAGTGTATGCTGTTGGCCCTGCGGCCTTTACAGCTTCCGACAAAATGTGTACAATTATATGGAAGTTTAAATTTTCAATGTCAGATTGAAAAAATTGCTATACAAAAGTAACACAAGATTAAGAAAGAACAGGAAATGATATATGACTCGATATATATATATATATATATATATATATATATATATATATATATATATATATATATATATATATATATATATATATATATATATATAAAGCATATATAGAGCAAGTAAAGTTTACTCGAAGGTTTTGACACGTAGGATGCAAGAGAAATCGGAAAGATTCTTATGGGAGGCACAATGCGGATTTAGACCTGGAAGAGGATGCACGGATCAAATGTTTTCTCTCCGCATGATCACGGCGAAGGTTCTGAGTGTTAATCAGAGGATTTTCTGTGCTTTTGTGGATCTGGAGAAAGCATTTGATAGGGTTATAAGGAAGAAAATGTGGGAACTGTTGCCGGGATATGGTGTGAATGGTCGATTGTTAAGGGCTGTGCAGTCACTTTACTATGACTGTAAAGCCTGTGTGCGGGTAGGGCATGACCTGTCACCCATGTTTTTATATTATTGTAGCGTCCAAGCGGGCGTAAAACAGGGTTGTGTCATGTCTTCCTGGCTGTTCATACTGTATCTCGACAGCTGTTTACAGAAGCTGAAAAATAGCTGTTTGGGTGTGAAATTGGGTGACATAAAAGTTAATTGTCTGCTGTATGCTGATAATGCAGTGCTTATTGCACCATCACAAGCAGAACTGCAGGCATTAGTCACGTGTATGAAAGAAGAATGTGAAATTAAAGGTCTCCGTTTGAATGCTAGTAAAACTAAGGTTCTGGTATTTGAAAAGAACGAAGAGAGAACGAAATGTGAAATATGGGTAAATCAGGAATGTCTAGAACAGGTAAATGAAATTGTATACTTGGGGAGTGCTTTCAGCCGGGATGAAAGATGTGATTTAGATGTGGATAGGCGTGTCGCTGCCGGAAACAAAGTCAATGGTGCCCTGAATGCATTAGTAAAAAGACAAGGCGTGGTGAAGAGTGCACGCCTTGCAATACATAACGCAGTGTTGGTACCGAATTGTTATATGGCAACGAAACCTGGGTATGCCAGAAGAAGCATAAAAGCAAGTTGAATGCAGTGGAGATGCGATCTCTTCGTAAAATGTGTGGCGTTAGCATAGCCGACCGAAAGCGAAACGAAGAGATTCGCAATATGGCAGGATTGAAAGATGACCTTATCACAAAAATAGATAGGGGCGTACTCCAATGGTTTGGGCACTTTGAACGAATGAGTGAAGACCGAATGGTGAAGAAAATATGTAGAGCAAAAGTAAATATTAAAAGGTGTCGAGGTAGACTGAGACTAACTTTCGAAGACCATGTGAGCAAATTGCTCGAAGAGGGGAGAATCAAGAGTACTCGAATACCTAGACGTGCATGTATGAAGAAGTTAATGAATCTGAAAGAAGCGAAAGAGGTATGTAAGGATCGTGACACTTGGCGATCTGTTCTCTCTGGCTACCCCGTTAGGAATTGTGCGTGAAGATAAGTAAGTATATATATATATATATATATATATATATATATATATATATATATAAAGCCGTGGTAGCTCAGTGGTTAACGCTCACTGTAAATATAACAGAACGCGAGTAACCCGGGTTCGATCCCCGCCGGCACCAATGAAATTATTAATTGCAATTTTAAGTGCTGATTTACCACGTGCTCGGCGGTGAAGGAAAACATCGTGAGGAAACCTGCATGTCTTAGGAATAAGAAAAACAAATATTTCGAAGACAGGTGAAGTTCGTCAACACGCATTTGGGCAGCGCGGCGGACACTTCCTTGCCCTAAACCCTCTCAGAAATGAGGGGAGGCCTGAGCCCAGCAGTGGGACGTATATAGGCTGTAACTTTATATATATATATATATATATATATATATATATATATATATATACATTAGGCGTGGCAGCTCCAGATGGTTAGCGCTCGCTGTAAACTACACAGTACATGAGCAACCCGGCACCAATGGAATTATTAAGTGCTAATTTAACAAGTGCTCGGCGATGAAGAAAAACGTCGTGAGGAAATCTGCGTGTCTGAGATAATAAGAAAAAATATTTCGAAGACATGTGGAGTTCGGCAACACGCACTGTGGCCAGCTTTGAAACGTATATAGGCTGTAATGAACTACAATAACTATATAACGCGTTACTGTTGGACAATGTGACCAGAGCACGAAATATGTGGTTTCAATTTTAATAGGGAAGAAAATCTCAAATTTAAAAATTAGAAAAAATGAAGAAAGTTGAATACCTCCCATCGTCACGCCGTACGCAGTAGACAATGTTAAAAAACCTGTCTTGACATGATTTGATAGATCTATACATATAAATAAAATAGAAGTGCTGCCACTAATATCGAAGACACTGCCTTACATTGAGCTGAGGGGCTTATTTGCATGCAATTAAAACATGAATGTTCATTTTTAGGGTTCTGTAGTCAACTAGGAACCCTTATAGTTTCACCATGTCTATCTGTCCGTCTGTCCGTCCTCGCTTAATCTCTGTGACCGTTAGCACTAGAAAGCCGAAATTTGGTACCAATACGTGTATCAATCACGCCGACAAAGTGGTAAAATAAAAATTGGAAAAAAATGTTTTATAAGGGTAGCCCCCTATATGTAAAGTGGGAAGTGATTTTTTTTTAATTACAACCCTAACGTGTGATTTATTGTTGGAAAGGTATTTAAAAATGAATAGCGGTTTACTGACATAATTTTTTGATAATGTCAATAATTTCGGAAATAATCGCTCCAAAAGTAAAAAACAATGTGTCCCCCCCCCCCCTCTAACTTTTGAACCATAAGTTTAGAAAATATGAAAAAAATCTAAAAAGTAGAACTTTATAAGGACTATCTAGGAAAATCATTTTGAACTTGGATGGAAACAACAGTTTTTGTACAAACTCATAAGTGGGAACACTTATTGTGACAGACGGGAAATTACGGAACCCTACACTGAGCGTGGCCCGACATGCTCTTGGCTGGTTTTTATTTTAAATGTTGTCTATCTATGTGTCCGGGCTAGTCTTCGGGATGGCCGCATCGCTTCGAATGAAATTTTACGAACAGATAGAACTAGCTGTCTCACGGAATTCCAGGGTAAAGTAGCAGGTTAATTCTACTGTGTTTCGTATGGTGAGTGTAGAGAAATGAAGACTCTGTTAATGGAAACGTGGCATCCTATCTTAGTCCTCAGGGGTAATGCATCTGCAATTCATATCTAAATCTAGGATAAATTTAGGTGTCTATGGACACTAGTATCCACTTACCATCAGGTGGGCTGTGCGCTTGTGTGTCCTTTCTAGTCACAAGGTCCCCTGCAATTGGGAGTTAATGAAGCGATGGTGTATTTTTCTCGACTATTGTAATACTTTGGAAAGGCCAATGTTAAATAATTAATATTTTGAATTTCACTGTTACAGTAGTAAATTATAAATAATATTTATAAATATTTATAAATAAAAAGGTGAAATTCAAAAATTGTACGTGTACACATTGGGGTGTAGCCAATATTTTAGACGCACATATTCTACAATTAAATACAAGCGGCACGTGTATTGTAAACTTGTGGATGTCGACGTGTGTGTTGAGTAGTCGTGACTGACAAATAGCTTTCCCATTAACCTGTCGAGAGTAAGTTTAAAATGAAACTGGTTCTTACGTATTCTACCGTGTATCGTGTATATTTGCTTATTTTATTTTATAGAATACGAGTGACAAACGAACACACTGTCTACCCGATATCCAATTATCCTCGATTAAGAATCAAAATACAAATGCGTTGTCACCCCTGAGAACTAGGATTGAATGCCTCGTTTTGAGTAAAAAGAGTCTCCGTTACTCTACATTCACCATACGAAAAACAGCAGCGTTAAGTTACTATTTGACCCTAGTAGTGTGAGAGCGTAGTCCTTCCCCGGTCGAGACGACCCATTCGTAGTACAACTATACTACTAAAATGGCTGCAGCATGGCTCTTCCACGTAACAATCCACGTAAAGCAATAGTATTCGAAGAAATTCCCGCCAGAACAATCGACCTATTGCGGTCTGGGCGGTCCACCAGCGAGACCGATGTGCCGATTAAGGCACTGACAGCCCCAAGTGCGGGCGAGACACCGATATTTGCAGATACGGCTGCTTTATCGAAGAAAAAAATAAAACACCACGCCCACCGAGCAATGAAGCGGGCTAAAAAGGCTGTTTCCACACTATTATCGATTTCAGTAAATAATCACTTCAGTTTCAGTTTCGATTGAGTTTCACATATTATGTAAAAGCCCTAAAGTAACCTTGCTTTTAATTATAAAGTTTCTATCCCATTATAATTCGTATTTATTTTAGATGATGGGTGACCCTGATCTTGAAACGTGCGGCCGTGGGATAAAAATATTTTTGTTAAAGAGAATAAGAGTGTAAGCTTGCACTTGCGCGAAGGTTGTATGTATAATTCAATACTGTTAGTTAGTGTGGTTATACAGTGACGCTTTCGCCAGCGTGGGTGGTAAGCGCGGTCCGTAAACGCGCGGTTGACCCGCTCGAAACTATAAAGAGTCGCGCGGTTTTGTATACTGTTGGAACCACTGGCCGAATGACGCCAGCGCGGGCCATCCGCGCGTGTTGGTTACAGTATGTAACGATCCAGGAGACGCAACGCTCGTGGCCCGCGACGCTTATCAACCGCGCTGGCGAAAGCGTCACTGTAAAACCACACTTAGACAGTAGGTGGCGTGCGTATCGTACCAACGAATTTATTTGAAAGTTATGTAATATCATTCAAATTCAATGAATGTATTATCATCCTATACTATTAAACGAGCAATTCTTGTATATATGTATATATATATATATATATATATATAATCGGGATCTCGGAAACGGCTCCAACGATTTTCATAAAATTTAGTGTCCAGGGAGTTTCGGGGATAATAAATCGATCTAGCTAAGATTTATTTTTAGAAAATGTCTTTTTGTCCGTGTTTTTAGGCAATTAAAAACTGCTACAATATAGTTAGAATAAGAAGGTAAATTTTGACAGTTTGGTAATGATTATAAATAGCTTATTGGTATAATGGGCGGTCACAAAATCGTAAAACCCCGGTTCGAGCCCAGACCGACCGACTTTTTTTTTTTTTTTTCAAGTTTCTTTCTTTTTTGAGAAAATATATTTTTTTCGAGCCCTTTTTTTAGTATTTTTTAAAAACACGAAAATTTAAATAAAAATAATTGCACTCATGATTTTTTATTCAAATAACCAGTTCAGTTTTTTCTGTTATGTCGCTAAGATCAAAAAATATTATTTATAATTCATCAGTATGTAATTTGTATCTAAATATAATTTCCAAAACACACGAATTAAAAAAATCGAGCGATAAATACCGAGCAAAGCTCGGTCAACCGGGTACTTCCTAATTATACAATATAACTCTTCCAAATTTAAAAAAGATATATTCACAATTATTTTTTCTGTGACAGAAAGGCATCGGGACCAGCCAGCATTCAATATAAAAGTAAAATAAAAAAGTTTCGCAGGTAATCCGGTAAAACTTCGATCCGAATCCCTAAAAACCGGTGATAATATACCTCGTGGTACGGTATAGATTTTCGTTTCTATGATTAAGTTTCTATTCCACAGGAAAAGAAAAAAGAAACTATATAATCAAGACTTTTGTTGATTTGGCCGTAGTTGGTAAAAGGAGGATTTGCCACCAGACGAGGTGCAATGCCTGAAGAACGACCAACACTGCAGAACGGCATATATTATATAGATATTAGATATACAGACGTTTGGAAACATCAATAGCGTGATTCAGGCATCAATTGTTTTTTGTTGCTTGCGCCATTTTAGCGCAGTGACAACGCAACTATAAACTCTTTTGTACACGACCTTTGCATTTTACTTAATGTACTTATCAAAACAGCAGCATGTAAGTTACGTACTGTACTGATTACTAGTAAAGGAACGCAATAATAAATGCTCGTCAAATTAACGACATCGGTGCATAACACGATGAGATTGATGGCATCGGGTAGTGACAGAGAAAAAAACGAGTCAAAATTATTGATATTTGTATTTCGCAATCGTATTAAGCGCAAAGTTAAAAACTTTGATGTTGACTATTAAGTCCGAGTTTGGTGAGAAATATGAAATTTTTAAAGCAAAAATATTTTAATGTAGTAAAAGCCTCAGCAACAGCTTACAGATATATTCAATTTTGCGATCAAAATGATCGATCGAAATACAGACTAAGGAGGTTAGTGAAATTTCGGGTCATTTGGCGTCCCAATCAAGGGCGAATCGGAACGTGTCACCAAACCTCTGAAAATCAAATCGGGACGTCCCGCGCGTCGCGACACTAATTTACGCTACCGGTGTGAATGAACGCGAACGCGAGCGGTAGTGGTAAAAAGTGATACATCCTATCGCTGTGAGGACCTAGAGCTTATTTATGACCCAGAGCGTACTGCTTACTGAATCGGACGGCGTCCGCGTAATAATATGTAGTATTTTCAAAATAATCAAATAAAATAATTGACTTAATAAAATGAACTAAATTTATTTGGATATTTAAGATTACCTGTATTTTAATAAATTAATTAAAAGAAATACGTTTATATAATGATTTATTATATTTACGCGAACACTACACATTGAAATAATATTAGTTTTTACGGAATTTGTCGCGTATATTTAACATTTTAAATACCCGACGTTTCGAGCGCTTTACAGTGCCCATGGTCACGGGAAGGACTGAGATGTTCAACGTCCAGATGTCATAGTTAACCGCGGTTACTATAGATTAAAATTTAACTTTTGTTCCGATCTACACAGTATGAATTTATGGTATCATGAAGTCTTGCAGTTGTATGCTTGGGTTGGGATTTAATTTTATTTATTATAGGATCCCAAGCAGATGGTAGCACCCAGACATCTTCTCTATTGAAATTAGGATGTTTTTTGATTTCAATAGCCTCGCGAATCATCCTTGGAAGGAATCGGTGTTCTTTAGCGAGGATTTGTGGTCTATCAAATCTGATGTAGTGACGGGGGCGATCCTGTACATGTTCACAGACTGCAGACTTCCCGGAGCGTCGATTCTTCACATCAGCCATATGTTCTTTGACGCGGGTTTTAATTGATCTTTTAGTTTGTCCTATGTAGGAGAGACCACTAACACCGAACTGGCTGCCGAGCTCCAACACGTCAAGCAAGTTTTGCATGACAACAAGCTTCGGTTCCCGCGCCTACTTCACAGAGAACGAGTGGAGCCGGCCACAGTCGAGCGTGTACCTGCTGTACTGCCATATGTTAGAGGAGTCACTGACAAGATTGGCTACATCTTGAAGCGCGCTTCCATCAAAACATACTTCAAGCCGCCGAAGAAGATTGGTCAGTTTTTACCATCAGTCAAGTGTAACGTCCCTCTGCAAGATGCAGGAGTGTACAAGCTTGATTGTGAATGTGGTCTCTCCTACATAGGACAAACTAAAAGATCAATTAAAACCCGCGTCAAAGAACATATAGCTGATGTGAAGAATCGACACTCCGGGAAGTCTGCAGTCTGTGAACATGTACAGGATCGCCCCCGTCACTACATCAGATTTGATAGACCACAAATCCTCGCTAAAGAACACCGATTCCTTCCAAGGATGATTCGCGAGGCTATTGAAATCAAAAAACATCTTAAATTCAATAGAGAAAATGGCTGGGTGCTACCATCTGCTTGGGACCCTATAATAAAAAAATTAAATCCCAACCCAAGCATACAACTGCAAGACTTCATGATACCATAAGTTCATACTGTGTAGATCGGAACAAAAGTAAATTTTAATCTATGGTAACCGCGGTTAACTATGACATCTGGACGTTGAACATCTCAGTCTGGTTGCTGTAAAGCTCTCGAAACTTCGGGTATTTAAAAAGTTAAATATACGCGATAAATCCGTAAAAACTAGTATTATTTCAATAAATACGTTTATTCGAATACACGGGAAAAAATGACATCTAATTGGACAATTTTGGTGATTTTATAGTATCGTTTTTTTAATATTAAACCAAAATATTTTCGTTTATCATTTATCAAAATTTGGGCGTTACATATTCCGTTAAAATAACGCTTAAAATAAAGTATTTTAAGCATTGTTATAGGAGTATTTTAGCTTATAATAATGGTTGTATTCGACCTAAAAGATAACTCTGACGCATATTTTTGTAAAACGCTCTGGATGGATCGACTTTATAAAATTTACATTATGATATTGCTACGTATTGTACTAAATAAAGACTCCATATTTCTAAAGCCGTAATTTTCTGCAAATAATCTGCTCACATCGTTACAATATCGCCCTTGAAAAAGCCCTAAAACTTCTTACACTATTATTTATTCTGTTCGACGCGAATCGCTTAGTGTCTTAGGATAATGGGAACCAGCGCTACTAGTACAAGGGTACTATCTACCTCAGTGTCCGTCTTAGTAAGAGAGATTTCCTCGAGTGGCAGCCTCACACCGATAAGTGAAATGCAAAGCGAACTAGTTGGAGCAACGCCGACTTTTTTATAGAATAGGTGACAAACGAGCACACAGTCCACCTGATGGTGAGTGAATGCTGCGGCCCGTAGACATCTACATTTATCCTCGATTAAGAATAAAAACGCAGACTATGCGTTGTCACCCCCGAGGATTTAGATGGAATTCCTCGTTTCCAGTAAAAAAGAGTCTCCGGATCTCGACACTCACATACGAAACACAGCAGTACTAAGCTGCTATTTTACACCGGTATTCTTTGAGAGCGTGATCCTTCCCCGGTCGAGCCAAACTATTCGTGCTACAGTCATAACATATAAACATAACCATAACTTGGTAAAAGATGCAAAAAGTTGATGGATGCAGATGATTCGGGACCTCGCTTTGTGTGCTTTAAGAATTTTATTCCACAATTTCGCCGTTCATATAATATTATTAAAAAAATGTCCGAATTTATCCGCTTGAATTTCAATTTCCTTATTCGATCGTTATCTATCATTTTCCGCAATTCACTATCTGAGGAATCGGTTTCAATTAAGTAAATCTATTTGGTTCCTTACCAAATAATCTTTCATCTGTTTATTTCATGTTAGAAATATTTTTTCACTACCTCATCGGTTTATTGGTCGGATGTGTGACTGCTGATCATGAGGATTACGGTTCATATCCCGAGTCTGGCCAAAAATTCATGGCTTTTTCCTGTCAAGAAATTCTCAGTAGTAGTCAGGAATAGAGAATTTGACGGTGTTTCACCCCCCTTTCTCAGAAAAGTATGTAAATCCGTTGATCTTGCGTCTGTTCTCCCTCCGGTCGTGTCGGATTGCTGCCCCATCGTACTCTGAGAGCAGGTGAATGGAGAGTGCACCTGTGCTTAAGCATACGCTTGGGCACTATAGTATTATCCTACGCAGATGGCCAGTGTTCGCTGAGACTGATCGCCGTGACCGCAATTCGGTCTGGAGGACATTGACTAGCCATCTGCGCAGAACAGGATTATAGTGCCCAAGTATACAGCACAAGCACAGGTGCACTCTCTATTCACTCATTCTCATAGCCCGATGGGACGACAATCCGACACGACCGGAGAGAGATCAGGCGCAGGAGCAACGGCTTTGCGTGCTTTCCGAGGCACGGGGGTGAGACACCGCCAACTTCCTAACTTTGGGCTACAATTGAGAATTTCCCGACAGAAAAACCCAGAAAATTTATTGGGTTCTTCTATCAAGTTTTAAATTTGACCCGACTCGAGATTTGAACCCGGGACTTCATTACCGGCAATCGCGTTTACAACCGAGGTAATCTAAAAACTTTTAATCGATATACTTTTGTGATATAAAAATGAAAGCTACTGAAGATAATGCTGTAGAATCAGTCTGGTTGTAAAAACACATTGATGTGAAACTAAGTACAGCCCGTATTACGGATAAGTTGGACATAAATCGTAATCGTTAAACGGAAGAGGGTTACCGATTTATCGAAGTGGAATTAACATTGCCAAGTTGCTTTATTTACGTCTTATTTTTATAACCTTCTTGAGAAAGATTCACATTAAGCTGACAAGAAAGGATAGATAGAGAAGAGAAGCTGAGAGGAAAGGATAGTTTAGTAATTAAAAATTACAAATTGATATAAAAGTGACGAGTGATATATTTTGAATAGGATTTAGGCACTAATTAGGATGTTAATTAATCTATCTAAATAACGTAATGTAACATAATTGATTAAAACTGTCACCCAGAGGAATACTACCCCTATTTACCAAGGTTCCGACACACCTCTCTCATTTTTCACATTCACACGTGCTCTTAATTTGGCTCATCTTAAATATATCACCAATTTTTTCGATTTGAGTGACAATTTTTTCCATCTAGAACGTCACTTGCCGACTTTTCCAATCACTGCTGCAGCATAAATTTGTTTAGTTAGGTACCCTTTCTATTCACTCTTTCTACGTGTGCAAACCACCGAAGCATTCCCTTAATATTCGAATTATAACATCTACTTTAAAACCACAATTTTCTTTTATCACGCAATTTCTCACCCTAGTATTATGTCACGCCTTACATACTTCTTTATAACCTCATTCCGATATCATTAATTTTATTCTCATGCTTTTTCTATCACACCAAACTTTCAGTACTGTACATTAAGGTACAGACTAACACAGTATTCTAAGTTTCCATACATTCCTGACTCATTCCAGTCCAGTCATCTCGTGAACCATTCTGACTTCTTACAATTATGGGAAGAGCCCCTTTTTATATAATAGGAGGTGAGCGAACAGTCGACTCACCTGATGGTAAGTGACTACCGCCGCTTACACTGTGTTCTGAATTCACTTCTTCATTCCCGTAAATTACTTTTTTTTTATAGAATAGGGTGACAAACAAGCACACAGTCCACCTGATGGTAAGTGGTTGCTGCGGCCCATAGACATCTACATCTATCTTCCATTACAAATCAAAATGCAGATATGTTGTCACCCGTGAGGACTGAGATGGAATGCCTCATTTCCAGTAAAAAGGGTCTCCGGTTCTCTACACTCACCATACGAAATACAGCAGCATTAAGCTACTATTTCACGCTGGTATTCTGTGAGAGCGTGGTCCTTCCCCGGTCGAGCCGACCCATTCGTGCTACAACTATACTACTAATATAACTGTAGCATGGCTCTACCACGTAAATAATACTTTATCTTTTTATCACAGCAATTAAAATCACATCCTTCCAAATATATCAGCAACAATTCAAAGCATTCTGATCTTTAACTGTATGCGTATTTAAATATATACCTTACATTAAAGCTATACAGAGAGCCGTGGTAGCTCAGATGGTTAAAGTTCGCTGTAAATATAACAGAACGCGAGTAACCCGGGTTTGATCCCCGCTGGCACCAATAAAATTGTTAATTGCAATTTTAAGTGCTGCTTTACCACGTGCTCGGCGGTGAACGAAAACATCGTGAGGAAACCTGCATGTCTGAGGAATATGGAAAAAATATTTCAAAGACATGTGAAGTTCGCCAACACGCATTGGAGCAGCGCGGCGGACACTTCTTTGCCCTAAAACCTTCTCAGAAATGAGGGGAGGCCTGTGTCCAGCAGTGAGACGTATAAAGGCTGTTACTTTACTTTACTTTAAAGCTATACACAGTTTGCCTGTGCAGGCTTTTCTGCGCAACGAATTGATTTCGGTTGCCTGTATACTTACATACTTATCTTCACGCACAATCCCTAACGGGGTAACCAGAGAGAACAGATCGCCAAGTGTCACGATCCTTATATCCCTCTTTCAGTTCTTTCAGATTCATTATCTTCTTCATACATGCACGTCTAGGTATCCGAGTACTCTTGACGTTCCCCTCTTCGAGTAATTTGCTCACATGGTCTTTGAAAGTTAGTCTCGGTCTACCTCGACACCTTTTAATACTTACTTTCGCGCTATATATTTTCTTAACCATTCGATCTGCACTCATTCGCTCAACGTGCCCGCATCGGAGTACGCCCCTTTCAATTTTTGTGATAAGGTCATCTTTCAATCCTGCCATATTGCGAATCTCTTCGTTTCGCTTTCGGTCGGCTATGGTGACGCCGCACATTTTACGGAGAGATCGCGTTTCCACAGCATTTAACTTGCTTTTATGCTTCTTTTGGCATACCCAGGTTTCGCTGCCATATAACAAAGTCGGTACCAATATTGCGTTATGTATTGCAAGGCGTACACTCTTCACTACGCCTTGCCTTTTGACTAACGCATTTAGGGCACCATTGACTTTGTTCCCGGCAGCGACACGCCCGTCCACATCTAAATCACATCTTCTATCCCAGCTGAAAGCACTCCCCAAGTATACAATTTCATTTACCTGTTCTAGACATTCCTGATTTACCCATATTTCACATTTCGTTCTCTCTTCGTCCTTTTCAAATACCAGAAACTTAGTTTTATTAGCATTCAAACGAAGACCTTTAATTTCACATTCCTCTTTCATACACGTGAGTAATGCCTGTAGTTCTGGTGGATGGATTCACTGGATGGTGCAATAACCACTGCATCATCAGCATACAGCAGGCAATTTACTTTAATGTCACCCAATTTCACACCCAAACAGCTGTTTTTCAGCTTCTGTAAACAGCTATCGAGATACAGTATGAACAGCCAGGAAGACATGACACAACCCTGTTTTACGCCCGCTTGGACGCTATACATGGGTGACAGGTTATGCCCTACCCGCACACAGGCTTTACAGTCATAGTAAAGTGACTGCACAGCCCTTAACAATCGACCATCCACACCATATTCCGACAACAGTTGCCACATTTTCTTCCTTATAACCTTATCAAATGGTTGCCTGTATAGAATTAAAAAATTGCAAAGGTCTATTCCAATCCATACTCCGGTCTGTGTAGGTATAGTTCTCCGGTAGACCGTAGCGTGTATGGCGGCCATAAGTAGCGCATCTTCTTATCAATTTTAAGTAGCAGACTTCTACGCGTTAAATCATAAAGTTAATCCATACTTACTAAAAAGTAGTGAAATAGTCCAAATTATAAGGATAGCGGTCTTGGCGCGGCCGGTTGTGGACTTGAACTCAAGTGGAAAGCAGATCGCGTACCAACGGTCGAGTGATATGAATGTCAGCGTTAGAACTGACACCGTCACTGATACTGACTGAAAAAATAATAATACGGTTTAATTTGTAAGAAAATACTTACGTTTTTCTTGGAATAAATGTTCAGTATAATAAAAATAACGCGAGACCTTGTTTACTTCTCTTTATAACGTACTTTCTTTCACTCACACATTTTTATTACTTACTGAAATCATTTCTACTAAATTTGACATCATCATGTCACAGAGATGATGATGATGACACATTTGATGACACGTTATCACCTTAATAATAGTATTTAGAGATAGAGATAGATTAATACTTTTTTTTTACAACAAATATAGTCTATGTTCTATTCAGGTTCGTAATCTATAATACTACCAAGTTTTATCATAATCTATTCAGTAGTTTTTGCGTTAGTGAGCTACAAATACAAAAATATAAATATTTAAACGAACTTCCGTATAATATTATATAGTAGGAATCGCTTCGGTCTAATCTAACCGTATAATATATCTGAAGTAATCTAACCGTAATAAATTCCACGCGACTTCGTCCGCGTCCTTCGTCCGTGGAATTTATTTCAGTTAGATTTCATTTGTTTTGATTTTCTCGCGTGGAACTCATTGAGCTATTATGTACTACGTACTAGAGGCGACACTGCATTCACCTAATTTGTTCCATTCAACTGCGGTGTATACACCGCACCTTAATCAGTCACTCCCTAGGCGTTTGTAGAGTTATCACGTGTTATATTGATTTAAAAAAAAATCTCTTAATAAAATTATGCCGTCGTGTGTACTTAGATAATGCACAAATAATTCAAGAAATGTCAGTAAAAACCAAGGTATTACTTTTCATCGGTTAATAAGAGACTTAATCAATAAAAAATATTATAAATTAATAATAAAACAAATTATTCCTCAGACGCCATCTTGTGTCATGTAATATAGATTATGAAATTAATTTGTTCAGATGCGACATTTTTGTGGGCACCTACTTAAGTATAGGACGATTATATTATTATACACTTTTTTTGTAGAAACATATATGAGTTATCATAATTAGGCCATTTTTTTATTTAAATCTGATCATTATTCTTTTATGTTATTTTTAGGTTTCCACATGAAAGTCAATGTGGAATAAATTCGTCCATTTTTAACTCTCGCGTGCCCAGACATTTATGAATGTCTCTTATGAATATAAAATTTAAATTTCATTTATTTATTTAAATTAGAGTAAGTTTTGTTAAACATACATTTAGTATGTTCTTTATATTTGACATAGATACCTTTTAAAATATTTAGATAAAATATCATTAAAATGTAATTGTGATATAATATTATGTAATATTATACTAAATAAGCAAATATAATATACCAAATATATGACAAAATTTAAATATTGTTCTCGATATAATTTACCTATTTAACAATACAATTTATTATTACGTACTGATCATTCTACCTATGCTTATTCTATGATAAAAAAACTAACCGCGCGAACCCAGAGTAGTGCACATGTTTTGTTTGAAATAGCTGTTCTAGTACGTAAGTACATATTACTTCAATGGTGGAACCCTTATTGATTTTCTTAAAATGAAAGAAGCCTAAGTTACTTCTTATGACATCAGCTATCTGCCAGTGAAAATCATTTATATTCATATGGATTTAGTAAAAATATTGCTATTTTGACAGTACAGACAGACACTTCAATTTTATTTATTTGTACAGATTACAATCGACCAATAAATAATTATAATAATATATATTAATACATTTGTTTATTAATAGAGAGTCGTGTATTGGCAGCGTAAGAAAATACACTACTCCATATAATCCCATGGCTTTCCTATAGGGCAGAAAGAAACTTAAAGATGTCGAAAATTTCTAATAACCTCTAACAATAATAAAAAAAAAACGAGTGTGCTAATGACCACACGACTGAAGTAAAAACACTTTAGCTCCATCAGTATATATATATATATATATATATATATATATATATATATATATATATATATATATATCTTTATATATATATATATATAAAGTACGTGTCACGTTGTTTGTCCGCGATGGACTCCTAAACTACTTAACCGATTTTAATCAAATTTGCACACCGTGTGCAGTTTGGTCCAACTTGAGAGATAGGATAGTTTTTTTGCCCATGAGTGACCCACAATTTTTTTTTTTGCGAATTTAGGGATTTTAATAGGACATGACCATAGAAATATTAAAAACAGTTATATCTATGGACATGACAAAGGGTCGCCGACAAGGGCAGAACAACGTCTGCCAGGCAAGCTAGTATATATATATATATATATATATATATATATATATATATATATATATATATATATATATATATATATATTGTTCACCCGAAAATTCACAAAACTTGAATTTCCAATGAATTTACAATTATACACATTTACAATTTTATTCACTTTAAACGTAGAATATTTCATTAAATTACAATTTTAATACATTTATTGCACAAAATATTGATTCATTAAATACGGAACGTAACTGGGTAAGGCCGTTAGATTTTGCCACTTAGTAACATACAGTAACATAGACACTTCTATATTACGGTAACATAGAAGTAAACCTCTGCACATCCGGCTCAACCGGGGAAAGAGCACGCTCTCACAGAACACCACCGTAAAATAGCAGCTAAATGCTGCTGTGTTTCGTATGGCGAGTGTAGAGAACCGGAGACAATTTTTACTGAAAACAAGGCTTTCCATCTTAGTCCTCAGGGCTGTCAACGCATCTGGATGCCACACATTTGGATTCTTAATTGAGGATAGACGTTATCTATGGGCCACAGCATCCTCGTTTGTCACTCTTATTCCATTAAAAAAAGCTGCAGTCAATTTCGTTCAAAGTAGGCTAAATATGTGTTGTTACTCCTGAAGACTAAGCTGAAATTCCTTAAAACCTGTAATTATACTGTATTTCAATACGCTTCAGATTGGAACACAGTAATACTATTTGCTAGCAGAAATAAGTAGAGTGATACCTACCCAGGCGGACTTCTGAGCCGAAAATAAGTCCTAGTACCTAATAAATTTATAAACTAACTAGAAAATTTTAACACATATTGTTATTACATAATGCAACATTTATTTTGTTGATCTCTATAAAAGATAATTTGGTTATTCGATCGACTTTATTAAGCAAACATCAACATCATAGATCGAAGATAAACAAATTGTTCATCAACTTCATTCATGTGTAAATGGGTTTATTTTAGGGATCATACATCTTAACATAAACAACTTGCATTTATTATTATTCTATAAAGCTTAGTTGCAAATATCCCACATTCCAGATAAAAGTTTTATTTGTTTTCATTTATTTTTTACTTTTTACTAGCCAGTGATTGTCAACTATTTCTCATGATGGTTATTGGAAATGTTGCGAAGTTTCGAAACGGTTGCAATGCCTCTTAGATATTTGTTATTGGACATATTATTAGATTTATTTGTGTGTATTTATATTCTTGATTTACATGAAATAGAATATCAGAATTGTTTTATTTATTATTTTTAATTTGACGGATCGGTAGTTGATTACCCTAGCTGCTGACAGCTGTCGTACTGTGGAAAATATGTCAACATTTTCTCTTAGTGCATTAATTTCCACTAACATCGCACTAAACACGCACTAACTTTCCCAGAGAGATGATTTTAGACAAGTCTACCTGAAGTAATATGTGATCTGGTATATTACTATTGTTTCTTGGTAGAGACCTATGTTCAGCAGTGGATATGCGAAGAGCTGTAACGCTGATGATTGATGGTGAATTATAGAAAAGCCGCTGTCAACAGTTATCTCGAAAGAGCTGTAGGTCTAGTCTTCAGTCTCAGTCAACTGCCCGTTACCAGACTAGTAAATTTTGAATTAAGAAATCATCGCTTGTATACCACAGTCTCCACCCCCCGACCCCGTGACCATGGATGCTGCAAAGCACCCGAAGCGTCCGGAATCAAAAATATGAAAACTTAAATATAATACAATCCGATATAATAGTTTTATTCCATGGAAAATCGTCAATCGTGTCAGCTCAAAAAAGACTTTTAACCCCTAAGATGTGCATGCAGGTCCCTCGCGAATTGATCGCCGCACATCTAATAAATCAGCAATATACATAATGGCAAAGGAGTAATTCTTGTTTCTTGTGTATTGACGGTAAGCCCAGCCCATAAGCTATCGAATATTTATTCTTACAGCAATGGCGTATCGCGGCTACGTAAAATGTTATACTATTTTTTAGTATACTAGCGTTTCGCTTCGGCTTTGCACATTTAGAAAGGCTTATTTCCTATTGAATCATTGTGTCCCTTGATGAAAACTGCATCAAAATCAGTTGCGCAGCTCAGAAGATCTAAGCGTACAGACGGTGGGAAGCGACTTTGTTTTATACCTACTACGCAGAAATTATATCATCATGTACTCAAACAATTATTTTCTTTTAAACTTATGCATACATTCGCTTGTAATTTATTAGTTAGTTAGCCTCCTCTCACTTCTGAGAGGATTTTGGGCAAGGAAGCGTCAACAGCGCTACTCCAATACGTGTTAAAAGACTTCACATGTCTTCGAAATATAGTTTCTTTTCAGACGTGTAGGTTCTCTCACGATGTTTTCCTTCACCGGCAAGCACGAGGTCAATCAGCACTTAAAATTGCAATACACAATTTCATTGTGGTATCAAAACCGGGTTGCTCGTGTACTGTGAAATTTGCAGCAATCGCTAAGCCCGCCCGAGCTACAACTGACCATCTTTACGACTTATCATTTATTGTAGCCTATTAAAGTACAGATTGTTCATAGGAATAATATTTATCATAGTTGTCTCGTTTGGCAGCTGGGTTTGCGATCCAGTTTTTTATAACTTTGAAGTGTTGTGAACGTGGTAGAGCCACGTTGCAGCTATATTATAGTTGCTGCTGGACTGTGTGCTCGTTTGCCGCCATTATTCTGTAAAAATATTGTAATCAGAGATATGCTGCTACTCATATCCTTTTTCATTTCCATCTGTTATGCTAAGGCTCATACGAGAACCTCGTGATAATATGGTGCTAGTGGATTCGCGACATAATGAGGAATGAATGACTGGTACATGAAGACATTAGTTACCACTAGCGCCCTCTAGTATCGAGTAGCAGAACTGGGATAGTCAAGACCCTTCTAGAGATTTAAGAGTTGCGAACTGAAGTGATCAGTAGTACAATTGTGTTTTCAATCGGCTGTATTTATTGTCACAAACCCCAAGTTCGTAACATTACGATGATTCACGACGAAGATTCTCCTACACAAACTTATTTAAGTGGACCTATATAAATATCAAATTAAATATAAATAAAACTGAAGTGTCGGTATTTTATATTGGAATAACTAGCTTTTATTCATCACAATGGGTTATTTGCACACAAACACAAAAATAACCATTTTTAAAGTTTTCGAAAGCCTGTCTACTTGTCTGTTCGGACTCACCTTCAGAATGGCTGAACCAATTGTAATGAAACTTGACGAACAAATAGCAAGCAATGGCAGAAGTTACTTAGGCTACATTTCATGCGAAAAAATTTGTAAAAAATTGATCTTACATTATCTTAAATCTAAATAACGCCATATTATAGATCCTACCTGTGCAGAGCCGGGGTGGGTCACTAGTGACACATATTTTTTTAAAGGATAGGGTGATAAACGAGCACACAGTCCACCTGATCCTCGATTACCAATCAAAATGCAGATGTGTTATCATCCGTGAGGACTAAGATGGAATGCCTCGTTTCCAGTAAAAAGGGTCTCGGGTTCACTACACTCACTATACGAAGCACAGTAGCATTAAGCTACTATTTGACGCTGGTATTCTGTGAGAGCATGGTCCTTCCCCGTTCGAGCCGACCCATTCGTACTACAACTATACTACTAATATAACTGCAATATTGCTCTACCACGTATATTTTTTTAACTCACCTGAAAATACAGCAACACTTTGCATAGAGCATCTCCTAAAAACCAAGTTTCTGTTACATCCCAAAGCACAGTTGGAGGCAAGCAGAAAAGTATTACCATAAAATCAGCAACTGCCAAATTCACAATGAAATAGTTGGTGACTGTTCTCATTGTGTGGTTTCTGTACACCGCTATACACACCAGAGCGTTTCCAACCAGTCCTATAATGAATACTGCAGTGTGCGTTCCAATTAATACCCATTCGTATGTCTGCGGATAAATATATTCATTTAACATTGTCACATATTCCTCGCGAGTCAAATTACAAAACTCTGGAGATCCAACACACGGTTCTTCTGTTGTATTCATGTTGGTTACATTTTGATTTAACGCTCTCTTCTTAAGGTCGATCTCATCAACAATTACAGGCTTTTTATTCGGGACAGTCCTTTTAAGTCGAGGTTGATATATGTCTTTTTCAACTACACTAAAGCTTCTAACATCCGTACTTTGGGATACCAATATTTGTTCTTTATTATCTTTGCCATCCTCACTTAAAAAACTATTTATAAAAAGTACGTTATTAAATAATAAGATGCAAATAACACTAAGACTGTTAAAAAACATTATAGATAACTCTAAATCCTCAGACCATATTGAAGATCAATCTGAAACAAACGAAAAATATCATGTAATACCAGTCAACAATTTATGTGGCCCAAGATTATATAACATTACATTTTCAGTTCTACTGAACTGAAGATGTAATGTTAAATTAACAAAACGGTTATGTTTCCAGTCACTGAAACAGATATGGTAACGATACGAAGCTGTTTTATTATCAACTACTTGCTTTTAGGTCATTAAAATATTTTAAATAAAACTATTATTTACCGATTTTATGCGTTTAATTACTTTAATTTATTTTTATTATCCCAACGTTTCGGGTGCTATACGGCACCTATGGTCACGGATGGGACTGAGATGTTTGACGTCCCAATGTCATAGTTAGTCCGGCTACCTTCAGTTTTTGAATATAATTTTTGGTCCGATTTACGCAAAACAAGCTTCTAGTATCATGAAGTTTTACAGTGGTATGCTTGGGTTTGGGTTTAATTTTGCTAATTATAGGATCCCAAGCAGATGACAGCACCCATCCATCTTCTCTATTGAAATTTGGATGTTTTTTAATTTCAATAGCCTCGATATCATCCTTGAGGAATTTAAAAAATCATTATAAAAATATTTGTTTTAAGAAAATACTATTCTTTATCTACATTAATATCGTTTTTATTTTACATAACGTTAACTTAGTGTGAGTGAATGCAAGTAAGATAAAAGTGACGGCTTTTGAAAGAGATGAAAGTAAAACGAGATATAAAATAAGATTAAAAAGGGAGTTAGTTGAGCAAGTATGTAAGTAAAATATAAACCCATCTATCACATTTCTGTATGTCGTAACATATCGTTACTATATTTAACACATTCGATAAAAGGATCTCCAGAACGTTTATTTCCTATCGGTTGCCGGTTCTTCAACCTACATGTCGGGTATGTTGCCATTTTTACTTACTGATATGTAACTGTATATATGGTTATGGTTTTATCACGCAAAGAAACCCTGAGCATTGTCAATTCTATAAAAGCTTATAAATAAAACTAGTTTCACGCATTTTATCGCGTATATTAACTCATTTTATATTACCAACGTTTTGAACATTTTACAGCACCCAATGTTTAAAAGTTGTAGTGTAGTATTTGCGTAAACATATAACTTTAAGCATCCTCATCCGACGAACGGTCTCGATTAAGTTATCAATGCTTACACCAATTGTAAAGATTTTAAAGATTGAGGTACAGGAGGAGGGAAAATACCGCAATTTACCGAGTCGGGCTAGATTTGTTTAGGATGTAAAATTAATAGACCGCTGACAGGCAGTAATATCAAATATCCACTATCCCATATCTTCTGGTGGGTATCGTAAGTGACGGAGGGAAACTGAGACAAGAGATGGGCAGCAGCATCTTACTGATAACAGCAAAAACTACAACAAAAAACTGCGACTGGCCAACCGGCTTGCCAAGAGTGGTATCTGTGGTAAACATATGCCGTATGAGAAAACTCAAGGTTACTCAACGAGCTATGGATATAGCTATAGTAAAGGTTTCGCTGCGTGATAAACTTGGAAATCAGGATATCCGCAGTGGAAGCAGAGTAACCGACATAGCCCAATAGATTAGTAAGCTCAAGTGACAATGAGCCGGCCATATTGCTTGAAGAACCAACCACTGACAGAGAAGAATCTCTTGAGCAGTAGAATATGCAGCAAATCGTGTGCAGTTGGCTCAGGACCGTGATTTGGGGCATTCCTTGGAGAATGCCTATGTTAAATAATGAACTTCTAAAGGGTTGTAATGATGATGATAATGATGATGTTTGATTGCGTTACTATTAGTTGAAGTACTGTTTTAGATCTAGATTTAAATCACATAATACAAAGCCAATATTTGTTTAATAGATATATCTAACTAATACCATAATTCTACTGGCAGCACTGGGCCAACTGCAATACTTCTATAATATCGGAATAACGCGATTTGGCGGCCCAGCCAATCCGAGGAAATTTTTAAAAAAAACTTACTTTATATTATATTTAAATATTGATTCTCATGTGTTATTTTATAACTTCATAGTTTCAAAACTTAAAAAATCCGTTCATTAAATCCTATCGATATCGACTGCCTGCTGTTACGCACGTCATTATACGCTCCATAGACCTAATGTGTGCGAGCGAGATAGACCGATTTAAAATAATTTATTGCTCGAAGCCTCATTTAATAACGCAGGCACTATAGTATTGCGGTTATCTCATCACAAACCTAGCCGCATAACATTTCAACCGGATTATAAGGATGCTACCTTTTTTTTATAAATCGTTTTTAGGTACAAAAAGTATGCAAAAAGATTAATCAATTTGTTTATGCACTTCGTAAACTTCAAAATGTAGCAGGTCTACAATCAGCACGTATTGCTTACTACGGGTACGTTGAATCCGATATGGACTACTCTTATGGGGCAACTCAACTGACGCAAACAAAGCCTTCCTAAGTCAGAAGAAATGTATTCGTGCACTGTGTAATGTAGGCCCTCTTGAAAGCTGTAGACCCCAGTTTAAGGAAAAAAGTATTCTCACTTTAACTGGTTTATATATATTAGAAATCTGTGTTTTCATTAAAAATAATTCTAATCAATTTGTTACCGTGCAGGAAAATAATAACTCTCTAGCAAAAAGAGATCCGACACGTCTACTCATGCCATCTTGTAAAACTACATTATACCAGAAGAATTGCCTCATAATGTGTATCAAGGTTTATAATAAAATTCCTAAAAATATTCGTGAACAGCCATTAAGGAAAATGACAAAAAGTTTAAAGCAGTAGCTAATAAATACTGCCTTTTATAATATCAAAGAATTCTTTAACCATAAATTTTGATTTTATTTTTATTAATTTTGCTTAACTAAGTAAATTACTATAGATAGATCCAGGATTTTGCGTGATACTTCTCAAATGAACAAAAATTAATTTTTCTATTTTTGTTATGTTTTCCTAAAAACATGAATATCAATTGTTTATGAAAGAAAAAGAAAATTTATAAAAGTTATTATTTCTAATTTTTTTTAATTTTAATTTGTTTTTTAACATATTTATTTTAAACAATTTTTACGCATGCCACAAAAGGCAAAACATGTGGAAACAAATATTGACTCTGTATCCATCCGTCTGTACCCATGTTTTAGCGAAATAAATGATTTGATTGATTGATTGATTGATAGGTCATATAGGTTTATTTTTACAAATGAAATCAAGTTTTTTTTTCAAATACTTTAAGCTTATGACACTCCGATAAATAAAATAGATATAACGAAATTTCTAAAGTAATTAAAGGTAATTAACCAATTTTTTATATAAGAGGGGGAGCAAACAAGCATGAGGATGGTAAGTGACTATGGCCGCCCATGAACAACCGCAACACCAGGGGAATCGCAGGTGCGTTGCTGGCCTTTTAGAAAGGAGTAAGCTCTTTTCTTCAAGGTCCCTTAGTCATATCTGTCCCGAAAAATCGCTGGTGGTATACAATTCCACAGAGAAGTTGTACGAATAAGAAATCTCCTAGTAAAACGCACAGGGGTGGACCGCCAAGCATCCAGATGGTGAGGCTGGTATCGTGAATTTTGCCGCGCTGTACGTTTGTGAAATTTGGCGGCTGGAACTAATCCGAACGATTCCTTAGAACCCTCCCCTTGGTAGACGCGATAAGAAATACAAAGGGATGCAACATCCCTACGCATGCCAGTAAATCGAACCGATCGGAAAAAACTCGATCGTCAACGATTCAAACCGCTCTGCGCTGGATGCGATCAAGTGGAAGGATCTGGCACTGGGGTGCCCCGACTCAGAGATTAACACACTATTCCATGTGAGGCCGAACTTGTGCTTTATAAAGTTTGCAAGCGATGTGCCGGCGTGAAATACTGTCTCACTCTGCTGAGCACGCTGAGCTTTTTAGAGGCCAATTTAGCATTCCCCTCCAAGTGACCAAGAAACTGCACATTATTCGATTTGTCGACGCTAATGTTTCCGATGCTAGCTGAGGGAGCAAGGTGAGTGCCTTGAAACTGAGGAGATACGACCAAGGGGTTCTTTTTAGCGGTAAACGCGCAAACTTGTGTGTTCTGGGGATTGAACTAGACTAGATTTAGTCGCCCCCAATCCGAGACTTTGCTCAGCAAAGACTCGACTTCAGACATAAGTTTTTCCCGGTACTCGGCGACATTTTCTCGAGAAATATTGGCACGGCGGGTGTGTAAGACCAGTGTTGTCGCATAGCAATGAATGTTACTAGTTTGCAACATATCATTGATATGCAGAAGAAACAGCGCTGGTGATAGCTCACAGCCTTGTGGAACACCAGCGTTAATAGGCTTGTAATCAGAGCATGTACCGTCTACTACGACCTCGATGCTCCGATCACCAAGGAATCTGGTGATCCAATTGCATAATTTCTCGGGAAGCCCATAGGAAGGGAGCTTCGAAAGAAGCGCTTTGTGCCAAACCGACAAGCCTTCGCAATGACCAAAATAACGGCCAGGGCCTCCACCTAGGACTCTACTGCCTTCGCACATCTATGAGTCAGGTATATAAAAAGATCACCGGCTGATCGACCACAACAAAAACTGAGCTGGGAGTTTATAATGGACTCTATTATTTTGGAGAACAAGGAGGTGATGGCAATAGGGTTGTAGTTGGAAGGGTCGTATTTTTTAGGGATCGGCTGATCCAAAGCTGTCTCCCATGAATTTGGGACTAGACCTTGGAAGTATGGCGTAGTGGGCGTTAAAATTGCCATTAGATTAAATCGGATCACGATCTCTGCGGTTGGGATCTGCTGTAGCACGGAATCTGTAGCCATTTGGACGTTGTCGATGAGTCGGTCTGTTACGGCAGCATTGAAGACATAAACAGATTAAATACTTAAAATAAGGGGGTCAATGAATTTGTATTATAATAACAGTCATCGTAATTACAGCCCATCAAGAGTCCACTGCTAAACATAGGCCTCTCTTTAGGAATGGCACCTGCATCCATTGACTTCCTGCATATCTTATTTATTTATTGAAACTAACAACTATCATGACAGGAATAAACTAATGCGACAGTGTAGTTCTTTTTATGCATAACAAAAATGTGGAAATTAACTGTAACAAATTGTAAACAATCCCACCCTAGTAAATTCACTAAAGGAGCAATAGAATAGGTCAATGTCTTCAGCCATTCTATTAAGAATGCGTACCGTTCGCGTTAAAGGTGCTAAAGCATAAGCATAGATAAATCTAGTAAATTGGTTCGGGCGCGAGGCACGGAGAGCAGCCGCGGCCGCTGCCGTTTCCATACGTACCCGTCTGGAACACAACCTAATCCGCCCCTATATGTCACTATTATGTATTTTTCCTCTAAGCACTTTAAAAATAGTACCAGGATGATGAGGACGATGAGGATACATTTAGATACAAATTACATACTGACAAATAATATTTTTTGATCTTATTGACATAATAGAAAAAACTGAACTGTTTATTTGAATAAAAAATCATGAGTGCAATTAGTTTAACTAAAATTTTCATATTTTTAAAAAAATATTAAAAAAGGGCTCGAAATAATAGATTTTCTCACAAAAGAAGGGAACTTGAAAAAAAAAGGAAAAAAATCGGACCGAAGACAGGACGCGAACCAAGGCATTACGATTTCGCGACCGGTTGATATCCCCTTGAGCCATTACGATCATTAATAAAGTGTCAAAATTTACCATCTTATATTGTGGCAGTTTTTCATTGCCTGAAAACACGGACAAAATGACATTTTCTAAAAATAAATCCTAGCTAGATCGATTTATTGCCCCGAAACTTCCCGGACACTAAATTTTATGAAAATCGTTGGAGCCGTTTCCGAGATTCCGATTATATATATATATATATACAAGAATTGCTCGTTTAAAGGTATAGGATATAAGGCTAATGCGAGGTCTCGTCTTACACTCAACTCGTTGCAGCCAACCATACCCAGAATAAATAAGGTTGGGTACATTAATGGGCACATAGGGTAGACCCCATAATGGCGCATATATAGGTATCTAATAAATTTATTTTGCACACGTTCTAGCATTGTGCTGTACCTTTTTTCATGTGGCGACCATATTACGGCGTTACACTCCAGATTACTTCTTACCAGTATATTATACAAAGTAACGATTAAAGTTTGTCATTCCATCTAATGCTGGGTGGCCACTGTAATACCCAATTGTTATACATTGATGTTATTTTAACAACCAAATAATAATTGAGATAAATTTTATTTAACTTACAAGGACGAGGGTAGTCCAAGAGGCGTTTTTTTTCTAGTGCCTGCGGTCCTTGTTGGAAGTATGTTGCTTTTTCGAAAATTCTCCCCGCTTCTAACTCGCTTGATAATTGCAATGAGCAAGGTGATTTATTTATTCCTAAACACTGTACTACTAGAGGGCGTTAACGTGCGGCTTTAAATTACAACTAAAATAAACGAAACATTTTTAACGCCTTAGGTTTTACGGTTTGACAATGTGAGAATTGACCCATATGTTAGAATACGCAACTGGAAACAATATAAAAACAAACAAATCGGAACCCGCTGTAGTTTGTATTGAATACGATTTTTACACGTACTTCTTTTGTAATAGAATGAAGACTAAACGTAAAACTTGATAAATATAGATAATCAAGTGCAAGCCAAACGTTGTCTCTGTATTTGACAATCTACGCGTGTCGACATTTAATTTAAGAGCATTATTAATAGAATCATATACATGAATATGTGATTCTATTAACATACATGATATCAGTGATGTGAAAATAAATGAGCTAAGTATCGCGTAAAAATTATGATTCTATAAATTTATTAGTAAGATATTGTTCTTTATAATATATAAATTATTTTATTAATTATTATATAATTCGGCGTGTAAAATATTCTGGGGTCCCATATATACAAAACAACGATTGACATTAAAAATTATATGAAAAATGTAATAGTAATATTTTGAAGTAAGATAATACACTACCCTACTAGGAATATTGGGATTAAGATGGACTAGGAAGAACCACCTACCTCATTGAATGGTTGATTTATTCTTGCAGTTCTTTTGAAATTCGTTGATAATTTATGAGCGGATTTTTTTCCCTACGTTACACGAATTACACTCACGATCAGCGCATTTTTATAGTTCAGAGCGATATTATTATTTAAATTGGTACATTTGCGACAGAAGCATGCCAATCGCGCCGCGAATCTTTACACGCTCTTGCGTACTAACTAAAAGCATGGCGCTGGCGTCGATCCTCCACGTTAGAATCAACGATGCGTTGCGTCGCTTTTCTTCTTGAGATGAAGATATAGGTGATATAGATGGATATATAGGGAAATAAATAATTTAAAGTAATAATTTATATAGGTTAGGGTATTAAAATTAAAGGATTGCGCACCATTCGCAAACAAAGATACATGATATGGAGTTTACTCGTCCATAATCGTCTTAAGAGGCGTCTGTGAGAATAAATAAGGTAATGAGCCGCATCATCTTCCAGATAACACAAAATAATAAAAAAAACTGCAGCTGAGAATCTGCCTACCAGGCACGGCGACTATGACGTCGGCAATCTAAAAAATTTTTATTCCTGTTCACTTCACTGAGTTTTATGGTAACTCCTTTACACTTTAGGCTACAAGTCTTTGGAACTCCTTGCCCGGAGGTATCAAAAAAGCTCCCATTAAATTAACTTTTAAAAGGTTGTTAAGTAATAATTTACTGAGGACAACGCCACTTATAAGACCACCATGTCATATACTGGGTGATTTTTCCGTCTGGAAAACAGGGTGTGACAGGTAAACGGAATATAAGCCTATGACACTGATATTTTAATTTTTTTTAGTTTTATTTACATATTATGAAATTGTTCTATTGTTAAATACTACTAATTGGGTGTGTATTATTTTAATTTCGATAGATTATAACTGATTTATTTATTTCGTTCAAAATTTTTGTTTTAATTTTTTTATTACTTCAAATTAGCAGTATTTATTGATAGATTAATTACATAATATATTAATATAGGTATTTATTGATAGATTAAGTACATAATATATCAATGTATATTAATGTTGTATGTTTTAGGAGCAGGTTCGGCCACACATGGAATACTGTTCCCATCTCTGGGATGGGGCTCCCCAGTACCAGCTCCTTCCACTTGACCGCATCCAGCGTACAGCTTCTTCTAACTCTATATAACCCTAACCCTATTTTCTTCCAAACTGTAACAAATTCACTACACTACTCAATCAAATTCTTATTCAAATGGATTTAAAAAACAATATTATATATTAAACAAGATAAAATAATAATTTAATCGCCAAAAACTTCGACGTTAGAGTTCTTATTTTTTTGAGTTATACTTGACCATATTATATCATTTGATGATATTAAATTCATGTTATTGAGTTAGATTCTTAGTCAGTTTCATTATTATTTAGTCTTTTATGTCCTGATAAGAAACAAAAACGTTTCAAATAAAGAAACTTTTTGTCCATCGAATATCATACGCTTACTTCGTGCTGGACAAATATGTATGCAGCAGAAATAGAGCGCTAAAAGCCTTTTAACCTTGAAAATCTGCGAATTAATATGTTAAATCCTTTGATATTATAGGTTAGTTTTGAAAATAGAGGGCAAATGAGCATGCGGCTTGCTTATGGCAAGTTTCGACCACCGCCAATGAACTACTGCTACACCAGGAATTGCAGGTGTATTGCCGACCTTTTAAAAAGGAGCTAACTCGTTTTTTGTGGGTCCTAAGTCGTATAGATCCGGGAGAATCGCTATTGATAAACTAATCCACAAAAAATCATGCGAAGAAAAAAAAACTCCTAGTGGACGGAAAACACAGTGGACCATGGTGTGAATAGTACCGTGATTTTTGTTGCGATTTGCTTGGTAGAATTTGGCGGCTGGAATTAATTCGATCAATCCCGCTGGGTAATTAAAACTTTACATTACGTAGATAATTAAAACTTTTCAAGGACTATCTTGATTTATATTTCGTCGCTTTCCATTAGGTTTAAGTTATAGACCCTAATCAAAACATGATATGGGGCAGCCGTCAACTATTTAGTTGCGTAGTTATGTAGTTTGAAAAGTACTTATCTCCCTCCCTTTTTACTTTTTTATTTATAAGATAGGGTGACAAACGAGCACATAGTCCACCTGATGGTAAGTGGTCCTCGATTACAAATCAAAATGCAGATGCGCTGTCACCTGTAAGGACTAAGATGGAATGCCTCATTTCCAGTAATAGGGTATCCGGTTCTCTACACTCACCACACGAAGCACAGCAGCATTAAGCTGCTATTTGACGCCGGTATTCTGTAAGAGCGAGATCCTTCCCCGGTGGAGCCGATCCATTCATGCTACGAGTACATATAACTGCAGCATGGCTCTACCACGTATAAAACAGCTTACTGTAACTTGCAATATTATATATAATTGGGTTAACTTTAAAAGCTTTTATTTATCTGGCAATTCTTTTTTGTTAGAATCAAATCTTGCAACTGAACTTTAAAGCCGTTAATATCGTCAACTGATTGAGATAAAATTTTGCAAACATGTTTATTCTATGATATGATCTATGGTATGATATATTTTATCATGCTTTTTTACTTACAAAAATGACATTAAAATTTCTTGCGTTTACAACACTTTTATGGCGTTAGAGGCACGCTGCAGTTAGGTTATTGTTTCAGCATGAATGGATTGGAGGAAGGGCAACACTATCTCAGGGCATAAAATAAGCGGAGAAATGGGGCTACGACGACACCAGAGGCAAACTTCACTGGTAGCGAGGCGTTTGACATCACAAAAATAAATTACTGGAGTATTTATGTGTAGCATGAAGTCAAGTAAGGTCTCAGTTTCAGCTTAGTCTTCAGGGCAACAACGACCTGAACCCACTTGCCTTCAGATGAACTGCGTGCCCGCAGATATCCTTCTATAAACATTGCGCAGGAATTAAATTATACAACATTTAAGTGGAAAGCGAATGTAGTTCACATTACACATGTCAACACTAAGTTATAAATAAGCTAATGCTAATGAGAATGGCATACTTCCCGTATACAAGCCATTAGTCACTCCTATTTCACAAGTTTTACTGTCTTAGTACGTGCTAGGTGGCGCAGGAGTCGCGGAGCATCGTGTGTTGAGTAAACATCAAGTAAGTATAGGAGCCGGTATCTAGACAGCTGCGTCCGCGACCTTTAAGACTTCCCCCCCCCCCCATCCGCTTCTGCACGCTGCACCACCGCAACCCACATTCCTTCTGACGCACTGCACTGTGCAAGCACTGAGTAGTTCCCGCCGTACAAAGGTCCACCCACTGAGCAAGTTTTATTCCTCATTTTGAAACAACACGTCGGAACGCCGTCAGTAGGGAGGCGCGTCTTGTGTACTGTTGCGCCTTGCCTGAGAAGACCTGCGCTGTTTTGGTCACAAATCCATGCGAAAGCGTTCGCGTGTCTGCTAATATGCGTTGTAGTCGAGTTCGACATAACCCGCCGGTCCTTTCCCCTGGGAGGACAATTTTTTTGAATGACGTCCGGACTAAAATCTCTATTTAACTAAAAGCTCGGGGTTTTTGTGTAATTCTCCGGCATCGTTAAACTAGGTGATAGCATCCCTACATCAGGTGGAATTTTGGCTCATTTATCACGGACGTTATAAAACTAACAATCATAATTCACCCTTACAAGTTCTTTTTCACACATTAACATAAACATCTTACAGATTGTCTGTAATTGAAGTAAAATAAATAGTGCTTTTACAAACAAATTAATGTATTAACCACGTGTAAAAATGTATTCACACTAATATAAACGAAAAGTAATTGATGTTTCCATTCATTATGACACAGACAAAATGAACAAGCTTTTATTATAATGGTTTCTTATATTGACGTGAAAACTACACATGGATTAAAACAAATTTTAAGAATCTTGTCGCGCCTAATTTTAACTTTTTGAAGTGATAACTTCTTTAGGCATGTTGGGTACTTTTTGGATGAGGAAAAAACACTGAACTCGCGTGAACGTCACGCTCGTATATTTTAATATAAGAATCATCATTTTTCATGTAAAACGGCTATTTTATTACAAACGAAAATTTTATTACTACATTAATACGTTGATGAAAATAATTTCTAATAAAACATACTTCCTAAATAAATATTTCTTAACAATCCAAAAATAATGTATACAAGTTTGTGAAGCTAAAAGTTTTCACTTCTGACGTGCAGTCGTTCAAATGACAGTTTTTTTTTAAATTACTGACGTTTCGGGCACTTTACAGCACCCATGATCATGAGGGGGACTGAGGTGGTTGACATTCTAATGTCATAGTTAACGAAGACTATCTACAATTTAAAGTTCCATTTTCTTTTTTAAATTTAAAACTTTTTTTAATAATAAACACACATACATAATTGTTAAATGACACATATTGATCCCATACTTTCGAAAATTTACAAATAATTTATATGAGAAACTGTGTGATACAAGAAGAGTGTGGTTTGCAGGATGACGCGGTAACCAGCATTAAGAAAAGAATGCTTCGGTGTTGGTTTGGTCATGTAGAAAGAATGAATGAGGAAAGACTGACAAAGCGAATATATGTTGCAGAAGTGAATGTAAGATTCGGAAAGGGACGTCCTAGGCAAAAGTTTGTCGATCAAATTGGCGATATACTAAAAATGGGACAAATTAAGGAAACCTTTAACCGAAGAGCATGTATGCGTAGGTATATGGATGTGGAAGAGGCGAGAGAGGCATGCCAGGATCGTGCTAAATGGAAGTCTGTGGTCTCTGCCTAGCCCTCTGGGTGGCAGGCGTGAGTGTTTATGTATGTATATACAAATAATTTAATTAAATAATCGTAATTATTGAAAGAAGAAGCTGTCCGTTCGAGTTGGTGTAGAAGTGTTCTATGTTCTCAAAATATATTCTGTTTCGTAGAGGTACTCATATAAAAATGTACCTTATGTACATTTTTATATGAGTACCTAGGGTAACAAACAACACGTGCCGCAATTTTTAATGGGTTGTATTGACGTAAATATAAGAAACAATAGCGTTCAAGTAATAATAATTAAGTGAGTTGTCCTCCCTTGTTAAATTAATGTCAAAAGATTTTTTTTATTAAGCCTTAAAAATACTTTAATCAATTTGGATTTGATTACTAATGGCACGGGGGTCGGTACTAAGATCATGACGTAACGGTTAATTGTTATTTGTTCACATTAGCCTAGTAAACGTACCTAAACCAAACTCATTCATTAAAGTGAAACAATTTGTATAGAAGCGAAAACACATAAATATCTAAAAAGAATTTTTGCGTGCTATTTCTGTTTGGCATTGGTGGATTGCCTATTTATTTTTAACGTACTAATGTTTATTTAAAAAAAAATGTGCTGTGCCAAATTCAGTTAAACAGAACACCAAAGGAACCACTGCGTCCGTCTGTCTATTATTTCCTGTATGCTGTAGATGATTCAGGACCTAATTTGAATAGCTTTCGTACAACTTCATTTCAATCCATTCATTACAGCACTTATACGTGGTAGAGCCATGCTGCAGTTATATTAGAGGTATAGTTGTAGCACGAATGGGTCGGCTCGACCGGGTAAGGACTACGCTCTCACAGAATACCAGCGTAAAGTAGTAGCTTAATGCTGCTGTGTTTCGTATAGTGAGTGTAGAGAACCGGAGACCCTTTTTAATGGAAACGAGACATTCCATCTTAGTCCTCAGGGGTGACAACGCACCTGCATTTTGATTCGTAATCGAGGATAGATGTAGATGTCTATGGACCACAGCAACAACTTACCATCAGGTGGACTATGTGCTCGTTGGTCACCCTATCCTATTTGAAACCATATCAGAAGTTCGCTGCTGAACATCGACTTGGAATGCCTCAAATAAATGTTTGCCGTAGTTGTCACGTTGAGTTGGAAACCACAGTTATTTTAATAAGATAAGGGTGACAAACGAGCACACAGTCCACCTGATGGTAAGTGGTTGCTGCGACCCATAGATATCCCCATAAATCCTCGATTACGAATCAAAATGCAGATGCGTTGTCACCCGTAAGGACTAAGATGGAATGACCCTTTTCCAGTATAAAGGGTCTCCAGTGCTCTACACTCACCATACGAAACACAGCAGCGGTAGGCTGCTATTCGACACTGGTATTCTGTGAGAGCGTGATCCTTCCCCAGTCGAACCGACCCATTCGTGCTACAACTATACTTCTAATATAACTGCAGCATGGCTCTACCATGTAAAATTATCAAGATATTGCTGCCCACGTCCTGTTTTTATTCCCTTATTGCTTCTTACCAACGGGATGATAATAGGCGGTGGTGGATTATCTTAAGCCGCCACTACATAGCTTTTTAGATTAGATGAATATTTAAATAAATTAATATATTTTGCGATTGATAATTACATTGTAAACACATTATATAATAATCGCTTAAAAATGCACTGAGACGACTGCCTGGTTGTTATGGTCACATGACCTCCTTACTCTTTGGTCGAGTGATCGTAAGCGCAACTGCTGACCATGTGTACCACGGTTCGAATTCGGTTCGGCCCAGGTTGGGCCAAAATCAGATTCTAGGCTGGTTGGATTTTTATGAAATGTTCTTCAAGAAATTCTCAGTAGCAGCCGGGAGTTAAAAAGTTGGCGATGTTTATCCCTTGTGCCTCGGAGAGCACGTAAAGCCGTCGGTCCTGCGCCTGATCTCTCTCGTTATCCGAATATTCCGAATTATCGTCGCATCGGACTATGAAAGCGAGGGAACAGAGAGTGCACCTGTGCTTGCGCATACACTTGGGCACTATAATCCTGTCTTTCGCAGATGACTATGGCATGGTTTCCGTTAAGACTGGGTGCCATAATCGAAACTCGGTCTGAAGGACATTATTATTATACTGTAAAATAAATAATGTAAAATAACAAAATAACATCATAAAATTGTCTAGTGTGTTAAGAATGGTGGGTAGTTAAGAATTAGAAAAAAGATTAATAGTTTGTTTCTAAACAAATTCTACCTTTTTAGTTTAATAGAAACACTAACCTATTTCTCTTTCTTAGTTGAATTTAGAGTATTTGACATAGCCCAAACTCAGTAACAACCGACAACTGATGGAGAACTAAGGCTCTCGAGTGGTAGCTTCGTACCTACTGTGCTTGCAGCACATTGTTGAGCGACACCCCTACAGGTAGAATAACAATAGATAAATTAGCAACTTAATGCTGTTGTGTTTTATACGGGGAGTGTAGAGAAACCAAGACATTTTTTATAAGAAACGAGGCATTTCATCTCATTTATTCAGTAGTGACAACGCATTTGTATTATGATTCTCAATCGAAGATAGATGTAGATGTCTATGGGCTACAGCAATCACTTACCATCACGTGGACTATGGGACCGTTTCTCGCCTCCATTCTATAGAATGGAAAAAAATAGATGGAGTGATGACCTAATGTAACAAGCAGGTAGACGGTAGATATGGGTGGCCCTGTGCCGTGTTCCGTGGCAATCAATGGGAGAGGTTTACGCTTTACGTTCGGCAGTAGACTTGTGATGGGCTATTGTGATGTGAGTTAGTGTAAGAAAGAAGTTTTCTTATATTTACGCGAACACTACACATTGAAATAATACTAGTTTTTTACGGAATTTATCGCGTGTATTTAACTTTTTAAATACCCGACGTTTCTAACTAGAAGTCTGGAAGAAAACAACATGCCCGTAGAATATGCAGTACTACTCAGACACTGCCTTACATCTGGCTACTGGTAATGGTAATTGTACTGACTGTAAAATAGCATTCGTTAATAAAACAAAATTGTCGTTCAATATTCGGGATATTTCCTTGCCTTGCTACAGCTATATGCAACACAAACGGGGTAGTAGACGCTGTGCTTGGTATGGTGAATGCAGAGAGCCAGCGATATTTTTTTACTGTTAACGTGGTATTTCATCTTATTTCTCAGGGTGGCGGGGCGTCTGCATTTTGATTCTAAATCAAAGATAGATCCTATCACGCTTATTTTTATTATATTAATAATTTTTTAACCACTATACGGACTTGATATACGCGGAATTCCTCTCCCGTTGCTATATATTTACGAAGTTGGAATGTTCGTTTTTAAAATAAGTCATTGTTTATGATAGCAAGTGATATAATATATCGCTGAAACCGACGTAACTTAAACAAACGTATCCTAGGTGTTATTCATAGACTGGTTAAATTTAATAAGAATTTTCTAAAGATGTGCGCTAAATCTAATATACAAAAATTAATATTTGTTAGTTCGTATTTTATGCGCTGGCATACCGTCCATCAGATTGCGGTACAACTTTGTCAACGTATTCCTTGCACTTCCGTGATGTAGGCATAATTAGACCCGGTAGGTGGCGCTGTTGTAAAATCCAGATAATTACCTTAAAAAATTGAGACAATTATTGACGAAAATTTTTGTCCGATCGGTTAAAAAGAATCGTTTCTATCGGTTCGGTCGGGCGGACGTTCAGTCTACTCGTAATTCTTACATTTAACATTATTAGTAGGACTTGAATGATCTAAGGTAGGACTAGATTAGCACCTACTCTTCACTCCTACCCGGTGAGCAGTTTAGCGAATAGCTCTGGGGGAGAACGCAGGTCGTGGTAAGTCTAAGGAGTTCTTCCTTTCAGGTGGTTTTCGCCTGTTATTTCGTCTGGTTCAAAAGGAAACAGAGAGAACAGAAACGCTCAGACGATTGCCTTTTCCTTTTTTTACCCCACCCCCTTTTTCATACCCTAACCTAATCTAAGGTGTTAAGCGTATCGTACCGATCCATGGTACGCTTAGCACCTTGGACTGCCCCCCAGTTACGCATCCATCATGATTCGTGGCTGAGGGGAGTCCAGTCGCTAAACGATGCCTACCCGAGACCGGGGCAATTTGGGTTGTATTTTAGCCCTTCTTTCCGCATGTGGGGCTACTGTGGATGATTGAATATTTCTCTAGCTAATCGTGGGACCAAAATGGACGAAAATCAAAATTTTTAAAAACTCAATTCTTCTTTAATGGAACTGTCTGTAGGTCAGGAAAAGGCTCTTTTAGCCTCATCAACACCCTGCAACACAACACCCCAAACCTGGGACGAGCCGTGAAGTGGAGGACATGTCTACAGCCGAACCACAGTCGGTAACGCACCAGGGAAGGATAGTAAAAAGTTCGCTGGGCAAAGCACCTGAGATCGATTCCGAAGAGGCCCTTTCTCTCTCTCTCTGGCAGAAGCCTTGGTGTGAGATTTCTTTGCTCAAACCTTCCTGGTTCCGAAGCCGAAAAAACGATGTCGGTCTGAGGAGGAGTCTGCCAAAGATCAGCTCAAGATATCTGTGAAGCTAGAAGCGGGCGAGAAGCTCAGCTTTACTTCGCAATTTAAATCTTATGAATTAAGAACAGTTGCGGCTGGTCCACTGGGCACTAACACAGGCTTTCGCTAAGACAGCCTGTGAGGTGCAGCTAGAAACAGGACCGAAATTTTTACCCATAAGCCAGATTGGATTCTGGTAAAGTGCATGAATAATACAAGCCAGGACTAGACTGTGGGTGAAGTCGGAAAACTGATACCCTGGCCGGAGGCAGAGCTCTCAATAATACCAGAGGGCAAACCGCCTTAGCCTCAGCTGGGTATCACACAGTGAAGATGACTTTCCAGAAGAAGCGGCCGTGCTGTTGAGGGCACAAAATGAAGGGCTATATGCCGAGCTCTGGATGATTTTCCATTGTAGGGATGAGGAGAATGGGTTCCTAGTAACCTTTTCTCTGGACGACTCATCGGCGGAGGCTCTCCGTGCGGAAAGCAAAACGTCCTTGGTTTGGGAAGCTTTGATGCAGTAATGTAGCCAGAACTGCCCCAACCCCAATCTCCCCAACCCTCCACCTCACGGGGTGAGACTGGAACGTACATCAGTGAGAGTTACCGAGACAGAGGGCGGCTGCTGGTAAGATATTAGTCAATACTAAAGAAAGTAGACCTAGAGCTTGTATAATTTACAGTAAAAACATTAAACTTTTAGCTGTTTAAGAATACTACAACGACGTAACTACAGAGTAATCATTTGTTAGCCTAGCTTCTCGGAGAGACCTCAGATGCTGCTATCGATTTAGATCCAAAAGCAACCTCCTGGTATGTATACAGAGATAGTCTAACTATACAGAGATAATCTAACGAGGAATTTGGAAACGTTTCTAAAAAGCATCACAACGATTGAAGGTCTGGAAAAGTCTTCGAGAACAGTTGTCCCGTGAAAACAACACGAAAAAAAAAAACACGAAGAATTCCTTGGTGGAACGATAAGCTAAAGGTGCTTAGGGAAAAGACCAGGAAAATATCCAATAGGGCTATAAAAACCAAAGAGTGACTTATAGTGCAGCTTTAACCGTATATAATAAAGAAGTTAGGAAAGCTAAGGGAGGATCGTGAGGAAGTTGAGTCTTTTCTTCGCAGTACTTAAAATGCTATCGAAAGCTAAACCTAATCAGATCGGGCTTCTTAAAAAGCCTGATAATAATTTCACTACTAGTGAAACAGAATTATTGGAGCTACTAGCGTCAATCCATTTTTCAGGGTCACATAAGGTTTTTGCCTTGAAATCTTTTAGAGCCCTACGGAGGTCTTGTAATGAGGACTGGTGTACAGCTGCAAATATAATAAGGTCAAACCTGGTGCAGTGGACTATTGACTACTTTAAACTAGACAATCGGGGAGGATGGAATAATTCCCATCCAACTACAAAGGGGTATCGCTTATAAGGGTATATTAGGTACATACCCTTCTTTTTTATCTGTTGAAAATATTTAGAGCAAGTTTTGCTTAGGGATATATTCCAGAACGATGGACAACTGTCAAAGTTTTATTTATAATTAAGGCTGAAAGAGAAAGCTTTACCAAAGTCCTTTAGAAATATAAGCCTATCTTCCTTTCTTATTAAGACATTCGAAAATTTTATAAATAGATATATTAGAGATGTAGCTCTACTAGCTCTTTGTGCCTTTCTAGATATTGAGGGAGCCTTTGACTTAGCAACGTACGGCATAAAGTTAAAATTTCTTTAGGTACATGCAGTCGCATAGTTGGAAACAACTGGGGCTTGCGTCCCAGTACGATCCAATGGCTACACAGCAGCAAAGTGAGGCCGACTCTTACCTACGCCTCTACTATCTGGTGTAATAAGGCCAACCAAAAGACGACTGAGGACAGACTAAATAGTCTACAAAGACTGCCCGTTCCGAAGGGTGGCTCTTAATGCACTTTTATGCCTATCACCTCTTAATCTTTATCTAGACAAGGAGGTGAAGGCTAGTTAATATAAAATTAATGCCCAGGGCGGTTTGAGCTTGCTTTCCTATAGATTGAAATCTATGCTTGACTCAATTAAGGAAACACCGTTCTTATGCATAATCTCTGATATCATGCGTCCACTATATGCTTTTAATAAAAAGTGTATAGTGGAACTTACCCTCCATAGAAGACTGGCTGAAGGGTCGGGTTGTCTGTGAGGTCGGTAGCCATATATGTTATACCGATGAGTCAAAAATGGGCCTTAACCTAAGCTTTGGAATTTATGGGGAACGCCCCAAATTTAGACTTAGTATGAATTTGGATCTTCCAGGCAGAAATCTGCCATAGCTCAATTTGCGGAAATCAGTCTGCAAAAACACTACGCCAACCACATAATCTATATCAACTCTGATAGTCAAGCAGCACTGCTAGCGCTGAGGTCAAACTGGGTTGAAGCTAGGTGACGACTACGTGAACCATCTAAACGCCCTGGGATGTAACAACAGCGTCGTTCAAAGATGGGTTCCGTATCACGCGTGTATTGTAGGCAATGAACTTGCCGACAAGCTTGCACGGTAGGGTACACAATTTAGAGCCGAGCCATCCTGTGGAATCTCAAAAACCTAGCCCGATCGCTGATTCACAATAAATCACAAAGATCTGTTCTGACACACTAGTCTTAAAACCTTTTAAAATCTTAATCCAGCCTTTTGATCGTAAATTCGCTTCAGAGGATCTGGGATTAAGTAAAAATAAATAGCGCAATCTGGCAAGAGCCCCCGGACTGAACACTTGTCTTGCAAAACACATGTCCATCCTGGGACTAAGCAACTCAAGGATGTTCAGGTCCTGTTTCTTAGAGAAAGAAACGCCTCTGCACATCTTAATTGGTTGCGGACCCTAAATTCGCAAACATAACACTTATCTGGGAAACTATGTAGTCCGCCCTGAATAAGTGAAATTTCTCACAGCTAAGCAACTCTTTCTATTCATTGAAGACGTGGGGTTTAGCAGTTAACTATAGCCATAGCAGCGATCACAATACAGCTTTTAGGTCACAGTGATACCGGTGTCTCTAACCCTGCGAAGCTGCTCGCACATAAAAAATATTGAAAAAAAATCAGTTCAGTCTTTCCAACAAACAAATAGGTAAACATAAATTATATACGTGGTAGAGATACGCTGCAACTATATTATGGCTTTAGCACGAATGGGTCGGCTCAACCGGGGTCGGAGCACGCTCTTAAAGAATACCAGCGTAAAATAGCAGCTTAATTCTAACGAAGACCCTTTTACTGGAAACGGGGCAATTTATCTTAGTGTTCAGAAATACATACGCGTCAAATCGAAAACAACCTCGTTTTTTCAACTCGGATAAATACTAAGAGGTTTCTTTGATAGCTCCTTTTAGTATTATCATATGAATAGCTTACGCTACTATTCTCAGCAAACCACAACAGTGTAGCTAAATAGCAACATCTTTCATAACGTGGTTTTTACAAATAGAGATTTATGAGTACGTACGTATTGCGCGGAAGAAATCGGCAGTAGCAGTGCTTAATGTAATCAATCTATTAATTGACCGTAATAACACCCTTCGAATCCCAGAATACTGATACCATAACCTTGTTTACGGACAAATTCAATTTAGCTTTTGTCGGAGGCAGGGAATCTGGTCTTTTCCACTCTTTTGATTGTTATTTGCCTCCGGAATATTCGTAATGTATCCAGATTTCAACAGTAATAACAAATCTCCATAAGAAGTCTTGTGGATCGACTTTAAACAACTCCAAATAATTGTGCGAAATCAATATTCGATTGCGTTTTTCAAAGAAATTTCGTTACCTATTTTGCAGAAACCTTAGGAAACCCGAATTCGTAATGAATTATATTATCTATATGTTCGTCCATAAGATATGCCTATGCTCTCAGCTATATCATTAGTTTTCAATTTACGGTCTGACAGTACCAAGTCACAATATTTTTCGATATTTTCTTTAGTAGGTCGAAGTTAATAGCCGTCCTTAGCGGTCATCTGCATAGAACAAATTCTTTTAAAGTTGCCACCATACTGTTACGAGCTTGAGGTTCGTGACAATAAAAATTGCCGATAAAATTACCTAAATTAACACTTTAATTTACTTTAAACAAATTAAAACTTAAAACACTAATAATTAAACACACTAATTCACTTAATTCCGCTCCGAAGCTTCGCTTGTGTCGTCGAGTTCAACTCTGCCTCGATCGCATCTTGCAGCGCCTATTTATTTAAATTAGCAAAGAAGCATCCCGAATATTCAAGTAAATGCGCGCAAAGGGACGAGTGTGCGAGTGTAGATTTTCTAGAAACTTAGTTCTTCGGATGGCGCTGTCGGTTGAGAGATTTGTGATGTCATTTTCTGCAAAGCTCCTGACACTAGATGGCGCTAGTGTATCATCGACTTGAGCGCGTAACACGTGCTCGGGACGAGCATGTCTTAGGAGGGGGCACCTCCTAAGACATGCTCGTCCCGAGCATTATCGGCCCCATAGTAACGCGCCAAGCGATCCACATGGATGATCTTAGGAGTCCCCTTTGCGCCTTTCTGTAACGGCTCCGGAATGTCAAGGGATGTCCTATCCCGTGGTGCACCAACTTTGTTTGTCGATGCTCCTCTACTCCGTGTCTGAGGTCCCCTCACAGCCGCACAACTTGTACATGTACGACACCAATCCTCGACATCGTCACGATAATGGACCCAGTAAAACTGTTCTCGGACCTTTAGTAGAGTTCGTTTAACTCCCAGATGGACTCTTGAACGACCATTATGGCACAGTTGTAGAACATTCGGCACTTTAGCTTTAGGGACAACCATTTGCAGACGACAGCTGTCTCCTCGACCATTGTCCCATTTACGGCACAGGACTCCATCCTGAAGCAGCAAGCTGTCCCATTGGGCCTCACTCATCGCTGAGACGTCCCTCCACTTAGGCTTGGTAGCACGGGCCTTCATCCATCCCAGAATCAGCTTGATGTCCGGATCTTCCTGCTGTGCATGTCGTAGGCTGTCCTTCCACCCGTTGCTGAGGTGGTCTGTCCTGAGCATCCTCACGGATACCACTTCCTTACTCTCTTGCCTACTACAATGGTTGCAATCTTCAGGAAAAGGTCTTCTTGACAATACATCTGTGTTGCCGTGAGATTTCCCGCTGCAGTGTCTCATAGGAAAGTCGTATTCCTGCTGCTGCTGGGCGGTGCTGTTAGCCGCACTTCCTTTCTGAGACCGTTCACCTTCCCTTCCTAGGGTGTACTTAGGGCAGCTGGACCGAAGATGGCCCCTTTCCCCACAGCCATAGCACCTGGGGCTGTATCCTTTGTTGCGGTCGCGAACTGTAGCTGCTGCAACCTCACTGACGCGATGGGAACGATGATCCTGCCGCACGGCTTCCACATCCAGTGCATGGGCCAAGGCGTCCTTAAGCGTCTCGTGGTGCCCGAGCCTCACAGCAGCTCTGACTTCCAGGACGCGGATGCCGTCGATGAACGTCTGCACCAGGTTCCCTTCAATGAGCGCAGGTACAGACCGGTATGCTTTTCGCACCAGCTTCTCCACTTCTAGAGCCCACTGCTGCAGGTTTTCGTTGATGCGCTGCACACGATCTTTAAGCTGCGCACGAAAGACGTGTTCCAGGTGAGCGTCACCATATCTCGCCTCCAATGCCTCAAGGAGTTGCTCATAAGTCACTTCCTCACCGAGAGCTTCCAGAACTGTTAAGGCCTGGTCACGCAGGCCTAGTGTGAGAGCAGTCATGGCCTGACTTTTATTCCAGCCGTTCGCCTTCATAACAGCCTCGAACTGGATTTTGTGGGCTGACCAGGAAGATGTCCCGTCGAACGGTGGAACCTTGAACCCACGTAGCGAAGGTGTAGTAGCTACTGCGGGGGCTGCAATTCCATCTCCAAGTTTGAGTTCATCCAGCGTTTTCTTAACTTGGTAGATTTGGGTCTCAGCTTCCGACAGGCGGTTATCATGTTGAGCAACCTTATTCTTCACCTCCCTTATCTCTTTTCCGAAGGTAGCGTGAAGGTTCTTCATGAGAAGCATCTGCTATTCCCTATCGCGTTTGAGCTGCTCTTCTAAGCGGCGGGCCTGTTCCTCCTGCTGCTCTTTCAACTGACTGGCCTGTTCCTCCCTGTCCGCGCTTCAGCTGCTCTTCGAACCGACGAGCCTGTTCCTGCAGCATCACCATCAGAGCACCTAAGTCAGGTGCTGCAGATGTAGGAGCTACCGACGGGCCTGCAGCCGGTGACTGGCCCTCCGACGTCTGCGGCGTTGCACCACCAAATCTTCGTTGGTCCGTCTCCTGCTGGCGTTGACTTCGGGTACGGACACCCTCCGTTTCCTCCTTAGGTAAAATCGGCATGATTTTATCCCACCGCTGCCACCAATTGTTACGAGCTTGAGGTTCGTGACAATAAAAATTGCCGATAAAATTACCTAAATTAACACTTTAATTTACTTTACACAAATTAAAACTTAAAACACTAATAATTAAATACAATAATTCACTTAATTTCGCTCCGAAGCTTCGCTTGTGTCGCCGAGTTCAACTCTGCCTCGATCGCATCTTGCAGCGCCTATTTATTTAAATTAGCAAAGAAGCATCCCGAATATTCAAGGAAATCCGCGCAAAGGGACGAGTGTGCGAGTATAGTTTTCTAGAAACTTAGTTCTTCGGATGGCGCTGTCGGTTGAGAGATTTGTGATGTCATTTTCTGCAAAGCTCCCCTCGCTCTCGTTCCTGACACTAGATGGCGCTAGTGTATCTTCGACTTGAGCGCGTAACAATACTTTCGTAAATCCGTTTCGACGTTACTCTTTCTTGAAACACATACTTGATAAAGGTGCGATGTTTGAATATCCCCGTTTTCAAAAAATTATTATCCGCTTAAGAAATCGCTGTAAAATTAATTAAAATAAGATACTGAAATGAAACTTTACGCAATAACAACTAAAAATAGTTATTAATATGATGAAGTTAGAACTAAACAAATTTTTTATTATGTCAATATGCGGTAAGACGATTTCATATATTATGTTAAAAATAAATAAATATACGGCCTAAATAGATCCTACAGTTGGACACAGCACTATTCTCATTTCTAAGTGGGTTATGAAGCTCGCTCTTATCTAATGCCACCAAATATCACTGCTTGTATGACTGTGTTCCGGTCGGAGGTGTAAAAATGGCCAGGACCAAAATGGTATGCCTCACAACCTGTAATTGTACAGGTTGTAAGGCATTTCATTTTAGTCCTCAGAGGTAACACATTCTGTAGCCTTGTTTCTTTTAAAATGGTTGCAGGTGTCCACTAACTACAGTAGCCACTTCAATAGACGACTCCGTGGCTCAGTGGCTTAGCAATGAGTGGCTGCGTATTGCGTGCCTGCTGTATTTGTATGGCCTAAAAATAATTGTTCCGGGTCCGGATGTTTGTCCTTGTGCAATTTATGTTTGTAAACTGTGTAAAACTAGATATAGGAGAAATCCTAGTGTAGGCGTACGTTTTTTAAACAAAAAAATACTCAATAACTTTATTGCATTCCTTAGGTTCCAAAAGGTGTAACATAGTTTTATGGTATCTCCATAGACCCTGATGGCACAGCAATATTATGAAAGAGGTACATTTATTTTATTTTATTATTATAGGGGTATCTGTATAGTTTTCTCATCTGGTTGGTTTCTATAAATATATAATTATAAATTAAAATGAAAGGATAAATATACATAAATATCAATAAAATAAAATAAATACAAAAAATACACAAATAAATATAGATCCAACCAGATGGAAGCCCTTGGCAGAGGAGACCAAACGGCCGAGGGTTAGGAGGAAAAGGAAAGAAACCGACCGACGATGCGGGCGGTATCGAGGACCACTGCCTTCTGCATTTGAGCCCGGAGCGGTCCGTCACGGAGTCCCAGTCGCCTCAGATGACCCGAGAGGTTGACTGGGATTAGCCCACTCGCAGAGACGACTACAGGAATAATTTCGGTTGGCCGACCACCCCACATGTCGGTCACCTCGTGAGCCAGGTCCAGATATTTTGTTTGCTTATCTGTTTCGGCTTTCACGAGGTTCTCGTCATACGGAATGGTAATGTCGACCAAAAATATCCTTGTCTGTGCCCGGTCCATCAGCACAATATCAGGCTTATTCGCAAGAATAGTCCTGTCTGTGATGATGGCCCGGTCCCAGTAGAGCCTGGCGCGGTCATTTTCGGGCACGGCTTCCGACAAGTACTTGTAATACGGCACTTTCCGGTCCACGAGACCGTATTTCAGAGCGAGCTCCTGGTGTAGAATTCTGGCTACTAGGTTGTACCTGTGCAAGTACTCAGAGTTAGAAAGCGCCGAACAACCGGAGATCACATGCCTAAGTGACTCCCCGGGATGGCGACAAGCTCGACAGACGTCGACAGTGCCATCCTTTAGGATGTATCTCTGATAGTTGTTGATCTTAATAAACTGATCCTGTATTGCACAGACAAAACCCTCGGTTTCCCCGAAGAGGTCGCCGAAACGTAGCCAGTTGAGGAAGGCGACTGTATCTACGAAGGGCTCATGTAGAGCCTTGTAGTATCTCCCGTGGAGCTCCTTCTCATTCCATACGGTCTCCCGGTCGGAAATGCTAAGCACTGCTGGGTCCTGCCATTGCTCGTTGGCTAAGGATAGAGGGGTAAGCCCTTTATAACTAGAAATGACGTCATTATAGAATGGATCATCCGATCTCGCCAAGAAGTATTGACGGAGACTGCACACTTCGCGATTATGCATGGTGAGCGTGCTCAGAAAGCCACGCCCACCATGCTTTCGCGGCAAGTACAGCCCCATTACCGACGATCTCAGATGATGCATCCTATTGGACGTCATGGTAGTGCGGACTTTTCTATCCAGGGCGTTAAGCTCAGTCTAAGTCCACCTGAGTATGCCAAAGGTATACATGAGGACAGACATGACCCAGCAGTTATATGCGGGTGACTTATTCACACCGGACAAAAGGCTGTTAAGCACTTCGGTCAAGCATGCATGAAACACGTCGCAAACCGACTGTTTCGTACCAGCCTCATCGATACCGACGTTCTGTGACACCCCAGGTATCGGTATGTTTCAGCCTCGAAAAGGGTCCTTAAGTTGACGGGCATAGACAAGTCTATGCCCACAGAGCTAGCAACCCTTCCCCTTTCAACATGGAGGACTGCACACTTATCCGTCCCCAGCTCCATTCCAATGGAACTGCTAAATTCACAAGTGATGTTTAGCAGTTCCACAAGATGGGAGCGACTGGAGGCGAATAACTTGAGGTCATCCATGTAGAAAAGGTGGGTAACTTTTGTACCTCCTTTCCGTAGCTGAAATCCCCTCCCCGAGCCCTACAGTAAGGTACTGAGAGGGTTCAGAGAGAGGCAGAACCGGATTGGACTCAGACAATCGCCCTGGAAGATACCCCTTCCTATCCTTATGTGGTTCTCCGCAGCCATCATCCGCTCGCCTAGATGACAAAGGATCGTACTCCACTGCCCCATACACTGCTCGAGGAAGTCTCTAACGGTAAAGTCAATCTTGTACAGCTCGAGGACCCTCTTTAGCCATGTATGGGGCACCGAATCGAACGCCTTTCTATAGTCTATCCAGGCGGCAGAGAAGTTCCAACGATTGCGTTTCACCACTTTGCCTATGACCGCGTCAATGAGGAGTGGTTCCTTGGTTCCACGACCACCGCCCTAACATCCATTTCGAGCGCGTGACATCACCTGGTTTAGCTCCAGGTGACGAGTGATTCTCACGCTCAAAACGGATGTCAGTGTCTTATATATGGTGGGTAAACACGTGATGGGGCGGTATTTGCTCGGGTCTGTGGTATCCTGATCTTTAGGAACCAAGTGAGTGATCCCAGTAGTGAAGAGGCTCGGGAGCGACTTCTGGTCGAGAACCTCTTGAAACTGTCGGGCGAGCACAGCGTGACACACTATGAACCCCTTCAGCCAGAAATGGTGCAGCCCATCGAGCCCCGGACTTTTCCAGTTCGGGGCCCTACGGACCGCCTCAGCCACGTCTTCCGGTGTTATGTTGATGGGGTCCAAAGGCGTAACACTCGCACCCTGGCTCGCCACAACTTCCATTCAAGGGCCCTCGCTGTGGTTTACGGGCTCTGATCACAGGCCACGCCAGAATGCGATAATGTCAGCCTGATCCGGTCTTGGCCCGCTCCACATATGCATACTTTTGGTCGCTCCAATGATTTACAGAGCGTCTTCTGATCACTCTGGAAGAGACGATTCTGGTTGAACCGCCTTGACCTCTCGGTAAATCGTCGAATCCGCTTCCCCCAAGCAGCGATCTTTTGCACCAGGTCGTCTATGCGCTCCGTTAGTTTCTGCGTGATATCCGGCTGGGACAAACTGATATTTGTCCCAGCAAACGCCATCCTAACGGTGCGCACAATCCTCGGTCTATTATTAGCCGACCTGAAGCTTGTCAGTCTGCCGATAAGGCCCTTGCCTTTGCGACAAGGTCCTCGATTCTTTTTCTCCAGGCTGGAATGGCGCTACTTTGTGTAGTAGCGCGCCCAGCCATGGGAAGTTTGGCGCCAATAATACGGCAAACTGCCACTGCGGCGCCAAAGAGAATTGAGTCCGTCTCGCAAAGGTCCCGGCTGGCTTCCAAATAGGTCACCAGCATTGGGTAAGAGCCCTCACGACAGCCCAATTTCGCTTGCTTAGGGCTATGCGGGGAAGTCGCGGTCGATTTTTCGAGAGGGGTGCTGCGCGTTTCCAAAATCGCCTCTTCCAATATACTCCTCATTTGCTCTAGTCCGTGGGAGACTATTTCATCGTCGTTCGAATCAACCACAACTGAAAGATCCATGGCGGCTTCCACGTGTGGATGCTGGTATGTCGGATGTGAAGCTGCATCTCCAGCCATAGCCAATTTATTCGACGATGGAATAGCCTCACGTCGTAGTCGTTCGAGTTCGGCATCATCATATATTTTCGAGCGCATGATGTATCGAATTCGGTCTGTCAGGTTTTGTTCTGTGACGGGGATAGAAGGCTCCAGCTCAGCAAAAAAGCAATGCATCCGAGCCCTATACGCTATTCCCACAGTTTCTTCCCCTTTCGCCCTATAGTACGCCCGCAATGCGTTTTCGTTCATAGATTTTGTCCAACGTATGCGACGTGCTCCACCAGCGGCGGGTGCCGCTTGCTGATTCCGAGAAGACCCAGCCGACACCAAGCCTTCTGGTGGGGATGATGGATGCGAGGGGCTGCTAGGTGATCGTGCAGCTCCTCGCGCTCGGCTGGCGGCCCGCATGCTGCCGCGTTCGGCACCAGTTCCAGACGCGCCCCGGCGACCCCCAGGCAGCGGCCCTATGCGCGTTCCTTTCTGTGCCATCATCCATTTTATGGGCACCAAATAACGGGAGACGCCCAAGCCCGGCACCGTTTCGTGGTTGAGTCATATGCACAAACGGACCTTTGCACCCACAATTTTGCCTAGGCACGGCGCTCACACCTCTTGGCAGGATGCTGACTGACTGTGCCGACGTAGCAGTTTTGTCACATAAATGTTACGTCAGCGGGCGATGGGGTCATCACTCCCCTACGCCTTTTTAACAAATCTCCATATTATTATTATTGTTAAATAATTATTTAATATTAACATTCATTATATTATATAAAAATGCACACATTGAATTTGGAATACGGCTATTATAATTGTTACTATTTATTAATTGATTTTTATAATAAATTTATTATTATAGGTAGTTTAATTAGCACAGTTGAATTATTATTAAATTATTAGAATCATTTTAAATTTTATTAGAATTTTTATTGTAATTTATTTAGTAGGATGGAATTTCATTATTACCTAACATATTTATATTTACATATCTATATTATATTATATATTTATCTTCTAAAAATTCAGAAGTACTATAGTAACACTTGTTTATAAGTAGTTGCTTTAATTTTTTTGCAAATGGTTTTTCGTCTTTATTGGTTTTTATATATTCGGGTAATTTATTATATACTTTTATAGACATAGAAAATGAGCTGGTAAAATGAGATTTTAGTTTTGAAGTTGGTAGCACTAGTTTGTTTCTTTGTATCATATACATATAATAAGTCTTATATCAGGTGAACTCTTCGTGATGGTAATTGAATGCTCCGGCCCACGACGCAACTTTGCAATGGCTTACATTGGGCGTGGTCTCCACATCAGTCTCACACACCTGTCCTCGATTAAGGATCAGAATATAGATGCATCATCTGAAGACTAAGATGGAATGCCTTGTTACCAGTAAAAATAACCTCTTAGAGAACTAAAACACAGCAGCATTAAGCTGCTATTTAACTTTAGTATTCTGTGAAAGTGTTTTCCTTACCCGGTCAAGCCAGCCCATTAGTTGGTCAAAAAAGGCCAGTCAAATGGTTATAATGTTATCTATCGGGAATCTGATGTCATTTTGGCCTTTTCCATAGTCATCTTTTACGACATCATACAAGATGAAATAGATGAAACCCTTCCGTCGTCACTAGAGGGAACTATTTACCTATAATATATACAATTGACACATAATGACTAAGGTTAGTAATTGATTCTGTGTATTTGTAGTTATGTATTTGTTTACTATCGCATCCCACTTCTATCCACATTTATCCACCTTAATGCAATAGTTTACGTAATATCCTAATATCTTGGTCATCGTGATCAAAATCCTATTGGATTTTGATCACGATGACCGCACTCTATATGTCAGAGATGCAAATCGCATTTTTACTTATAAGCAATCGACGCGAGTCATATCAAACATCTTCGAGGTGCGACAGAAATGGATCAGCCTCACTTCTGTCCTCTGCAACGTTATTATACAGGATACGAAGGGCGTCGTAAGATTTTTGAATATAACTTACCAAAAAGCTTCTTGAAGAAAGGGGACATTATAGAAAGATGTACACTACGCTATAAAAATGTAATTTGGGCATATTACCTACGACTAATAATTTTCCCACTTACTGACAACTCCCTTCACTCTCTCTTTAATAAAGAGTCTTTATATCAGCAACCTCTTTGAGGTTAGCGGTTATTAATAGTCCTATATACTTATCCTGGTTCTCTCGGTAAACTGTCTGTTGTATTTACAAAAATCTCTCTCAATAAATTCTTCAAAAATATTTATGCGATAACTGTGGGTGTAAATTTCTTTAAACTATGTAACATCACAAACACAAGCTCCTTCTTAGTGCGGTTTGTTTTTAAAATGCCACCGTGTTATTTCGAGTGTAGTTAAACAAGGCGTTCAAAACTATTGTATATTTATATAAAAAATATACTTTTGAAATGAAAGTAAAGCAAAATTACATAATTTATACGTCTTATTTCTAGACCCTCCTTTCTGGAGGATTACGGAGCCTTTGTTCGACTCGTTTCTTTAGTGTATGATGGCGGACGTCACAATCCTTGTAATTTAATATTCATGCATGCAGCTTTTTTCACACAGTTTTCCTTCACCGCCTAGTATTTAGTGACCATTACCGTTTCAGTCTATTAAAGTCCACTGCTGAACATAGGCCTCCCCATAGATATCGGCTATAGTTGCCCGATATCTATGGGGGAGGCCTATCTTCAGCAGTGCCGGTTTGTAAAGTGGGTTGGCGACTTTTATTTTTATTCGTTATTAGGAAGAAGTTGCTGCCCATCTCCTGATTTATTTCTCTATATCCCCTTGAAAAGGAAACAGATTCGGAAGGACCAATTTAAAACGAACCAGACGGGCTGGAACGTTCGATAAAGAAACAGAAGGGAGGAATCGAGGCTTCTCTCGATCCGGCCTCCTATAACGCCTACGTTGGGTTCGGGAACAACGTATGTGATCTCCGCAACGGAGTAACACACTAGGGCGATAACCTCTTTCTTTTTCAGCAAGTAGGTTCAGACGGGGATTACGGGTCTTCCGAAGTCGTCCCGGTCCCGACGCCTTAATTCTTCGATGTGGACTGTATAACTTTAGGGATGAATTACTTGGGAATAAAACAGCAATTATCTTCAAACCGTTCCGTGAGAGAGTAATCACTTTTCCCTATCACTTCCCTACACTTTTTCTTCTTGACTGCTGGTTTTTTTACTTTTCCCGAAGGATTTTCTTATTTTTCCGAACTATTTCCCCGAACGAATTGCAATTTTTTTTTTTTTTTTGCGCCCGAAGCAAATATGGGCAACCGGAGGAAAGCGGGGGAGTGAGGCGGTGAATGCTCATAGCATACCACGCAGCCGGCTGCGTGGTTATGTGGAGACTTTTACCCACTAAACACCGCCTTTTAGGAAATGGCTTAACGATCTGACTAGAGATCTCTAAGCCGTATACGAATGCGACCCTCCTTGGCAGAAAGGAGGGCGCAAAAATTGCAATAAAACCCGTTCACTAAGCTACCCCCAGAACTATACGCGAAAGTGAGCCGCGCCATTCGCGTGCCTGTGCAACTTAACAACATGAATTTGTACTATTACTCTCTCACGTTTCACTTAATTTCTTTATTCACATAAATCATACACAAATACAAGTTATCTATTTAGATAGCACAAAACAATATCTACACCATGATATACATTATTTTTTCGTATCACAAAAATCCTTTAATTTATAAAACAAAACATGCCTATTTTAATCACAAATTCAAAGTCCAAACTTCTTAAATATTTAACACAGAAAGTTAAAACAATGTTTCCCACTTGAATTTATACATATATTAACTAATACAATAGTTTAATTTACATTTTCTCTATTTATTTCACTATTTAAAACACTTTTAAATTTCTTATACAAAACTATCATTATTTCACTTATACACAGGAATTTTCACATAAAAATAACACAGAATTCACCTTTTTAGCACGTACAATCAACCTGAAATTTTTTACAAGTCATTTTTACATAAATTGCTGAAATTACAAACATTTTAAATTTTTACATATTTGGCCTCCTAGGGGCGTGGTCAGCGTGCTTCCGTGAACTCACACTATTTGAACAACTAACTTTGCACGGCTCTCGGCTATCAGAAAAAATGAAAGTCTGAAATACACTAATTTTAACAATATTATGTAAACAAGTGCTTCTACATAATTTTCAAACTGTAGGAAACTATCTCTGATAAGATTCTTATCAGTTATCATGTTTCTTATCAGATAACAATACAAGTGAATGTTTTCATTAATCAATCATAACAAATAGGCATTTGTTTTCGTACAAACATATCAAACTTATACAAGACAATACTTATGCAATTAACTTCCGTTAATTCTGTTTGTGCACAGAGTGATCATCTCGACCGGGGAACAAATCCGATCTCTAACTTCACTTTAATATTCCTTTGAATTTACATCGTTGGAAAGACGATTTCAACCGGGGAACAAATCCGGTAACATAATCTATATCATAAAATTCCCTATATGAATTTATTGAAAGATATTACTTAGAAAACAGTAAACTAGTCCGGCCTGGGAGTTGCACCCAAGACTTTCATACCATTAATTCGACATTTCTTTAAGATTTAACTAAGCATTTTCTTATCAGAACATTTCTATTGGACAATGAGTCTTTGAAAAGTTATTCGTCATCGGTTGACTTAATAAACTGAAATATTCTTATAGGCGCGTCGCCAACAATCTCCCCCCCCCCCCGTGCGTTAGCACCATCATTTGGGAGGCGTCGCGGGTACCAGGACTATTATTCTGGATGTAGGTCTCCTCAAGATACCTGTGCTAGTAATGACGTCAACCACTCTGGTGTGACCGTCTGGTCCCGGTAACGTTCTACTAATTTTGCCTTTCGGCCACGTATTTCGTGGCAACGAATGATCTATTATCAAAACAATATCGCCTTCTTTAGGTTCCATGAACTTTCCGTTATTACCTGTTCGCGGTATTAAGGTAGGCATGTATTCCTTCAGCCACCTTGTCCAAAAATGGTCGGCTAACCTCTGTGCAGCTTTCCAATTGAGTTGACCCGTCAGATGCTGCTCTAGAAATAATCCAGGTGGTCGATCACCACATGAGCGTCCCAGAAGAAAATGATTGGGTGTCAAACCCTCTTCAGGACTATCCATACTGAATGTTACTAGAGGCCTGGAATTTACTGTGTGCTCTGCTTCTAAAAGCAACGTATGTAGAATTTCCTTTCGTGGGCTCCTTTCTCTGAGCGTAGCGGTCAACGCAATTTTAATCGATCTTACTAACCTCTCCCAGGCGCCACCCATGTGCGGTGCTCCCGGAGGTATAAATTTCCATTTAATGTATTTCTTAAATGACTCATTTTTCATGCCCTCATGGCATTCTTCGCATGCTTTCAATAATTCTTTATTCGCAGCTTTGAAATTTGTCCCGTTATCGCTGTATATAACGGCTGGTTTTCCTCTTCTGGCGATAAATCGCCTCAACGCCATTATCATTGACGCTGGTGTCAACGAGGCTGCTAATTCCAGATGTACTGCTCTGGTAGTCAGACACGTGAATAAAACACCCCAACGTTTTTCGTGTCGCCTTCCTATAGTCACACTCATAGGACCGAAATAATCCACAGCTGAGCATTTAAAAGGTGGTTCATGATGAGCTATTCTCTCCAGAGGAATATTTCCTTGTGGCACGTTCTGCGGTTTGGATCTGTATGTCCTGCACCACTGACAATGATGTGACACACTTCGTACTACATTACGTAAGTTCAAGACATAAAATTTCTGGTTCACCTCATTCATTACCGTCTGGTGATTGTCATGTCCAAAATGATGATGAACTTCTCTAATCATCATTTTAACGGTTTCGTGTTTACCGTCCAATATGACGGGTTTTCTACTTTCCTCGGTCAAATTAGACTTGAAAGGTAAACGTCCATTTAAACGGAGTAAGTTATCTTCTCCTATTTCCATAGATAATTTACTTAAGCGTGAACTTCTTTCAACACTTTTGCCTGCTTTCAAGCATTTTATTTCCGAATAAAAACACTCGTCTTGAACGAACTTCCAAATTAATAATTCCGCTTTTTTCAAGAGCGCTATGTCCAACGCGCCATCGGGTCCTTTAACCGACTTTGCTAAAACTTTGTTGGAACACATAACCGACTTTTCGGCTACGTCGTCGGGTCCTTTAACCGATTTTCTTAAACTCTTGAATTTTTCTACCGCTTGTAAGGTGCGTGTAGTTGCCCCAAGGAATTTCTTAAAGCTGCTAAATCGTCCGTAGTCGGGTAGACTTAACGGTTCTTGCTTTCTTAACGCATTTACGCCCTTCGGCGATTTTAACAGGCGACTTTCAACCTGCGCTCTATTCGACGGCATGCACTCATTGTCTGTGCGCCATAACAAAGCAGTCTCGTACCTATTATTAGGTATACGACGTACCGTTTTGTTCAAAATACTTAAGGCTCGTTCTTCTGGGTCGTTCGCGGGCTTTCTAGCCGACACTCCCAGAGATTCCAAACTAAAATAATCCTTGATCAATTTATCCATATCTTCCTCCTTCTTGGCGGAAATGTGGTTAACGATCTTGATCGGTTTAATACCACCCGATATGTGACCATGTAAAACCCATCCAAGTTTGGTGAGCGATGCTACAGGTAGGTTCTTACCTCCTGAAATTAATTCACGAGTAACTATGAGATGCCAATTGTCCTGACCAATTAATATGGTAGGTTTGGACCTCTCATACATCAACTCATCCTTAATCGGTGTCAAATGAGAACACCGTTGCAATAATTCTCGGCTTACCGACTGAGGAGAAAGGTTAAGTGACTTAATTGTTTGTACACTTATCTCTTCTAAGTCGCTCGAGTAAATGCCTTTTATCTTAACGTTTAAGCGATACGAACTGTCGTCGTTAATTCGCTTACCTCCCACGGCTTCGATACGTAATCCCTCTTTACGTCCGCGAGGCGCTAATTTCTGAGCCATCCACTCCTCTATGAGTGTCATGGTCGATCCCTCATCCAGAAGAGCTGTTGTCTTGACCTTTCCTCTAGGTCCATACAACTCGACCGGTATAATCTTTAAGTATGCACATGCCAGTGCATTCACTGTACTAACAGTTGTGATCTGAGCATCTTTACCCCCCTCGTCCCCTTGTGGCGAGGTATTTTCATTGGGGTATCGGTGTAGCATTCGATGATGTAACATTCTACATCCCTCTACACCACATTTTTTCGCTTTGCACTCTAACCTCCTATGGTTAGGTGACAAACATTGGAAACATACTTTCGCTTTTTTGACCGCTTCCCATTTCTCGCGAATATTCATGTCCTTAAACTTGTAACAACTCACTATAGAGTGCTCCTTGTTGCATATAACACACTTATGTGTTACCCGACTTACAGGCTTATCCTGGGTTGTCATAACCACTTGTCGGTTGTGCCCTTTACTATTTCGGCGTTCTAGACGCTCGCTCGAATTACTTCGGCGCATATAGCGCTCGCTCACGGCACAGCTGCGTACACCTCCTTTTGCAGTGTGTACAGTTTGCTTCCTGAATTCAGGACGCTTCCTTTTTTCAGGCGCATTTTCATTGTTTAAGGACGTTCCAAATTGTTCACTCAATAAATTTAAAAACTTGGCCATCTTCTGTAACTCTGGCTCCAAAGGATACTGAGCTCGATATTCAAACCATTTAAATTTAATCATAGTTCCGAGTTTCTCCACTATGCGGCTCACTAACTCCGGTGAGTATAAATACTGTGGTTGATTCAACGCTTGTATCGTGGCAACCACGTTCGTAATACGACTTGCAAAAGATCCTATATTCCGGCAATCTTCTGCCAATCTTGGCATACGCTTTACATTCTCGATTTCGGCTAGAATGAGCATCTCAACCCTACCGAATCTTCTTTCGAGAGCGTTCATTATTTCTTCAGGTTCACACAAAGTAAACAACAACGACTTAACCGCTTCCTTAGCGGTGCCTTTTAATGCCCTCCTAAGGCGTGCAACATTTTGCACCCCTGAAAATTGGCTTCTCGTGTCTTCAAACACCGTTTTGAAAATTATCCATTCACCCGGGTCTCCATCGAACACCGGTAATTCCTGGAGGAAATGAAGCTGGGAAGACTTATCTTTACCCGCTATTTTTATTGCACTCACAATCGCTTCGGTCAATTCTGACACCTCACTCGCGTGTGTTTTCTGTGCATTTCCTTGGTTGCGCTCGATCTCCGCCCCTTTGCGGCGTGATCCTTTACACGCTTCCTTATCAGTAATATCGGGTTGTGCTACACTAACCGGCGCGCTCATTATGGTCTGCTGAACCCAACTCCTTACGAAAGGTTCCACCTGAGTATTCCGCTCTTCATCATCCTCACTCGAGTCGATCTCCTCTTCTCGGTTGAGTCGTGCCAACTCCAATTGAGACTTGGCTAAGGCAGCAGCTGCCTGTGCTCGTTCGAGCTCTGAGCGTTCGAATTTAATCCGCGCCTCTAATTCGGCTTTCAGCCTCGCCGATCGCGATGACCTACTACCTCTCTGTGACCCTTTATCACTAGTGTGCCCGATTACTGTCCTTAACGATGCCGCTTCTTCGGTCCTTTGACCTACTTTTTCGACCACCGTTTCACTCCTGGATATAACGGATTGTTGTGCGGTGCTGGCCTGCGTACCACTGGTGTCCGTCCTGTTGCTTGTCGTTGCCATGGACGTCCCTGAGTCCCACGTGCATTTGGACGTGTCGGTGGTGGCTCCACTTGAAGGAGTTGCTCCATTTGACGCAGTAGCTGTGGTCGCTCCAGATGGTTCCGCTTCTTTAGCTTTTCTTGAGAGCCCTGTCCTTGTCCTGCTCCCTTCGCTTCTCCCTGTCTGGTCTTGTGCCTTCTTCATCTTGCAGGAAGGTGATTGTTGGCCTACGGTCCCTAACTGTCCCTACGGTCCCTACAACCCCTTACCTACAACCCTTCTACACCCCAACCTAACACCACTACCCCTCCCCCCCTTATCTCCCAACCCTACAACCCTACTACCACCCTAACAGCCCTATCAGCCCTATCAATCCTGGACGGGGCCTACCGAGGTGAGCCGTCCAGGGATGGAGTCGTGCAGGAATGTAATGGAGGAAAGGTTTAGGAACTGTCCCGCCAAGGAATATGACGAAACAGTCGAGCGGTAGTGCAAGCGCAGTCTCGCTCGAGAGAACTGCTCCACCCGAAGGTGTTGTGCCAGAGCCCAACCGTTTGGCACCGTTAGGTGGTCGGGATGTATGCTGTGCTCGCCGCCCAGTTGCCGGTGACGCCTCGTCCGAGCGCCCTCCTCCGGCCGCGATGCAGTCAGGTGCCCACGCGCACCCTCGCCTGGCAGCGGCAGCGGTGGATGCTTCTTCCTGCACCCTGATGACCCGACAGGAAAATGCCGGACACGGTCGTCCGACAGGAAATGCCGAGCACGCTTGCCCGACAGGAAAAATGCCAAGCCCTGCTTGGCCACGATGAGTGCCTTCACAAGACACCTGCGCCCGGCTGCGATACGTGCCCCATGCGAGCACACGCCCCAGGCCGCAATCCCGGTTTTCTTTCTTCCGGTAGTTCCAGGTCCAGTCCTTCAGCGCTGACGTCCTGGTCTTCTGGTCTTCTGGCCTTTGGTCCTATTGCTTCAGCTCAAAGCTCCGGCTTCCTTCGGTTGCTGATCTTCACTCGGCTCCGAAGGTCTTCTTTTTCCACAACCAGCAGTCCACAGCTGGTTCCTTGATCCAGCTGGCGGGGTTCGGGTGGTCCTTTTAATCCGGCTCCGAAGGTCCAATTGAAAAGGAAACAGGTTTGGAAGGTCCTCTTGATCCGGCTGCGAAGGACCAATTGAAAAGGAAACAGGTTCGGAAGGACCAATTTAAAACGAACCAGACGGGCTGGAACGTTCGATAAAGAAACAGAAGGGAGGAATCGAGGCTTCTCTCGATCCGGCCTCCTATAACGTCTACGTTGGGTTCGGGAACAACGTATGTGATCTCCGCAACGGAGTAACACACTAGGGCGATAACCTCTTTCTTTTTCAGCAAGTAGGTTCAGACGGGGATTACGGGTCTTCCGAAGTCGTCCCGGTCCCGACGCCTTAATTCTTCGATGTGGACTGTATAACTTTAGGGATGAATTACTTGGGAATAAAACAGCAATTATCTTCAAACCGTTCCGTGAGAGAGTATCACTTTTCCCTATCACTTCCCTACACTTTTTCTTCTTGACTGCTGGTTTTTTCACTTTTCCCGAAGGATTTTCTTATTTTTCCGAACTATTTCCCCGAACGAATTGCAATAAAACCCGTTCACTAAGCTACCCCCAGAACTATACGCGAAAGTGAGCCGCGCCATTCGCGTGCCTGTGCAACTTAACAACATGAATTTGTACTATTACTCTCTCACGTTTCACTTAATTTCTTTATTCACATAAATCATACACAAATACAAGTTATCTATTTAGATAGCACAAAACAGTATCTACACCATGATATACATTATTTTTTCGTATCACAAAAATCCTTTAATTTATAAAACAAAACATGCCTATTTTAATCACAAATTCAAAGTCCAAACTTCTTAAATATTTAACACAGAAAGTTAAAACAATGTTTCCCACTTGAATTTATACATATGTTAACTAATACAATAGTTTAATTTACATTTTCTCTATTTATTTCACTATTTAAAACACTTTTAAATTTCTTATACAAAACTATCATTATTTCACTTATACACAGGAATTTTCACATAAAAATAACACAGAATTCACCTTTTTAGCACGTACAATCAACCTGAAATTTTTTACAAGTCATTTTTACATAAATTGCTGAAATTACAAACATTTTAAATTTTTGCATATTTGGCCTCCTAGGGGCGTGGTCAGCGTGCTTCCGTGAACTCACACTATTTGAACAACTAACTTTGCACGGCTCTCGGCTATCAGAAAAAATGAAAGTCTGAAATACACTAATTTTAACAATATTATGTAAACAAGTGCTTCTACATAATTTTCAAACTGTAGGAAACTATCTCTGATAAGATTCTTATCAGTTATCATGTTTCTTATCAGATAACAATACAAGTGAATGTTTTCATTAATCAATCATAACAAATAGGCATTTGTTTTCGTACAAACATATCAAACTTATACAAGACAATACTTATGCAATTAACTTCCGTTAATTCTGTTTGTGCACAGAGTGATCATCTCGACCGGGGAACAAATCCGATCTCTAACTTCACTTTAATATTCCTTTGAATTTACATCGTTGGAAAGACGATTTCAACCGGGGAACAAATCCGGTAACATAATCTATATCATAAAATTCCCTATATGAATTTATTGAAAGATATTACTTAGAAAACAGTAAACTAGTCCGGCCTGGGAGTTGCACCCAAGACTTTCATACCATTAATTCGACATTTCTTTAAGATTTAACTAAGCATTTTCTTATCAGAACATTTCTATTGGACAATGAGTCTTTGAAAAGTTATTCGTCATCGGTTGACTTAATAAACTGAAATATTCTTATAGGCGCGTCGCCAACACCCCTCTTACGACATCCACGCTAAGGTATGGCGCAGCGGATATTCTTCCATCGTCACTTAAAATTTCAATTGACAGTTGCAATAGTGCCGACGGGGATCGAACTTAAAAGGTGTTTGAGTAGTACTCCGAAATTCACGACGAACGTGCAGTCGTTGAGTTACTGCCGTTCAAAAAAATAAAAGATAAAGACAAGTACGTTACGTGACTTACAAGACAAGTAAGTAAAAATTATTTATAATCGCTGTTGTGGTATGTTTTATTTAAACTCTTTAAAAATTGAAAATATATATATATATATATATAATCGGAATCTCGAAAACGGCTCCTCTTTGTGTTCGGGGATTTTCGGGGACAATAAATCGATCTAACTAAATGAAAAACTGCTACAATATCGTTAGAATAAGAAGGTAAATTTTGACAGTTTATTAATGATTGATTGAAATTGGTATATTGGGCGATCACAAAATCGTAATACCATGGTTCGAGCCCAGACCGACCGACCAACTTTTTTAAATGTTTTTGTCAAGTTCTTTTCTTTTTTGAGATAATCTATTTCTTCGAGCTCTTTTTTTAGAATTTTTAAAGACATGAAAATTTAAATTAAACTAATTGCACTCATGATTTTTTATTCAAATAACCAGTTCAGTTTTTTCTACTATGTCGCTAAGATCAAAAAATATTATTCGTATTTCATCACTATGTAATTTGTATCTAAATAACTTTAAATAACTTTACTTTCTTAATTTTGTATTGCAATTAGTATTTTTGTTTTTCTTCTTCTAGTTTTAATATAATATGTATACATAGACTTGGTTAAAAATAATTCCATTACGCTAGTGAGTTGAGCTGAGTTGTTTTTATATTTATTTACGTTTAATTTTTTAATTATAAGTTAGGTATATTTTCTCTTTGAAATTTATTTATATTTATTTTAGGATATTGCTTTATATATTATATTATTAGGTTATTTTTATTATAATTTTATAGTTTTTACTTTTTATTTTTGTTGTCATAATTATGGAAAGTCCATCTGATTTTAATGCTAGTTTTTTCTCTTGTAATTCATCTTCTACCAGTTTCTTAAGCGCGGATGCCGAGTCATCCGAACATCTTGGACTCCATGATCATATTTCTGCTATTTTGTCTCTCTATCCCAATAATTTTAACGTTGCCCATATCAACGCACGAAGTGTTCCTGCCCACTATCCTGACCTTCTTGCATCCATTAGCAGTAATCGCACTTCTTATATCTGAAACTTTTTTGAAGCCTTCTCTCCCTTCTTTTCAGTTTTCACTTCCTGGTTATGTTTTGATACGTAATGATAGGACTGGTAACGGAGGAGGTGGTGTAGCTATTTACTTGCGTTCTCAAATCTCATACAAACATATCTCTGCTTCCCCGTCAACTTATTCTGAATCTGCTGAGTACCTTTTTCTTGAAGTTACACTTCATCATACAAAAATCCTTCTTGGTGTGATATACAACCCTAATATACAAATTAATTACTTTGATGTATTTGAAAATTTACTTACAGACTTCTGTCCTATATATAGTCATGTAATCGTGATGGGAGATTTCAATACGTGCTTACTGAAGGACGATTCACGTGCACATAAGCTGAAGTCTATTGTGTCCTCACATAACCTACAAATTTTACCCCTCTTTGCCACCCATCATTTTCCAAACTGCACTCCGTCTTTACTTAACCTTATCATTGTTTCATCTTTAAATAACATTGCAAATCATGGACAAATAACAACTTCTTTTTCGTACCATGACCTCATTTACATATCGTACCGTGTTCGTCCACCTAAGCGCAAATCACATTTTCAATTTCTTCGTAGCTATAAGGGTATTGACTTGGAAGTCATAAGACGTGATGCAAGTAAAATAGATTGGTCTTCCGTAAAAGATTGTCATAATATTGATGATATGGTTAACAACTTTTCCGCTTTAATTCTTAGGTTGTATGATTGCCATGCACCCGTCAAACGTATAAAAATAAAACATTGTCCTGCCCCCTAGATTACAACTGAGATAAAAGAGCTTATGGCGCGTAGGGATAAAGCCAGAAGTAGATATAAACATTGTCCCTTGGAAAGAAATCTAATAAAGTTTAAGAGTCTGCGCAACCGCTGCAATCGTTTATGTAGAGATGCTAAAAGGCGCTACTTTTATGACTCACTTTCAAATTGCGATTTAGCAAAAGCCTGGAGTTTTCTTAAAACAGTCGGCATTGGCAAACATCCTGCTCTTGGGACTGGAAATCTTGATATAGATACTCTCAATCAATATTTTTCTCTTCCACCTGTTTGCTTATCTTCATTTATAAAAGCTAAGACCCTGCTAGAATTATCCAGATGCCCATTGCAACATCCCAGCCAGTTTGAATTTTTATCAGTGTCAGAAGATGTAGTAAAACGATCAGTGCTTTCTATATCTTCTACTGCAACGGGAAATGACAAAATTTCTTCCACAATGATAACTATGATTTTACCTTGTATTCTCCCAGTTCTTACTCACATATTTAATTTTTCATTATCTTTCTCCTGTTTTCGACACTCGTGGAAGTTAGCACAAATTATTCCAATAGCCAAGGCTGCTAACCCTACATTACATTCCGAATTTCGACCTATATCTATATTACCATTCCTCTCTAAAGTACTTGAACATATTGTTCACAATCAATTGTCTTCTTACCTTAATTCTAACCATATTTTAAGTATATTTCAATCTGGATTCCGGCCTGGTCATAGTACAACAACTGCTCTTCTTCAGGTAACTGATGATATCCGTAGAGTCATAGATCAAAAACAATTAACCGTACTCGTTTTATTAGATTTCAGCAGTGCCTTTAATTCTGTTGACTCTTAAAAATTCTCCAGTCTATTAATGTTTCACCTATCTTCGGGGTCGCTCACAATGTATCCGTTCCAATGACACTTATTCCAACTGGTGTAATCTTATAACGGGTGTACCCCAGGGTGGCGTCTTGTCTCCTTTGCTCTTCACCGTTTTTATCAATTCTATAACAAAAATAATATCCTCCAACTTCCATCTTTATGCAGACGATTTGCAGCTTTACCGTCACTTTGTGGCATCTGAAGCAAAATTGGCGATAGAAGCACTGAATGATGACTTGAAGAGAATTAGTCGTTGGTCCAGATCACATGGTATAACTATTAATCCAAGTAAGTCTCAAGCAATAATAGTAAGTAGCAGATATACTAGTCGCTTAATTGATAAATGCACCCTGCCAGATATGATTATCAATGGCACATCAATTACTTATACTGAATCTGTGAAGAACTTGGGCTTAATTATTGACAATAGGTTGTCATGGGCTCCTCACATAACGGACTTAGGTAGAAAAGTTTATTATGCTTTCCACTCATTAAAACGTCTTCAAAGTTTTTTACCCTGATCAACGAAAATCTCTCTTGTTCAAACCCTTATTTTGCCTATCTTAGATTACGCTGATGTCTGTTTTTTGGATGCCACAGAAGAGCAATTAAACAAACTTGAGCGATTACAAAACCTTTGCATTCGGTATATTTTCGGACTCAAGAAGTTTGACCACGTCTCTAAATATAGAAAGCAACTCAAGTGGCTCCCGATCCGATTTCGCAGGAACACTCGTATCCTTTGTCTCCTTTTTAACATCCTACATATCCCAAATTTCCCCACATACCTCCGACATCGATTTACCTTTCTTAAATCCCCAGATACAGTTTGTAGATCTCACCTTAAAACTCTCTTAAAATTCCCATCCTTTAATACTCATTCGTACTCCCGTTCATTCTCAGTACAAGCAGTAAGACTCTGGAATTCGCTTCCTACTCACATTCGAGAAATCAAAACAGTGACATTATTCAAAAAACGAGTGAAAGAACGTTATTTATCGCTGTCTTCTGTGTAAGTCTCAAATCTCTGATTTATACTATACTGTTACAAATATATGCATGTACATATATGTATGTATGTGTGTGTATATATGTTTATATATTTAATTATGACTTTATATTATATTTAGTATTTATTTATGTCTTAATGTTTGTTTAAATATGAATATGTTAATGTATTTGTATATATATATATATATATATATATATATATATATAAGTATTTGAGCTGACGTATATATTTATCTTATACCCATATGTGTTGTAAAATAACGAAGTGCACACCTTATAATCATTTAGTAATCACATGTGTTTGAAACTGGCCTACTGGAAGAAATTTCATTGTGAGATAAGTAGAGCCTTTGTACAAACTTTTTATTATGATGTGTCCTCTCCCTAACTTGTGTGTACATAAATTGTGAAATAAATAGATAAATAAATAATAAATAATTTCCAAAACACATGAACTAAAAAAAAACGAGCGAAAAATACCGAGCAAAAGCGGTCGACCAGGTACTTTAAAGTTAAAGTTACAGCCTATATACGTCCCACTACTAGGCACAGGCCTCTGCTTATTTCTGAGAGGGTTTTATGGCAAGGAATTGTCCACCTCGCTGCCTTCGAAAATTTTTTCTTATTTCTCAGACATGCAGGTTTCCTCACGGTGTTTTTCTTCACCGCCGAGCACGTGGTAACTCAGCACTTAAAATTGCATTTAACAATTTCATTGGTGCCAGCGGTGATCAAACTCGGTTTGCTCGCGTACTATGAAATTTACAGCGAGCGCTACCAATCTGAGCTACCACGGCTATTTTAATTCATATTTATGCTTATACAAGGTAATTAGTTTTTTCTTGACTTGCTTGTTGATAATGACTGCCACGTTAGTCAATTAGACGTAAATGCTCCTGCTGATCACGGGATCCTGCGTTCGAATCCTTGATTGGGCCAAAACTGAATTATTGGGTTTTTCTGTGAAGTAATTCACAGGAAGCAGGAAGTTAGCTGTGTTTCAGCTCTGTGTTTCAAAAATCACTTAAAGCCGTCGGTTCTGCGCCTTATTTCTATCCGGTCATGTCAGATTGCTTTCCCATCTGACAACGGGAGTAAGGGAATAAAGAATTCACCTGTGCTTTCGCATTCACTCGTGTAATGTACATATCCAAATAAGCTTTATTTAAGTTTCAAATTCATAGTAAGTTACTGTAAGCTTTTGATAAGCAAGGATAACAATTCAAAAGCCGAAGGTAGCCTGGGTTAACTATAGTAGATACATATAATTTTTAAATAAAATATACGAACGATACGAACGAATATACGAACGGCGATATACGAACACACAATCCACCTGATGTTAAGTGGTTGTTGCGGCCCATATACAACTACTTTTATCCTCAATTGAGAATCGCAATACAGATGCATTGTCACCCCCGAGGGCTAAGACCGAATGCCTCGTTTCCAGTAAAAAGGGTCTTCGATTCTCTACACTCCCCATACAAAACACAGCAGCATTAAGCTGCTATTTTACGCTGGTATTCTGTGAGAGCGTGGTCCTGCCCGGTCGAGCCGACCCATTCGTACTACTATATATATATATATATATATATATATATATATATATACATATACATATATATATATATGTATATATATATAATATAGATTATATATTAGATATATATTTTAGATTTAGATTATATTCGTACTACTAACTAATATAGCTGCAGCGTGACTCTACTACGTATGTTATGGTATGGTTACATTAGGACTTCAAACACTTCAGTCCTCCTTGTGACCGATGATGTTGTAATTTCCGAAACGTCGGGAATATAAATAACTAAAAATTTGTAATAATTTTAATAAATATCTAATATTCGTGTAAACATAAGAAATCATTAGCATTATTTAATTTTCGAATATTTGAACCTTAATTCTCACAAATTTTGCAGTCAGATTCTCGGAAAAGTTAAAGTGGCGGAGCTTATTTATAAATTTTCAGGGCCTCTTTCACAATACAGATTATGCATCTTTAGAATATCCTTCCCAATGATAATAAGAATGTAACCAATAAAAACTCCTTCAAATACTTCTACGACGGCATAACCTAGGGCAATTATAACTGTAAATTTTTCTTATTTTTGTTCTTCAAATATTTATTTATTTATACATACATGCACATACATGGACTTGAAAAACGTTACCCTCCCTCTGGGATAGTTAGAAAAGAGAGGTTATATTTTACTTATTATTTTTCTTTTTTTCTGGGATAGTTAGTAAAGAGAGGTTATATTTACTTATTATTATTATTATTATATTTTTTTAATTTAAAGCGATTATAACATTCTGCGGCGATTTACTGTTAAATCGTTAGCAATAAAATTGTCTGTGTTTAGAATTAAATGAGCAAATTCAAAGCTTTTAAAAATGATAAACAATATTTGTTGGGGCATATAGATGTCATTATAATCCGATCTCCGTATCAGAATTGGACAAATCAGTATCGGTATTCCAATTGTGTTTTTATTATTAATTTAATAATTTATTAACAGTTTACATTGTTATAAATACAAAAGCACCTATCCAGTAATAACTATATACTTGTAACTATTCATGGCTACAACCTCTATATATTCCAATACTGTGGCAATACTGTTAAAAATTCGCAGCCTATTTATAGTTACTTTCTTTTTCATAATTTATGTATAGCCCCAGTCAAGTCCGAAGTTGAAAATTAAAATATTTTAAGATTGCACGCACGAACGTACCTGCACGAATTTCTTTAATTTAAAAAGTATTTATTAATAGTTCGGTTTAAGATAAAATATCGTACGCCTAACAATTTTTTTTAATTTAATCTTTTTTATTAGAATCGAAATAAACAACTTATATGTTAATTTAAATAAAACAGCCACATTAATCGCTTCAGAATATTTAATCTTAAAAAATAGAAGAATATTTTCCCACATTTCCAAATATAAGGCAAATTAAATCATAAAACTTTCATTAAGTATTTTTTACGTACTGAATGTCTTAAGTATCCTTTATTTATTAATTTAAGAACGTTATCGTTAAAATTTTACATAAAAGTATTATTTTAAAAATGTATTGATAAAAAATTGTGCAAAAAAGATAAAAATATTAAGAAGTACCGTTTAATATAAGTAATTATTGTTGTTTTTCATAACTTAACGTAATCGGTTAATAAGTATGCTGCTTTGTATATTTAAATTTTAAATAAAATAGCAAATTCATGTAAAAATAATAAGTTTTACTTACCAAAAGTCGTTCGCTACTTTAATTACTACAAAAATAATAAAATAATAAAGCACTAATAACTTAAAATAATATCAAAAGTTTATTAACCGCTTAATGTATTGAATTAAAACTGTATTTATTTAACGCGATATTATAAGAACTGTGCGCGTAATTTTTACGAAGGCAATGGCACCAGTTAGATGCGGCCCGTCGCTGTCAGTTGACTGAAACGCTACGTTAGCTCCCGTGAAAATATTTCTACGATCTGAATACTGAAGCTTTCAACGCTTGAAAGGTATTGTGTCGAGTAATTAGATATATACTTATTATTTCTCAGACATAGTACATATAAAAGTTGTCTCATATTGTCCTACCGACATGTTTGTAACATGTTTCAAATTTTTATTAATTTATTAACATCATCATTATTATCATCGTTCAACAAATCTAAACATAGAACTCACCCATAGATATATATAGGTTTGAATAAAAAAGGATATTTTTAAATAAATGAACCTTATTCCTGGGAGGAACCAACAAGAAACTAAGCGGGATTTTTCCAGTCCATCATAAGTTCTTGTTAAACATAGGTCTACACCGAGAAATGCCACAAAGTGCATTCTGAGCCACCTGTATCCGTCAACTTTCTGCGTTACTTATCAGGTCGTCACCCACTCCGTGGGGGGACCGCACTTCTAATTTACGTCATAATAAATTAAATAGTGTAATTTAATAATGATAACACATCAATTAATAAATACGGTGCTCCTCAATACCGCCCACATCGTCTCCCGGTTTCTATTCCTTCCCCCTAATAGTCCCCTCCCCTGCCAAGGGTTTCTATCTGGTTGGGTTTTATATTTAACTACTCATTTATTTCTTTATTTTAATTTATATAATGTATGAAGTTATATTCAAAATCACCCAATCAATTAATTATAATACATACACTGAATTTTTAGTTAAACATTTTTATGCACTGATTATTGATCAAATTATTATACTAATTCCGGAAGAATGTTGTGGTCACAGTACAAATCCACGAACGCAAAGACTTTAATGTGCTTGAAATAAAGTTCATTTTTTATTTTTATTGAATAACAGAATTAGTAATAATACAAATAAAACTGCACTCTTAAAAGTCTTATTGCCTTAAGTTACGGTCCATTTCAGTTTGTTTTGGTTGTATAGATTTAGTGTGACTGTAATTTACGTAGTTTTAATTATTTTTGGTATAAAAATTTACCTATATTAAAAATGATAGGAATCGATTCAGTAAACGATTCTGAACAAACTACTTTCTCAAAGTGCGTTAATTAAGTTACGTGTTGTATATATATATATATATATATATATATATATATATATATATATATATATATATATGGTGCAGCTATATAGAAAAATAAAAATATATAATATACAATACATAAACATATATGTATATAAAAGTTACAGCCTATATACGTCCCACTGTTGGACACAGGCCTCCCCTCATTTCTGAGAGGGTTTCGGGGCAAGGGAGTGTCCGCCGCGCTGCGCCAATGCGTGTTGGTGAACTTCACATGTCTTCGAAATATTTTTTTTTATCTTATTCCTCAGACATGCAGGTTTCCTCACGATGTTTTCCTTCACCGCCGATATGTGGTATATCAGCACCGAAAATTGCAATTAACAATTTCGTTGGTGCCGGCGGGGATCGAACCCGGGTTACTCGCGTTCTGTTATATTTACAGCGAGCGTTAACCATCTGAGCTACCACGGCTCATGTGTATATATATATATATATATATATATATATATATATATATATATATATACGTATACGTATAAATGTTATCTATGTCAGAACAAATATAAAATATATACATAAAAAAGAGTATATGTGATTAAGCTCATTCGAGAATGGTTTAGATTCAAAATTCGACCCATTAGTGGGGTCCGTTATGTAGATACAGAAATCAACTGTGTGATCCAGGGTGGATCGCTAGTACTTGTATTAAAAAATGAACGCCCTAAATAAAGAATTGCTCAAACATTCCGAAATTAAGTAAATTTCGAATATCGTCAAAAATATTGCATGCTTAAAGCGCAAAGCGCGTAGGTATGGTCTACTAGCGCCTAAAAATCAAGATTTCAACGTTTTGTCGCATGAAATAGTATCTAACAATAATATTGAACATGCCAATTATATAAAAAGCATATTGTCAGATGAATATAACATTGTTGAACTTTGGAATCGATTAAATGCTATTTTTACATCAAAAAAGTGGTTTTAGTGGCTTATGGTATATGTTTTTCAAAGCCGTATGGAGGGGTAAACACGATAGCTTTTGAAAATTTCAATTGTTCGTCTATCACGTGGGAAGCCATGGAATGTAAATGGTTGTTTAATTTTGTTTTGTTTAGTTATAATATATTTCGGCTGAGAAACTCCGAAAGTTTTGGTATTTTAAGCAGTCTTGTAATAATATATTTTATTAAATACAGATACCTACACTTTGACTCACTCCGAGCTGCTCCTGGCTCGGCCACCGTCGTAAGTGGGTTACTGTATAGTTTGTTTACAGCAGCGCATGATGAAAAATATCGATCGCTGTAGAAATACAAAATATTTCAAAAACTAAATTTAAAACTTAGTTGACAAAGGTAATATATTATTTTCTTTACAATCACAGATTTTCGTTACAATATATTGTTTCGCTAAAAGTACGTAGGATTTATATATAATATGCTTATACGTCTTGGACGTTATGGAGTTACCTGAAGGCGTACTAGGGTATCTGCTACCGGAACTCCTCGAAGAGTAGATGTGCCGAGTTTGGTCTTGTTTTGTTAGTTATGATGAGATCTTATCTCCGGACTTGATAAAGTGACCAGAAGGTGTAGGTACTTGGTGAATGCTTAATTAAAATACTGGTTAAAACTAGATGAAAAACTCTTAGAAAACGACATAAAGTTGACGATAAAAAAAATTGACGTATGAAATGAGCGCTTAAACCATGCACATTTGGATTAAACGGCCAAAAGTTTTATTTGACTCTAGGTATACGTATTTCCCAGTCACAAATTCATTGTCAACACTCAATATGCACAATCTGTTTAGACAACCTATACTAATAAATTGTAGTAAAGACCACTTCGAACTAAGAGATAAAATATACAGATCGAATGACAAAATGATATTATACCGAGTATTTAGGGTAATTATTTATTTCCTTAGTTTCTCGTTATTATTTTTTTCTCGTCGAAGTAGAGGAGTGAGGAGCGAGTGAATTGAGAATGCACCTGTGTTCTACACACATTTCTACTATATAATCCAGTCCTATAAATGGCGTGTGTCGGTTGAGACTGACCGCTGTGACTAAAATCATCTTGTTCGGTTTGGAGGATAATTTAATGTACAGTGAAGATCTATACAAACCTTTAAGTAAATGTAGTCATTATATTTTCTTTGTCTTTGAGGCTGACTGAGGCAAATGGAATCACTATTGTTAATCACTAACTTTATGTTGAACATAATGTCCATTTTGTATGTATACACACGTATGAACAACACGTTCTAATGTCGAGTTTTTGAAGTATTGTTATTCTATTTTTATACTGCTGATTTTTGTAGTGTCGACTCGCGTATATTTACTTCTAATGAATATAGGTTATACTGTAGGTACCAGAGGTAATTTATATTAAATCAAATTAATTTTAAAATATTTTTGACTGGGAGATAGGCTTGATGATTATTTGAACAACCTTTTGAAAAAAATTGTAGCTTAGACATGATGCGTTCATTAAGAAACAGACAGATATTCAGATGATTCTTAAAATAAGGGAAATTTAGTCTCTCTCAATATTTTTTTTTCTGAAACATACAGGAGGCTTGGCGTATGAACCTAGTGGATTTTTTGCGGGGTTGAGGGGATCATACGCTATATTTTCCTGGTAGATTTTCTTGGCAGATTTTAGTAGACTCTAAAAAAAATAATTAAGACGTGATGCGTTCATCAACAAGCAGGCAGATAGACAGACGATTCTAAAAATAAGGCAAATTTATTCTCCCTCAATTAATATTGTTGTTGCAAATATACAGGTTGTTTAGCGTTTTGACCGACAGGATTTTTGAGGGATTGAGGAGGTCATATGCCATATTTCCCCGGTGGACCCTATGTCCTAAGTGTCACGGTAGCTGAAATATGATGTTTACAGATAATTTTGAAAATGACCCGAAATCTTGCCCTTAAATCATCATAACTTTTTGTTTGTGATTTTAATACCACGAAATAACTTTTGTTGTATTGTGAAATGTATTATTATTCTAAATAAATCGTTACTTGATACAATTCACATCGGAAAAAATAGTTCTGAGCTTTCAAAGTCTTAAATCTGTAAATTTTATGGAAAGTGACAATTTCTAAATTCATTAAAAAATAAAAAAATAAAAAATTAAAAGTCGTTTTGAATTTAACTTTCTTCAAAAAAGTTTTTTAGTTATTACCCTTTCCAACAATATACTACATCACATAATAAATTATTCATTACGTGGTTATAAAATAAAAGATACTTGTTTGCTAGGGTCATGATTAAGAAAACACTTTATGTTATTTTGTTCTTAACTAATTTAAATTAAAAATTTGCTCGAATTGGCCACCTCCACACCTGATACATGCGCGGCACCTTTTACTGATGAACCACGGAATGGTTGTTGTTGAAAGCTGCATTTCAATTTAAATTTTTTCGAATGCCGTGTTTATTTTTCGATCAATATTTTTTTGTTGGGCACCTCTGATTCGCGTAGTGTATATTTTCTTTGCCTCTGATGCATAAATTAGGATGTAATAATCCAGAAGTGTCAGTTTTGGGGATCGTGCGGGCCACAGAATAGGGTCATCTCTGCTAATCTACGAGTTGGGAAATGAATCGTTTAAGTGTTCTCGTACCGTTCGTTGATAACGTGCCGGACAACCATCATTTTGAAAAATAAATACTTTAAAGCAATTAAATGTAATATCTAAAATCTAAATGACAGGGAAAGAAATAGTGTGAAAGGGAAAAGTGTGAAAGGGAAAGTGTTCAGGAATAATAAAGGAATGCTTCGGTGGTTTGGTCGTGTAGTGGCAACTATGGCAACTATGGCAATTATTATTATTATTATTATTATTATTATTATTATATATAATCCTCCATATGAGTTAATCTATGTGGAAGAAAAGAGAAAAAGTATCCGTACGACTTTATATCTCTCGAAGCTTTTTGAAACTGTTGCAACAAGGTCCTGATCGATTCTTACCTCGATTAAAAACAATAAGCGAAGCACGGCGTCACTATCGCAATCTGGAAACAAATCTACAACCTTTGACTTACAAATCGATCGGGACAATCATCTCAAACTTCTAAGAAATTCAAGGTTAGTCTTTCTGCCGGTATGATCATGAGCTCTCTCTTATAGCTATAGTCAAACTACAGTAATTATTGAACATCTCGAATCTCGATCATTTCTCTCGATCTTTACCTGGTTTTAGGACAATTTTTCTTCCTAGTAGTCTATCATCAAGTACGTCCTTCTCGTGTTTCTGCCGCCAAGTAGGAGTGATACGGTGTTCCGGTCTGAAGTCCGCCCCAGTGGTGGCTGCTATTCCAGACTCCGCCTTTGAAAAACATGGGCAGCCTGTGTTACACCAAACTTGCTCTAATTATGTAGTATCTAAAAGGAACGAGATTTTGAAGATTATAAATCAGTAGTTGCTGAAGTATATGGAGTTTTAGGTGTTTTAGGACGAACAGTTTTTAGGGTTCCGTAGTCAACTAGGAACCCTTATGGTTCTCTATGTCTGTCTGTCCGTCCTCGCTTAATCTATGTGACCGTTAGCACTAGAAAGCTGAAATTTGGTACCAATATGTGTATCAATCACGCCGACAAAGTGGTAAAATAAAAATTGGAATAAAATGTTTTATTAGGGTAGCCCCCTATATGTAAAGTGGGAAGTGATTTTTTTTAAAATTTCAACCCTAACGTGTGATATATTGTTGGAAAGGTATTTAAAAATGAATAGGGGTTTACTACAATCATTTTTTGATAATGTCAATAATTTCGGAAATAATCGCTCCAAAAGTAAAAAACAATGTGTCCCCCCCCCCTTTAACATTTGAACCATAAGTTTAGAAAAAATGAAAAAAATCTGAAAAGTAGAATTTTATAAGGACTTTCTAGGAAAATCATTTTGAACTTGGATGGAAACAACAGTTTTTGTACAAAAAAGACAAAAAATTGTACAAAATAATTTCTGGATAAAGTTTGTAGTATAATCGTATATGCAAGCATTTTTTTAACTTCGTTTATAAATTTTATTATCCTGAACGTATCTTTTTTCAAACAAAAAGAGAATTGTTAAAATCGGTTCTCGCAATCCAAAATTACCACCGAAAACTTCTGGCACGTCTACGTATTAATTAGTAACCCGATTCCCCGAGAGATGGCGCTGTAGGTACTTATTACATTGGGTCGGGTATTATCGAATTGTTCGGTTGGTCTCTCCTTGGCATCGGCTGCCGCGGAGCGTGCAATGTTGCACGCTCCATGTTCGCGCACGTACCCACTACCGGGAGCAGTTGCAGGAGCGCCGACCACTGCTGGAGCGCGAACATAATGGATACCCACCTTTAAACTCATAAGTGGGAACACTTATTGTGACGGACGGGAAACTACGGAACCCTACACTGAGCGTGGCCCGACACGCTCTTGGTCGGTTTTTATTATTTTTAATGGAATGAGGGTGACAGCCGAGCACACAGTTCACCTGATTATTATAAGTTGATGCTGTGGCCCATAGACATTTATCCTCGATTAAGAATCAAAATAAAGATGCGTTGTCACTCCCGAGCACTGAGATGAAATGCCTCATTTCCATTAAAATAGGGTCTCAAAGACATTCTAAGTGCACTAAAAGATGAAAATGTCGAAAAATAAAATAAAATTTAACAAAAATTATGTTCGGACTTTTTACCGTCCCCAGTAAATTACGCACTAACAAAAATCTACAGCGATCGAAAATTAGAAGAAAATAGTTAAACTTTTTTTAAAGACACAGCTGAGCAACGTTTACATGTTAATCCCTTTTAATTTCAGCGTTTCTAGCTCAAATTGTTTGGTCAGATGAGTATTTTCGCAAATGAGTCTAAAATACACTGACGTCTGTAACAAATGTTTTGCCTGGTAAAAAAGAGAAATCTTGTATTTTTAAAGCTTCATTATCGTCGTTACTCTCTGGAGGACGAAAAAAGTTGGCAAACCTAATTTACTTCCAAATAATATACTTACAAAGAATTTAGAAGACTTACCTTTTTTATATTTTTGGATAGTTCGAGTTATATGGACGCCCTATTGCCACTTCTGTTCTTGATCATTTGCGCTATGTTGGTTACTCTGGTTTTACAGCCGATATCCTTATAATGAAGTCTCCACGATACGTGGCATTCACACATATTTTCAGTAGGTAGTGGACTTGTTATGGGCTGTAATGCTAATAATGACGATGAAGATACTTCGAAAATGGAGGAATGACGCTTGGCATTTTAGCTTCAGCGGCTCCAGGAGGCACGTATCCTAAAGTATGATTTTAATTATAACTTTTGGTCGAACATTGGAAACAAGTTTTTCAAACGTGTGATATATAATTATTCCTGGTCTGATTTTTATCCATGTGCAAATTATGTAAACAAAACCTGTCCACAATATAAAAGAAGTTAGATATAATAATTGTTCCCTTAAAAAAACGTTACTCACCTAGAGTTAGTAACGTTTTTTTTAAGGGAACAATTATTATACCTCCGTAAATATACAAGAATTTTAAAAACATACCTCGCTTACCGATTCATTAAGCTTTCACAATAACAAACATCAATTTAACAGGGCAACAGTGTTTAATTATTTATATTCTGCGCTGAATTCTCCTCGGGCTGTATACTTTAGTACTCAAAGTTAACGGCAGATTTATTGGTTTCTGGATGGTATTTTCTTATAAGGTTTTGTAAACACGTAGCAATAGAAACCATTTCTTATGTTATGGATTCCTAAAACATTTATGACCAAAGACGGGGCGCAGCTTCTAAAGAATTCAAGTATTTATTTGCTCACTAAGTGTACCACGTGCTCGGTGATGAAGGAAAACATCTTGAGCAAACCTGCATGTCTGAGAAATAAAAAAATATATTTGGCAGACATATGAAGTCCGCCAACATGTGTTAGCGTAGAGCGGTGGATATTTCCTTGCCCTAAAACACTTTTAGAAATGAGAGGAGGCCTGTGCCCATCTATATATAACTTTAAGTGTACAATAAGGTCTAAATATATACTACAAATGGTATCTATCACTTAGTAACCTATTACAGCCGTTGCAAAAAGCATTAAGCAGATGTATATTAATTAACTTAATATTGTGTGTTATAATTAGTACCCGGTTGACCGAACTTTGCTCGGTATTTTTCGCTTGTTTTTTTTTTAATTCGTGTGTTTTGGAAATTATATTTAGATACAAATTATATACTGATGAAATACTAATAATATTTTTTAATCTTAGCGACATAATAGAAAAAACTGGTTATTTGAATAAAAAATCATGATTGCAATTAGTTTAATTTAAATTATCGTGTTTTTTAAAAAATACTAAAAAAAAAGTGCTCGAAAAAATAGATTTTCTCAAAAAAGAACGGAACTTGAAAAAAAATTAAAAAAAGTCGGTCGGTCGGTTTAAACTCGAACCATGGTATTACGATTTTGTCACCGCCCAATATACCAATTAAGCTATTTGTAATAATTAATAAACTGTCAAAATTTACCTTCTTATTCTAACGATATTGTAGCAGTTTTTCATTGCCTAAAAACATGGGCAAAAAGACATTTTCTAAAAATAAATCCTAGCTAGATCGATTTATTGCCCCCGAAACACCCCGCACACAAAATTATATGAAAATCGTTGGAGCCGTTTCCGAGATTCCGATTATATATATATATACAAGAATTGCTCGTTTAAAGGTATAGGATTATTAGAATAAAATATTCTACAGTCACGGGTGGTGGTAGTTACTCATCATCAGGTGAGGGGAATGCTTGTTTGCCCAACCAACCAACAAGGTTAAACTTGATATTTCAAATTCTTGGTACGATGTGTCTGGTACTGAGATCTTCAGGCGGTCTACTTCTTACGGTTCTTTTTTTAAAATCCACTGCTCAAATCGAGCATATTTTTTTTTATAGAATAAGGGTGACAAACGAGCACACAGTCCACCTGATGGTAAGTGGATGCTGTGACCCAAAGACATCAATATTTATCCTCGATTAAGAATAAAAAGGCAGCTATGCGTTGTCAGCCGTGAATACTAAGATGGAATGCCGCGTTTCCAGTAAAAAAGGGTCCTCGGATCACTAAACTCGCTATACGAAACACAACAGTATTAAGCTGCTATTTTACGCTGTGAGAGAGCGTGGTACTTCCCCGGTCAAGCCGACCCATTCGTGCTACAACCATAATATAGCTGCAGCGTGGCTCTACAAAGTATAAAAGTTACCCGTACTCAAGATCCGCGTTTAAAGCAACTTTAGAAACCGGTTCCAAATTTTAATACACTTCTTCATTTAGGTTCTTAAATAGGTTCGCATTTGGGTATAGATCCGGTTCTGCTTTCTAACTGACTGACAACTGACTGAAAATCTTATAAGATTGTTACTCTGTAGTAGTTTCGCTTATAGACCGGTAAAACAAATGTGACTAACGGTTCTTAAATAAGTTTCAATTGCCATTCTGTTTCTTGTATTAGAACTGGTTAACACCGCTTTGTTACCGGTATTTCATTACACGTTTTTATTACTCGCTTTCGTATAAATGTTTGTTCGGTTAGAATTTAGTAATTGTATTTAAACTAACTTTCCGATTAGCTAGAGATTTGAAATTTTGGAATTCGAACATAACTGAGAATCGGATGGCATTGCAAGAATATGAAAAAAAAACTATTACAGACTTTTTATTCTGTTCCGTTATTTTGAGTACTTATTAGGGAGATGTTGCTGTCCATTTGTCATTACAGTTCAGAACAGTACAGAACGAAATGGGGCAGTGGATATTCTTCCACCGCCACTAAGAGTTACTGATCATTTTAACTCAGATTATTAACAAGTATTCAAGTTGATAAAATTACCCACGAGAACACCAGTGTTCAATAATCCTTAATGTTTTACAAGTGAAAATGGCGTTTACTACTCAAATTTACGATCGTTGGTAAGATATAAACATTAAAACAAGGAATTGTATGGACTTTTTACTGACTTTTTGATACTTTGAATTGTAAACAATACATAGCATAACATTTAAAAGGGTATCCAGGCAGAAAAAATATTGAAGAAAACGTTTTTGTTTCAAGAATTTATTGCAGTCGCGTTGTGCCCGGGTGATCGAGCTAAGCAACCGAAAGTAGGGTTGCCACCCGTACTATAATATATAGTACCTTAATATATTTCATTACATTGTAATATATGTTCATAATTTTTATCCCTAATCCAACTGTCGCGCTTTTTTATATTAACTGTGATTTTAAGTCTGGAACAAGTAAATTTTACGGGAAAAAATCCATCATGAATGTAAAATTTAAAGAAGAAAGGATTAAAAATTAATTGTTAATTTATTTTAATATGAATCTAAAATGCTCAGGCAAATAATTATTTTTTAAAGTTAGGGTAAGATAATAAAATAGGGTAAGGGTAAGGCCAAAACAATAAGCAATAACAAATATATATGGAAAAATATATAAAAATTCAAAATAAATGTGTACTTTTTTATCTTGAAATTATGAAATGTCCTATTTTTTTTCATCTATTTTGGGAAAAATAGTACATTTGTTCAAAGAAAACGGTTCTAACCCTAACTGAGAGATACAACTGCCGCTCGGAGCTCGGACTAATTATAATGATACATATTATGGATAACCCCTAGGAATGAGGTGATCTCTAGCAAACTATTTCTAATTTGTTTTGTGTTGTTAATTATTGTGTAACATGATAAATGATTGTAAACTGATCTGTTATTCAAAAAAATGTCCCGCTCGGTTTCTTGCTCGTTCTTCCCAGGAAAAGGTATTTTCTCAACCAGTGTAAATTAAACATAACAGTGACTTTTAATCAGTATTATTTAAAATATATATTGAATAAAACAGTTTCCATTTTTTTCTTCCAAAATTTGACGAAAACTTCATTCGTGTTCAGGCCCAGGCCAGTTTTAGGAAGGGGGCTTTAAAAATTGGACTGATATCATTTTTTATTGCAATAACAATATAAGAAGGACCGTTGATGTCTGTATGTTTTGATGTCTTGGAAAACACGTAAAGTCGTTGTTCTTACGCCTTAACTCTCTCCGGTCGCGACGAATTACCGTCCCATCGCAGTATGAGAGTCGGGGAAAAGAGAGTGCACCTGTGCTTATCGCATACATTTATAATCTTATCACTCACTCACTCACTACAGCCACTGCTGAACATAGGCCTCCCCCAAGTAATGCCACAAAGCACGGTCCTGAGCCACCTGCATCCATCGACTTCCTGCATGTCTTACCTGGTCGTCACTCCATCTAGTGGGGGGTCGCCCTACACTACGCCTACCGGTACGAGGCTGCCACTCGAGAACCTTTCTTCCCCATCGGTTATCGGTTCTTCGAGCTATATGGCCAGCCCATTGCCACTTCAGCTTACTTATCCGTTGGGCTATGTCGGTCACTCTGGTTTTATTGCGGATATCCTCATTTCGGAGTCTATCAAGCAGTGAAACTCCAAGCATAGCCCTCTCCATAGCTCGCTGAGCGACCTTGAGCGTCCTCATACGGCCAGCAGTGAAGGACCACGTCTCAGATCCGTAAGTCATCACTGGCAACACGCACTGGTAATACACTTTAGTTTTCAGAGATTGAGGTATACCTGACGAGAAGATGTGTCGTAATTTCCCGAACGCTGCCCAGCCGAGTTGAATCCGTCGATTGACCTCTCGGTCGAAGTTGGACTTACCTAGTCGGACTATTTGTCCCAGGTAAACGTACTCGTCAACAACTTCGAGCATAGTGCTCCCAACAACTACCGGCATAGGTGTGACATGGACATTGAACATGATCTTTGTTTTGTCCATGTTCATCTTAAGACCTATCCGTTGGGAGGCACTATTGAGGTCATTGAGCATAGTGCTTAAGTCCTCCAGCGATTCTGCCATAAGGACTATATCGTCGGCAAATCGAAGGTGAGTGATTTACTCGCCATTGATGTCAATAACGTATCCTTTCCAGTCCAGTAGCTTGAAAACGTCTTCCAATGCAGCGGTGAAGAGTTTCGGGGATATAACGTCACCCTGTCTTACACCTCTCTGCAGTTGGATAGGTTTCGAGCTCTGGTTCTGTACTCGGATAGCCATCGTAGCCCTACTGTACAAACACTTCAGCACTTCGATATACCGACAGTCAACTTGGCACCGCTGAAGGGACTGTAGCACCGCCCAAATTTCGACGGAATCAAAGGCTTTCTCATAGTCCACATACGCCAGGCAAAGTGGCAGATTGTACTCTTCAGTCTTCTGTACAATCTGCCGCAGGGTATGTATGTGGTCAATGGTACTGAAGCCTTTTCGGAAACCGGCTTGTTCGGGAGGCTGGAAGTCGTCGAGTCTGCGTGCGAGACGATTCGTAATGACTCTCGAAAACAGCACGTAGACGCGGCTCAGAAGGGAAGTCGGTCTGTAGTTCTTTAAGAGAGCGTTGTCGCCTTTCTTAAAGAACAAGACCACTGCACTTCTGCTCCACGCCTTTGGAGTAGTGCCACCATGGAGGACGGAATTGAAGAGCTTCTGAAGGACTTCAAGTACCGGTGATCCACCCGCGCTTTCAGAAGCTCCGCTGTAATTACATCCTCGCCTGGGGCCCTGCCGTTTTTAAGGTGCTGGAGAGCCATTTTAATCTCGCTTAGACTGACGTCCGGGATATCATCGGAATAGTGTCGGATAAGACTTGCTCTTGGATCGTTACTCACACTTGCGTGTGGCTCCAACGATGATGTGTACAGCTGCCCATAGAACCTCTCAATCTCACTCAGAATCTCAGGTGTCCCGGAAACGATGTTGCCACACTCAGTCTTCAGCTATGACAGTTGGCCCTTTCTGGCAGACAGATCTCTGGCAAAGAGTTTTGAGCCCTGGTTCCGCTCGATCGCTTCTTTAATACGAGCCGTATTAAAGTTGCGTAAATCTCGCCGCATGCATTTGGAGATCTGTCTGTTCAGTTGCCTGTATGCTGTCAAATCTGTTGAAGATTGCAGCCTCATCTCTCGTCTAACAGCCATGAGATTAAGAGTGTGATCGGAGAGTTTTTGTGTTCTTCTGCGGCGGGTCTTGCAGAACTTAGCTCCGACCGCATGGACAGTTTCCACGAGCCTGTCATTCATATCGTCCACTTCATTGCAGTCCTCTAGGTACGGAAAGCGGTTTTGTAACTCGAGCTGAAAGGTTTCGGGATTCTGGATTAGAGCACGAGGAGGACGGAGCGTTGACTTCATTAGACGAGACCTCTCCAACTTAACGTTTAGGTTCAGTGTGCCTCTAACCATTTGGTGATCGCTGCCAGTTTTCACCCTTGCGATCGCTGAGACATCACTGAACAGTTGGCGTCTGGTCGTCATAATGAAGTCAATCTCATTTTTTGTCGAACCGTCGGGGCTCGACCAGGTCCACTTCCTGTGGGGCTGCTTCTGGAAGAAAGAGTTCATCATATATATTATTTTATATATGTTCATCTTATATATTATTATATATATTTATAATCACTATAATCCCGCGCAGAAGACTAGTCTGACTAGTGAGACTGGCCACCGTGACCGAAATTCGGTCTGGAGGACATTTTTTGTACATAATTAGTGTATTACTTTGGGAAAGCAAAAAAATACTAAGTTTATACATTTTTTTTAATTTCACCTAGTCCAAGCTTTGTTATGTATATGTAGCGAGATACTCAATGCCACGGTAATATTATCTATACAGTATTGTAAGTCGGCCGTATCTTTGAAATAAATGCCTACAACCGCGCGGTTCGTAAACACGCGATAGGGCTGCCTGCCTCCAGCATTTATACATTTGCCTACTTTGTGTTTTCATTTAGTTTTATGATTGTAAATACACTTTTTTATATAAACAAATATAAGTAATAAGTACTTTGTGAATTAAATAGGAAGTGTTCAATAATAATGCGTGTCTTTTTCGATTGGTGGATTTAATTATAAAACCGTGTTTATGTTTGAATAACAAATCGGTTTTATAAATTTGCAACCGAAAAATAATTGCGCCTCGGCTGAGACGTACGAAATGCTTTATTATTAAATTTTTAAGTATAAAAAATCCACTTTCTAATATAAAGTTTAATTAAAAATTGTTTTGGGAAACATGGACAAGGTGGAGGAAAGGAATATCTTAATTTGGTTATAGATACCTGCAGCTATTTTACAATTTATATGTTTGGTTTTAAATGAAGTTCGGATTTATTATTTCTTTATTTATATTCTATTATTTATTCCCTCCATTTTTTATATATATTCCACAAAATTATCACTGCGGCAGTCACGACTGTCTGCATGCCGAGGCCGAGCGCATGCCGAGATCGAGGCGCGTAGGCTTCGATCAACAACGAAGCGCGTAGGCATAGCTCTCGCTTCGTCCGTTTGTATGGAGTTGGAATACTGTATAGATAAAATTACCGTGTCAATAGGTCAATACCTTGCGTTTGTTTACAGACTTGAGATACCTTTGACCTTTCTTTGTATAAGAATAGAATCCAAACATCAAACATTCCTTTCGTCACATCTATTGGGTCAAGTATTTGTATTACAAAAAAGCTGGACCTTTAGGTTAAAAAAATAGTGGAGAAATTATATTCGCATATTTAAACGGTATAGCCTACTTCATTCTATATCTTCATTACCCCAAGATAGATAGAGAATGCCTTAGGCATGAAGTACGCCTATACACAACGTGGGTATATAAAATTTTAAATAAACAAATAAGTCCATGAACCAACAGTCAACATCAGACAAAGAAGACTACAAAAGCGTTGTCATCTCTGAGGACTAAGGTTGAATGCCTCGCAGCCTGTAATTATACTGCCTCGCTGTTCCCTTCAGACGGAAAAACGCTGTGCAAGTATTGCTATTTGGCGGTCAGCGATTTGCTACTCAGTTCAGAAAATTAAAAAAAAAACCCATGCAGCGACGCTTGACACGAAAATTGGAAACGATTGATTGTGTTGACATTTATAGGTGTGAATTGACATGTTAGCGACATGTTAGTTCTTCTCCTACTTCCCCTTTCTATTATGTATGTATTATAGTATTCTATTATTGTAGTGTTACGGATGTAATTAGTTGCGACAGCGTTGTAACTCCCGCCGTAGGTACTGAGTGACGAGCGGGCAGCAGAAAACATATATATTCTTAAAATGTTGGACCAACCGCATTTCCTCTTAAGTGACACTACCCAACGCTTTCTGCCGGCTGTTTGGCTCTTTACTGTAGAAATTAAGTGGCGAAAGTATCAGTAAAAGTAGCGACTCATAGTTTTTAGTGTATCTGATGGCTGTTGTACGAATGAGTTGGTTGAACTGAGACCTATACCCGCACATAATACCAATTGCAATAGCAGCATAATGTTGCTGCATTTTATTTTATGAGTAGTGAGAACCGAAGATATTTTTGACTAGTAACGAGGCACTCTATTTTAGTCCTCGGAGGTGACAATGCATCTGTGTTTCGAATTTTAATCGAAGATAAATTTAGGCGTTTATACGTATGAGCCACAACATTCACTTACCATCAGAAGGACGGTGTGCTTGTCACCCTTAGTTGCAAAAAAAACACACACACACACAGTGTGCAAATAAGGACCGCGGAAATTGTATGTCGCACGTCTGCCGAAAGCTCCTCACTTAGACCATAGACTGACACAAACAAACTATTCCAACCAATTACGCTAGTGGTGCTTCATCTTGAATTTGTTTTTAATGCCACTTCAATGAATTGATACCTTAACTTTTTTCACACTTACGTAAATGTACTTTACTTATTATCTTTTTGATTCACTATAGGCATAATTTCAGTAATTAAATTTTAAAGTGCGAGATCTGGAATCACATACAATTGTAAGTGAAAAGACAAAACTTAAACCATATCGTCTCTGAACATATGGAAGTTAGGAGTGAACTACAAGGTTAGGTTCTATATATATATATATATATATATATACATATATATATATATATATATATATATATATATATATATATATATATATATATATATATATATATATATATATATATGTATGTATATATATATATTCAATAGTCGATTTAAATATATATATATATATATATATATATATTTAAATCGACGAAGACTTCTTGCGTCTTTACAGACTACCACCCTGCCGCGTCCACTGTATGCGGCATAATTTTAAATAATAATAATAATAATAATAACTTAACGCCCTGGATAGAAAAGTCCGCACCACCATGACATCCCACAGGATGCATCATCCGAGATCGTCGGTAATGATGCTGTACTTGCCGCGAAAGCATGGTGGGCGTGGCTTCTTGAGCGCGCTCACCATGCACAATCGCGAAGTGTGCAGCCTCCGTAATTACTTCCTGGCGAGATCGGATGATCCATTCTATAAGGACGTCATTTCTAGTGATAAAGGACTTACCCCTCTATCCTTAGCCAACGAGCAATGGCAAGACCCGGGAGTGCAGACAATTTCCGACCGGGAGACCGTATGGAAGGAGAAGGAGCTCCACGGGAGGTTCTACAAGGCTCTACATGAGCCTTTCGTAGACACAGTAGCCTCCCTCCACTGGCTACGCTTTGGTGATCTCTTCGGGGAAACCGAGGGTTTTGTCTGTGCAATACAGGATCAGGTTATTAAGACCAACAACTATCGGAGATACATCCTAAGGGATGGCACCGTGGACTTCTGTCAAGCTTGTCGCCATCCCGGTGAGTCACTTAGGCATGTCATCTCCGGTTGTTCGGCGCTTTCTAACTCTGAGTACTTACACAGGCACAACCTAGTAGCCAGAATTCTTCACCAGGAGCTCGCTCTGAAATGCGGTCTCGTGGATCGGAAATTGCCGTATTACAAGTACTTGCCGGAAGCCGTGCTCGAAAATGATCGCGCCAGGCTCTATTGGGACCGGGCCATCATCACAGACAGGACTATTCTTGCGAATAAGCTTGATATTGTGCTGATGGACCGGGCACAGTCAAGGATATTTTTGGTCGACATTACCATTCCGTATGACGAGAACCTCGTGAAAGCCGAAACAGACAAGCAAACAAAATATCTGGACCTGGCTCACGAGGTGACCGACATGTGGGGTGGTCTGCCGACCGAAATTATTCCTGTAGTCGTCTCTGCAAACGGGCTAATCCCAGTCAGCCTCTCGGGTCATCTGAGGCGACTGGGACTACGTGGCGGACCGCTCCGGGCTCAAATGCAGAAGGCGGTGCTCCTCGATACCGCCCGCATCATCCGCCGGTTTCTTTCCCTTTCCCCCTAACCCTCGGCCGTTTGGTCTCCCCTGCCGAGGGCCTCCATCTGGTTGGGCTTTTATTTATTTATGTATTTTTATATTTATTTTATGTTATTGATATTTATGTATATTTATCTTTTCATTTTCATTTATAATTATATATTTATAGAACCCAACCAGATGAGAAAACTATATAGATACCCCATAATAATAATAATATTCCACAACTATCACACAACGCCATCAAGTCCCAAGCTAAGCAGAGCTTGTGTTATGGGTACTAGACAACTGATAAACATACTTATATATTTCTAAATACATAAATATTATAGATATATTACACCCAGACACAGAACAAATGATCGTGCTCATCACACAAACATTTGTCCTGGGTGGGAATCGAACCCACGACCTCCGGCATAGCAGTCAGGGTCACTAACCACTAGACCAACAGGCCTGTCAAATGTTTTTAATGTGTATTTACGAAGTTGTAATCTGTATGATTACATTAGTCGACGTGGAATTTCAATTAAACATGATATGTTAATATTCACTTTTAAATAATTCCCGGTAACTTAGTAGGTCCGTTCACCACCAAAATTATCCAGCTCCCTGAATATCCCTGTATACCATCTATACACTGCATAAATGTTCCTACCTCCATCGAAGCTTACGCTTAAACTGATTCTGTATAATTCTCTATATATGTTACAAAGATCACGATGATAAAGTTACATCCATCAATATTGGAAAAGATTGTGATTCCGTACACAGTTTTTACATTTTGTATTCATCGTACTAGTCAACCGGCTTCCAGCTATATCAGCGATTATACTGTTTCTGATATATCAGTAGATACAATTTTTATGTTAGTATTTATTTTGTGTTTTTATAATCTCAATAGTGATAAGCAAAATTTTCAATTAATTTCCTTAGGGGTACAAAGGATCTGACCTTAGTAGAAAATATTTAGACAGTGAAAAATACTCAGACACGGTAGAAGCCTTTTAGTTTAGCAACTAAAGCTACTTCATTAACCGCAATTGACTGTAAGGAATTTTGCCTCTATTTATTTATTTAAACTTTATTGCACCATAGTAATTCAAATACACAAGGTGAGGTTGTTAGGTAGGTTAATGCCACGGGCAGATCATTTGCGATTTTGGACGTAATGGAGCGTTAGGTTTGTGTATTTTGGTACACCATACAACTTGGGAGGTTTTGCACACGAAGGTATCATCGAATTGACGTCTAGATTCAACTTCTCGGAGTATTTCTTAATTAGATCGCTAGTTGTTTTAAGCGTATTAGTTGTAGGGTCTGTTTGACCTTCCGGCATGTACTTTCATCCGACAAAACACAGTTAGTTCATTCTGCGTAGATCGGACCAAAGACAATAATTAAAAAACTGAAGGTACTCCGGGTTAACTTTGGCATTGGGACGTCAGTCACCTCAGTCCCCCGTGACCATGGATGCTGGAAAGCACCCGAAACGTCGGGTATTAAAAATGAATAAAACGCGATAAAATCCGTAAAAGTAGTTTTAATCAATGTTAAATTGTAAATCAATTATATCTCAATGGTAATCTTCGCTTTTAAATTATGATATATCATTGTAATTTTCAGAAAAAATAAGTAATAGAAATATAACAATAATATTCTAAATATAGGATATAAGCAAACTAAATCACTGACATTATACAATATTTAAATTACTGATCATTGGTATGTATTGAGGAACTTGAAAGATACTTAAATTATATATAACAATGAAAAAGATTGTTAATAATTCGTTAATTTTTGAAAATAAATATTTTGCACAAAAACTTTAATTTTAAACCAGTCTTTGTTTTCCAGCAAATCTCCGTGTTATTCTTTTAATATTTCACATTCATGTTTTTAGGTAGTTGTTTATTTTTAATGTGTAATTTGAAAAAAATCTCCGACGTCAAAGGTACTAATGTTCTTTTCTTCCCTGTTTTTATTTTATTTCTGGTATTAAATATCTGTGTTACCTGTTCGGTGACGCATTGTTGAGAAGTCCGAATACCGGATGGTCCAGCCTGAGATAAATTGTTTTGACTACGCGTTTGTTGAATGCAATCAGAGTTGACAGTTTCGATTAGCTTACAATCATAATCGAGTATTTGATCGTTATCAAGAACATCTTCATATAGCTCTTCATTCATATTTAAATAGATCTTTTCGAGAGGCTTTCCTTTGAAAGCATCCGCTTTACCAGTTTCTATAACAATAAGAAGTTTCGATATGTTAGCAATTTGGTATACTTCATGTGGCAATCTATAGGATTTTTTTGCGCACTTCATTGTTCATGTCATTTTTACTACATGCTAAATATTTGTGACAACGTAGCTAAGTGTTTTCTGAGCCTTGTAGACGAGATTGCTTTTGGGTTTTTTTGCGCCAGATAACCTTGCATGCCTTTCGAGAACTTTGTAGCCATAGATAGTGTTTTCGTAACAAATAAAAAAATATTTGGCTATGAAGAAAAAAACAGGTGTCTTATTGACAATAATGGTTTTATGTCCACTCGAACTTCTTGATTAAACAAAACGGGTACTCCACAACTACGTTTGCCTCTAATAAAAACTCTCTTAAATTTCTTAACCAGAATCCTTTCAGATGCAGTAAGCCTCTGAAGATCAAATTCATCATACTTATCAGATGCATTATTATCACTTTGTATTTAGTCATGCAGTGTGATTCTTTGAAGTTCGCCAGGCTTGCGTCTGCTCAATGGTAAAACCCTACACAGTTTCTAATCGTTGTGTGTATGTTGCAATATTTTTGATGCCTTCTTTAATTTGTATAGAAGCCTCCAAAGATTTTTTATTTAACTATTCTTTTAGAATTTTCAAGTCATTTGCTAAAGGGACAATAGTTGTTTTTATAACGTAGTACGTTTCTAGGGCAGGCGGTAAAAAGTACATTGACCTCAAGTATTATGTTAGCATCGAAACAAAACGACAGTTATTGCTTCCATACGTTTCTTTATAGATTACGTATCATTATGCGCTAAGCGTGTCTCATGGTACGGGGTAAGGTGAAGGAAGCGGTCATTCAGAGGTCATTCATAACCTGTTTCGACGCGATTTGCGATAGGTCTTATTCCGTGCGTATTTGAGAAAGCGGATGGAGCAGAACTCATTCCTCATTCTGCTTTGGGATGCGCTTGCGTGTAGATAGTTTGAGATTTAAAATTTTCCGTTAAAGTAGTTGTTTCAATTTTTATTAAGTTTGTTTTGTTAGTTGTATTATTACGTTTTGTATTAAAGTTTTTGTTATTGTTTTGTGACGTTTTGTATATTATCACTAGATGAAATCGGGTTCATCGACATAAAAATCATCTGGGGGCACGGCAGTGGCCCCGCCAAGTCGAGCAAAAAAGCGGCACGGCCGTACCATACTTTTCTCGAAGCAATTCAGGCCATTTTCGACCTCCTATAACTTCATTGTGGATAGAAATAGAAATCTGAATTTTTAGATACCAAGCAGGCATTGTGTAGAAACGGTATATTTCAAATTTCATTCAATTTAAACCCGTAGCTTAGGAATTATAATAAGTCAAAGTTTATTAATTTTGTCACTCACTGACTGACCGATCATCAAAACTCTAAGGCACTTCTAGCAGACATAGAAGCTTCAAACTTTGAACACCATTAGTGTTTAGTCTATCATTCAAGGAAAAACTAAAATATTTTTCAATTTCGGTCTAGTTTTCTAGATAATTTAACTGCGTAAATAACTGTGTAATCCCATATAAATATATAGGATTACAAAGTAACATTTGCAGTGAATGAATCAGTGTACCTGTATATGTACAATATAATTGAATAAAAGGTGGTAGATAGGTACTTTGTTGGTACTCAAGAAGTAGTAGGTACCGGAAGGAAAAAAGTAGCATTATCTGCAAAAAGAAATGAGATGCTATCAAAAACAAAACTTGTAAAAAAACCAAGTCTCGCAACTCAGTTCTTCTATCGTAAAAAGTTGTGAGATCCATGTAATACCAAGTCGGTTAATTTATTCTGTCCCTACTTAAGGGTACTTCTGTTTTAAGTTATTACGTAATTATCTAACATAACAACATCTTATTGTGACCATATCAATATTAAAAATCTTTTATGTTTTAAATAAATAGATTGACTTCATTTAGGTACATGATAATCTTATTTCTTTACAATATAATAATAGACATAGGGCCTGTAAAGAACTTCGCACTCGGCACCTTTATCTTTCCTTCTGATGATGTATGTAATGATAAAAGGATAAAAAAATTTACCTAAACAAAAAAGATTGCCAACTCCGATGATATCGTCAAAGTTCAATGTACTTTTTTCCGCCTGCCCTAGAAACGTACTTAATACTTATACTCACATCTTGTCTCGGTGGAGTACAATTTGAACAAGTATCAAGTTTACAAACATGCGGCCGTTGCACGCACGTCCCTCCCTCCCTCCTAACCCGTGCGCCCCGAACGTCCGCAGGATTCGCACTGTGTTCCAATTTAAGTAAAATACTAGACGCAAGATCATCGTCGTGGAGAATTGATAAAAACATTATCGATATTCAATCGGACGCAATAAAATCGAAAAATTAAACGCTCAATATACGTTCAAAAATATACACTCATGGATAGCGTCCTCCAATTTCCGCACGGCAAACGGCTGAACTACGCAATACGCTAAAATACATTTTAGTGATGAAATTGAGTCCATGCCAATTTTTTGCCCATACATTCTAAATATGAAATGTCATCTATGGACCAAAAATGAGGGCTGGTTAATCTTGCGTCCGTATACCGGACGCATCAAGTCAGTCGGACGCAGTATTATCATCGGTAAAAGTTGCCATGTAGGACGCAACATGATCTACAAAATGTATATATATATATTTCAGCCGACTTTAAAAGGGAAGAGATTTACAATGAGACTGTATCTTCGTCGCTCTTTTTATATAATACGTTATTTTCTCATGAGTAACCCTAAAGAAAACATTCCCCCTTAAGTTTGTGATATTCCTTAATTATATAGAGTAATAGCCGACTCCAAAAAAAAACCAAAAAGAATAAAATAATATTGAAAATCATGGCACACCTGTATCTCCTGTAGTCACCGACATATTCTCGGAGGACTTTGAGGAGGAAGCGCTTCTTACTGCTTCTGTTAATTCCAGATTCTACAAGCGGTACGTAGAAGACACTTTCACAATTTTACCATCTGACAAAGTAACTGCTTTTTCAGACCACTCCAACTCCATGAACTATAAAATATAATTTGCAATGGAGTTAGAGGAAAATAATTCTTTAGCTTTTCTAGACATTTTAGTCGTCCGAAATCCTGAAAATACTTATTGGTCACTTTGTGTATAAGAAAAAGACCCATACCAACCGATATTTAAACGGAGAATCTCACCTAACCTTTACAGTTAGCTACTGTGGGAAAATCTTTGTTTCAGAAAAAACAAGGGATCTGTGACAGAAAACATCTGGCCGCCGAGCTTCATCACGTCAAGTAAGTATTGCAAGACCACAAGCTTCGGGTCCCGCGCCTACGTCACTGTGACCGAGTGAAGCCGGCCACGGTCGAGCGTGTGCCTGCTGTCCTACCAAAACTGAAAGCAAGCTTCCGTTAAAACCTACTATAAGCCACCGAAGAAGATTAGTCAATTTTTGCCATCCGTCAAGTGCAATATCCCTCTACAAGATGCAGGAGTGTACAACTTGATTGTGAATGTGTCTATCTTACACAGGTCAAACAAAGAGAAACACCGACGTTCTAAGAAGTCTGCAGTCTGTGAACATATTCAATATCGACCCCGCCATTACATTAGAATTGACAGACGGCTCCGTGGCGCAGTTAGCCATGAGTTACAGCGTTAAGGGCCGCGGGTTCGAATCCCGTACGGAAGAAATATTTGGTATGGCCTATAAGTAATTGTTCCGGGTCTGGATGTGTGTCCTTGTGAAATTTACGTTTGTAAACTGCCCCCACGATGTAGGAGAAAATCCTAGTGTGGAGGTAACGTTTTATAAAAAAAGACCGTAAAACTTCGTTTTTTTTGCGAGGTTTCATGGTCTTTTTTTCCACCGATTCCTATCTAGGATGATTCGCGAGGCAATTGAAATTAAAAATCATCCTAATTTCAATAGAGTGGATGGATAGGTACTATCAACTGCTTGGGATCCTATAATTAATAAAATTAAATCCAAACCCAAGCATATAAGTGCAGGACAGAGGCACTGTAAGGTCATTCTGCGTAGATCGGACTAAAAACTAATATCAAAAATTGAAGGTAGTCGCGCTATGACAACGGGACGTCCAACATCTCAGTCCCCCACGTGACTGTGTATATTCGTCGTGTGAACGTCGGGAATTAAAAAGTTAAATTAAACGCGACAAAATCAGTAAAAAATAGTTTCATTTAAGAATAAAATAATTTAATATTCTGAAGTCGTAGCTTTTCTTCTATTACTTAACACTGATTTCAGAATGTGAAATTAGTTTATTCCATTTATGTCCTTGGAGTCGGTTTTTATTTCTATTGAAAGTATTGAATAATTGAATCGGTGTATATACCTTAAACTGTGTTTTCGAATTTAAATGTACTTCATTACACGCACAATCATAATTAAAGTAGAAGACCCGATGTGATTGTTAAAAGTGGAATTTCACTTCTTATTGCGAATCAACTTAAAATGTGTTATGCAGAATCTGCAAAAAGAACATAAATAAATAAAAATATTAGCAAACCATAAAATATTTGTATTATAAAAAGAAGTAAGATGTAGGCAGCAGCGTCATTCTTATAACAACTGGAGAGTTTAAAAAAATCAGTTGCCAACCAGCTTGTCAAGCGTGACGACTAGGACAAATATCTCCTTTATCAGTCTATTTATGGGGAAACTACGCAACAGATAACGTTGAAGAATAAAGATTTTTAGGTGAACTCCTTGTGCTATAGTTTAAGATGCCTCACCACCCGCATCCGACCTAAGTTGCAGTGACGACCTGGTAAGACATGCAGGAAGTCAATGGATTCAAGTGGATTAGGACCGTGAATTATGGCATTCCTTGGGGGAGGTCTATTTCAGCTATAGACTTATAAAGGGCTGTAATAATAATGGTAATGGACCACAGACTTATTTTAAAATTACGTATCAATGCAAGATTTTTTTTCATATAGAAGAGGAGATAAACGAGCATGCGGCTCACCTGATGATACGTATCCGCCCTCGTTGCATAGAAATGTCGTGCGAGGAAGAAAACTCCTAGTAAATGGAACAGTGGTAGACTGCTAAACATCTAGGATGCTAATCATCTGATATGGGTGGTAACGTGATTGTTGACGCGATGAGTGTTGGTGAAATTTGAATTTATTCGAACAGTTCTTTAGACTCCCCGTGGTAGTCAAATCAGAGAGAACTCGGTCTTTGACGATTCAAGCTCTGCACTAGACGTGGTCAAGTGAAGGGAGCTGGCATTTGAGAGCTCCTGCCCGGAGATAAGAACAGTATTCTGTATAAGACCGAAGCTGCGCCTTTAAAGATGCAAGCGGTGTGCCGGTATGAAAACTATGCCGTGTACGCTAAGCTTTTTAGAGATCAATTTCGCCTTCTCTTCTGAATGATCACGAAACTGCACGTCCCTCGAAATGTAAATGTCGACGATTCCGATACTGGCTGTTGTAACAAAGGGATAGCTCTGAAACTAAGGACGTACGACAAAGCCGTTATTTGGCGGTAAATACGCAAAATTATGTCTTCTGAGGATTGAACTGGACTAGATTTAGTCATCGAGATTTAGACACCAATCCGAGGCTTTGTTCAACAAAGACAACTTGACGATGTGTTCCTGAGAAATATTGGCACGGTTGATGTAAAAGGCATTACAAGTGCTATCGTCTGCATAACGAATGTTACTGGTTTGCAACATATTATTGATATGCAGAAGAAACAGCGTAGGTGAGCGTAGAGAGCAGACAGGATAGGAATTCACTTGGACATAGCTTTGTCGAGAGACCAGAATTCTTGGGTTCCTAAAGGAACCAATTTCTCCCCAATTCTGCTGATATGTTCTGACTTTGCCTTGACAATGAAGGAATCAAATTTGAAGGATTTTTTAAAGGACGAATTTGGTGTTTACCAAATATGTCAAAAAAATTAAAACAAAATAAAACATGCCTAAATAACTATGTTTAGAAAAAAATATTTTTGTCACACTTAACTTTAAGCCCTTTTAAAAACTTAACTCGGGGCTTAAATCCGTTCAAATTTCTCAAGGTATTAATTACTTTTTGACGCGGCCTTTGTACAAAATTCTTTTATTAACAATTTTCCCTACATTTTTTTGTTTTCTTTCCATTAAGAACGGAATTTTTTTTATTTATACGGTTAATTATTCACAGTGCTTTGTTAGCCCCAACCTTAATCCATGAAAGTGAAAGTAGGGTGTGGCAGAAGAAACAATAGAGTAATATTAATGCCGTTAAAACGGGTGGTTGTCTTCCTCTGCCGATGCTGGCCTCAACTTGGTTCATAACAACCAAAAAGGGGAAACGATATTCGCGCCTCTTCCTTCGGCTGGCTTCTTAAACCAGCTGCGAAGTCCTTACCAAAACTGAATTATTAGACACGGATCTTGCGCCTCCTATCAGCGATAACCTACAGCACTACGCTTGGTTCGGAACAACGCGTGGGCGTGATCCTAGACATTCAACTTCGTGCGACAACACGAAAGAAAGTCGTCAACCACTTTCTTAAAAGAAAGTGGTTGACGACTTACGTATTTTAATTAATATTCTTACAACTTCAACGCATGCGACTTCGGAGTTAAAACTTTAATAAAATATATTATTTTAATTAATATTCTTAAAAAAACTGTTCTGACTTGCGTTTTTCTTTTAAATAATACTAGTTTTTATGAATTTCATCGCGTATATTTAATTTTTTAAATACTCAACGTTTCGAGCATTTTACAATACCCATGGTCACGGGGAGGACTGAGATGCTCAACGTCCAGATATCATAGTTAACCGCGGTACCATAGATTAAATTTAACTTTTGTTCCGATCCACACAGTATGAACTTATGGTATCTTGGTTGTATGCTTAGGTTGGAATTTAATTTTATTTATTATACGATCCCAAGCAGATGGTAGCATCCAGCCATCTTCTCTATTGAAATTAGTATGTTTTTTGATTTCAATAGCCTCGCGAATCATCCTTGGAAGGAACCGGTGTTCTTTACCGAGGATTTGTGGTCTATCAAATCTGATGTAGTGACGGGGGCGATCCTGTACGTGTTCACAGACTGCACTCTTCCCGGAGCGTCGACTCTTCACATCAGCTGTATGTATATGTATTTGTGTGATTCCAAAAACATTTTATCAAGCTTTCTATTTACTAAAATTGGAAATAAATCTAATCATCAGAGCATCTAAGTCAGATACTGCAGATGCAAGAGCTGCTGACAGGCCGGCCTCAGTGGTCGGCAGCTGACCCTCCGACGTCTGCAGCGTTGCACCACCAAATCGTCTCTGGTCCGTCTCCTGCTGACAATGACTTCGGGTACGTCAGGTACCCTCCGTGTCGTCCTTAGGTATAGTTCTACCCTTGGTTCTACCTATACTAGTTAACGAATGTTCGGTGATTTAGCCGAATATTAGTCCAAATACGAATATTCAGCCTATCTCTAATACTCACACCACGCAAAAATTAAAAATTAAATTGTGAACTGATAACAGCTACAAAATATATAAATATTTAGTGCTATCATAATTTATTTATAAATACAAGATAATTATTTTCTACGTAACTCTGACAGATTCATTGCAGTTTCAAAGAAAAATACTAACCAAATTCTGCCAATTGCAGGGCTCATCATCCATTTATTTCACTCACTGTCTTTCTACACCCTATCACAAGTACAGTGATGAACATAGGCCTCCCACATAGGTTGCTCCAACGTACGGTCCTGAGCTACCTGCATTATTCATCCAATGCGTGCGTGTTTCGTCAGGTTGCTTCCTTATCTAGGTTTATTTGCTTTTATGCAACAGTCTTATTTATAATTCTAAGTACAAATTATATTAGTTTATGTAACGTAGATGTTTTTTTTAACATAGCGCCTAAATTGATACTGAGGTCAAAACAGTTTGCAGCTCTATGATTTTTACTTAAAATTTTAAACGTTTTTGTACGTTACTTGAATTGTATGTTTGTATACTTTTCTTTTCCAGTCAGAAATTTTAATCATAAAATATTAATTAAACCATAAATATTAATTAAACATAATATCAATGAAATCAAATTACAAGAATAACGATAAACATTATTCAACGCAGCATGGGTTCTTCAATTGTGTAAAGACTTAAGCGCTTTTCATCAGCGATTCACATAATACGTAAAATAATAAATTCATTTTGATTATATTAAATTTAATATTTACCTTAATTCATCGTTAGATATTGACTGATTCTCTTAATAGCCATTGCTTAATATACACCTCAATAAAGACGGTCCATAAACGGGTAACAAATCATAACCTAGACCCGCTCCTCCGAAATTATAATAAAACCGAACCAAGTCAAGTCATGTCATAAAATGAGACGTTATGCAGCCGTAATAAATCTACAGTAGTGGAAGTAATAATGCGGCGTATTTAAAACTATGAACCTAAAAATATATCTCGTACGAATATATTATTATAATCTCGTTGGCAAAACACTTCGCTGTATTTTTCCGGGCGTAAGAGATCTCACTAAACCATATCATTCCGTAGACGTCATTAGAGGCGACAAAAGAAAACTGAATCAGGATATGGACAGAAGCATCTTCCTGATAACAACACTAAATAAAAATAAACTGCGTTCGCAAGATATCTTTTGTACGAGGAAATGTATGGAGAAGTCTTATGTTCAGCAATGGACTTGAAAGGATAGAAAAGTCGAAACAACGTAAAATAATTCGTATTTAAAAAAGGGTTATGTAGGTGGTAGAGCTATGCTGCAGCTATATTATTGTTGTGACCCAAATAGGTTGGCGCAACCGGGTAAGGACAACGCTCTCATAGAATACCAGCGTAAAATAGCAGCGAATGGTGAGTGTAAAGAACAGGAAACCCTTTTTACCGTAAATGAGGCATTCCATCTTAGTCCTCAGGGGTGACAACGAATCTACATTTTGATTCTTTATTGAGAAGCGATAAAAATGTCTATTGGTCACAGCATACACTTACCACTAAACTGTGGTAACAAAAAAAGAGGTTCTGTCGGCTGAAGAGTTCGAAAATAGCTGACCTATCACAAATATTTAGGCCAGAAAATTAAAAATCGCTGACCTATCACAAATATTTACGCCAGAAAATTAATTTCACTGAATGAAACTTTTTATTGAACCAGACAACGCTGTGTAAGATCCGTGCGACGTTTGAATTATGTATATCCGTATAAAAATATCGCTTCATAATTTTTTGAATATTCTGAACCAGTGCTTGACTACTATTCTACCTGATTGTAAGTAGCGATGCAGCCGATATACTAAAGCGCACTGATTTTTTTATTTAATTCAAAAAATCTTGCGGCTTACAGAAAATCCAACACGCACACAATGTTAAATTTTACATGCAAAAATATTAAAAAAAATTGCATCCAATTGAAAAAAATGACAAACTTTTTATTATATATACAAATCATATTTCAACTATTATGATTAGTTCATGGTTTTCTCACGTAGAAAATTATCGATTTCACCGGGGTCATTCATGAAATGAAATACGTTCACAAACGGGACCTGGCGAGGGGTTCTTTTAGCCTTACAATAATTAATCGCAATGTTAATAAGGTCTAATTTGTTAGGAATGTTGCAGAAAATATGACGTAGCGGTGTGCATCTTTAGGAACATATTAAATCATGTTTGCGTGTTTGACAAATATTTTGACACTATCACACAAAACGCGAAGTCGCGAAACGGTCATTCCGTGGGTGTTGTTAGATGCAACTTAGGAATGTCGGCTTAAACGTCTCATATTATGATCATATGTAAAATATAACCTATGGGATGCAACGCCAAAAGCCGAAAATTTGTTTGCCAGACACAACGCATTATGTATGTATATATATATATATATATATATATATATATATATATATATATATATATATATATATATATATATATATATATATATATATATATATATATATATATATATTGTATAACCTCATGGGGTGAAGCATCTAAAACTACACTGCTACCACTGGAACGCGCTGAAAGAGCTGTATTAAAAGTTGCAACATTCCGCCCTATTCTATTTCCTGATAAAAGACGCAAAGATAAAGTATTTGAAACTAACTAACATTATTTCATGCATAGATTTTTTGCATTCCTCAGCCCTTTTTTGTATAATCAAGTCAATGCAATTTTGTACATATATCCATTAAAAATGGCAAACCGTAAAAAGGTAATTCGAACATGGTTACTAAATTTGTCAAACGATGATACGGAGAAGTTGCTGATTGTTTTAATTTAATTAATATCATAAGTAAATTAATGATAATATATTTTACCCAAATAACCCTTATTAGTTAGTACGTTATTCATTTTATATAAGAAACAGAAAATATTTATTAATGTATCTTTTAGCACATACACCTGAGATACAGGTTTATCCTAGTTCAGGTCCCTGTTATTGTAGACTATTTTTAAGTTAAGACTTATTGGAATAATTTGTACAGTTTATCAAAATAAAATAAATTATTATTATTATAAAAAAACACTTACGGCAAATCTGGTTGCTATACATCTTTTACGTTGAAAAATTAGTGAGCCGTGCTCCACAACCAATGAGGTCGCCGAAAATTACAAAGTGAAGTTCACAGTGACCAGTTAAAGGCAGACCTTCGTACGAAACGGTTGAGTTCTTTGCTCGTTACCTACATTAAATTTTAAATGCCTCACCTATTCGTATGAATAAAAATGCGTCGATAATTCATAGCGGAAGAAGACGAATAATTTACAATGTTTTTCAGTACTTTAATCTATGTGATATAAATGTGACTGTTTAGAACGCAATATTAAAAACAGCAAGTGCGTATCCGAAAGTATAATTTATAAAATTATTAAGGAACAAAAGGAAAATAACACAGCCTTTAAAAAAAAGATCGGCTATCTACGATTGATAAATTATATGAATTTAATAAATGTGCTATAAAGAAAAAAGTCCAAAATTCTTTTCTAATAAAGACGAACAAAGATTCTAGTGATAGTGGTTTATACGTGGTAGAGCCACGGTGCAGCTATATTATGATTTTAGCACGAATGGGTCGGCTCGACCGGGGAAGCACCACGCTGTCACAAAATAACAGCTTTAAATAGCAGCTTAACATTGTTGTGTTTCGTATGGTGAGTGTAGAGATCCGTAGACCCTTTTTTACTGGAAACGAGGCATTTCATCTTAGTCCTCAGGGGTAACAACACATCTTCGTTTTGATTCTTAATTGAGGATAAATGTAGATATCTATGGGCCACAGCATCCACTTACCACCAGGTGGCTGTGTGCTCGTTTGTCACCCTTATTCTATAAAAAAAAACTGATGAGAATATCTTATTAATTACTTTAATTTAATTTTAGATTTTTTTATTAAACTTTATTTTTTATTATATACATTGTTAGAATTTTTATTCCACTTTGAATACACCTTTACCGTTGAGCAATATTCTTGACGCGAACGGACTATGTTCAAGTATCATCAATAAAACATTGTTGATATTTTCAGCAAAATTTTGTTCGACGTATATATAAATGAGTAAATATGACCTAAATACAAATCACTCAAATAAATATATATCACAAAACATATAATAAAAAGTTAACAAAACGAGATTTTCGAGAGAAAGAATACATGTATTTGTTATTTGTTTGTATCAAATGCCTGTATACTATATTTTTAAAATGGAAATCTCACACCGTGTTTATGCGTTAGCTTTATGTAACATAAACATCGGTCAACTTTAAAATCAACATGCGGAAGACTTCGTAAAAATGCTCCAGATTGTGTACTGCGATCCCTTTTGATGAGCTATAATAAATCCACATTGTAAACGAACACGTCTGTCTCGTTTTGACGAGATTTCGTTTTTGTTTAACGATTTGATTTAATACGTTATTTCTTTGTTTCTCTGTTCTGTGATTTTTCTTGCATATAATACTAGAGTTTAATAGTCTTTCGGATGAATTAAACAAAGTATGGCTTTTACCACATAAGCTTTTGATTAATATTTTCAATCAAAAGCTTATGTGATATGTAAGTAATTAAAGAACCTTAAGCGACGGGTTTGTATGCGTATGTATATGGATGTGAAGGAGGCGAGAGAGGTGTGTCAGGATCGTGCCAAATGGAAGTCCGTGTTAGCTGCCTACCCCTCTGTGTTACAGGCGTAAGTGTTTACATATAAATGTGTGCCTTATTGGTCAAATGGTCATAAGAGCTCTTCCTTCCGAAATCAGGAGTGCCGAAAACCGGATTTCGTGCAAATCTAAAGTGCGAGAACTGCTCGTCAATAAAATGGCAGAATCCTCTTTTATCTCTGCACTTCTCTAAGGTAGACTGGTAGATAATGTCTCAGGCATTAAGTCCGCCTATATACATCTAATGTGTATATGAAGTTAAATAAATAAATAAACGTCATCGTTGATCATGAGTCATGAGAGTGAGGGAATAGAAAGACAACCAGCACATACATTTGGGCACAATAATCGCGCCCTGCGCAGATGGCTGGCCTAATATCTGTTGAGACTGGCCGCTGTAACCGAAATTCAGTCTGAAGGCCATTATAAGTATGTTTGATTAAACAAAGCTTAAGAATTGATTGATATTAAGCTAATAAGACTGATGGTGGCGGTATAAAGACAGAGCGACACAAAACGTGACGGGTGGCAGGGACTATCTAAGAAAAATTTAAAATAAAAAAACTACAGTTGCCCACCGTATTGCTAAGCGTGGGTTCTAATGCAAAATTTCCCTTATGAGGCAACCTTTAAGAAAGTCTATGTTCGTCAGTGGACTATAACGGACTGTAATAAATGAACTAATGAACTTTTTTTTATAGAGTAAGAGTGACCAACGGGCACACAGTCCACCTGATGGTAAGTGAAGTGACCTAGAGACATCTACATTTATCCTCTATAATGCAGATGCGTTGTCACCCCTGATGACTAAGATTGAATGCCTCGTTTTCAGTAAAAATAGATCTCCAGATCTCTACTATCACCATTTAAAACACGGTAGTATTAAGCTTTTAAGTGAGAGCGTGGTTCTTCCCCGGTCATGGCTTTACTACGTACAAAACTTAACTAATTGCTAATGTAATGATTTCTTATATTTACGCGAGCACTACACATTGGTTAAAACTACTTTTACGGATTTTATCGCGTTTATTTTACTATTATTTTCAATTCTTAATTCCCGACGTTTCGGGCGCTTTCCAGCACCCATGGTCACGGGGGACTGAGATGACTGACGTCCCGATGTCATTGTTAAACCCGGAGTACCTTCAGCTTTTTTAATTATTGTTTAGGGTCCGATCTATGCAAAATGAACTGACTATGTCCTGAGGTCTTGCAGTCGTATGCTTGGGTTTAGTTTTAATTTTATTGATTATAGGATTATTCTTGTAGAGGAATATGACACTTGACTGATGGTAGGAGTTCCTACCATCAGTCAAGTGTCATATTCCTCTACAAGATGCAGGAGTGTACAAGCTTGATTATGAATTTGGTCTCTCTTATATAGGACAAACAAAAAGATCAATTAGAACCCGCGTAAAAGAACATATAGCTGATGTGAAGCATCTACGTTCCGGGAAGTCTGCAGTTTGCGATCATATCCTAGACGGCCACAACCATTACATCAGATTTGAGAGACCACAAATCCTCGCGAAAGAACACCGATTCCTACCAAGGATGATGCGTGAGGCTATTGAAATTAAAATACATCCTAATTTCAATAGAGAAAGAGGCGGGGTACTACCACCTGCTTGGGATCCTATAATCAATAAAAGTAAAACTAAACCCAAGCATACCACTGCAAGACCTCAGGACATAGTCAGTTTATTTTGCATAGATCGGACCATAAACAATAATTAAAAAAGCTGAAGGTACTCCGGGTTTAACAAATCGGGACGTCAGTCATCTTAGTCCCCCGTGACCATGGGTGCTGGAAAGCGCCCGAAACGTCGGGAATTAAGAATTAAAAATAATAGTACAATAAACGCCATAAAATCCGTAAAAGTAGTTTTAATCAATAATTGCTAATGATTAATGATATAAAATGATTGATTGATATACCCTTGAAGTATATTTAATGCGTAAATTTCTTATGTATACTCTAAGGGTAATATTGTTACGAGCTTAAGGGTTCGTGACAATAAAAATTGCCGATAAATTACCTAAATTAACACTTTAATTTACTTTACACAAATTAAAGTTAAAACACTAATAATTAAACACACTAATTCACTTAATTCCGCTCCGAAGCTTCGCTTGTTTTGTCAAATCAACTCTGCCTCGATCGCATCTTGCGCCACCTATTTATTTAAACTAGCAAAATATCCGGAATGTTCATGTAAACACGCGCAAGGTACCGAGAGTTCGAGGATAGATTTTCTAGAAACTTAGTTCTGGTAGCGCTGTCGGTCGAAAGATGTGTGATGTCATAAACTGCAACGCTCCCCTCGCTCTCGTTCCTGACACTAGATGGCGCTAGTGCGCTGATTTGAGCGCGGCGTAACAATATCAATTAATCATCTTCGTTAACTATTACATGCGGTATCTTTAGCCGCGAACTAGTGTTACAACATACATAAATATATACATAAGCACACCTGTCACCCAGAGGGGTGGGCAGAGACTACAGACTTCCATTTGGCATGATCCTGATACACCTCTCCCTCCTCTTCCACGTCCATGTACCCACGCATACATGGTTGTCATTTAAGAGTACTCTTGATTTGGCCCATTTTCAATATATCGCCAATTGGGTCAATAAACTTTCACCTAGGAAGTCCCTTCCCGACTCTGCCGTTACAAAATAATGTAAAATAAAATGTGGCGCGTAAATATGTTGACTGCGGTAAAATGTATGTTGTTTACATCGTACGTGCAATGGGGCCGCAAGAAGCAGAGTAACAATTATACGTAGCACAAAAAGGTCGGCTCAACCGTGGTACGGCCACGCTCTCACAGCATACCAGTATGAAAAGCAGCTCAAAGCTGCTGTGTTTCGTTTGGTGAATGTAGAGAACCGGACTTTTACTGTAAACGAGACATTTCATCTTGTTTATCAGGGGTGACAACGCATCTGCATTTTGATTCTTAATCGGGGATGGACTGTGAGCTCGTTTGTCACCCTTATTCTACAAAAAAAGGCAACAATAAAAACAGTTAAACCATTTGGTTGAGAAATAAAAAGACAGCGAAGGTCAATGACTGTTCAATCTTAATATATATAAATTACGTGTCACGTTGTTTGTCCGCGATAGGCTCCTGAACTACTTAACCGATTTTAATGAAATTTGCACACCGTGTGCAGGGTGGTCCAACTTGAGAGATAGGACGGTTTTTTTTGCCCATGAGTAACCCACAATTTATTTTTTGCAATTTATTTTTTGCGTTTAAGGATTCTTAATAGGACATGACAGGGTCGTAGAAAAGGGCAGAACAACGTCTGCCTGGCAGGCTAGTGTACTGTAGAATGAACCGGCGCGGCGTCCGTCCTTCGTCCGATTGCAATCCAGATGTCACCAAAACAAGCCTTAATCAGTTAGTTGGTACTCTAAGATAATACAATTTACCATTTATAGCTTCAGCATCAGTTAATACTAGTTGTGGTAGTAGTCAAGTACTGACTTATGTTAATAAAAAACATTTATTTATTTATTTTTAATAATTATTCAATTTTCTATAAGAACGGACGTAAAGGACATAATATTTAATGTCTTTTGGTATTTTCTATAAATTAAGTTTGAGTTTATTATTTAGTTTATGATTAAGGATATATTTTAAATATATAATAAAATTATACAAATAAGTATTCCGACTTTTTAACTTCCCGCTAAGAAAATTGAAAATTTTCAAAAATCGGGGAGTTATTGTTTTACGTTTTTAGGTCAAAGGAAGCCACCCCTGGAAATTTTTCGATGTGTGTGCGTGTGTGCGTGCGTGCGAGCGTGCGTGCGTACGTGCGTGCGTGCGTGCGTGCGTGCGTGCGAGTGTTCGTGCGTGCGTGCGTGCGTGCGTTTGTACGTGCGTGCGTGCGCGTGCGCGTGTGCATGTGTGTGTGTGTGTGTGTGTGTGTGTGTGTGTGTGTGTGTGTGTGTGTGTGTGTTTTAATAACTTTTAAACGGCTTCACCGATCAATTTCAAAATCTAATCAGCTTTCAACCTTGAAAAACCACGTCGATCGCCGCCGGTCCGGTCAAAATAGGTTGATTTGTTCGTGAGATATCGTAAACGAAAAATATTTTAAAAATATTTTTTTTTAAATTACTCCAATATTTCATATTCAACGTCATAATTTGGTGAAATTTGGAGCGCTTTGCATTTGAAATTAACGGGAAGTTCCAGGTATGGCCTGCAGGGTGAACCAATTTTAATACTCAACTGGTAAGAACTTACAGTTAGTTGATTTTATGTGGAGTAGCCACTGCAGTCCATTGAAATCCGCAGTCAACTTTAAACAAAGGCTCTAGAAGTTTCATCACCTCTGAGGAATAAAATGGGATGCCACACGGCCGGCAATTGTACTGAATCACTATAGCTTAAGACCGATTTACACTTCGACAAGTACAGTAGCGAGTTAACTTGCGAACCTGGCGAGTTAAGTTTGAACCTCGTTTGAACGGCAATAAGCGAGTTAAGTAGCAAGTTAACGATTAAGTTGAACGGGATAGCCGGCCGAGCTATTTTTCGGCGAGTAAGCTTTTTTTGTGATAGCTTGAGCTCATCATATTATGTGATCTGATAATAAGTGTGGGTCACGACTGCTTGATGCGGGGCGAAAAACTAATTGGCACAACCATAGTTGAACATGGGACCCTGCCGTAGCATGGCGAATTCGGCGTTATCACAATCCTTGGCCAAGATGTTTGATCTGTCTAGTGTCATCTGTCTAGGTACTTTACATCATACTACTAATGTATACTTTTTCATACAATAAGGGACTAACTAGCCAGCGGCTTACCTAATAGTAAATGACCGCCGCTGCTGAAGAACATTGGCAATACCAGAGGCAAGTGCGTTGTTGTACTGAATCACTATAGCTTAAGACCGATTTACACTTCAACAAGTACAGTAGCGAGTTAACTTGCGAACCTGGCGAGTAAAGTTTGAACCTCGTTTGAACGGCAATAAGCGAGTTAAGTAGCAAGTCAACGATTAAGTTGAACGGGATAGCCGGCCGAGCTATTTTTCGGCGAGTTAAGTGCGAAGTGCTGCCCTTCCGCACGTCTCCCGCCACCTGCAACTAAACTCGCCGTTCGTGTAAACGAGCGAGTTTAGTTCAGCCCATAAGTTGACAGGACGCAACGTTTGCGCGCCAAAACGTACGACTGTACTTTTATAATTAAACTCGCCACAAAGTTTGTACGATACTGTTTAAAGAATAAATAAACGTTTTATATTGAGTTTTAATAATGAAATGTACGGAAGATATCACGTATAAATTTGTACAAGAGTATTTAGAACACGAATGTTTATATAATGGTAGAAGTTCAAATTGTAAAATTAAACCTGCTCGAGATGACTCATGAAAATTCTTATAACCTTCTTCAACAACAACCATTAATACTTCTCTGACTGGATCATTTAATTGTTGACGTAATACTAGAACCCTCTTAAATGAAAACCAGAAAAATTCTGTAGTCTTGAAACATTGTTTGAACGCTACTGCCCACTTAACCGTTTACTGTCAACTGCCATGTAACTAAACTCACTACTGTACTTGTCGAAGTGTAAATCGGTCTCAGACGTAATACAGCAGTGTAAGTACTACCGCGAGCGGGCCATCTGCATCATTTTTATTACCTTCATACAACGTCATCACTCGTTTCTGTTTGAAAATTGTAATTCTTCCTTTGGTGTCATGTGTATATTAAGCCTGGCGTCGACCACAGTAGAAACACGTCGAATCGAAGCGAATCGCATTTATTCCTAGTGCGTCCATCACTGAAGAATCGAATCGAATCGCTCATTCATCGCAAACTCTTCATCAAATTAGGTCGTTTTTTGCGTCATGCACAGCTCATATGAAGAGATATGAGATTTATTTCAAATACGTTTTGATGAAGCAGAGAAGAATAGAAAAAGGAAACGGCGTGCTTCCAAATACTGGATACACGACATTTATATGAAAAGAAATAACTATAGCTATCATTTATATCCGGATTTGAAAAGGTATCCTCTTAAATTTTTCAATATTTTCGTTTATCCTATGAAAAAGTTCTTCATTCATTTTTATTTAAACAAAAAGATTTTTATGAAAACTAAGTAGAAAATAATAAAAACAAGCGGTACGTAGACGACACTTTCACAATTCTACCTTTAGATAAAGTAACTGCATTTTTAGACCATCTTAACTCTATAAATTCTAAAATTCAGTTCACAATGGAGTTAGAGGCAAACAATTCCTTAGCTTTTCTAGATGTGTTAGTAATTCGGAATCCTGATAACACCTTGAGCCATACTGTGTATAGAAAAAAAACCCATACAGATAGATATTTAAACAGTGATTCTCACCACCATCCTTCACAGTTAGCTACCGTGGTAGCTTGGTATAGCTAGCGTGGTATCTTTGTTTCAGAGAGCACGAGGGATCTGTGACAGTAAACACCTGGCTGCCGAGCTCCAACACGTCAAGCAAGTTTTGCATGACAACAAGCTTTGGGTCCCGCGCCTACGTCACAGAGAACGAGTGAAGCCGGCCACAGTCGAGCGTGTACCTGCTGTACTGCCATATGTTAGAGGAGTCACTGACAAGATTGGCTACATCTTGAAGCACGCTTCCATCAAAACATACTTCAAGCCGCCGAAGAAGATTGGTCAGTTTTTACCATCAGTCAAGTGTAACGTCCCTCTGCAAGTTGCAGGAGTGTACAAGCTTGATTGTGAATGTGGTCTCTCCTACATAGGACAAACTAAAAGATCAATTAAAACCCGCGTCAAAGAACATATAGCTGATGTGAAGAATCGACGCTCCGGGAAGTCTACAGACTGCACATGTACAAGATCGCCCCCGTCACTACATCAGATTTGATAGACCACAAATCCTCGCTAAAGAACACCGGTTCCTTCCAAGGATGATTCGCGAGGCTATTGAAATCAAAAAACATCCTAATTTCAAAAGAGAAGATGGCTGGGTGCTATCATCTGCTTGGGATCCTATAATAAATAAAATTAAATCCCAACCCAAGCATACAACTGCAAGACTTCATGATACCATAGGTTCATACTGTGTAGATCGGAACAAAAGTTAAATTTTAATCTATGGTAAACGCGGTTAACTATGACATCTGGACGTTAAACATCTCAGTCCTTCCCGTGACCATGGGTGCTGTAAAGCTCTCGAAACGTCGGGCATTAAAAAGTTAAATATACGCGATAAATTCCGTAAAAACTAGTATTATTTCAATGTGTAGTGTTCGCGTAAATATAAGAAATCATTAATAAAAATACGTTGGTGCGCATTCACTTCTCCGCGTCGACTGAAGCGCGCCTAATCGAATCGAATCTCATCGGCGAAGAAATTCGCCTGTCAAGTATTTCGCGAGGTAATGAACGCAGTTTCATAGTAAATATATAGGAGACGACTTTCTGCGATTCGATTTCATTCGGCTCGGTGATACTAGTGGACGCGGGCCTTTACAGTAATCTAGTATTCACTATAGCTACCGATCCATCGTGATCATACGTGGTAGAGCCACGCTGCAGCTATATTATGGGCCGGCTCGACCGGGGAAGGACCACACCCTCGCAGAAAACCAGTGCAAAGTAACAGCTTAATATTGCTGTGTTTCGTATGGTGAGTGTAGAGAAACGGAGACACTTTCTACTGGAAGCGAGGCATTCCATTTTAGTCCTTAGGGGTGGCAATGCATCTACGTTTTGATTCTTAATCGAGAATAAATGTAGATGTCTATGAGCCACAGCATCCACTTACCATCAGGGGGACTGTGTGCTCGTTTGTCACCTTATTCTATAAAAAAAATCCGTTAATGTTTTTAAAAAAAACGAGTGTCAAAACCTCATAACAAATCACAAGAAGTCAACGACTTCTCTATATAATGTTTGTTAGATTCAAGAATTTTCACGTGAGATCAAAGGTAAAAGGAAAACATTACTGATCGTATAGGCGTCTTAATGTGAAGCTTTCACCATAAAACATACTCGAATTACAACCAATGCCCCGGCCCCTATTCAAAGGTTTCCAACCTCATATTTTCGCGTTTAGGGTGACTTTTTATGACTTCAAACAAATCAGATTTATTATTAATATCAATGTATACACGGTTTACCGATCAAAAACGTCACCCACAGCTAGAATAAAATCACCACATTTCCTTTTCGCGTCTCGGGAAATAGAGTAAGAATTTCTTTTAAATTGAAGCAATTTACGTAATATGTTAAATATAATTGCATCTCGTTCATTATTTACTAGGAATGTAACTAACAATAAAGTGACGGTGTAAAAATGTCCATTACTCGATATCATCCCGTTGGCGACGTAGGAGGCTACGCTAACAATCAAGAGATAGGTAGCAGCGTTTTCCTAATAAGGACTAAAAAAACCACCGTTGTCAAGCGACGTTGTCAAATCTACAGGATAGGCCTATGTTCAGTGATGGAATTTAATGCAGTGCATACAGCGATGCGCGTGCGCTTAATTGAAGTGACAAACCAAATAACATCGATCTGATAGTAAGTTTATACGTTGCAGTAGCTATTAAGGCTGTAGCATGATAAGGTCGACCGGGCAGGGATTACGCTCTCACAGAATACCAGCGTTAAATATCATCTTAATGCTGCTGTGTTTCGTTCCTTTTCACTTGAAACGGGATTAATCCATCTTAGTCCTTGGGTAAAAACGCATTTTCATTTTGATTATTCGGGGATAGAAGTAGACTACAGGCCGCAGCATCCGCTTACCATCAGGTGGGGTGTGTTTATCTGAGACTTTTATTCTATCGCATATTCCATTAGCACTATATGAACACATCTAACCAAATTTAAACAAAGAAGGCTACGGATTCGTTGTCAGTTCTGAGGACTTAGTTTTTTTTTACAGAATTAGGGTGACAAACGAGCACACAGTCCATCCGATGGTAAGTGGATACTGTGGCCTATATACATCTACACTTAACCTCGATTAAGAATCAAAATAATGAATTAAAAAAATAATGAGCGGTGGTAGCTCAGATGGTTAGCGCTCGCTGTAAATTTCACAGTACGCGAGCAAACCGGGTTCGACTTCGATCCCCGCCGGCACCAATGAAATTGTTAATTGCAATTTTAAGTGCTCATTTCCCACGTGCTCGGTGGTGAAGCTAAACATTGTGAGGAAACCTGCATGTCAGAAAAATAAGAAAAAAATATTTCGAAGACATGTGAAGTTCGCCAACACGCATTGGGGCAGCGCGACGGACAATTCCTTAACTTTAAGAAGCAAATGCAGGTGCGTTGTCACACTTTAGTACTAAAATGGAATGCCTCGATTCCAGTAAAACGGGTTTCCGGTTCGCTACACTCACCATACGAAACACAGGAGCATCAAGCTGCTATTTTACGCTGGTATTCTGTGAGAGCGTGGTCCTTCCCTGGTCCAGCCGAACATTTCGTGCTACAACCATTATATAGCTGCAGCGTGGCTCTGCCACGTATAAGGTGGAATAAACCTATAGTTATACTAGCTTGACCCTTATGATCCTTCATATTGGAACACAGCAGGGCAGACTGCGGTTTAACGGCACAAATAAGTTAGGGATTGGGGTGGTATCTACCTAGATGAACTCTTAGGCAAAAAGGGAGTCCCACCATCTGCTAAGTTTTAAAGAACAAAGGTGATGGCAATAAGCGTGTGGCTGGGTGTTTTAGAGCGGTCAACTTTAATGAATGTTAATTATACTATTTTAATTTTGTTTGTTTATACCGATGTGTTTTCTATAAACTATAATTATATTAGTTAGTATAGTAATTAGTAGTATAGTAGTGTATAGTTTATAGTAGTAGTATATTTCTGGATCTCGACAACAACTCCATCTAACGGATCCAATTGTGAATGTGAACCATCCAAGCACCCACTCAAATACAGATAACAAATTTCATCAGAATCGGTCGAGCCAGTTTCGAATGTTAGCGCGATCAACGCAAGGCAATTGATTCGCCCGCGTGCAGTATAGGGTTATAATTTTTTCGTGCGTAACCCTAATAATTTTTCTAAAATCAACTTGGCTTAAGATACTCCTTATAACATGAACTATTTACCAATGAATGTCCCGTCAAAATCGGTCCAGTCATTTCAGACATTAGCCGGAACAAACAGAGAAACGAAATTTTAAAAATATGTTTTTGTTATAAGTTTCGTATATACATTCATATGCATTAATGAAAATTTATTTCAGTAAACTATATCACGTAGTTGATTGAAAGTCGACGTAGTTTTACCACGAAGGTACAATTCGCGTTCAAAACGATTAACTCATACGAATTGAGTTTTAATTGGAGTTAATTGTCTGGAATGTAATTAAAAGCTACAAGGAGCGCAGTTTCATAAGTGTGTAATTTGTAATTTGTTTTTTTAACAGGTAATTTAACTGCCTTCATTATCTTTTCAAAGGTACAATAGGTGGTACATTTCGACCTAGGAGTTTATATAGGCAAAGGCTGACAGACTCGTTAGTCTGTTTTCTTAAGTCGATCTTACGACCGACCGGGAACTCCCTAGTTCAAATTACTTTGTACTTTTGCATTAAAACCAAATCCTATCATTATTAATTATAACTTGTTTGACGCGCCTATGGTAAGAGTATATGACATAATTGACTTGGGCTTATTATTAGATACTAAATTAAATTTTCACAATCATATGACATCCATTTGCAAGTCGGCTAGTAAGACTTTGGGTTTTGTGATGAGGACTGCTGCTGACTTTGATGATATAAGGGTGGCTAAAACTTTGTATAATGCGTATGTTCGGAGTAAACTGGAGTATGCAGCTGCGGCCTGGAATCGTTATGAGAATAAGTATACTATCATGTTAGAGAGAATACAACGTAAATTTGCTCGTTGGCTTTATAATAAAAGTCACGGTTACTACCCTTATTTGTATCCTTCCCTATTCGTTTTGGATATTATTAATACCTTACCTTATATTTTAGGAGGGTGATGTCAACTATTAGGTATTCTCTTTTTATATTTCACCACAAGTTGGACTGCCACTCGGTTGTTGAGAGAATCGGTTTGTTGGTGCCCAGGTACCTGCAGAGAGATAATGGAGGAACGGTGGCTCCGCGCCGTAGACCGCGTCTCCTAGACAGACCGGTTACACATACCAAACGTGCTGCCTATGCACCTACAAATCGAGCATTGATACTAATAGGGGACATACTCACTCAACACGATGAAATTGACATATTTGCAGACAGTATGACACGTCTGCTTAATCTTTTTAATAAAATTATCGATAATAAGACAATTAATAATTCGACAATTTAATTTGCTTGACTATATACTATTTATTACTTTGTATTTAAGATGTAATTTTAATTATGGACATATATTGTAATTAGCTTTTATTGACATTGCATTATAAATTAATATGACAAAATATTTCATAGCCTGACATTGTATGATTGTGACCTTTTTCTTCTTATACTCATATTTTAATATTTTATTTTCATATTTTAATTTCTCAACACGCGCTGATAAAGGATTAGAGATTTTATAACACTAATATTGCATATTTGTTTAATTTATGATTATTATTTTTAATTACTAATTCATAAGTGATACCTATTAATTCGTTTGTTATAATTGGATAATTTTTTTTTGTAATATTTTTTGCATGTAAAATTAATACTTGTGTGCGTGTTGGATTTTCTGTAAGCCACAAGAGTTTTAGAATTAAATAAATAAATAAGTCAACTCAAATTCTAATTTCGCCCCCACTTCCCCGCGCGTCGTATGCTATGTACCGACATGTTCGTAATCAATAATACTGTAAGTAGATAGGTCGTTAGATACTTTTTTCATTAGGTTTATCATATTTATGCCTGTTTCTTAACGCCAACCCAGTCGCTTCTTATTTTTATCACGGTTATTTCCGATTTTAATTTTACGTCGTCCTGTTGCGTAATGTGTATTCTGATCGTAAGCGACACAACTTCTCCCTTCAAAAGCCTACGCGATACTAACCGGGTGGCAGGAATCAAGCTTCAAGACGCCGATAGTTTAGGTAATTTCTTTTTACAGTGAAAATAATGGTATTTTTAACAACTTCACTTTCCCGTGAGTCATATATGAACATTTCCATTGTTTAACTTATTGTGTCTATATCGCGGACATTAAAAAAGTAAATAACATAAGTACTGCTTTATAGTTAGTTCAGTTAGTATGCAAAGTTTCACGATCTTATTTTAAGTATTTTATGAATAACAGCGGTTTATTGTTCAGTTTGGAGGTAACTTTATATAATGATTTCTTATATTTACGCGAACACTACACATGATTAAAACTACTTTTACGGATTTTATCGCGTTTATTTTTACTTTTTATTTTTAATTCCCGACGTTTCGGGCGCTTTCCAGCACCCATGGTCTCGGAGGACTGAGATGACTGACGTCCCGATGTCATTGTTAAACCCGGAGTACCTTCAGCTTTTTTAGTTATAGATCGGACCATAAACAATAAAAATAAAAAGTAAAAATAAACGCGATAAAATCCGTAAAAGTAGTTTTAATCACAGGTAACTTTATATTTTTTTCTATCGCGAAAATTTTACGGAATCGTGTTTTCGTCTAACATAGTCCTTAACATTAATCCTCAACTTTAGCATATATTTATTTCAAAATTAATGCTGCAATACTTTCGGTATAACGGAGGATCTTGCTAAGCCATTTGAGGTTATATTCCCCTTAAGTATGACACAACTGAGAAACTGCATCGGCAAACTTTGTTAAGCTGATCACTTTCGAACTGAGTGCAAATATTTATTTACACTAAAATGGGTCAATACATTGATGCAAGAAGTTATAAAATCAACTAACTAATTTTAACACATAACTAAATAATCAGGTACATTGATGTAACTTCTGTTACTGCTGCTTACTCGTATGTTGCTGTGTTTTGTGTGGTGAGTATAATGTGTATGTGTATGTGAGAACCGGATACACTTTTTTCTGAAAAAGATGCATTCCATCTTAGTCCTTAGGGATGAGAACCAACATTTTCATTCCTAATCGAGGATAGATGTAGATGTCTATGTGTCACAATATCCACTTACCATAAGATGGGATGTGTGCTCGATATTCACCGTTATTCTATAAAAAAATCTCATTTGTTAGATTTTATTTTAGTTTTAAACATATTTTATAATAAAATAAAATTAAAATAATTTATTACTGCTACTAAATTAGTGTCTTTTTTGCTAGAAGAAATTTTAAGAGTATCCATCATCGATCATATTTTTCTGATAATAAACCGAACTTCATATAATTGGTGAACTGTATTACTATAACATTTCGGAATAAAGTTTGTGGTTCAAGTACATATTATGACTTAAAATTTCACGCAAAAAAATGCATTATGAATTCGGCCTTACAATAATATTCGTTACTTCTACGTCACCATAACATAGAAGTGTGTATGTTATTATATTTTACAAGGTGGCAAAATCTACGGCGTTACCCCACTACGATATTACGATGTATTAATAATTTAATCTTTAAGTAGCAAATACTTAACACAATAAAGACATTCTGATATATAAAAACTGGTTTTTTTTTTTTAATAAAGTACGGTCTAAATTTGCGCAGTAATGGTTCACTTTACGACTTATATAAGTTGATACACAACGAAAGTCGTTAAGAGTTATTTCTTCATAAAATTGAAGCTTTATTATTGTTACGGCAACGTATTATTAAAATTAGTAGCGGCGCCAGTGGAATGAGTAATCTCTGTTGCGGTGAGGAAAACATCGTAAAGAAACCTAATTCTTGATTGTAAGAAAAAAAATTGAAACGTATGAAATGGGCACAAACAACCACAACATAGTCAGCCTATATTATCGTGACTCAACTGGGTTCTTTTTATAAATCAGGTCTATGTTCAACAGTGGTCTGGGACCGAAATGATGATGATAATGATAATGAATTAACTGTAATAAAACAAGCTTAATAGTTTAAACAGTGATTACAAAAACCAACTGCGTTAAAAAGTTTTCTGAAGAAAAGCTTCCCCTCCCTTTTTTGTATTTACAGATGCAAAGCATAAACATAATATATACTATGTCACTCCCATAATCAAAATGAATGTAACAACACCTCATTTGTTAAAATCCATCCAGCCGTTTAGACATACATATACTGTCGAAGAACATGACGACCCTTCTAGTTTGGTAGGTTAAAAATGGTAAACTTATGAAATCGCCACATGCAACCGAAGCTCAGTCGGCAAATATTTTTGGCCTCAACTGGTTTCCTTCTTGAATAATCGTGACAGACGAGCACACAGTACCACCTCATGGTAAGTGGAGGTAGTGGTCCATAGATATCTACATCTATATCCTCGATTAATAACTAAAATTCAGATGCGTTATCACTCTTGAGTACTAAGATGAAATGTCCCGTTTCCAGTACAAAATATCTGTGCACTCGCTATACAAAGTACAGCAGCATTCAGCTGTTATTTTAAGGTGGTAAGGTTTATAATCGTATAGTTATATATAAAAATACTACTACTTACTATAGTATACTACCAGTATTAATTAGATCACTGCAGTCGCGTTATTTTTATTTTAGTTTTTTTATTATTCTAAGCCAGTGCTTAACTACAACCCTACCTGATGGTAAGTGGTGATGTAGCTTAAGATGGTAAAGCGCACTGACTTAACAAAAACCTATTAACTCTTGTCTTGAAGACACCCACATTCGGATGGAAATACAGATGCTGGCAACTTATTCCACTCCTTTGCTGTACGTATGATGAACGACGAAGCAAACCGTTTAGTTCGAATGCGTGATAAGTCAACAACGAAAAGGTGGAGACTGGCCAAACATCTGGTTGTCCACTGATGGAAGGGAGAGGGAGAAATTTAATTATGCAATTAATGCGCACACTCTCCGATTTGCATGCATCCTGTAGAAAACTGAACGGCTGGCTACTTTGCGCCTGTGTTCTAGGATGGTAAGATTGATTTTAACCAAATTCACGTCGCCAATAAGCCTCTTAGCACGCCTTTCCATCGAGTCCAAAGCTGCTAGGTGGCATTTTGGTGGCACCAACCCATATATGGCAGCAATACTCTATGCACGACAGGACTTGCGCTTTTTATAAAGTAAGCAGCTGTCCCGGCGCGAAGAATCAATTTGCAAGGACTCTTAGCTTTCATGCAGCTGCTTTGGCCACGGATTGATATGTGATAATAATTTATTTAGTAAGATAAGCTGTAGGCTAGATCTTTTATTTTCTTGACATTTCACAGCAATAACTTTATTATTAACACCATAAAGTTTATATTCTCGCAACGACACGCAGTCTCGTAACAATAAAAACCAACGCTTTCATATAAAAATCATTCTGCAATATCGTAAAAGGGCTTATCAGCATTCTATTAATAATGTGATGGATTGGTAAAAGATTTTTGTAATTTTATATTCATTTCAGCCTACCTAAAGTCTGTACTGAACAAAGGCCTCCATACATGAATCGATAGAGAGGATTTTGTATTACTTGCCCCGCTTGGTATGGGGGAGGGGCATCCGCAATTTTTTTTATTATTTACAGTTCTTATATATGTATAGGAAGATGCTGTTTCCCATATCCTGTTTTAGTTTACCCCTGTCGCCTATTACGGCATCTACGGGATAATATGTGGGAGTAAATTTTCTTACGCTACTACACGGTATCATTTGTTTAATTTATGTATCAGCAAATTAGTTCCAGTAATCACTGATCATCATTCGTCATCATCATCATTACAGCCCTTCACAAGTCCACTGCTGAACAAAGGCCTCCCCCAAGGTACGCCACAAAGCACGGTCCTAAGCCACCTGCATCCATCGACTTCCTGCATGTCTTACCAGGTCGTCACTCCATCTAGTGGGGGGTCTCTTCACCTACCAGTACGAGGCTGCCACTCGAGAACTTTTTTTCCCTAACGTTTGTCGGTTCTCAGAGCTATATGGCCGGCCCATTGCCACTTCAGCTTACTAATCCGTTGGGCTACGTCGATCACTCTCATTCTACTGTGGATATCCTTATTTCAAAATTTATCACGCAGAGAATCCCCGAGCATAGCCCTCCCCATAGCTCGTTGAGCGACTTTGAGCGTCCTCATACGGCCATCACTAACACAGTAATCACTGTGACAATCTGACAATCTGAGGTACCACTGGTTAGGAGATATATACACAAAAAAGAACAATCCGTAAAGTTGTATGCAAAACTTGAGTTAGAAGCCGTCGACGTTTCCACTTAACCTGCTAAAACTCAACTATAACCATCAGTATATCATCTTCAGCTCTCAAAAGTTTAATGGTGATAATCACAAGCATCTCCTACCTAACAAGAAACACACCAAAGGGGATTAAGAACATGCCAGAGCCATCTGCACTCATCTACTTTCTACATCTCTTACTAGGTCGTCGCTCCGTCTATTGGGATGCCGCCCCATACTTACCGAAACGAGGCTGTCACTCGAGTAAGCATAGTCATTCGAAATTATTAATAATGTTGGTTAAATAAAATTATCATTCCAAACAAAAGTGCACATAATCGTGCACTTTTGTTTGGAATCGTTTGGTGGTTCTTCGAGCCAGCCAGTTTTTTCTGACACTAACCTTGTAGCGGTGGTGTTAGAATGTATAGTTATTCAATTTCACTATGAAGGTTTCGCTTTGATTATAGTAGTGACGTGTACTGACAGGCGCGTTTGTGTGTAAACTGAAGGACCGCATCGCAATCGTGACAGCGCTCCCGAGGCCTACGCACACTAACACAATTTGTATGTGCACGGCTAACAACAACCAAAGTCAAACCTTCATCGTGAAATAAAATACATAAATGTACAATATATAGTCCATAACGTTCCGTTGGAGTCATAAGAAGCGACGTAATAGGCAGCGGCGGCTTCCTAATAACAAGTAAAAAAATAAAAACTTCGGTAGCTAATGCACCTGCCACGCGTGGCAACTATGGCAAATATCCCCCTATGCAATTTATGGAGGGGCCTATGTTAAACCATGAACTTTATAGACTGTAATGGATTGATTGACACTTTATTCCAGTCATCTGTTGGGCTATCCGGGACCCACTAATTCGATTTATTTACGCACCAGCAGGTCGTAGGTATTTAAATAAAAGTATTTTGAATTAGATTTAATATAATACTTGTACGTGGATATAATTATACATAAGATATATTTATACGTGGGAGAGTCACGCTGCAGCTATATATGGTTGTAGCACGAATGGGTCGGCTCGACCGAGGTAGGACCACGCTCTTAGAGAAATGCCAGCGTAAAATAGCGGCTTAATGCTCGTGTTTCGCATGGTGTAGAAAACCAGAGACCCGTTTTACTGGAATCGAGGCATTCCATCTTAGTTCTCAGGGGTGACAACGCATCTGCACTTTGATTCTTAGTCAACGTTAAATGTAGATGTCTATGGGCCACAGCAATGACTTACCATCAGGTGGACTGTGTGATTTGGTTAAAATTCATCTTTGAAAGTACATTTTATCAGTAAACTAAAACATACCGCTAAATTCGGACTCGAAAACGCCCTTAAAATATATTTCGAAATAAAATTATTTTTACTCTTTAGTTTTTGCAGTAATGATTATTTTACAGAATTAGGGTGGTAAACAAGCACTCAGTCCACCTTATAGTTAATGCATGCTATCACCTATGGACATCCACATATATCCTTAGAACTATTACGTCAGGGGAAGCAAACATGTATGGTCGACGATAAGTACCTTACGCTCACTCGGGAGAGGCATACATACATGCATCACGCGGTTCGAAGTTACTACCCTACAAAAAAAGGAATGTCATTTCAAACTATAACAAAGATACACTTAAATGTAAAATACAGACATGAACAAAGACATACTCTTTAATTTGGTACCATAATCTGTCAATATCAAGTAAAAAATAAACATAAAAATTCATTCTGAAGTAACGGCTTTTGACACCAGTAGTGCGCGAACTAGTACTTAGTAATTTCTTCGTTTTTCTGTATGTTTTGTGTATTCCTTGTAATAAACAAAACATATAGAAACAAACCTGTAGATATATAATTTGTGGCATAAAAAGTGAAAAAAATGTAAGCGCAAAAAATACATCGAGAAATTCCGTTTTAGCGGTTGGGTCAAAAATGTGTTATTTTCCCATTCTCATTTATTTTTAGCGGAAAATGTAAATAAGAAATAATTTTTCAAATAAATTAACGTTGTATTTAGTTCAAATTCACACAATTTTTTTTTGATATATTGTTTGAAAATTCATACAAAAAAAATTAATTTCGAATTTTTTTAAATACTTTGGTGGGAGTAGAAATACATAAAACATAAAAATATACATACTTCCAAACACTTTCATATAGTTTTCTCGGAAAAAAACGTGTAGACATTATTTTATTAGTATTTTCGTGACTAAAAGTGAAGTATTTACTACTACTATGCTTTGAAAGGGTAATTTATGAATTTTGTTACAAATTCTAATGTCTAAAAATTATTTTATTCGATAGTTTATACATTCAAGAAGAATTCCTGTAATTTTTATCCATAAATATTGTCTCAAAGTGAAAATGTAGCAGAAATTCGTAAGTTTTTTTTATAGGATAGGGTGACAAACGAGCACACAGTCCATCTGATGGTAAGTGGCTGCTGTAGCCCATAGATATCTACATTTATCTTCGATTACAAATCAAAATGCAGATGCGTTGTCACTCGTGAGGACTAAGATGGAATGCCTCATTTCCAGTAAAAAGGGTCTCCGGTTCTCTACACTCACCATACGAAACACAGCAGCATCAAGCTACCATTTCACGCTGGTATTCTGTGAGAGCGTGGTCCTTCCCCGGTCAAGCCGACCCATTCGTGCTACAACTATAGGTACTACTAATATAACTGCAGCATGGCTCTACCACGCATAGTTAAAGTTAGAAAAATTTGCAATTTCCGCCATTTTAAGGTCATGATAGATGTGAGGCACCTGTCACGTAAGATAGAAAGCCTTGTTACCAGTGAACTGGGTTGAGTGGTGCTCGTTTGTTACCCTTATTCTATAAAAAAGAGATAAAAGATTAAACTATTTATTTTATCATGCTTTCAATTATAAAAAATCCAAGTTTCTGGATAAATTATAAAATAGCTTTACTCTTTCTCTCTCTCTCTCTCTCTCTCTCTCTTCCTCTCTCTCTCTCTCTCTCTCTGTTCGTGAAGTTTCTTTACAATCGGTCCAACTATTCCGCAAACTAGCCTGGACGAACAAACAGACGGACAAAAATTTTACGAAATGTTACTCATGTCTCAACAGCATGCTTCAGCTCAATAAAAGGCTCAATTTTTTTATTAGTACCTAAATAAAATTATTTTTTTGAATTTCATAATTTGTTATAAATATAGAAGGTATTAACACAAATTGGTAAACGAAGCGAAACCGTGCACATCTAATAAATGCTTTTGATCCCAAAGCTTCATAACATTTAATTAAATTTCGTAACGAGTATAATCACTGATAACATATCGCAAATGTGTATGACGGCGATTGTAAATTATTAAATGATATACTAATATATAATTATTCTAGAACTTTTGCTATGCAAAAATATTCACATTATTCAAATTAAGCATATGATTATATTTATTTGATTATTTATTAGAGGCAATTATGGATTACAATATTAATTTATTCCAGAATTTTTTCTATGGAAGAAATAATATAAACATAATATGGCTTCAGAAAGAAATCCTTTAATATATGATTTCATAATTAATTACAGCCTTTCAAAGTTCACTGCCGAGGCCTCTCCTAAAGATTATCCCATGGGGGATATTTGTCACAGTCGTTACCCTTGACAATCGGGTTGGAAACCGCAGTTTTTTCTTCTCCGGTTATTATTAGGAAAACGCTGCTTACGACACCCACGGGATGATTTGGAATAGTGGATATTCTTACACCGCCGCTGCACGGTCAGCTAAGTCAAAATTCGCGACAAAGCTTGCGATACCTGCCATACCATACGAAAGACTGGCGGTACACTACTGTGCGATTCAAAAGACATTTTTCTTCCTCGCACAACTTCCATGTGGAATCGACTACCACCAGAGATATTTTTCCGGACCGATACGACTTAGGTGCCTTCGAGAAAAGAGCCTACGCCTTTTTAAAGTGCTGGCAACGCATCTGCAATTCCCCTGGTGTTGCAGTTGTTCACGGGTTAACTTACCATCAGGCGCGCTGTATGCTCGTTTTCCCCTCTCCTATAAATACGACCGTTGTTAGAACATTGGCTACCAATCAGCATATATTATAACATATTGTTACTTAATTTGCAAATAAATTTCGGATATTTTTCAGTAAACATTTCTTATTCGTACTAGGTTCCACATTTCTATTACCGGTACAGACAGCACCTCGAGTACCTTTCTTTCACATTGGTTGTTGGTCCTTCGAGCAGGATATATCCTGCCCTTCAGATTACTGATCTTTAAGACTATGTCGTTTACTCGATTTCCAGTATAAAGTTACGACCTGGTAAGCCATGCAGAAAGTCGATGGATGCAGGTAGCCATGTAGGTTGATGGAATTCCTTGTTTAGCCGTAAACTTGTGAAGAGCTATAATGTAAATAATGATGATTCTAGATTCATGTATTTAGTAAATAATTTATAATACCATTATAAATTCAAAAATTTTTTTCATAAATTTCAATCATGAGATCGTGGGATTTGGTTAAAATTCATGTTTGAAAGTACATTTTATCAGTAAATTACAATATACTGCCAAATTAGTTAATTAGACTGGAAAACGCCTTAAAAATATTTCGAAATAAAAATATTTTTCGTAAGATTTATTTATACGTGGTAGAGCCATGCTGCGGCTATATTATGGTTGCAGCATGAATAGCTCGGCTCGACCGGGGAAGGATCACGCTCTCACAAAATATCAGCAAAATAGCAGCTCAATGTTGTTGTGTTTCATATGGTGAGTGTAGAGAACCGGAGACCCTTTTTACTGGAAAGGAGGCACTTCATCTTAGTCCTTAGATTAGTCCGTAGATGGCAACGCATCTGCATTTCCATTCCTAATCGAGGTTAGATGTACATGTCCATGAGCCACAGCATCCACTTTGATCAGGTGGACTGTGTGCTCGTTTTTCACCCTTATTTTATAAAAAAAAGTAATTTTTTAACTCGCCGGGTTCGCAAGTTAACTCGCTACTGTACTTGTCAAAGTATAAATCGGTCTTTAAAGACATGCAAATAGCCTTTCCAGCTCAATAAAAACAAAAGACTTCAAGATTATTTATAGGTATGTATACGTGACTACCTTATGTTAATGCCCTGCGTGTTCAATACAATAATGGATTCAGGGTGCTGTTGGGTCTGCCTCGTTATTGTAGTGCGTCGGGTATGTTCGCGGATGCGCGTGTGGATTGTTTTTACACCACCATGCGTAAACGATGCACATCCCTGGTGCGCAGGGTGCGGGCCATTTCCAATGGTATCCTGAGGGCATTTTCTGACAGGTTTGATTGTCAGTACCGGAACCATTATCATATGGTGCACGTGCTGACTAATCGGGCCTGTCTTAGATATAGTTTTAGAATTAGGTAAATAGTTTTAAGTTTTACTAACATTAGTTTTAAGATTTGTATTATTACTAACATCTACGAAATAAACGCCTTTTTTTAATTTTTTTATTTATAGCTTACGGTCTAGTGAGGTCCCGCGTTGAATCCCGAGTCAGGCCTGAAAAATCGGTTACATTTACATTACTGTCAGGAAATTCTCAGTAGCAGCCGGTATCAGGAAGTTGGCGATGTTCCATTTCAGTATCTCATAAAGCACGTAAAGCCGTTGGTTTTGCGCCTGATCGCTATACGGTCGTGCCGGTTTGCCAACCCGTCGGACTATGAGTGTGAATAAACAGAGAGTACACCTGTATATGTCCACCTGATGGTAAGTGAATATTGTGGCCCATGGACCTACATCTATACTCGATTCAAAGTCAAAATGCAGATGCGTTGTCACCACTGAAGACTTAGATAAATTGCCTCGTTACTAGTAAAAAGGGTCTCCGGTTCGCTCCGCTCATCATACGAAACACGGCATTATTTTGCTAGTCGAGCCGATGCTACAGCCGTGATATTTATTTATTAATTTATTTAAACTTTATTGAACCTTACATTAAGCACAGGATCAAAAGGCGGTCTTAATGCTAAATGCATTCTCTGCCAGCCAACCTTAGGGCAGTGATAGAACTAAGAAGGCGGTTACAAAGGAATTAAATTAAAATATATATGGTTTAAGACATTTATTTTTTCAAAGTATTTACAAATCGCTTGCAGAGAAAATACTTATTATAAAGAAAAAAAACATTAAGCCGATTGGCGTAGTGTGCTAGTATTATAATAGGTCGCTAAAACTTGTTTTCTAATTGACTGATTATTAATTTATTTAGTAATAATTACACATAAATAATGATCGAATAAAATAGAAAAAAACTGTATTAAGTATCCTAATGTGTCTTCGCTGACGAGCTGGAAGCCATTTAATTGAGTGCGGAATGAGCATACATAACCAAACTTGCGAAGACGAAAAATAAAACGGATATATCTGTAGCGTAGCTATACCACGTAAGAGGATTATCTTAGTACTTAACTAACTTAGTACAGAAGGCTATTCTCAATTGAGACAAGCCGCCGTGACCAAAATTGTCTGGACGACATTGTTTATACCAGAGCGTATTTATCTCACACGCCGCATACCACGCTCGGCCGCACTCTCGTCACTCAGCTCCTACACTAACCGCCATATTATTTTAGGGCATTTTATCCAAACACCATTCATAATATTGACTGACGCAATCTTGATCTTATCATTCGCCTTCGTTATAACAGCTTCGTTTTTTCGTGAAAGATGTTTTGTTCTATAGGAAATTTTTTTTTTCATTTCCATTGTTTTTGTTCTATTGTTTCGTGTTAGAGCTACGTTGCATCTATATAATGATTACGGCAAGAATAGGTTGGCTCGAACGGGGAAGAACCATGTTCTCTTAGAATACCAGCGTAAAATAGAAGTTTAATGATGCTGTGTTTCGTATGGTGAATTTAGAGAACCGGAAACTTTTTTTTACTGGTAACGAGGCATTACTTCTTAATCCTCTGGGGTGACAACGCGCATCTACATTTTGATTTTTTAGAGAATAGATATACAGCATCCACTCACTATTCGACAGACTATGCTCTAGTCTAGCTCCTATTCTATTAAAAAATTGTCCGATCGTTGGTAAGAAGCGACTATAGAAAATTCCAGAAAATTTTCTATTAGCGGCGGCATATAACTATTTCGCTTACCCCAGGTTTAACATACTGAAATCAGCATTGGAAGAATTGTTTTTACTTAATACAACTCATATTTAACTTAGTTTTCATGCTCTCGTTCGTCATACTCGTAAGTTTGCCATTATGTAACTTCCCAATAAAAAAATATAGTGCTAAAGCGAATAAGCTAATATCAAGAGGATTGTGAAGCTGTAAATTTTCACACAAAAAGCGACAACGTTCCCCCCCCCCCCCCTTAAACATAGTCTAATTTTCATAATATTTGGAAGTATTGTAGGTATAATGAAAAACTAGGTTCATACTGTTTTATTTTGAAGAAATATTGCGTACGATATAAATTATTAGCATCTAAATATCTATATTTATGAAGTAAAACGCTCGAAGAAGTTTTTACTTTTAGTTTAGTTTAGTTTTAGCGTTTAGTTTTTATTTTAACTCAAGTAAACTGAATAACTAAAAACGTACAGACCTGGACTAAAGTACTGAATCTAATGAGGCCAAAATTGCTTCATTTTTAAAGGTATAGTGGAGTGAAAACGTTATCGCCCGAAACAATATTTCTAAAAAGAAATGTAGGTAATTGCCTCCAAAATTTGCAGCTCTCTCTATCGCACGATATTGCGATACGGAGCGATCTGTATGAAACAGCAAATACCTCTACAGTCACACAGTTGACTAGAGTGCTGCACCTGCTTGCGGCAGAGTACAACCGTGGCCGCATATCGTTGGGCGTCTTTCTCGACATTGAGAAGGCGTTCGACAGGGTGTGGCACTCAGGATTGCTTTACAAACTGCATGAACAGACCAGTGTCCCTCTCGCTATGTTGCGGCTAGTGGTGTCTTTCCTGGTAGACAGGAAGTTCTACGTCTGTGTAGAGGACGCCGAGTCCGCAACAAGATCCATCAGAGCCGGCGTTCCACAGGGCAGCTGTTTGTCTTCAGTCCTGTACGTGGCTTATACTAACGACATCCCAACACTGGCAGGTAGGCTGCAAGAGTGGGAGGACGACGTAGACCTGGCGCTATATGCGGACGATAGCGCCTATTTCACCTCGTCCAAAAGAGCCCATATAGCCACTGCCAGAATGCTGCGTCTGCTGGACCTGTTGCCACCATGGCTGGACGAGTGGAGGATGGTCGTCAACGTTGGTAAGACGACTGCTCTGCTCACTCACCGTCTCAGAAACCTATCACCTCCGCTGATCCTCAATGGCCAGAAGATCGCGTACGAGAAGGTCATGACCTATCTTGGGTGCCGGATTGACAGGACGCTGCACATGACCGCGCACGTCGACTTCGTCGTCTGTAGAGCCAGATATGCGCGGGCGACGCTCTTGCCGGTCCTGGCATCCAAGTTGCCAACTAAGACCAAGCTGAAACTGTACAAAATGTACATACGTACCATTATTACCTACGCTGCACCGGCCTGGTACGCGCTTCTGAGCGACCCTCTGAGGCGGCGACTGCAGGCCCAGCAGAACCTGACATTAAGGACGATCGTCGGAGCAGGTCGCTACGTCCGGAATGACGTCATAGCGGCCGATCTGAAGGTGGAGACCATCACAGACTTCGTGGCTCGGCTGGCACGCGGCATGTCGATCGCGCCGAAAACACGCCACGCGGACACCTCAACGGCTTCGCGCCGTTGCACACACGGCCCCAGGACGGGCGACCCTACCCAAGAGAACTCCTCTCTATATCGATGGGCGCCCGGCCTATCGATATACAGAGGCGCGGGGCCCCGGTTCTTTGGTCATCTTTAAGGTTAATTTTACTCCTTTTGAATTGAGCAAACCACCTAAAAATTGTTGCGCGTTGGATCCCCTAATGCTGATTGTAACCGTTGTAAACTTAATTGTTAGGTTAAACCAAATTTAAAATCATAATAGATCATAGCGCGCAAATGTTCACGGTTAAGATCCATCGTTTTAAATGAAAAGCGTGGGAAGCGTAGTAGGAAAATAAATAGAACTATTATATAAATAGTTTTAATATTGAGCAATTGGCTTATGGAGTTCCATTTTTAAATAAATTTGCTTTTCAGAAACATATAACACGGGTGCGTTCCATTTTTAAATTTCGAGCATCTCAAAACTTATTGAGTGACCAACGTATTTAACGGCCATGAGATTAAGAGTGTGATTGGTTAGACCTTTGGTCCTTTTACGACGGGTCTTACAAAACTTAGCCCTGACCACATGGACAGTTTCCACCAGCTTGCCATCTATATATTTTAGATATTGTAATATTTAAGGCACTTAAACGATTTAGTAATTCCAGCTGATTTTGGGGCTTTAGATTAAAGCACGTGGGATTCCTTGACTTTATTAGACGTGACCTCTTCAGCTCAACATAAAGTTTCGGTGTGTCTCTCACCCTTCTATGATCGCTACGAGTTTTATCACCGTGATAACTAACTAAACTAGACATCGGCATCGTAGTGTCTAATTTTTATCCAACCCTAGCGGCTGGGCCAGTTCCGCCTTCTTTTGGGGCAGTTCCACCTTGTTTTGGGCTTTCGAGACAACATACCATGTGCAGCTGTTCATTTTAGCAAAATTAGTTCAAATATCCGTGATACAAAACGTGTCACGCTTCAGTGACGAGGGTATGTTCTTACGACAAGGATTTGATTATGAGAATAATTTTGGAAAAATAATATTCAAAAGAAACTGCGTAGACAATTTGCTACGAATTACAATTTTTCTTGAAAACTTTTATGGTTAGACTAGAGTTAATAAATAAGTATTAATTAACATGGATTGTTACTGCATAGTTGCGGTGTAAGAATATCTCCACTATCCCATTTTAGCCTGTGGGTGCCAGTTCCGCCTTCTTTTGGGCCACTTTCGAGAGAAACAGTTCTAAAAAGAAAAGTTCACTGTTCACCATGAAATCAGCTGGCCCAAGCAATAAAACCCAAGGGGTAAATAACCCCAACGGTTTTATTGCTTTATTTCTAAATATCCTGCTTAAATCTCACCGTCTTTCCCTATGCTTAGTTAGAATGTTTTATCGTCGCTGATTAATGAGTTTTGGAAAAATTTATGTCTTAAGAGATATCCTCATATCTCGCTTCCGCCTTCGCTTTAGGTTGTGCCAGGGTTAGTGAATGAAAAAAAAGCGAAACCTGTATGACCTTCAACGAATACCTCTTGGTAATTCTGAAAATAAGTTATTTATTATTTTACCCTTTTGAGTGGATTAAGCCATGTCATAAAATCAAGGTAACAAGATAAGACATGTGTTCTTTATTTTGTTTCTATGCGGGTCGTAGCTAATTAATTTTTATACTTTTATTAAAGAACGTCGTTTTTCTCCACCTTTTTTGGTGGAAAAAAGGAAAAAGAATATTTCACTTCAAAAAGAAACAATCATTAAAATCATTTCAGCTGTTTCTAAGGAACTGTAAATTTACACAAAAAAATGCCTTTTTTTTGAAGTCGGTTAAAATAATGAACGAATCAAGAGCATTAATTTATTAGTTGCTTTGTATAAATAAAACTGTCTAACTCAGTCGCTGAAATTTTAATATTTGTAAGTACTGACTTACCATTTAGTGATACCGTATGTGTATATAAATAAAATATTTTGAAGACATGATGTGAAATCTGCCAAAACGCATTAGGGCGTGTTATTGTCCAGCTGTGCCCATTGGAAAATAGAGATCTTATTATGTAAACAGGTATTAGTCAAGAACTTATTTATTAATTTTTTTTTACTTCTGTAGGTCTACAAAAGGGAAGTTTTACGCATACTCGCTTTGTTAACATGTGACAGTATTTGTTTATTATTTAACAATTTATGTACACACGAACAATAGTGAGGACATAGCATTATAATAATTAAATTTCTTCCAGTACTCTCCATCATTCTTCGTACATTGCCTCATGGGTGGATATTGCCACAGTTGCCACGCTTAGTAAGCGAGTTTGCAACCACAGTTTTTTTTGAGTTATCAGGGTGATTCTGCCGCTCATCTCCCGTTTCATTTTTCCTCTATCTAGAATATTAGCTACCCAATATACCCGCCACTATATGGTAAATATTGACAAGTAGCAAAATTAAAAAAAATCCACCGACTTCAATATAATTAAAACGAAAACATCATCAATGTATTTGAAGTCAGTCAAAAACTACCGATCAGATCTTGATTAAGTTTATATGGGGCGACAAGAGAAGCACAAGCTTTCAGATAAAAAATTAATCAGCTAAATCGGTTCACTCAGAGAAAAATTATGAGATACATTAATAAAAATTGCTTGACCCTGCGGGCCATCCCTGGAACTTCCAGATAATTTCAAACGCAAAGCGCTCCAAATTTCACCAAAGTATGACGTTGAATATGAAATATTTATTTAAATTTAAAAAAAATATTTTTTCAAAATTTTTCGTTAACGATATCTCACGAACAAATCAATCGATTTTGATCGGACCAGATCGGACGTGGTTTCTAAATTAAAAGGTAATTAGTTAAGAAATCGGTCAAAAACAAATTAGCTTTTAACCTTCGGTTTGAAAGCTTTTCGTTGTAACATTTCCCAGGCATGCTCGATAGGATTTAAGTCGGGCGACTGTGCATGCCAATCCAAAACTTGATTAACGTGGTCTCGGAGAGCGGCTGACACCAGCCGCGCCGTATGGGAAGGAACATTATCAAGCGTGAGTAGAAATTCCTGGCACATTAGGATCTTCTGTGTGGAACAATAACAGGCTCTACTATCTCCTCGTGGTATTTCTGTGCAGTCATGCTCCCTTGGATCCAAACGAGCTGGATTCGTCCCCCAAGTTGGATTCCTACCCACACCATAATTATCCCGCCTTGGCATAATTGGAACTCCTGAGGGTGCCGTAAACGGCTTACTCTATCTGGAGTTCTCCCAACGCGTGTTTTTTGCGAATCCGGATGAAATATTCGTCACTCTATAGTAAATGCTCCCGAGCCCACGATAGCTGCCGACTGCGATTGCCACGTCGCAGTGCTGGAATACTTAGCGGTCTTCGATAATGAAGACCAACTTTATGCCACCTCCTTCGCACGGTTTGGTCGCTTACTAGCAGCTGGTGTTTTTCCTAGAGCCTTTGTAGTAGTTGCATCGCTGTGATATTTGGTTGTCTTCTGGCGGTCATTTGGAGAAATTAATTGCTCACGGCTCGTAACATTTCATCTCAACTCAAATGACGTAGTGACATGACTCTTAAAGCACACACAACACGTTAAAATTAAAAAAGGAAAACAATCTAATCCCTTTTCATTAATCAATATCAGTAGAAAAATTTTAATTTTCCTTGACGTAATGAATTACTCACAATTTTGCCACCATATTTTGTTTTGTTTTTTTTTTTTTAAATATAAATAAGGGTATATAAGGGTATATAAACTTTTTATGGAAACTAAAGAGATTTTAAACCATAAAGTCGTAATTAATTTAGGATTAAGGTATCCCTAGATTCTGTTGATGTGTTTATTTTTATTAATCAAAATTATCTTAGTCAATGAACATTTGCCTACGAATATTTTTTATCAACCCATTACAGTTACAGCGTTTTACGACATTCATTCTGTATGAAATGAGTTTCAAACATGAAGTCTGATATTTTAGATTTACCGTTCAATCCACATTATGTATTTCTGTGGGACGTCATGTTACGACTTTCATCCTGTATGAAATGAGTTTCAAACATGAAGTCCGATATTTTAGATTTACCGTTCAATCCTCATTATGTATTTCTGTGGGACGTCATGTTACGACTTTCATCCTGTATGAAATGAGTTTCAAACATGAAGTCCGATATTTTAGATTTACCGTTCAATCCACATTATGTATTTCTGTGGGATGTCATAAACCACAGATGAACACTTGTTCAGCCGCCAAATTTCACGAGCGCATGTCGAAACAAAACTCACGACACCATCCACACCACCTGGATGCTTAGCGGTCCACCACTGTACGTTTTATTAGGAGTTTTCTTACTCCTACGACCCCTCTGTGGAATTCTTTACCGGCCGATACGACTTAGGAACCCTCAAAAATGAGCTTACTCCTTTCTAAAGAGCCAGCAACGCTTCTGCTATTCCCCTGGTGTTGCAGTTGTTCGTGGGCGGCGGTAGTCACTTACCATCAGGTGAGACGCATGTTCGTTCGTTTGCCCCCTCTTCTATAAAAAAAACACTATCCTCCTCCCAAATATAATCTTCAGTATTCACATATTAAATATTCATTTTCAACAATCTGCATATTTTATATTTTCTATGGGACTAAAGTGACGAACGAACTGTACATCTGATGTTAAATGGCTCCTGCAGTCTATAGACACCTGAGTCCAACTTCAAACAAGGAAGAAGGAGTTTAGAGGTAAGGAGAACCGTCTCTTTAAAAAGTGTCCGTAGGAAAGCGTTAAGTAAGGGTGGCGCCACTGTAGCCAGGAAGTAAATTTTAAAGAACTTTTTATAATTTTTATTGCTCAGACTTTCACCATAATTCATTTTTATTATAATTATGTAATTGTTTTCAAAATATTTGTTTTCAAAATCACTCAACGTGTTTCACGGTGACATTTTTGAGGTTATATTTACTAAATTGCAGTTTCAACAACTACTCCTAGTCATTATAAATATTAAATTCCTCGACTCAGCACACTTCACTCCGTCGACAACTGCTAAGTTCATTTCACACCCTCTTATTACTCAAGCGCTGTTGTGGAGAGTTTTTGAACTGTTATTTACTTTTTACAAATGGACACTTTTAACTCTCCTATGTGAGATGGTTCTCCTTACACTCCATGCAAGGAAGGCTACAGATGCGTTGATGAGAAGCGTCTCATGACTAAATTGGAGTACCTCACAGCCTGTAATTATACTGGCGCTCTTTACCTTTCAAACCGAAACATAGGTACATGCACTGCGTTTTAGCGTCAGAATAGGTAAAAGTGTAGTATCTACATAGACGGAGTCCTATTTAAAAAAAAAAGCGAGTATGACGTTTAAATGAGAAATTATAGTCGTGAAGCTTTAATAAACAAAATACGTTAAAAGGGTTATTATAATATTAAGGAATTTATGGATGACATATGGATAACCCCTGGGAATGAGGTGATCACTACCAATCTATTTCTAATTCTTGCTTTCTGTTATTGTGTAGTTAATTGTAACATATTATTTGATACTATCAAATAATATGTTAGCTGTTTTTTTTTCCAGAAAAAAATTTCCGCTGGGTTTCTTGCCGGATCTTTCCAGGACTGAGGTATTTTCCAAACCAGTGGTAAATTAAATTGTTATCTTCTATCTATATATATATATATATATATATATATATATATATATATATATATATATATATATATATATATATATATATATATATATATATATATATCATTTATAATCTATATTGAAGAAAAAAGTATCTATTTCTATTAATAATTCCCTATTTCAGCCATTAATTTATATTTTTTTGATAGTAAACTGTTCTTTTTCCGGAAAAAAAAATGTTCTGCTGGGTTTCTTGCAGGTTCTTTCCAGGACTGAGGTATTTTGCAAATTAGTGTTATATAACATTTTTACTTTCTATAGAAGTCACTTATAATTTATATTGAAGAAAAAAGTATCTATTTCTATTAATAATTTACTATTTCAGCCATTAATTTATATGGATCTGAATTTGCTTATACATTATACATGTACATTCACATTCACTTCATATATTAAATATACATTATCGCTGAATAAAGGCAGCATATTACGAGCACATCACTGACGTGTAATCATGTTCACTTTCAATGCCACTTAAAACACAATCTCTATCTAAACCAACAAAATGTGAAACGTTTGATAAAAATTAAAGTATGCCATTCCCTTTTATTTTTATTTTTTATTCACTACTTCCTTGTTAACTTTAATTGCAACAATCTTGCTGCATGGCAACTTTAAACCATACGTAGATATGAAACGTTTTTTTTATAGGATAGGATGACAAACGGGCACACAGTCCACCTGATGGTAAGTGGTTGCTGTGCTCCATAGACATCTACATCTATCCTCGATTACAAATCAAAATGCAGATGCGTTGTCACCCGTGAGGACTAATATGGAATGCCTCGTTTCCAGTAAAAAAGGGTCTCCGGTTCTCTACACATTACCAAACGAAACACAGCAGCATTAAGCTACTATTTTACGCTGGTATTCTGTGAGAGCGTGGTCCTTCTCCGGTCGAGCCGACCCATTCGTGCTACAACCATAATATAGCAGCAGAGTGGCTCTACCACGTATAAATATATCTTACGAAAAATAATTTTATATCGAAATATTTTAAAGTCGATTTCGTATTTTAATTAACCAAATCCCACGATCTCGTGATTGAAAAATCGTTTTTGTAGTGATAATTGTAAAATAACCTATTTGTTAAAGATAAATATATTTCACCATCATCATTACAGCCCTTCACAAGTCCACTGCTGAACATAGGCCTCCCCAACTAATGCCACAAAGCACGGTCCTGAGCCACCTGCGTCCATAGACTTCCTGCATGTCTTACCAGGTCATCACTCAATCTAGTAGAGGTTGCCCTACACTACGCCTACCGGTACGAGGCTGTCACTCGAGAACCTTTCTTCCCCATCGGTTATCGGTTCTTCGAGCTATATGGCCGGCCCATTGCCACTTCAGCTTAATAATCCGTTGGGCTATGTCGGTCACTCTGGTTTTACTGCGGATATCCTAATTTCTGAGTCTATCACGCAGAGAAACTCCGAGCATAGCCCTCTCTATAGCTCGCTGAGCGACCTTCAGCGTCTTCTTACGGCCAGCAGTGAAGGACCACGCCTCAGATCCGTAAGTCATCACTAGCAACACGCACTGGTTGTACAATCTAGTTTTCAGAGTTTGAGGTATACCTGACGAGAAGAGATGTGTCGTAATTTCCCGAACGCTGCCCAGCTGAGTTGAATCCGTCGATTGACCGCTCGGTCGAAGTTGGACTTACCTAGTCGGACTATTTGTCCCAGGTAAACGTACACGTCAACAACCTTGAGCATAGTGCTCCCAACAACTACCGGTATAGGTGTGACATGGACATTAAACATGATCTTCGTTTTGTCCATGTTCATCTTAAGACCTATCCGTTGGGAGACACCATTGAGGTCATTGAGCATAGTGCTTTGGTCATCCAGCGATTCTGCCATAAGGACTATATCGTCAGCAAATCGAAGGTGAGTGATGTACTCGCCGTTGATGTTAATACCGTATCCTTTCCAGTCCAGTAGCTTGACAACGTCTTCTAATGTAGCGGTGAAGAGTTTCGGGGATATAACGTCACCCTGTCTTACACCTCTCTGCAGTTGGATAGGTTTCGAACTCTGGTTCTGTACTGGGATAGCCATCGTAGCTCTACTGTACAAGCACTTCAGCACTTCGATATACCGACAGTCAACTTGGCATCGCTGAAGCGACTGTAGCACCGCCCAACTATTCGACGGAATCAAAGGCTTTCTCATAGTCCACATACGCCAGGCAAAGTGGCAGATTGTACTCTTCGGTCTTCTGTACAATCTACCGCAGTCAGGGTATGTATTTGGTCTATGGTACTGAGGCCTTTTCGGAAACCGGCTTGTTCAGGAGGCTGGAAGTCGTCGAGTCTGCGTGCGAGACGATTCGTAATGACTCGAAAACAGCACGTAGACGCGGCTCAGAAGGGAAATCGGCCTGTAGTTCTTCAAGAGAGCGTTGTTGCCTTTCTTAAGAAACAAGAACACCGCACTTTTTCTCCACGCCTCCGGAGTAGTGCCACCATGAAGGACGGAATTGAAGAGCTTCTGAAGGACTTCAAGTACCGGTGTTCTACCCGCTTTCAGAAGCTCCGCCGTAATTCCATCCTCGCCTGGGGCCCAGCCGTTTTTAAGGTGCTGGAGAGCCATTCTAATCTCGCTCAGACTGACTTCCGGGATATTATCGGAATTACTACTGTTAATAGCATACTTAAATAAATTATGATTTACAATAATAAATAGAGTTACCTACATTATATTTTGTTTTTTGTAATACAACCAGTTTAAAACATTTCTTACTGTGTGTTGGTAATATCATAAATATAAATAGATATTATCCCTTAGCCATCTTGGTATTTAGAATTACACTCACAATCAATCAATACATGTCAAAAATAGAATCCATACGACATTTGTGCATAGACAGGCACTATGTTTTGCCGGAACTAGTGAAAGGTTTTACATCGATTTTAAAATATTTATAAATGCTGAATATACCTACAGCTTAGTTTTATATGTACTATTACTCAAGTGTGCACTATTTTAACTTATAATACCGATAAATACTACTAGAAAATCGCTTTTAGTTTGTTTTTAGGTTATTGTTAGATTCACATTTTATTTGTTAATTTCTCAGGACTCCGTTTAGATGCAGTAAAACTAATAATTTTATTGTAATCTATGGATTATAAGGAATAAATCGACATGCATTTCATTGATAATTTTTAAAACTTGTAGTGGGCCCATTCTCCATAGAAAAATTGGTATTGTCTCCTTTCTCCTCTGTTATTTATTTTCATTTACTATTATAATTGCAAAGTTTGACATAATTTACGATCACAATAACAAACGCTTCACTGCGAAGCTCTTCCAATTCCTAAATCTCATACTAATGAAGGTCAAAAGGATATTAAAGGGGCTGCCTTACTTCAATCGTCTTGTGACTTTCAAAACATAATAAGGAACGTGTCTAACTTTAAAGGGAAATCATACAAGTTTTCAAAACAAATTAGTTTTGAAAACTTGTATGATATTGGTACCACTTTAATACTTCCAGCGAGCAATTCTTGTATATACGTGTATATATTTACATACATATACAATAGATTTCTTGGAAACGACTTTCAAGGTTAAAATAAAAATGTACAAGTTTATTTAGGTAAGTATGTCTATCGCTGAGTTTTTTTGGTAGCATCAATTGAAGCTCGATCAAGTATATCACACGCAATTTAATTTAAGCCCTATATGTGTACTGCTGGTTATGGTTACGTTTCTTGTTGTTAAACTATCGGAATGGTATGCGCCAACCTCTTACATTTATATAACGCATTATATCTGTTTTCTGGATCTTGTCAACAGCGTCACTTACCGTTTTCAAGTGTGTGTGCGAGTGTTCATTAAATTCGGTCCAGCCATTCTTAAGTGATCTTAATCAGTGATCTTTCATACATGCGGCAATTATTTTTTATCTATACTAGATGATCTTTTTTACAGTCTGGAAAAATGAACGGAGTAGAAGCCTATGGCATTGATATTTTACAAAAAATAAAGATAAACATTTTGAAATAAATAAATTAATTAAAATCTATCGTAATTCAAATCATATCATTGTCACTTCGCAGGGTTACAGGCTCAAGGACAAAGCGCAAAGTATTTGTTCAAGAAAAAAAATTTCAACTGTTTAATTCTAAACTTGTTTTTACCTTTTGTAAAATATCTGTGTCATAGGCTTCTACTCGGTTCAGATGTTACACCCTATTTTTTCCTGACGCTAAAAAAGGTCATTCAGTACTGATTTTCCTATTTCGGAAAATAAAACTTCGATTTTATTAACAAAGCTTTATCTACTTGGATGCAAATATTTCGAAATCATGAAGGCAGGATCTTGATAATATCAGGAGATAATAATAGGATGTAGCGGCAGCGTAAAATAATACACTACCTGCACGTTACATACGTTATTAGACTTTTTGAGTTCAAGTTTTTGTTGTAAAATATCAGATGAAGCTTCCATAAACTTCCATTGATATTACTGTGTATTACGAACTTGACTAATAAAAATCTTCAATTTTACTAAGTCATAGATTAAATGAATTAATTTAGAAAGCTTTTTTTTCCTAATAGCACAATCAATAGAGGTGTCTATGGTATTGAAAATCAGCAAAATCCATGTAAAAGAAAGAGGCCGAGAATAATATATCTATCATATTTTGTAGCATTTTAAAGGTCATATGTATAAAGAGTACAGCTATAAGAATTTTGTTCTTATTTTAGGATTCTCTCTATGCTAGAGTAGACGTTGTAGAGTCATGCTGCAACGATATTAGCAGCATAGTTGTACCACGAACAGGTCGGCTCGACCAAAGAAGTACCATGCTCTCACAGAATACCAGCGTGAAATAGCAGCTTAACGCTGTTGTGTTTTGTATGGTGAATGTGGAGAACCGGAGATCGCTTTTACTGGAAATGAAGCATTCCAGCTTAGTCTTCATGGGTGAAAATGCATCTGCATTTTGATTCGTAGTTGAGGATAGATGTTGACGTCTATGGACAAGAGCAAATACTTACCCTCATGTTGACTGCGTGCTCGTTTGTCACCATTACCTTCTCTCAAAAGAAATGCTCGTAATTACTCTGAGCACAAGATTCACAGCTTATTCAGTAATTATCCTGTCAGTAATTAATTGTTGAAAACGTTTTAAAAAAAATAATTTTTAAAATTGCGACAGTCTCTACTGTACGCCTGTTTGAGCACAGACTATTAAGTATTTGACATTGACTTTGAATAATAACATACTTAAGCTTGTACTAAGTTAATTTTCGGGGGTGGTGCTGAAGCTTTATTAAAAATAACAAACTCAGAGTAATTAATAGCAATGTATGTAATTACTCTATGATAACAAATACCTATAACTCAGAGTAATTAATAGCAATGTATGTAATTACTCTAAGATAACAAATATGTCTCGATGACATTTATTAACTATTTAATTTCAATAAAAGATTAACTTCTTTAACTAAGTGATTGTACTGCTACGATGAGTACCATAATAAATATAACTCTAAATGCAACTGCTTTTATAGGTTAGTCAAAACAAGTATGTTTACCGAAATTAAAGTATAGACACCTTGGTTTGACTAGCAATAACAGGACTAGCAATTGGATTTAGCATCATCTTTAATGTTCCACTTGATAACATCATGTTTTGAGTAATCTTATTTCAAAAGCTTATTTAACACAATCCGTGATCAACAACATGTTGTTGTAAAATAATGGCTAATAACATGTTTTTATAGAATGAGGCTGACAAACGAGCAGTAAGCCCACCTGATGGTAAGTGGATGCTCTGGCCCATAGACACCTACATTTTTATCCTCAATTAAAAATCAAAATGCTGCTGCGTTGGCACCCCTGAGGACAAGGATGGAATGGCTATTTTCCAGTAAAAAGTGTGTCCGGTTCTCTACACTCACCATACGAAACACAGAATCATTAAGCTGCTATTTTACGCTGTTATTCTGTGAGAGCGTGGTCCTACCCCTGTCAAGCTCACCCATTCGTGCTACAACCATAACAAAGCTGCAGCACGGCTCTACCACGTAAACTATTATGTATTTAATATTTTTTACGAGTAATTTAATATCAAAAGCTTAGTCAGGAAATTTTGGGATCAGCAGGTTGTTATAATATTACGGCCTACTTCCAGACCACAGAAAACAATTACTCTCTATTCCAGCCTTACACATACGCTCTTTATCGCTTGAATCGGCTTTCGCGCAGGAAAGATAATAATAATAATAAGAGGAGAGGTGAGAGCGCCGTGCCTCGGCAGAATTCAGGGTGCAAAGGCCCGTTTGTGCTTATGGCCGTCCACGATACGGTGCCGGGCCTGGGCGTCTCCCGTTAATGGACGCCCATATTATGGATGATGGAGAAAAAGATAGTGCGCAAAGGGCCGCTGCCTGGAGGTCGCCAGGGCGCGTCTGGAGCTGGCGCTGGACGCGACAGCATGCGGGCCGCCAGCCGAGCACGGGGTGTTACAAGACCACCTAGCAGCCCCCCGCATCCATCATCCCCACCAGAAGGCTTGGTGTCGGCTGGGTCTTCTCGGACTCAGCAAGCGGCACCCGCCGCTGGTGGAGCACGTCGCATGCGTTGGTCTAAATCAATGAATGAAAACGCACTGCGGGCGTATTTTAGGGCAAAAGGGGAAGAAACTGGATGTTTGGCGTATCGGGCTCGGATGCATCGCTTTTTTGCAGAGCTGGAGCCATCTCTATCCGTCACTGAGCAAAACCTGGCAGACCGAGTTAGGTACATCCCGCGCTCCAACATATTTGGTGACGCCGAACTCGAGCGACTACGACGTGAGGCTATTCCTTCATCGAATGGAAATGCTACGGCTGGGAATGCCACTAGATGCGCAACAAACTGCATATGTGGATGCTGCCGTCAACATTCCATTTGTGGCTAATTCAGACGATGATGGAATTGTCTCCCACGAACTAGAGAAAATGAGGAGCATATTGGAAGAGTCGATGCTGGAAACGCGCAGCATGCCTCTCGAAAATCGACCGCGACTTCTCCGCATACCCCTTAGCAAGCGAAATCGGGATGTCATGCGGGCTCTTAACCCAATGCTGGTGACCTATTTGGAAGCCAGCCGGGACCTTTGCGAGACGGATTCAATTCTTTTTGGCGCCGCACTGGCAGTATGCCGTATTATTGGCGCCAAACTTCCCGTGGCTGGACGTGCTACTCAAAAAAGTAGCGCCATCCCAGCCTGGAGAAAAAGAATTGAGGACCGTATCGCAAAGGTAAGGGCCCTTATCGGCAGACTGACAAGCTTCAGGTCGGGTAATAATAGACCGAGGATTATGCGCACCGTTAGGATGGCGTTTGCTGGGACAAATATTAGTTTGTTCCAGCCGGATATCAAGCAAAAACTAACGGAGCGCATAGATGACCTGAAGCAAAAAATCGCTGCTTGGGGAAAGCGGTTTCGACGATTTAGCGAGAGGTCAAGGCGGTTCAACCAGAATCGTCTCTTCCAGAGTGATCAGAAGAGGCTCTATAAATCATTGGAGCGACCAGAGGTATAGAGGTAGCGGCCCCAGGACCGGATCAGGCTGACACTGTCGCATTTTGGCGTGGCCTGTGGTCAGAGCCCGTAAACCACAGCGAGGGCTCTTGGATGGAAGTTGTGGCGAGCCAGAGTGCAAGTGTTACGCCTATGGACCCCGTCACCATAACGCCTGAAGACGTGGCTGAGGTAGTGTGTCACGCTGTGCTCGCCCGACAGTTTCAAGAGGCTCTCGATCAGAAGTCGCTCCCGAGCCTCTTCACTACTGGGATCACTCATTTGGTTCCTAAAGATCAGGATACCACAGACCCGAGCAAATACCGCCCCATCACGTGTTTAACCACCATATATAAGACACTGACATCCATTTTGAGAGCGAGAATCACTCGTCACCTGGAGCTAAATCAGGTGATGTCACGCGCTCAAAATGGATGCCGGGGCGGTGGTCGTGGAACCAAGGAACCACTCCTCATTGACGCGGTCATTGGCAAAGTGGTGAAACGCAACCATCGGAATTTCTCCGCCGCCTGGATAGACTACAGTAGGCATTCGACTCGGTGCCCCATACATGGCTGAAAAGAGTCCTCCAGCTGTACAAAATTGACTGTACAGTTGGAGACTTCCTCGAGCAGTGTATGGGGCAATGGAGTACGATCCTTTGCTATCTGGGCGAGCGGATGATGGCTGCGGAGAACCACATAAGAATAAGAAGTTGTATCTTCTAGGGCGATTGTCTGAGTCCAATCTGGTTTTGCCTCTCCCTGAACCCTTTCAGTACTTTACTGGAGGGCTCCGGGAGGGGATTTCAGCTTCGGAAAGGAGGTACAAAAGTGACCCACCTTTTCTATATGGATGACCTCAAGTTATTTGCCTCCAGTCGCTCCCATCTTATGGAATTGCTAAACATCACTTGTGAATTTAGCAATTCTATTGGAATGGAGCTGGGAACGGATAAGTGTGCGGTCCTCCGTGTTGAAAGGGGAAGGGTTGCTAACTCTGAGGGCATAGACTTATCTATGCCCGTCAACTTAAGGACCCTTTCCGAGGCTGAAACATACCGATACCTGGGTATGTCACAGAACATCGGTATCGATGAGGCTGGTATGAAACAGTCAGTTTGCGACGTGTTTTATGCACGCTTGACCAAAGTGCTTAACAGCCTTTTGTCCGGTGTGAATAAGACACACGCATATAACGGCTGGGTCATGCCTGTCCTCATGTATACCTTTGGCATACTCAGGTGGACTCGGACTGAACTTAACGCCCTGGATAGAAAAGCCCGCACCACCATGACGTCCCACAGAATGCATCATCTGAGATCGTCGGTAATGAGGCTGTACTTGCCGCGAAAGCATGGTGGGCGTGGCTTCTTGAGCGCGCTCACCATGCATAATCGCGAAGTGTGCAGCCTCCGTAATTACTTCCTGGTGAGATCGGATGATCCATTCTATAAGGACGTCATTTCTAGTGATAAAGGACTTACCCCTCTATCCTTAGCCAACGAGCAATGGCAAGACCCGGCAGTGCGGACAATTTCCGACCGGGAGACCGTATGGAAGGAGAAGGAGCTCCACGGGAGGTTCTACAAGGCTCTACATGAGCCTTTCGTAGACACGGTAGCCTCCCTCCACTGGCTACGCTTTGGTGATCTCTTCGGGGAAACCGAGGGTTTTGTCTGTGCAATACAGGATCAGGTTATTAAGACCAACAACTATCGGAGATACATCCTAAGGGATGGCACGTGGACATCTGTCGAGCTTGTCGCCATCCCGGTGAGTCACTTAGGCATGTCATCTCCGGTTGTTCGGCGCTTTCTAACTCTGAGTACTTGCACAGGCACAACCTACTAGCCAGAATTCTTCAACAGGAGCTCGCTCTGAAATACGGTCTCGTGGATCGGAAATTGCCGTATTACAAGTACTTGCCGGAAGCCGTGCTCGAAAATGATCGCGCCAGGCTCTATTGGGACTGGGCCATCATCACAGACAGGACTATTCTAGCGAATAAGCCTGATATTGTGCTGATGGACCGGACACAGTCAAGGATATTTTTGGTCGACATTACCATTCCGTATGACGAGAACCTCGTGAAAGCCGAAACAGACAAGCAAACAAAATATCTGGACCTGGCTCACGAGGTGACCGACATGTGGGGTGGTTGGCCGACCGAAATTATTCCTGTAGTCGTCTCTGCAAACGGGCTAATCTCAGTCAGACTCTCGGGTCATCTGAGGCGACTGGGACTACGTGGCGGACCGCTCCCAGCTCAAATGCAGAAGGCGGTGCTCCTCGATACCGCCCGCATCGTCCGCCGGTATCTTTTCCTTTCCCCCTAACCCTCGGCCGTTTGGTCTCCCCTGCCGAGGGCCTCCATCGGTTGGGCTTTTATTTATTTATGTATTTTTATATTTATTTTATGTTATTGATATTTATGTATATTTATCTTTTCATTTTCATTTATAATTATATATTTATAGAACCCAACCAGATGAGAAAACTATATAGATACCAAAAAAATAATAATAATATTCCACAACCATCACACAACGCCATCTAGTCCTAAGCTAAGCAGAGCTTGTGTTATGGGTATAGAAAACCGATAAACATACTTATATATTTCTAAATACATAAATATTTAATGATTTCTTATATTTACGCGAACACTACACATTGAAATAATACTAGTTTTTACGGAATTTATCGCGTATATTTAACTTTTTAATACCCGACGTTTCGAACGCTTTACAGCACTCATGGTCACGGGTGGGACTGAGATGTTCAACGTCCATATGTCATAGTTAACCGCGGTTACCATAGATTAAAATTTAACTTTTGTTCCGATCTATGCAGTATGAACTTATGGTATCTTGAAGTCTTGCAGTTGTATGCTTGGGTTGGGATTTAATTTTATTTATTATAGGATCCCAAGCAGATGGTAGCACCCAGCCATCTTCTCTATTGAAATTAGGATGTTTTTTGATTTCAATAGCCTCGCGAATCATCCTTGGAAGGAATCGGTGTTCTTTAGCGAGGATTTGCGGTCTATCAAATCTGATGTAGTGACGGGGGCGATCCTGTACGTGTTCACAGACTGCAGACTTCCCGGAGCGTCGATTCTTCACATCAGCTATATGTTCTTTAACGCGGGTTTTTATTGATCTTTTAGTTTGTCCTATGTAGGAGAGACCACATGCACAATCAAGCTTGTACACTCCTGCATCTTGCAGAGGGACATTACACTTGACTGATGGTAAAAACTGACCAATCTTCTTCAGCGGCTTGAAGTATGTTTTGATGGAAGCGCGCTTCAAGATGTAGCCAATCTTGTCAGTGACTCCTCTAATATATGGCAGTACAGCAGGTACACGCTCGACCGTGGCCGGCTTCACTCGTTCACTGTGACGTAGGCGCGGGACTCGAAGCTTGTTGTCATGCAAAACTTGCTTGACATGGTGGAGCTCTGCGGCCAGGTGTTTACTGTCACAGATCCCTCGTGCTCTCTGAAACAAAGATTTACCCACGGTAGCTAACTGTGAAGGATGGTGGTGAGAATCACCGTTTAAATATCTATCTGTATGGGTCTTTTTTCTATACACAGTATGGCTCAAGGTGTTATCAGGATTCCGAATTACTAACACATCTAGAAAAGCTAACTAGCTAGGAAACATTAAATAAACGCGAAATTAATAAATATAACGAATGCAAAAACAAACATATAGAAAAATATCAAAAATTAACGAACAAGTCAAATGTCAAACATCTGAATCAATGCCAGAACCGAAAGCAACCATTGACAAACACAGATCATAGATTAATCGCGCTCTATGATCTGTCAAAACAAACACTGGATGATGCAACAATTAGGGTTTTATCCAAAGGCCTGAACTTTGCAATTACACCTCGCAAATTACCGTACGAAGAAATTACCTGTAGTGTCGAGGACTGTTTATTTAAAAACAATATGCGGAAAGAAGATTTGGAGGCGATACGTCAAGACATTTCGTCTATGTTACGTCGATGTTCAGTGCCTAAACCGAATCTTCCCAAAGACGAATTTATAGCGTTAAAGAACCTACGCAATAAACCAGAACTGACGATTCTCCGCGCAGATAAGGGAAACGCCAAGGTAGTCATGGATACGTCAGATTATAATTCTAAAATACAAGAACTTTTGTCGCATGTAAGTACTTATAAAAAGGTTAAAAACGACCCAACAAATAGCACACTAAAAACAACTAGTGATCTCATAAAGAAACACTCCGAAAAATTAAATCTGGACGTAAAATGGATAATACCTACGTGCGCCAAATCACCAAAATTGCATGGGTTACCAAAAATACATAAGCCCAATGCTCCATTACGTCCCATAGTGAGCCAAATCGATTCACCAACTTACAGATTGGCTCAACACTTAGCGAAAATACTCTCACCGCTCAGGGGACATACAAGAGCACACATAAAGGATTCATACCATTTTGTCAGCGAGATTAAAGACCTACATCTGGCAGACAATGAAACTATGGTCAGTTTTGATGTGCAGTCATTGTTTACATGCTTACCTGTTGAAGACTGCATCTCAATTGTAACTAGAAGGCTGGAAGAAAACAACATGCCCGTAGAATATGCAGTATTACTCAGACACTGCCTTACATCTGGCTACCTATTGTGGAAGGAGGAGTTCTACAAGCAAGTAGATGGTGTGGCGATGGGCTCACCTGTATCTCCCATTGTCGCCGACATATTCATGGAAGACTTTGAGGAGAAAGCCCTGCTTAGTTCTCCCATAAATCCAAGATTCTACAAGCGGTACGTAGACGACACTTTCACAATTCTACCTTTAGATAAAGTAACTGCATTTTTAGACCATCTTAACTCTATAAATTCTAAAATTCAGTTCACAATGGAGTTAGAGGCAAACAATTCCTTAGCTTTTCTAGATGTGTTAGTAATTCGGAATCCTGATGACACCTTGAGCCATACTGTGTATAGAAAAAAGACCCATACAGATAGATATTTAAACGGTGATTCTCACCACCATCCTTCACAGTTAGCTACCGTGGGTAAATCTTTGTTTCAGAGAGCACGAGGGATCTGTGACAGTAAACACCTGGCTGCAGAGCTCCACCATGTCAAGCAAGTTTTGCATGACAACAAGCTTCGAGTCCCGCGCCTACGTCACAGTGAACGAGTGAAGCCGGCCACGGTCGAGCGTGTACCTGCTGTACTGCCGTATATTAGAGGAGTCACTGACAAGATTGGCTACATCTTGAAGCGCGCTTCCATCAAAACATACTTCAAGCCGCTGAAGAAGATTGGTCAGTTTTTACCATCAGTCAAGTGTAATGTCCCTCTGCAAGATGCAGGAGTGTACAAGCTTGATTGTGCATGTGGTCTCTCCTACATAGGACAAACTAAAAGATCAATAAAAACCCGCGTTAAAGAACATATAGCTGATGTGAAGAATCGACGCTCCGGGAAGTCTGCAGTCTGTGAACACGTACAGGATCGCCCCCGTCACTACATCAGATTTGATAGACCGCAAATCCTCGCTAAAGAACACCGATTCCTTCCAAGGATGATTCGCGAGGCTATTGAAATCAAAAAACATCCTAATTTCAATAGAGAAGATGGCTGGGTGCTACCATCTGCTTGGGATCCTATAATAAATAAAATTAAATCCCAACCCAAGCATACAACTGCAAGACTTCAAGATACCATAAGTTCATACTGCATAGATCGGAACAAAAGTTAAATTTTAAGCTATGGTAACCGCGGTTAACTATGACATATGGACGTTGAACATCTCAGTCCCGCCCGTGACCATGAGTGCTGTAAAGCGTTCGAAACGTCGGGTATTAAAAAGTTAAATATACGCGATAAATTCCGTAAAAACTAGTATTATTTCAATACATAAATATTATAGATAAATTACACCCAGACACAGAACAACTGATTGTGCTTATCACACAAAAATTTGTCCTGAGAGGGAATCGAACCCACGACCTCCGGCATAGCAGTCAGGGTCACTAACCACTAGACCAACAGGCCTTTCAAAAGAAGAAAAGATCACGCGTGTAAAGCCAGAAAAGGAGAACGAGAATGCACGCGCGCACCGCTCGTTTGCGGCCTCAGTCATGCGTTCAAGTTTGTGAGCTTCAAACAATTTACAGGCGCTAATTTGTGAAAACAATAGGGTATGGATTTTTTAAATGAATCCTAGAGTGATAATGAAATTTAAATTTTCGCGTGAAAACGCTAGCCACCACGCTGTTCAACTCGTGACGTCACTGTCATCCATTTTGCCGATTTTGCAAAGGTATAAGACACTTTTTAATGTTTAATAATGAGTTATCATCTAAATCATTGCTGTGTTGTGCCTGAATGCAAAAATACGAGCATAAGAACGCCGGGAAAGTTAAAATTTTGAAATTACACAGCACATTAGCTAGTTCTCTTAATCCGTGACACATAACACTAATAGGTACCCAAAGGCGGGATCGGTGACGTCACGACAAATTTCCAATATGGCGGACAGCATTTTGCAGATTTGAGGCATTGAAGAAAAAAATATTCTTAAAACTGAAATATAAAATTTATAATGCAATTTTATAAACAGAAATCAATATTTCTCGTTTACTTTTTACAAAATCTACCATAAATATATATTTTTGATTTTATTTTACATGGTGTAAAATACCCATTTGTCGCCGCAAAATGGCGGACATTAGATTATTGACCAAGGACCTTATTATAGAATTCTTGGCATGACACAAGTCTCATGCATGCCTAGTATACAAAAATAAATCAATAAGGCAAACAATCAGCAGTAGCATCATTATTCTGCTGTTTTTAACTGGTTTTCTCCGAGATTACAGCAGCTACGTATAGCTACCATAACTGCAGCGTGATTCTAACATTCTTTACTACTAATGTGGCTCTACTATGTAAAAAACCATGCATTCACGCGTTCGTAAAACGTTGACATTTGCTTATCTATATTAATCCTCGGTTATCGCAGCTATTGTCGGTCGATCATACGAGTATATACATTATATTCAAATTAAAAACACTTTACTAAACTTTCGTACTATCGTAATTTTTGTATTCTTATCTGATTAGTTGTCAAATATAGAGAACTCGATCATTATCATGGACCAAAAAACAAAGCGATCAGTAACAGATCTTTAGCACATTCGATACTGGTTTGAAAGAAAATAGGAATGTCGCTTGCTTTTGTTTAGTAAATAATACTATAAATGCTAATTAAACATTCCATATCCACCCTTGGTTTAGGGATTGATTTAAAAAAATACGGTTGACGCTACAGGCTATCCCTGCAAAACACAACTTGCAAAGCACTCCAAAGTCCACGTATTATGATAAAATGGTAATGGTATGCCACAAAGCACGGTCCTGAGCCACCTGAATTCATCGACTTTCTGGTACTGGTCGTCACTCCATCTAGTGAGGGGTCGCCCTACACATCGCCTACCGGACGAGGCTGCCACTCGAGAAGTCTAGGCCTCGGTCAAAGTGCACTGCACCAGATGCGCCTAGTACCTTGACGTGCTCGCTACACGAGATCTGTAGTGATATTAAGAAGTTAGGATTTGTCGAGAAGCTGGGAAAGCTCTAATAGCATAAACTGATGATTCATGTATACGGAGTAGAGTCATGCTGCAGTTATGTTATGGTTTTAGCACACAACAAAAAATGTATCGGCCTGACCTGGGAAGGACTACCTATCCTATTCTCCTTAGGGATGACAATTCATCCACATTTTGATTTTTAACCCGTTTATCGTTTTGCTCTTTTTCTATAAAAACGATTCCCACACGCAAAATACGCAAGGGTGACTAAGGAGTCGTGAAGTTACACATATATACTTAAAATATGTGTCGTTGTTTTGATTATTTCGGATAAAAATTACAGTGAGAATTCTTTTAAAACTTCAAACCAAAACATGGGTGTATTTGATATAGAGCATTTTTACTCTTTGTTCCCATTAACCTCGCCGTTTTCTACGAGGCTTAAATGTTCGCTCTTATTTACATAATCCTTTTTCCATTTGAATTTACATGGATTCTCTTCATGTTATTTTTGTGAACGCAGCTTTATATTTTAATGTATTGGTATAATTTAAAAGTCATATTGTAGCGGAATAAAAGAATATGTAACTCCTTTTTTTATTCCAAATAAAAAGACTATTGAAAAAAATTTTAGCCTTCCAGCACATCCCACACACGGTTTAATTGCTGGAGGTCTATCAAATATTATAAGTTAAATTTATAGATTTATTATAAATCACTATATTAGCAAATTTTTAAAATTAAAATAATGTTAAGTGTATAATATGAAGTAAGTAATTTCATCATCTAATATACTATAATATATTACACTAACCTATAGTATAATATATATTATACCAACAACCTAATCAACAAATTTCGGGAGCGTCGAAAGGAGTTTTCAATAAATAAAAAACAACTATAATATATTACTACCTCTCACCCATTTGGAGGTGGCTTTAATACCTAATGAATGATATTCCGTAAAGAGTCCGTTCGTACGCGGACATTGGACTCATCAACTTAGTACTAGAAAACTTACATAAAAATGCTGATGTATTAGTTTTATTGCTTAGTCTAAATAATACAATATTATATATTTTAATATTTTAGTCTATAAAAGAAAGACGGTGTCTATCAGATCTTTCAAAGCTTTTTTAGCTTTTTTTACGTTTTAATAAATTTTTTGAAAATTTGTTAATAAACATAATTACCAAGTGAACCACTGGAGTTATAAATATTTTAGCTTTAATGCAAACAAGTAGTTCAATTTATGTAGGGTTTTAATTCTACTATATTTTCCGAGGTATATCGTCCAGTAGATGTCGTAAGAGGCGACTATAAGAAAAACTAGTGGTCTCGTGGTTTCCAATAGATGACGATATAGCCATCTCCTTTACACCAGACGATAATGCACACAATTCAAAAAATATCCACAAGCTTTCTTACACTAACTACAATAATGGTATATCATTATTTAAACTTAAATGTATAATTTGACTACTCTTTTTAAAATAACCTTTTATATAAATTTTATGTGACTGAAATCCTTCTAAACGGCTGGACCAATTTTGAAGAAACTTTGTGAAGGTGATGTTATCGAGTTCCAGAAATCACTTGTGGGAAACCGGGATGGATTGGTAGAATTTAAATAAAATATTTGCATATCGAAGTGATGATGAGACCACACCGAATCTAACCCGTCCCAAATGTTTGCTTCAAAATGATTAATGAACGCATCTACTATGAAGCAATCCTGGTGCGATGAATAACTTACGAATCCATTAGTTTTGATATTAATAGTTGACTGAAGGGTCGGTAATTTGGAAATGGAATCGTTACGAAGATGGATGATGGTCTGTCAAAATGATCGCCACTGTTAGTTAGATTCCTAATCGACCTTGGTCTTGTGCTAGCTTTTTACTTTGACTAATATTGATAATGAATCAATCAGCCTATTAAAATTTTGCTGCTAAACATATTATGCTGTCTCACAAATTGCCTCATTGGGTGCATTATGACATGATGTAGATATTCACTCCTCACTATACAGACTTACATAAAAAGCATTTGTGGGTTGAGAGTGGGCTTTAGATCAGGGTTTGATTTTTTTGTCATTTCACATAACTTTAAAAAAAGTTAAAGTTACAGCCTATATACGTCCCACTGCTGGGCACAGGCCTCCCCTCATTTCTGAGAGGGTTTTAGGGCAAGGAAATGTTCGCCGCGCTGCTCCAATGCGTGTTAGCGTACTTCAAATATCTCCGAAATTTATTTTTCTCATATTTCTCAGACACGCAGGTTTCCTCACGATGTTTTCCTTCACCGCCGAGCACGTGGTAAATCAGCACTTAAAATTGCAATTAACAATGACATCGCTGCCGGCGGGGATCGAACCCGGGTTGCTCGCGTACTGTGAAACTTACAACGAGCGCTAAGCCAAGTTTTGGTGTTTGCTTTTATTTTAGTTTATTTGTTTCATTTTAGTTTATTTAGAAGTAGATGGCGCTATTATCAGATGAAATAATGAAAGCTAAATCTATACTATCTAGTAATATCAGCGATAGAAGCAAAGATTCATTATACAAATAAGGCATAAAGTGCTGTAAATGCTGTTAACAGTTCTGTTTCCGTTAAAAATACGCTATTACCGCCGCTAGGCGGTGAAAAACAAATGGAAGATATAATCATAACTATTATACGTATCATGAAATAGCTATGTTGCGTTCAGTTATTAACATCGTCAGACGATCTTTATTCATTGATTTCGTCAAGTAACATTATGACATGGTCAACAAACAGTGTTAATTACGTAGGTCACTCAATAAGTTTTGAGATGTTCGAAATTTAAAAATGGAACGCACCCGTGTTGTATGTTTCTAAAAGGCAAATTTATTTAAAAATAGAACTACATAAGCCATTCGTGCGCCAACTATATAGATGCAGAATGGTTCTAAAACGTCTACTCTATCCATATATCTATATATATTAACACATATCCTATATATTTTTTTATAGGATAGGATGACAAACGAATACACAGTCCACCTGACGGTAAGTGGTTGCTGTGGCCCATAAACATCTACATCTATCCTCGATTACGAATCAAAATGCAGATGCGTTGTCATCCGTGAGAACTTAGGTGGAATGCCTCGTTTCCAGTAAAAAGGGTTTCCGGTGCGCTACACTCACCATACGAAACACAGCAGCATTAAGCTACTAGAGCGTAGTCCTTCATTGCTACAACTATACAATACTACTACCAATATAACTGCAGCATGGCTCTACCACGTAAAAATAATCCTATATAAATTAAGAACCAAATTGCAGCTGCGTTGCGCTTTTTCACACTGGTATACAGCTATGGCGTGGTCCTATGCCGGACGAGCCATCTCGTGCTGCAGCTATATTCAGTTAAAATAACTGAGACGTAGCTCTAACACGTATAGCCTAGTAAAAACAATACAGTTAAATAAGAACAAATAATCATTCGACAGTAAATAATAACCCTTTTACGCACGAAGTAGTCATGCTTATTCATACTTGGTAGGTAATAATTCCAGAGGTCAAGGACATAATAAAATCCAAAAGGCAGACATAACGACGTAATAAACATAATGATCGTCGTGGTATCACTCTCACATTGACCTTTCTAAGACATAAAATTATTTTAATGTACAAATAGTATAAAGTCAGTTAGTAACTAGAGTTGTTCTACTCTTTCTGTTTGGACGAAGATTCTTTTAACTCCAAGTTCACTCCGGATAAATTCATACTTCAAGCTTGTCATTTTATATATATACGTGGTAGAGCCATGCTGCAGTTATATAAGTAGTATAGTTGTAGCACGAATTGGTCGCTCGACTGGGGAAGGACCACGCTTCCACAGAATACCAGCGTAAAATAGTAAGCTTAATTCTGCCGTGTTTCATATGGTGAGTGTAGAGAACCGGAGACCTTTTTTACTGGAAACGAGACATTCTATCTTAGTCCTCACGGGTGACAACGCATCTATATTTTGATTTGTAATCGAGGATAGATGTAGATGTCCATGGGCCGCAGCAACCACTTACGATCGGGTGGACTGTGTGCTAGTTTGTCACCCTATCATATAAAAAAAATTGTGATTTCCTTTTTCGGCGCTAAATCTTAAAACCCTGAAATTGTGAATAAGAGCCTTTTTGTCCATTAACCTTAACATAATATTGGTATAGGTATGAACAAGTTGTGGTAAAGCCATGCTGCAGCTATACTGGGTGATTTTTTTTACCATCTGGAAAAAAATAGGGTGAAACAGGGGAACGGAATAGAAGCCTATGGCACTTATATTTTACATTTTTTATTTTACATTAATATAATATTATATATAATATTTAACTAAATTAATTAATTAATTAAAAACTGTAGTAGTAGACTTCTATTCCGTTCACCTATTACTCCCTTTTTTTGCCAGACGGTAAAAGAAATCATCCAGTATAATATTATCGAGTGTAGAGAACCGCAGACCCTTTTACTGGAAACGAGGACACCATCGTAATACTTAGGGATGACAGCGTATCTACATTTTGATTCTCAATCGAGGATAAATGAGGATGTCTATGGGCCACAGCATTCACTTACCATCAGGTGGAGTGTATGCTCCTTCGTCAAACTTTTTCTACAAAAAAGTATACCGTTTCAAGTCGTTCAAAAGTAACCTAACCACTAGCAGATGAACCAAAGAATGAAGCTATGTCCATAGCTTTTAAAGTATTTTGTCTTTCTTCGAGAAATAGAGTATATAAGAGGAAAAGAGAGAAGATATCATAACAGTGTCAATTTTCAATTTAGAGAAATTGATAAATCTCTTTTATATCCCATTAGTTAAATAATTAATTCTGTATTTAAAACTACAGTCACCTTTTACGATAACCATCGATATGAATTCATTTACGTCGTCAGCAGCACAATGCATAATTAATAAATACATTATAATCGAACTAAAGGCATTCTGGGTCTCCATCGAAATATATTTAAAATAAGAGTTACAGCGTTACTAACGTATTAGCATGATTTTTTACTTGAGTTCACCTTCGTATACGTGATGTATACTTCGTATACACAAAGAGCTTATTTCAACAAAAATTACGATTGGGACCTTTTATGCGCGAATATTTTGATGTGTGACTAAAATTACGCAATCCGTAAATAATTTCATTAATTTATACATTAATTACAGTCTATAAAAGTCCAATGCTGCAATAAGCCTCTCACTTAGACTGCCTTATAGACAGAATATTTGCCATAGTTGCCACGCTTGCAATGTGGGTTAGCGACCGCTGCTTATTTTTATTTTATATTCAGAAAATTCTTTCCTGTGTCATTTCCATCCGTTGCCTCTTCCAATTAATAACCAATTAATAAAAGAAAATTGGGACATAGTCTCCATATCGAAAAAAATGCGCCAACAATGATAGTAGGTTCGTACAAAGTACTTCTAAAACCTTTTTAATAGCTTTAAAGTTTATATACATGCTGTCCTAAAATGCATCAAAAAATAAATTTTTGACAGGTGATTGAATGTCAAAATAAACTGTTACAAGAAAATTAAAGCTAGGGAAGCGCGGGAAGTTCTGAAGTAGGCGGGCGTCCTTTTTTGGCTAAACTTTTGAAAATTAAATTAAATTGATATTACAGGATCAGTTAAGTTGTAAAGTATATATATTAGTAGTTATTGTTGATTATTTATAGTTTTAGCTTGATTTCTTCATCTGGTAAGTCATTTCATTGTATTATATGTAAATAGGATTTTTCTCTTGGCGTCCATGTTGGAGCCTGAAGACCCTGGAGGGACATCCCTCCAAGTGTCTCATGTAGTCACAATCGATGCGTCGGGAATGGAAACGGAAGGTTCAATTATAGATACAGACTGTTCGGAAAACACGAAATCGGTGAAAAGAAAGAGAATTTCAGCTAGAAACCAAAAGAAGAGAAGGAATCACAGACAAACGGGTCTATCAGATTGCCAACTTTCCCCTAACGATTTAAAGGATAATGTTATTACTAAATTGCTTGATTCTGATGATAAAAACACTGAAATTCACCATAATGATGACACTCACTCTAACAATATTACAAGTAACCCCCACGCTGCTAGGTTGCTTTACCAGGCGTCAGATCCTGCGCCTTATGTTGTCCATGTCCAAAAAATCTTACAACCAAATCAAACTGGATCTATTCACCCAGTACAATTTGGATTATTCCTTAAAAAATTTAATAAAAAGCATTGTAGAGGGAAGCATCAAAAAAATTGGAAGAAACAGATTGTATTTACAATTTGAAACATTTCAGGATGCTAACACATTTCCAAATCACAAATCTCTTGATGTTAATAAATACAAAGCATTTATTCCAGCCTTCACTATCACCTGCATGGGAATAGTGAGAGGTGTTCCATGTGATTGGGATGAGAAAGATGTAATGGAAAATATAGACCTTCCGCAGAACTGTGGAAGTATTTTGAAAGTTCGGAGATTAAACAGAAAGGTATATGACGGCGAAACGCCCAAGTTCATTCCAACTGAGACTGTAGTTTTAACCTTTGATGGGAAGGTGCTACCTCCCAGGGTCTTTATATGTTTCAACTCCCTATCTGTAGAGCTTTATATTTACCCCACGCTGCAATGCTTTAATTGCTGTCGTTTTGGTCACACCAAAATGCAATGCAGAGGCTCTCCAAGGTGTTACAAATGTGGAGACAACCATTCAGGTATAAGCTGCGAGACTGAAAGAGATGATGCTGTATGTATCTTATGTTCTGGTTCCCATTTCGCCACAGACAAAAAGTGTCCGGAGTACGCTAGGCAAAAAGCTATAAAAGAAACAATGGCTAGAAACTCTATATCTTATTCAGAAGCCAGTAAAATCCACCCACCAGTTTCGAAATCATATGCTGACGTTACTGCTTCTGCTTCATTGGCCCCTTCTGGTCGAACTATTACTTATTCCAGCCCCTATAATTCAACAAGCCCTTCTAAGAGTCACACACAGTCATATAGGAAAACAGTATTCTCGAAACCCAAAGCTCGTCCCAGAAATACTAGTAAGGGATATGATCAAAAAGCGCATGCAGAGCTTATCCAAGATTACAGCAACATTCCTTCCTCTTCTACAGGTTGTCTCAAAAATTACAAAGATCTATCAGAAATAATAACAAAGGATCTCATCATTTCTATAATTCAGTACCTTTCACAATATAACCTAATTAAAATACCGTCCAACGATGCTGCTTCTTCAAAAAGTTTTTTAACTCATGGACAGTCAGGACCATCCACGAAACCAGTCTCTGGTGATTCAATGGAATTGCCGGAGTATTAATAGCAAAAAAAGTGACCTAATTTTCTTATTGAATAGTTACAAACCATTTGCAGTCTCTCTTCAAGAGACTTGGCTTCGTCCCGGATTCAACTTTAGAATTCCAGGACATATCTGTCTTAGAGAAGACAGAACAGATGGGTATGGAGGAGTTGCACTAATTCTGAAGGGCGGTGTGCCCTTTGTCCACATACCCATACCTAATCACAGTAATAAATTTTCAATTATTGCTGTTAGTGTAAATAATATTTGTTTTGTAAATATGTATATACCTCACCCTTCCACTGAAGTCTTTGACGATATTCGTAGCATTCTATCTTCCCTCCCACGCCCTATATTGGTCATGGGAGACTTCAATGCACAACATTCTATGTGGGGAAGTTCTAAGTCTGACCATTATGGGGCTAGAATGTTAGACATCTTAGATGATAATAATTTATGCCTTCTAAACTATGGTTGTCCTACTAGAAGGACTCGGCCCCATGAGGGTATTAGTGCACCAGACCTTACCCTGTGTAGTCCCTCCCTAGCTCCTACATTAAACTGGTGGCCTCTATCGTCGTCATATGGAAGCGATCACTTTCCGTTAATTATATCATTTCCTCAAAAAATTGCCGAAAAGATGTATAAGGCTCCTCCCCGGCTAAAATATAAACTTAACGATGCCAACTGGTCATTATATAGAGATAAAGTTCAACAAAATTTGTCAACTATACCTTCACTAAATGACAACAATAATCATCTTTGTGCTGAAGCTTTTACACGGGCCCTACTACAGGCTGCTGAGAAAGTTTTTCCTATTAAAAATAATAGTGGCAATGGGTATATTCCATCACCTCCATGGTGGGACAGTGAGTGTTCTGCTGCGATAGCTGAGAGAAAGATAGCTGAAAAAAATTACAGGAAAAATTCTACAACACAAAATTTTAATATTCTTTGTAACCTTATAACTAAAACACGTAAATTATTAAAACAAAAAAGATTTAATGGCTGGAAATCTTTTTGTGCCTCAATTTCACCACACATTTCTCCATCTGAAGTTTGGCAAAATATTCGTAGATTCAGATCCGCTTTTAAGCCTCCAAGGTTTCCTTTTATGGATAGCAGTACAGTTGATTTGTTTCTTGACAAATTAGCCCCACCATTTGTCCCATCTATAGATAATATTTCTTCTGACCTACAGTCTTCTCTCCTCTCCCAGCATGATAGTAGCGATTCATTCATTTTCTTTAGCCTTTCAGAACTCAAAGGGGTTCTTTCAAAACTTAGGGACTCAGCCCCAGGTTGTGATGGAATCCCATATTCTTTTCTTCAAAACCTGAACGACTCCTGCCTTTCTTATTTTCTTAGTTTAATTAATTCAATTTTAACAACAGGTAATATTCCTCCATCATGGAAAATTCATGAAATTATACCAATACATAAGCCAGACAAACCGATTAATGATCCATCATCTTACAGACCAATTGCATTAGCTTCAGTTATTTCCAAAATTTCTGAACATTTAGTTAAAAATAGGTTAGAATGGTTTATTGAGAGTAAGGGGTTACTATCTCCAAACCAGTTTGGATTTAGGAAAGGTAGGAGTACAATGGATAGTCTCAGCATTTTTATGACAGACTTAAGATTGGCATTTTCGCACAATAACTCTGTGTTAGCAGCATTTTTAGATGTATCTGCAGCCTATGATAATGTCAACCTTTCAATTCTGAAACAAAAAATGATTAAATTGGATATCCCACAAATTTTTATAAGATTTACAATCAACCTTCTCTCTGGTAGAATGCTTAAAGTAATATCAGAAGACTCTTACCAATCCCGTATTGCCTGGAAAGGTATACCCCAGGGCTCAGTTTTAAGTCCTTTAATTTACAATATATATTCTCATGATCTGGAAGCCTCCCTTAAGGGTAAAGTTAGCACTCTCCAATATGCAGATGATTTACTCCTCTATGTCTCTGGTGATTCTGTTCACAACATGTCTGATACTATGACATATTCCCTTAAGTTACTAAAAGTTTGGCTTGACAATAATTGTCTCAGCCTTTCAGTTTCTAAAAGTAGTATAGTCTTATTTTCTCGTATGAGGATTCCACCTCCAGTGTCTGTACTTTATAATAACATTAGAGTTCCCGTTAAAAGCGAAGCAACATTTCTTGGAGTAATTTTAGACTCGAGACTTACAGGCATCCCTCATTGCTACTATATAAGTGCCAAATGTGAGAAGATTCTAAATATAATGCGCTGCCTCTCTGGAGTTTGGTGGGGAGCCCACCCTTTCTCTCTAAAGCTTCTATATAATGCCCTTTTAAAGAGTATTTTAGACTATGGAACATTTATTCTTGAACCCTGTAATGCAGTAGCCCTCCATAAATTAGACATTATCCAGTCTAAGGCTCTGAGAATAATTGCTGGGACTATGCGTTCGAGCCCTATTAACGCTTTGCAGGTTGAATGTTCTGAAGCGCCCCTGCATCTCAGACGACAATTTCTTTGTGACAGGTTCCTGTTTAGAGCATTCCAAGGCTATAATCATCCTCTTTACTCTAAGTTACGGTCTCTGTTGGAATGTATGGATTATCCGTACTGGGCTCATAAATCGTCGCCATGCCTTATTGTTAGTCTCCAAAAATTCTTAGCTCTTCAAGCTCCAACACATAGATCACAATTTCTTCCTATATTTTGTGTTAACTATGATGCCTTAATTTTAAAACCATCTATTTTGTTTGATTTCGGTGTATGTAAACAAGATACTTCTGCCAACGTCAAATTTATTAATATAGTTGACAGTGACAGCCGATGGAAACATTGCCATTTAATTTTTAGTGATTCTTCCAAACCCGGTTCCGAGAAGTGTGTGGGAGTTGGTGTTTTCCATCAACAGTTTGGCATTGTACAAAAAATAAAATTGCCTCCAGAGACTTCAGTATTTACTGGAGAATGTTTTGGTCTGTTGAAGTCTCTGGAGTACATTTTAATTATGAAGTTAAAAAACTCAATAATTTTTACCGATGCTAAAAGTGCCCTCCAAGCCTTGGAAAGATTTCCTTTTAGCAATAACAGAAAAAATCATCCAGTTATTATTGCATGTCGTGATTTATTGTATCAATGTTACATCGAAAATTACACAGTTTCCTTTGCTTGGATTCCGGGGCATTCAGGTATCTTTGGCAATACCAAGGCCGATAGCCTTGCCAAAGCTGCAGTCAATGACGGAGATCTAGTTCCGTACAAAAACTTTTGTTGTGATTTGGCTCTCCTTCCTAAATCCCAGTTATTGAATTCTTGGGCACATATTTGGCGTTCTTCAAGTCAGACTATAGGTCGATATTATAGCACGATCCAGGTGGATATACCTCATAAACCGTGGTTTTCAAATCTGACGTTTGGTAAAGCTATCACTTCGACCCTTATACGTATGAGGCTGGGCCATGCATGCATTCCCTTGCATTTGGCACGACTTAAACTTTTACCTAGCGACATATGTGAGTGTGGCAATGACGTTGGGGATTTTAACCATATATTTTTTGCTTGTCCTCGACTTGACCGTTCCGCTTTTATTTCCTCGCTTTTATCCATTAAAATTCCTTTTCCTACTTCAATTTCTGTCCTTTTATCTTATGTAAATATTGATGTATATAGAATTTTAGCCAGTTTCATTTTTCATAACAATATAAAATTATAATCATTTATGTGCTCATATACTAAATTTACCTGATCCTTTTTCAAATTCCGTTCCAATTTCCAATTCAATAAAATAAATCTTACTTCCTAACCTTCTTGCATGGCTGACGCACAAACCGTGCAGGCCAAGAAAGGGAAATAAATAAAAAAATTAAAGCTACATTAGTTGCGCCCACTTTAAATAATAGTTGCAGATTTCGTGTTGTTTTCTTAGTGTGAAAACTCAACAATCAATTTGTGCCATTCACAAGACACAAAAATAAACTTACTTAAAGGTAAGAAAACTGTAATGTTACTATATTTATAATAATTATATTGTTTTATATGAAAGCTAGCTCATTTATAGGCAGGA